>CM022298.1:123696448-124896448 GCA_011799875.1 Thinopyrum elongatum
CCCGAGGGTCCATTCCCCCCTTACCGAAACAACCGCCATCCACATGAAATACGTGAGCGCTTAGACGGAATCTACCCAACTTTTGGCAGGGCGTGTGGGGCCCCACCCGGGCACCCCACGCCGAAAATGAACGAAATCCGACAACGAACGCACGTTGCGTCATGTCCGGGCACTGTTTTAGGGGTTTTCGGGCCGGAAAATCGTAGAAAATCCATAAAGTCGAAACACGAAAAAAATTTGCGTGCGTGCTTGCCACGGCAACGTAGGCGGAGAAAAAAAATGAACGAAATCTGACAACGAACGCACGTTGCGTCACGTCCGGGCACTATTTTAGGGGTTTTCGGCCCGGAAAATCGTAGAAAATCCATACAGTGTCGAAACGCGAAAAAATTTGGCGTGCGTGCTTGCCACGGTCTATGTAGGCGGTGAAAAAAAATGAGCACGTTTGGCGGATGCGAAAGAGAGACATACACCCGAGGGTCCATTCCCCCTTACCGAAACCACTACCTTCCACATGAAGTACGTGAGCGCTTTCACGGAATCTACCCAACTTTTGGCAGGGCGTGTGGTGCCCCACCCGGGTAACCCACGCCGAAAATTAACGATATCCGACACCGAACGCACGTTGCGTAAAGTCCGGATCCACAGAAACTTAAGCTTTGTACGAAGTTTGGATTGGTGAATAAAACGACAGACTGCATAATAAAGGTTGCCATCACAGGGGCAATATAACTGGACGTTCTTTTGCATTAAGGGGGATCATACAAACAAAAGCGCATGCAACCTCTGCTTCCCTCTACGAAGGCCCTATCTTTTACTTTTTGTATGTACTTTTATGGAAGAGTCAAAAGTTCTTCTCTCTTTTCCTTTTATTTTTCTCCTTTGGCAAGCATCATGTGGTGAGGAAAGATCTAGGCACTATATCCAGTTGAATTGGTAGCATGAGTTATTATTGTTGACTCACCGTTGAGGTGAATACGTTGGGAGGCGAAACTATAACCCCTATCTTTCTTTGTGTCTGTTGAAACGTTTGCTCATGTGTATGCGGTGAGTGTTAGCACATAGAAGACATATGATGGTTAGTATGTGACTTGCCTAAGGGCTCCGATACGTACCCTTCCTGAAAAGATGATGTTGTAGTTGCAAAGTTGACTGAGAACATAGTTTTTTTGGTTTCTAATAGAATTTATGCTTTATACTTCGATTGTGTGATAATTGTTACTTATTCATGAGAAGTCTATGATAAAGTTCTATGATGAAAGTTTTATGTTAAAGTTTGTTGCTGTTATAATATAATTACATGATGCTTATCTGTCCGTATTTTTTTTTACCGACACCTCTCTCTCTAAGCATGTGGACATGTTTTTCAATTTCGGTTTTCGCTGAGGACAAGCGAGGTCTAAGCTTGGGGAGTTGATACGTCCTTTTGCATCATGTTTACCTACTGTTATTATAATGTTTTTATGCATAAATATGCTTTTTGGAGATAATTCTAATGCCTTTTCTCTCACATAATTGCAAGGTATCACACGAGGGAGAATTCCGCAGCTGGAAATCTCGACCTGAAAAAGCTACGTCAGGCTACCTATTCTACACAACTCCAAATGAGCTGAAACTTCACGAGGATTTTATGAATAAATAAGAATATTGGAGCAACTAACTACCGAGGGGGGCCACCTGGTGACACACACCAGGGCGCCCCAGGCCCCCTAGCGCGCCCTGGTGGTTTGTGCTCACCCAGCCCCCTCTGTGTGCCCATCTTCTTGTATATGTCATTTTGACCTAAAAAAATCAGGGAGGACTTTCGGGATGAAGCGCTGCCATCTCGAGCGAACCTTGGGCAGGAGCACTTTTGCCCTCCGTCGGAGCGATTCCCCCGGGGGACTTCCCTCCCTAGGGGAAATCATCGTCATCATCATCACCAACAACTCTCCCATCTTGGGGAGGGCACCTCCATCAACTCTTCACCAGCACCATCTCCTCTCAAACCCTAGTTCATCTCTTGTGTTCAATCTTTGTACCGGAACTATAGATTGGTGCTTGTGGGTGCTAGTAGTGTTATTACTCTTGTAGTTGATTACTATATGGTTTATTTGGTGGAAATTATATGTTCAGATCCAATATGCTATTTAATACCCCTCTGATCTTGAGCATGATTATCATTTGTGAGTAGTTACTTTTGTTCTTGAGTCACGGGAGAACATGTTGCAAGTTCATGTGAACTTGATATGTTTTTCGATATTTTGATAGTATGTGTGTTGTGATTCCCTTAGTGGTGTCATGTGAACGTTGACTACATGACACTTCACCATATTTGGGCCTAAGGGAATGTTTTTGTGGAGTATTTATTAGATGATGGGTTGCAAAGTGACAGAAGCTTAAACCCTATTTTATGCGCTATTCATAAGGGACCGATTGGATCCAAAAGTTTAATGCTATGGTTAGAATTTATTCTTAATACTTTTCTCTTAGTTGCGGATGCTTGCGAGGTGGTTAATCATAAGTAGGAGGTTTGTTCAAGTAAGACAGCACCTAAGCACTGGTCCACCCACATATCAAATTATCAAAGTAGCGAACACGAATTAAACCAACATGATGAAAGTGACTAGATGAAATTCCCGTGTACCCTCAAAACGCTTTGCTTATTATAAGAGACCGTTTGGCCTGTCCTTTGCCTCAAAAGGATTGGGCTACTTGCTGCACTTTTGTTACTACTATTGTTACTTGCTCGTTACAAATTATCTGGCTATCAAACTACTCTGCTACTTACAATTTCAGTACTTGCAGACATTACCTTGCTGAAAACCGCTTGTCATTTCCTTCTCTCCTCGTTGGGGTTCGACACTCTTACTTATCGTTGGAGTCTCATCCCGACTTGTGGGGGAATCATAGTCTCCATCATCCTTTCCTCACATGGGACAATGCTCTAATAATGATGATCATCACACTTTTATTACTTACAACTCAAAATTACAACAACTCGATACTTGAACAAAATATGACTCTATATGAATGCCTGCGGGCGGTGTACCGGATGTTCAATGACTCAGAGTGACTGTATAAAAAATATGAATGGTGGCTTTGCCACAATACAGATTCAACTACAGTGATCATGCAAAGCAATATGACAATGATAAAGCGTGTCATAATAAACAGAACGGTGGAAGTTGCATGGCATATATCTCGGAATGCTTTGGAAATCCCATAATAGGTAGGTATGGTGCTGTTTTGAGGAAGGAATATGGTGGGTGTATGCGCCGGCGAAAGTTGCGCGGTACTAGAGAGGCTAGCAATGGTGAAGGGTGAGAGTGCGTATAATCCATGCACTCAACATTATCATAAATAACTGTAACACCCCCGTGATTAGCAACAGTAATCACTTTTGATAATGACTGTCAGCGAGGTTACACTCTGCATATCATCATTAGCATCATATTGCATTTCAACTCCCAAGCCAAATTCAAATTTAAAATGAAAGTGAAATATAAAAGTTGTCCAACATAAAAACTAAAATGTTCGATAAATAACAAATATTGCAGAGGCTAGTCTAAAATTGAAACCAATAAATAATAAAATAATTAGGTGGCTCTAACATAATTAAAACGCGAGGATTATGCATATTAAATATTATAAATTGTGGGAGCTCCAATTGTCTCCAAACTAATTTTTGGTAGTGGTGGATAATACCTATTATTTATTGGAGCAGTTTGTTATTTTTTACAAAAACCATTAGGAGGCCGTACTATTTACTAAGCTGAAAAGAGAAATAAGAAAAAGATAAAGCAAAAAGAAAGAAGAAAAAGGACCCCCTCCTCCCCGGCCCAACAGCCCCAGCCCAGCCGGCCGGCCCAGCTCCCGCCCACCCCGCGCCTACTTGGCCTCCCCCTGGAGGCCACCGAAACCCTACCAAACCACCCACTCCCCCCCCACTCCCTCGACTGGATCTGGATCGGGAGGAACCCGATCCCCTCCGCTCCCCTCCCCGCGCCTCGACGCGCCCCGCGCGCCCGACGCCCACGCCCGCCGTCACTGCCGCACCTCGCCCGTCGCCGGACTGCCCTCCCCGACTCTCCCTCGCCGGCCTACACCAGGCCTCGACGCCCCCCTTCTCTCCAGTGCATGTGAGCACTCCCCCGTCCTCTCCAGTGCCATAGTATTCAATGCCCTTAATATGAAAGTTTTTATTATATCCCTCTTGAAGCCCATCATATTAGAGACTAAATTCATAACCTAAGAAAATTACCATGCTGTTTAGAGACTATCAAAATAATATAACTTAGCAAGAGAGTTCAACAAATTTCTATAAATAAAACCACTGTCGTGCTCTAAAAAGATATAAGTGAAGCACTAGAGCAAATTGCCTAGCTCAAAAGATATAAGTGAAGCACATAGAGTATTCTAATAAATTCACGATTTAAGCGTGTCCCTCTCAAAAGGTATGTACAACAAGGATGATTGTGGCAAGCTAAAAACCAAGACTAATATCATACAAACGCTCCAAGCAAACACATATCAGTGTGGTGAATAAAAATATAGCCTCAGTAATTTACCGATGGATTGAAGACGAAAGAGGGGATGCCTTCCGGGGCATCCCCAACCTTAGGCTCTTGGTTGTCTTTGAATATTACCTTGGGGTGCCTTGGTCATCCCCAAGCTTAGGATCTTGCCACTTCTTATTCCATAGTCCATCAAATCTTTACCCAAAACTTGAAACTTCACAACACAAAACTCAACGAAAACTCATGAGATCCGTTAGTATAAGAAAATAAAATCACCACTTTTGGTACTGTTGTTAACTCATTCTTTATTTATATTGGTGTAATATCTACTGTATTCAAACTTCTCCATGGTTCATACCCTCCGATCCTACCATAGATTCATCAAAATAAGCAAACAACACAAAGAAAACAGAATCTGTCAAAACAGAACAGTCTGTGAAGATCCGATTGTTCTAATACTTATGTAACTCCAAAATTCTGAAAAATTAGGAAACATAGGAAATTTGTATATCAATCTTTTGTAAACAATTCAGAGTCTTTCGTCGCTTCTATGAATTATTAAAATTCTTCACTGGACACACAAAGAGTTCTGTTTTTCAGCAAGATCAAATCACCTATCACCGTAAGCCATTCAAAGGTCTTACTTGGCTCAAACCCTAATTAAAACACCAAACACAATTACTACAGAGGTAATTGTGTAAATCCTAAAACAGAAAAGAAAATATTGGGTTGTCTCCCAACAAGCGCTTTTCTTTAAAGCCTTTTAGCTAGGCATTGATAATTTTAATGGTGCTCACACAAAAGATACAAATTGAACACGGAGAGAGCATCATGTAGCATTGTGAAAAACTGTTTAAGTCTAACATACTTCCTATGCATAGGCATTTTATAAGCAACAAATTATCAAGACAAGCAAGATCTAGAATATGCAAGGAGAAGAAAGAAACAATAGCAATCATGCTTTTTATTCAAGAGATATCATGAATTACTTCATAAATTTCTTCTTTAACACTTCATCACAATTCTCAATTCACGAATTTCAAGCAAAACTTCTAAGATAATCTAGTGCACACAACTCACTAGCAATTGGTTCATCATAATTGGATCTCTTAAAAATATTAGCAAGTGGATGAGGATCCATAAAACTTTTGCTTTCTGATTTTCAATAAATACAATTATTCCAAGCGAACAAACAAACCAAGTAAGACATAAAGGCAAACGGAAAGAAGGCAACTAAAAAGGCAAATATTTTTGTGTTTTTCTGAAAATCGTTTTATAAGTGGGGAGAGGAAAACAAGAGGCAAATGCGAATAATGTAATGCAAGAGATGAGAGTTTTTGATGGGTACTTGGTAGGCTTGATGTAGACCTCCCCAGCAACGGCGCCAGAAATTCTTCTCTGCTACTTCTTGAGCTTGCGTTGGTTTTTCCCTTGAAAGGAAAGGGTGATGCAGCAAGTAAGATGATAGTATTTCCTCAGTTGAGAACCAAGGTATCAATCCAGTAGGAGGCACAAGCAAGTCTCCAATCTATGCACCACACCAACAATCAAACACTTGCACCCCACGCGATAAGGGGTGTCAATCCCTTCATGGTCAATTGCAATGGTCAGATCTGATAGAGATAGATATAAAATTATTAAACATAAAATAAAATAAAACTAAATAAATTGCAGCAAGATATTTTGGTATTTTTGGTTGTAGATCTGAAAATATATAAGGGAAAATAACCCGGGGCCATAGGTTTCACTAGAAGCTTCTCTCTTGAAGGAAAATAATACGGTGGGTGAACAAATTACTGTCGACAATTGATAGAAAAGCGCAAAGTTATGACGATATCCAAGGCAAATTATGCATATAGGCATCACGTCCGTGTCAAGTAGACCGAAATGATACTACTACTCATCTACTACATACCCACACAATCGACCGACTCCTGCCTGCATCTAGAGTATTAAGTTCAAGAGAACAGAGTAAAGCATTAAGTAAGATGACATGATATAGAGGGATAAACTCAAGCAATATGATGAAAACCCCATCTTTTTTACCTTGATGGCAACAATACAAATACGTGCCTCGCTACCCATACTATGTCACTGGGTGAGGACACTACAAGATTGAACCCAAAACTAAGCACCTCTCCCATTGCAGAAATACCAATCTAGTTGGCCAAACCAAACTGATAATTTGGAGAGAAATAGAAAGATATCAAATCATGCATATAGAATTCAGAGAAGATTCAAATAATATTCATAGATAATCTGATCATAAATCCACAATTCATCGGATCTCGACAAACACCACCAAAAGAATATTACATCAGATAGAACTCCAAAGCATCGAGGAGAACATGGTATTGAAGATCATAGAGAGAGAAGAAGCCATCTACTACTAGCTATGGACCCGTAGGTATGAGGTAAACTACTCACGCTTCATTGAAAGGGATATAGGGTTGATGTAGATGCCCTCCGTGATCGAATCCCCCTCCGGCAGATCGCCGAAAAGGCCCCAAGATGGATCTCACGGGAACAGAGGCTTGCGCGGCGAAAAGTATTTTTGTGGACGCTTCTGATGGTTTGGGAATATTTGGTAATTTATAGGCCGAGATTAGGGTTAAGGAGCTCCGAGGGACCCCAAGGCAGGGCCGGCCCCCGTGGGGCGCCCTGCACCCTTGCCGTCACCTCAGGACTCCTTTTCCTTGGTCTCCAAGTCCTACGTGTGTCTTCTGGTCCAAAAAAATCATCGTAAAATTTTATTCCGTTTGACTCTGTTTGATATTCCTTTTCTGCGAAACTCAAAACAAGGAAAAAACAGAAACTGGCACTGGGCTCTGGGTTTAATCGGTTAGTCCCAAAATATATAAAATAGCATATTAATGCTATAAAACATCCAAATAGATAATATAATAGCATGGAACAATCAAAATTATAGATACTTTCTAGACGTATCACTGCTTTGGAAGCAGCACATGAAGGAGTCTGGACGAAGAGTTCATATCCGATCTGGATGTAATACCCAGTGCATCGGGTCCAATGAAAATCTTTTGTGACAACACTGAGCAATTGCCTAAGCGAAGAATCCAGGTTTCACAAGAGAACCAAACACATCAAGAGACACTTCAACTCCATTCGTGAAAAGGTCAAGGATGGAGACACAGAGATTTGCAAATACATACGGATCTGAATGTAGCAGACCCGTTGACTAAGCCTCTTCGCGAGCAAATGATCAACACCAAGACTCCATGGGTGTTAGATTCATTACAATGTAATCTGTTTATTGATTCTAGTGCAAGTGAAAGACTGAAGGAAATATGCCCTAGAGGCAATAATAAAGTTGTTATTTTATATTTCCTTATTCATTATAAGATTTATTATTCATGCTAGAATTATATTGATCGGAAACTTAAATACATTGTGAATACATAAACAAATACGTGTCCCTATAAGCCTCTAGACTAGCTCATTGATCAAAGATGGTTAAGGTTTCCTAACCATGACATGTGTTGTCATTTGATAACGGGATCACATCATAGGAGAATGATGTGATGGACAAGACCCATCCGTTATCTAGCATATGATCATTCAGTTTATTACTATTGCTTTATTAATGTCAAATACATATTCCTTTGACTATGAGATCATGCAACTCCCGGATACCGGAGGAATACCTTGTGTGCTATAAAAGTCACACATAACTAGGTGATCATAAAGATGCTCTACAGGTATCTGCAAAGGTGTCTATTGAGTTGGCATGGATCAAGATTAGGATTTGTTATTCCGTGTATCGGAGAAGTATCTCTGAGCCCTCTCGGTAATACACATCATAAGATGCCTTGCAAGCAAAGTGACTAAGGAGTTATTTACAAGATGATGTATTACGGAACGAGTAAGAGACTTGTCGGTAACGAGATTTACTAGGTATGAAGATACCGACGATCGAATCTCGGGCAGTAACATACCGACAGACAAAGGGAATTACGTATGTTGTCATAAGGTTTGACGGATAAGATCTTCGTAGAATATGTAGGAACCAATATGGGCATCCAGGTTTCACTATGGTTATTGACGGAGAGGTATCTCGGTCATGTCTACATAGTTCTCGAACCCGTAGGGTCCGCCGCTTAATGTTCGTTGACGATATAGTGTTATATGAGTTATTGATTTGTCGATCGAATGTTGTTCGGAGTCCCGGATGAGATCACAGACTATACCAGGAGCTCCGGAATGGTCCAGAGGTAGATTGATATATGGGACGATACTATTTGGACACCGGAAGAGTTTCGGAGTGCACCGGGTAGTCAGCGGATCGCCGGAAGGGGTTCCGGACACCCCCGGGAGGTCTATGGCCTAATGGGCCAAGGGGAGGGACACACCAGCCCACAAGGGGGCTGGCGCGCCCCTCTCCCTAGTAGCGATGCCCTAGGGGAAGGAAAGGGGGAGGGTTGCCCCCTCCTGCCTTCCTCCTGCGCACAAACAAGAAGGGGGGGTGGCTTGGGGCAAGAGCCCAAGTGGGATTCGGCCCCACTTGGCGCGCCTCCTGGATGCCTCCCCTCTCCCCCCACCTATATATTGTGGGAGGGGAGCCACACAACGACACGACAATCTCTTAGCCGTGTGCGGCACCTCTCTCCACAGTTTCGTCCCTCGGTCTATTTTTCGTAGTGCTTAGGCAAAGCCCTGCGGAGATACATCACCACCACCGTCACCACCTCGTCGTGCTGCCGGAACTCATCTACTACTTTGCCCGTCTTGCTGATCAAGAAGGCGAGGACGTCACCGAGCTGACATGTGCTGAACGCGGGAGTGTCGTACGTTCGGTACTTGATCGGTTGGATCGCGAAGAAGTTCGACTACATCAACGCGTTACTAAACGCTTCCCGCTTACGGTCTACGAGGTACGTAGACACACTCTCCCCTCTCGTTGCATGCATCTCCATAGATAGATCTTGTGTGTGCGTAGAATTTTTTTTGTTTCCATACAACGTTTCCCACAAAGACGTATCAACATCCTTTTGACTCCACTCGTGACACCGAACCAAAACCTCGGTGAGACTGGCCTATGTAAAAGTATGAACGTTGGGCTTTTCGGTGAGACCGACAGGAAATCTCAGATGGACCGAAATGAGATGACCAGGAAAGACTGCGTCTCATAATTCCGATCGTTCAACTCGGTAATTCCGAAATGAACAAATTGGGTTACAGAACTTGGTCAGTGTAACTCGTGAAACCGATCGTCATCTCGGTACAACCAGATTCTAGGGTTTAGCTCTGGCAATGTATAGAATCAACTCGGTGAGTTCTGATAGGATTTTTTCGATGGGCCTGAGTTGGCTATTTAGGGTTTGGACAGATATGATATTGAGAAGGCGTTTAGGGACTTTTGGAGTAATATCTTCAAGCACTTCATTGAGTCATGATCAAAACATCATCCCCTTTTAATATATTTGGTTTTCTATGGAAACTTTGCCAATCCTGTCCTTAGCATTTTGAGTGTCCATATTCCATGTCCTTGCCATGTCAATCATTGAACTTTTCCGAAATCTATTTTCAATAGCATTAGTTCATGACATACTGTTGTTAAGAATTACCAAATCCACCAGAGGTTAGTTGTCACTTTCAGCTTACTGTGATAAACCGAGTACTTGCTTGAAGCCAAATGTCTTGTGCAGGAGTACACGGCTTACTTGGAGTAAGCCGAGTCCCTAGGTTTTGGCGTGTCCCTGCTTTGTTACTTGGCTTATCTCTAAGTAAACCGTGAACTTGTTTTTTAACACTCACTCGCGTACGATTGGTACTCAGCGACGTGTGTTTTTCTGTAGTGATACCAAGTCGTTCTCAAGCATATTTTGGGCGTGCCAAGTCTTTTGGAGTCGACGCCCAAATAACTGAGCCATTCAGTATGATTGGGACGTCATGCCTATTCTAGTCTCGGGAGTGGAAGAAAGTTTAACTTGTCGAGGTTGTTTGTTCAGACTGAAACCATGACCATCTCTTCTAGGATCATTTTCATCATAAATTGAATAATAACTGAAACCATCTCTTGTTTTTCTTCACGCCGTGTGTATAGATAAGAAGGCAGCAGAGAGTACACCTAGTGAGTAGTGACAGTACTCACATCCTTCAAACAATGGAAGCCCCCCGTTATACATCTTCCTCACAGTATCAAATAACATATATTAAGGTCATACTATAGTACTCGAGTGACATATCTTCGGTTGCCCTTATTTTTCTAGCGTCCCCACACTGCATTTTGCACTGGGGGCTGAAATTCTAGTCGTTCTCGGTGCAAATATTTTTCATACAAAGTCATTCTCAGTGCAAGATTTTGACGTCCTAAGTCTTTTGGAGTCGACCCCAAATAACTGACCTAGTCAGTTGATTGGGACGCCATGCCTATTCTAGTCTCGGAGTGGAAGAAAGTTTAAGGCCCTGCTTGGAATCGGTGTATTTTTATACACCTGTATTTGTTTTACAAGTGTATCTTACCGTCCGTGTGCAAATTCCACCTGAGATCAAAACGACGGATTGTGGTCTGTATTTTCACATGTAAAAGCGCTGGAAACGACATCCAATCAAGGCCTAACTTGTCGAGGTGGTTTGTTCGGACTGAAACCATGACCATCTCTTCTAGGATCATTTTCATCATCATAAATTAAATAATAACTGAAACCATCCTTTTTTTCCTTCACGCCGTGTGTATAAGATAAGAAGGCAGCAGAGAGTACACCTAGTGATAGTGACAGTACTCACATCCTTCAAACAATGGAACCCTCCCGTTATACATCTTCCTCACAGTATCAATAACATATATTAAGGTCATACTATAGTACTCGAGTGACATTCTTCGTTTGCCCTTATTTTTCTAGCGTCCCACTTTGCATTTTGCACTGGGGGCTGAAATTTCTAGTCGTTCTCGGTGCAAATTTTTTTCATACAAAGTCATTCTCAGTGCAGATTGACGTCCTAAGTCTTTTGGAGTCGACGCCTAAATAACTGAGCCTAGTCAGTATGATTGGGACGCCATGCCTATTCTGTCTCGGGAGTGGAAGAAGTTTAGGGCCCTGCTTGGAATCGGTGTATTTTATACACCTGTATTTGTTTTACAAGTGTATCTTACCGTCCGTGTGCAAATTCCACCTGAGAATCAAAACGACGGATTGTGGTATGTATATTATAGAGGTAAAAGCGCTGGAAACGACAATCCAATCAAGGCCTAACTTGTCGAGGTGGTTTGTTCGGACTGAAACCATGACCATCCTTTCTAGGATCATTTCATCATAAATTAAATAATAACTGAAACCATCTCTTGTTTTCCTTCACGCCGTGTGTATAAGATACGAAGGCAGGGAGTACACCCAGCGACCACACTACTCGCATCCTCCTTCAAACATGGAAGCCTCCCGTTACATCTTACTCGCAATATACCTTCACATTCTGTGCTCAATCCTCCTTCCTGTCCCAGCAACATCCGCATGCAACGAAACCGATCTATTAGCACTTGTATCCTTCAAGTCTCTTGTATCAGATGATCCACTGAAGATACTATCCTCGTGGAATGGCTCTGTCCACCACTGCCTGGGCTGGGCATCAAGTGCGGCCGCCGTCATCCTGACCGTGTTTCTTCTCCGTTCTAAACTCCAGCCGTCTTTCAGGTCAGCTATCTCCAGCTTTGTCCAACCTCACCTTTCTCTATGAGCTGAGCCTCAGTGATAACCAGTTCACCGGAATTATCCCGGAAGAGCTCGGGAAGCTGGTTAGACTAAGCTCCATTGATCTGTCTCGCAACACCCTCGGTGCCACATGCCATCAACTCTTGGAAACTGCACAAGATTACTCATATTAACCTCAGAAAGAATAACCTTCAAGGCACTATCCCTTCTAGTCTTGGACTATGTAAGGACCTAGTTTACCTGGTGTGTTTTTTTATAGAAAAGGAGGAGGACCCCCGGCCTATGCATCTGGACGATGCATACAACCCTTTATTATTATTCACACAAGACGTTACAAAGTCATACAACAGTAAGACTAAAGCCACCGTGTAGCAACATCTGTCGCTACTCCTATCCAGTTGATGTAGGGATGCTGATACTGGGCCTAATACCAACAGACCTCGCAGCCAAACCTAACATCTAAGACCTAAGGTCCCAACCAGGACGCCTACCGGGTATGGGGCACCCACCAGTCCGGCGCACTCCTCAACCATGACGCCTGCCGGTATGAGGCCGCCGCGCCATCTGCCACCAATCCATCTTCAGTGATGTACTGCTACATCTACCTTGCCCGGTCTAAGCTGCCGTCGACGCCACCACGACGCCAGACAACGCCACCATCCTGTGCTCGTCCATCATCACACGCCCACCGGCGAGACCCCGCTGCTCCATGCCGCCGAGACCCCGCCGTCGTCGACGCGAGAGAAGGCACGCCACACCACCTCCACGCCTCTTTCCATCCGCCGCCCGCTCCACAAACGATCCCCCAATAGGGAACACGACACCGCAGCGCCGCACATCGTCCGATCAGGTGATCTTAGGATTTCTCCCGGAGCGACACGAGCAGGTTGACGATAGTTGCTTGACGATCCTTCATCAAGGTAACGACGTAGACGCCGCCATCACCCACCATGACCGGAGTCGGCTCGGATTTCACCGGCGACTATGTCTCCCCAACTCGCCGCCGGTGCTAATAGTGGGATCCAAGATTCGTCACTACCAGCCTGGCCAACCGCCTTCGGTGGAGAAGGCAGCCACTGCCACCATGGCCGGCCAAGAGACCCGGACGTCCTCGTGCCGCAAGATTACCCAGGGGGATCTCCTCTTGCCGTTGTCGAGACGAGGCGCAGCCGCAGTGGATCTCGATCCAAACCCCTCGGGCCCAGATCAGATCTCATCGCCGCCAAAATCTCATCCGCCAAACGGCCGCCGGAGATCTCCTGGCCACCGCCAACCCGTTGCACACTGCCTGTTGAGGAGGAGGGAGATGGACGCCGCTGCCCCCACGCGTTAACCGCTGGCCGAGACAGCGCCGCCGCCCGCCCGCCTCACCACAGGGGCTTCGCCCCGCGCGTCCTCAGCAACGGCGGCGGTAGTGGGAGGCGATGAAGGGAGGGCTGAGGGCGGTGTGGACGGGGACTCCCCGGGGCGGCGTGGCGCCGCCGGCCTCGGGGGAGGAGGTCGGGGGAGAGGGTTTTACCTGGTGTTAACCTCTAATAACCTCGTAGGAAACATCCCACCAAACCTTGGCAATCTAACCAGTTTTGCTATTACTTCGTTTGGATATGAACAATCTGACTGGTTCCATCCCATCTTCTCTTGGCCAGCTCCATGTACTTCGAACCATTTGCGTTAATGACAACAATCTTTCCGGCGAGATACCGCCTTCCTTGTACAATATTTCATCCATGGAGATCTTTCAGCCAGCTTACAACAGTCTCCAAGGTAGTCTTCCTTCTGATATTGGTGTTTCGCTTCCTAACCTGTTGGCTCTGGATATATTTGGAAATTACCTTCAGGGGCAAATCCCTGAGTCAATATCCAACTGTTCCGACTTATATTTGATTGAAATTGCTAGTAACAATTCACAGGTACCATTCCGCTAGCTTAGGAAGATTGCAAAACCTCGATTTTTTAGAATTTTCTAGCAATCTACTTGAGGCCAAGACAACTAGAGAGTGGGGATTTATTGACCAGTTAAGCAATTGCACAGAGTTCAAGTGTTAGACCTCGCCCAAAACCAACTCCAAGGAATGATACCTGCTCTATTGGAAACCTTTCCACTAGTCTTTTCTTTTTAGTATGGGACATAATGGATTTCAGGAAGCATCCTGCTGTAATCGGTAACCTAGCAGGTACACTTCTTCTTCGGTACAACCCCCCTAATTATAAGAACGGCTGAGATCGTCCCGTACCCCTTCATTAAAAGGGTAGGATCGTCCTTTCACTAAAAAGCCGCCGTCCACGCGCGAATGAGGCCGTACACGCGCCGGGGACTGTACGTACGACGTCCGCGCGTATACGGCAACGGGGCAAAGCGGTGGTAAAAAAAACGCGACGTGGCGACTGGCGTGGTGGAGACGCGTCGTCCTGGCGTCGTCAAGGCGAAAAGACCGCGACGTGGCCCGCATCGCGTGGTGGAGACGCGTCGTCCGCCCCGCGTCGCGTCGGTCAATGCGGCGGTTCCCGAGACGCCATTACGACCGGCGTTACTTTCCGGCGCGTCGGCGCCCCCTACCCACCGCCCCGGCTTCTACTTAGAATCTCCCCCATCGGCCTCCACCTCACCCAACCCCACTCCACTCCCCCGACGCGATCCCCCACGCCCACCTCCACCCCGACAACCTCTCCTCTCTCGGCGGCGACCCATGGCGTCCGCGGCAGCGGCGGCCGTGGCGGCCCTCCAAGGGGCGCTCGTCCGTCGAGCCTCGGCATACCGCAGACGGAGGAGCTCCTCCGTATGGGCCTAATGGTGCCGCCGGCTGCCGTCTGCCGCACTGTTTTCCACACCACCGCGGACGGCTACCCACGGGGGCCCGCGCGACGCCGGACGAGACCGTTGGAACATCGACGGCCGTCACGCTTTTTGGGACGGGAAGGACTACTGGACGGTCATCGGCGACCTCCGGCGGGTGACGGGCGGCTCGTCGTCTGCCCCGCGCCGCTCCGGCTCGTCGTCTGCCCCGCGCCGCCGGAGAGCTCCCCCAGTTCGTCCCGCCGTCCGGCTACCGCGTGGCCGGACCGTCCGCCCCTCCCCCGTCGAGATCCCACCGGAGCAGATCGTGCTGCGCGAGGACGGCGACCCCGCGACTGCCCTGGGTACCTCCTCGTCTTACGGTGAGGCCGCGGCGGCGGCGCGCAGCGAGAGTGGCCGCTGAACTGCAGGCGGCACTGACGCGCGGCGGCTATGGAGGCACAGGCAGAGGCAGCTGAGGTTCAGGCGGCACTCGACGTGGCTGCGGCTATGGCGGCGTGCAGGCGCCTGCGGTGGAGGATGATGGCATCGACTGGGACGCCGCCGTCAAGAGCAGCGACGACGACGGCGGTGACGCGGCGGCGGCGAGGTCGTGGACCTCGCCGACTCCGACGACGAGTAGATTAGGTTTAGATTAGGTTTATGTTTAATTAAATTTCATTATGTACGAATGTAAGATGAATCGTTTGTCCTTCGTCGTAAGCTTTTATGAAATATCGCTATGTTTGAATGCAATTTAGATGAAAATTGTTATGAAATATTTTGATTAGATTTTTGAATTTCAAACAATTTTTAAAGAGAAGTTAGCCAAAAGAAATAAAACTGAAAGTTAACCGAAAAAATTGAAAGGAAAAATAAAACGATATAAAGAAAATAAAAGATGAGATAACGAAAGGAAAGAAAATAAAACGAAATTAGAGAGAGGAAAATGTAAAAATAGAAAAAAGGCATAAGTAGTATTACTTTAAAAATCAAAAATTTCACCCAATTATCATTTGTTGATCCTTTTTTTGAACCCACTATTCAGAAAAATTAAGTTGGAAATAATTTTAAGCAACGGCAATGTTTTAGCATTGTAGGTCAAATTTTGGACATCTTTAGATCAGCACCAAATTTTGCCACGAGGTGGTCCATTCCCCCTTACCGAAACCACCGCCTTCCGCATGAAGTAGGTGAGCGCTTTCACGGAATCAACCCAACTTTTGGCAGGCGTGTGGGGCCCCACCCGGATACCCCACGCCGAAAATGAACGAAATCCGACACGAACGCACGTTGCGTCATGCCCGGGCACTGTTTTAGGGGTTTTTCGGCCCAGAAAATCGTGAAAATCTATACAGTGTCGAAACGCGAAAAAATTTGGCGTGCGTGCTTGCCATGGTCATTGTAGGTGGTGAAAAAAAATGAGCCCGTTTGGCGGATGCGAAGGACAGACATACACCCGAGGGTCCATTCCCCCCTACCGAAACCACCGCCTTCCGCATGAAGTACGTGAGCCTTTCACGAATCTACCCAACTTTTGGCGGGCGTGTCGGCCCCCACCCGGGTAACCCACGCCAAAAATGAACGAAATACGACACAAACAACACGTTGCGTCACGTCCGGCACTATTTTAAGGGTTTTCGGCCCGAAAAATCGTAGAAAATCCATACAATGTCAAAACGCGGAAATTTTTGGTGTGCGTGCTTCCCATGGTCATTGTAGGTAGTGAAAAAAAAATGAGCCCGTTTGGCGGACGCGAAGGAGAGACATACACCCGAGGGTCCATTCCCCCCTTATCGAAAACACCGCCTTCCGCATGAAGTAGGTGAGCGCTTTCACGGAATCTACCCAACTTTTGGCAGGGCGTGTGGGGCCCCACCCGGGTACCCCACGCCGAAAATGAACGAAATCCGACAACGAACGCACGTTGCGTCATGTCCGGCACTGTTTTAGGGGTTTTCGGCCCGGAAAATCGTAGAAAATCCATACATTGTCGAAACGCGAAAAAATTTGGCGTGCGTGCTTGCCATGGTCATTGTAGGTGGTGAAAAAAAATGAGCCCGTTTGGCAGATGCGAAGGACAGACATACACCCGAGGGTCCATTCCCCCCTTACTGAAACCACCGCCTTCCGCATGAAGTACGTGAGCGCTTTCACGGAATCTACCCAACTTTTGGCAGGGCGTGTCGGGCCCCACCCGGGTACCCCACACCAAAAATGAACGAAATACGACAACGAACGCACGTTGCGTCACGTCCGGGCACTATTTTAAGGGTTTTCGGCCCGAAAAATCGTAGAAAATCCATACAGTGTCAAAACGCGAAAAAATTTGGTGTGCGTGCTTGCCATGGTCATTGTAGGTGGTCAAAAAAAAAATGAGCCCATTTGGCGGATGCGAAGGAGAGACATACACCCGAGGGTCCATTCCCCCCTTACCGAAACCACCGCCTTCCGCATGAAGTAGGTGAGCGCTTTCACGAAATCTACCTAACTTTTGGCAGGGCGTGTGGGGGCCCACCCGGGTACCCCACGCCGAAAATGAATGAAATCCGACAACGAACGCACGTTGCGTCATGTCCGGGCACTGTTTTAGGGGTTTTCGGCCCGGAAAATCGTAGAAAATCCATACAGTGTCGAAACGCGAAAAATTGGCGTGCGTGCTTGCCATGTCATTGTAGGTGGGAAAAAAATGAGCCCTTGGCGGATGCGAAGGACAGACATACACCCGAGGTTTTATTCCCCTCTTACCGAAACCACCCGCCTTCCGCATGAAGTACGTGAGCGCTTTCACGAAATCTACCCAACTTTGGCAGGGCGTGTCGGCCCCACCCGGGTACCCCACGCCAAAAATGAACGAAATACGACAAGGAACGCATGTTGCGTCACGTCCGGGCACTGTTTAAGGGGTTTTCGGCCCGGAAAATCGTACAAAATCCATACAGTGTCGAAACACAAAAAAAATTGGCGTGCGTGCTTGCCATGGTCATTGTAGGCGGTGAAAAAAAAATGAGCCCGTTTGGCGGATGCGAAGGAGAGACATACACCCGAGGGTCCATTCCCCCCTTACCGAAACCACCGCCTTCCGCATGAAGTATGTGAGCGCTTTCACGGAACCTACCCAACTTTTGGCAGGGTGTGTGACGCCCCACCCGAGTACCCCACGCCAAAACTGAACGAAATCCGACAACGAACGCACGTTGCGTCACGTCCGGGCACTATTTTAAGGGTTTTCGGCCCGAAAAATCGTAGAAAATCCATACAGTGTCGAAACGTGAAAAAATTTGGCGTGCGTGCTTGCCATGGTCATTGTAGGCGGTGAAAAAAAAATGAGCCTGTTTGGCGGATGCGAAGGAGAGACATACACCCGAGGGTCCATTCCCCCCCTTACCGAAACCATCGCCTTCCGCATGAAGTAGGTGAGCGCTTTCACGGAATCTACCCAACTTTTGGCAGAGCGTGTGGGGCCCCACCCGGGTACCCCACGCCAAAAATGACCAAAATACGACAACGAACGCACGTTGTGTCACGTCCGGGCACTGTTTTAGGGGTTTTCGGCCCGGAAAATCGTAGAAAATCCATACAGTGTCGAAACGCGAAAAAATTTGGCGTGCATGCTTGCCATGGTCATTGTAGGCGGTGAAAAAAAAATGAGCCCATTTGGCGGATGCGAAGGAGAGAAATACACCCGAGGGTCCATTCCCCCCTTGCCGAAACCACCGCCTTCCGCAAGAAGTAGGTGAACGCTTTCACGGAATCTACCCAACTTTTGGCAGGGCGTGTGGGGCCACACCCGGGTACCCCACGCCAAAAATGAACGAAATACGACAACGAACGCACATTGCGTCACGTCCGGGCACTGTTTTAGGGGTTTTCTGCCCGGAAAATCGTAGAAAGTCCATACAGTGTCGAAACGCGAATTTTTTTGGCGTGCGTGCTTGCCATGGTCATTGTAGGTGTTGAAAAAAAATGAGCCCGTTTGGCGGATGGGAAGGAGAGACATACACCCGAAGGTCCATTCCCCCCTTACCGAAACCACCGCCTTCCACATGAAGTACGTGAGCGCTTTCACGGAATCTACCCAACTTTTGTCAGGGCATGTGGGGCCCCACCCGGGTACCCCACACCGAAAATGAATGAAATCCGATAACGAACGCACGTTGCGTCACGTCCGGGCACTGTTTTAGGGGTTTTCGGCCCGGAAAATCGTAGAAAATCCATACAGTGTCGAAACATGAAAAAATTTGGCGTGCGTGCTTTGCCATGGTCATTGTAGGCGGTGAAAAAAAAATGAGCCCGTTTAGCGGATGCGAAGGAGAGACATACACCCGAGGGTCCTTCCCCCCTTACCGAAACCACCGCCTTCCGCATGAAGTACGTGAGCGCTTTCACGGAATCTACCCAACTTTTAGCGGGGCCTGTCGGGCCCCACCCAGTACCCCACGCAAATAATGAATGAAATCCGACAACGAACGCACGTTGCGTCACGTCCGGGCACTATTTTAAGGGTTTTCGGCCCGAAAATCGTAGAAAATCCATACAGCGTCGAAACGCGAAAAAATTTGGCGTGCAGTAGGCGGTTTTTGAAATAAAAAAGACCGTTTGGCGGATGCGAAGGAGAGACATACACCGAGGGTCCATTCCCCCTCACGAAACCACGCGCTTCCACATGAAGTACGTGAGCGCTTTCAGGAATCTACCCAACTTTTGGCAGGGCGTGCGGGGCCCACCGGGTACCCACGCCAAAATGAATGAAATCCGACAACGAACGCAGTTGCGTCACGTCCGGGCACGTTTTAGGGGTTTCGGCCCGAAAATCGTAGAAATCCATTACATGTCGAAAACGCGAAAAAAATTGGTGGGTGCGTGCTGCCAGGTAGTAGGAGGAGGTGAAAAAAAATGAGCCCGTTTGGCGGATGCAAGGAGAGACATAACCCGAGGGTCCATTCCCCCCCTTACCGAAACCACCGCCTTCCATGAAAATAGTGAGCGCTTTCACGGAATCACCCAACTTGGCAGGGGTGTGGGGCCCACCCGGGTTACCCACGCGAAAATGACAAAATCCGACAACGAACGCACGTTCCGTCACGTCGGGCACTGTTTAGGGGTTTTCGGCCCGGACGAAAATGTTAAGAAAATCATAAGTCAAACGCGAAAAAAATTGGCGGCGTGTTGCCAGGTCATTTAGGGGGTGAAAAAAAAATGAGCCGTTTGGCGGGATGTTTTTAGGAGGCGGCCACCAGTGGTCAACGATGAAAGAAACGTTAAGGGGATGTTTGAGGAAGTGAGGCAGGGAGACTGCCGTAGGAGGGCTGGCAGCGTGGACGATTGATGCAGGAAGGACGACATACACCCGAGGGTCCATTCCCCCTTACCGAAAACCACGCCTCCATGAAATAGTGAGCGCTTCACGGAATCACACCCAACTTTTGGAGGGCGTGTGGGGCCCCACCGGGTACCGCCGAAAATGACAAAATCCGACAACGAACGCACGTTGCGTCACGTCCGGGCACTGTTTTAGGGGTTTTCGGCCCGGAAAATCGTTAGAAAATCCATAAAGTCGAAACGCGAAAAATTTGGCGTGCGTGCTTGCCATGGTCAATGTAGGGTGTGAAAAAAAAATAGGCCGTTGGCGGATGCGAAGGAGAGACATACACCCGAGGGTCCATTCCCCCTTACCGAAACCAAGCCTTCCGCATGAAGTAGTGAGCGCTTTCACGGAATCTACCACTTTTGGCAGGGGGTGTGGGCCCACCCGGGTAACCCACGCAAAATGAACGAATCCGACAACGAACGCACTTGCGTTAGTCGGGCACTGTTTAGGGGTTTTCGGCCCGAGAAAATCTAGAAAATCCATACAGTGTCGAACAAAAAAATTTGGCGTGCGTGCTTGCCAGTCATTGTAGGTGGAAAAAAAAATGAGCCCGTTTGGCGGATGCGAAGGAGAGACATACACACGAGGTCATTCCCCCCCTACCAAACCACGCCTTCCACATGAAGTACGTGAGCGCTTACGGAATCTACCCAACTTGGCAAGGTGTGGGGCCCCACCCGGGTAACCCACGCCGAAAAATGAACGAAATACGACAACGAACGCACGTTGCGTCACGTCGGGCACTGTTTAGGGTTTGCCCAAGTAATATTCGTGAAAAAATCATACAGTGTCGAAACACGAAAAAAATTGGCGTGCGTGCTTGCCATGGTTCATGTAGGGTAAAAAAAATGAGCCCGTTTGCGGATGCGAAGGAGAGACATACACCGAGGGTCCATTCCCCCCTTACCGAAACCACCCCTTCCCATGAAGTAGTGAGCGCTTTCACGGAATCTACCCAACTTTTGGCAGGGCGTGTGGGGCCCCCGGGTACCCCAGCGAAAATGAACGAAATCCGACAAGAACGACGTTGCGTCACGTCGGGCAATGTTTAGGGGTTTTCGGCCCGGAAAATCGTAGAAAATCCATACAGTGTCGAAACACGAAAAAAATTGGCGTGCGTTCTGCCAGGTAATGTAGGTGTGAAAAAAAAATGAGCCCGTTTGGCGGATGCGAAGGAGAGACATACACCGAGGGTCCATTCCCCCTTACCGAAACCACCGCCTTCCCATGAGAGTCGTGAGCGCTTAACGAATCTACCCAACTTTTGGCAGGGCGGTGGGGCCCCACCGGGTACCCCACACCAAAATGAACGAAATCCGACAACGAACGCACGTTGCGTCACGTCCGGGCACTGTTTTAGGGGTTTCGGCCCGGAAAATCGTAGAAAATCCATAACAGTCGAAACACGAAAAAATTTGGCGTGCGTGCTTGCCAGGTCATTGTAGGCGGTGAAAAAAAAAAGAGCCATTGGCGGATGCGAAGAGAGACATACACCCGGGGTCATGAAAAAAAAATGAGCCCGTTTAGCGGATGCGAAGGAGAGACATACACCCGAGGGTCCTTCCCCCCTTACCGAAACCACCGCCTTCCGCATGAAGTACGTGAGCGCTTTCACGGAATCTACCCAACTTTTAGCGGGGCCTGTCGGGCCCCACCCAGTACCCCACGCAAATAATGAATGAAATCCGACAACGAACGCACGTTGCGTCACGTCCGGGCACTATTTTAAGGGTTTTCGGCCCGAAAAATCGTAGAAAATCCATACAGTGTCAAAACGCGAAAAAATGGTGTGCGTGCTTGCCATGTCATTGGAGGTGTCAAAAAAAAAATGAGCCCCTTTGGCGGATGCGAGAGAGAGACATAACACCGAGGGTCCTTCCCCCCTTACCGAAACCACCGCCTTCCGCATGAAGTAGGTGAGCGCTTTCACGAATCTACCAACTTTTGGCAGGGCGTGTGGGGGCCCCAGGTACCCCACGCCGAAAAGAATGAAAAATCCGACAACGAACGCACGTTGCGGTCATGTCGGGCATGTTTTAGGGGTTTTCGGCCCGGAAAATCGTAGAAAATCATACAGTGTCGAAACGCGAAAAAATTTGGGTGGTGCTTGCCATGGTCATTGTAGGTGTGAAAAAAAATGAGCGTTTGGCGGATGCGAAGGACAGACATAACCCCGAGGGTTATTCCCCCCTTACCGAAACCACCGCCTTCGCAGAAGTACGTGAGCGTTCAGGAATCTACCCAACTTTGGCAGGGCGTGTCGGGCCCCACCCGGGTACCCCACGCCAAAAATGAACGAAATACGACAACGACGCAGTTGCGTCACGTCCGGGCACTAGTTTTAAGGGGTTTTGGCCCGGAAAAATCGTAAAAATCCATACAGTGTCGAAACCAAAAAAAATTTGGCGTGCGTGCTTGCCATGGTCATTGTAGGGGTGAAAAAAAAATGAGCCGTTTGGCGGATGCGAAGGAGAGACATACACCGAGGGTCCATTCCCCCTTACCGAAACCACCGCCTTCCGCATGAAGTATGTGAGCGCTTTCACGGAATCTACCCAACTTTTGGCAGGGGTGTGGCCCCACCCGGGACCCCACGCCCAAAAATGAAGAAATCCGACAACGAACGCACGTTGCGTCACGTCCGGGCACTATTTTAGGGTTTTCGGCCCGAAAATCGTAGAAAATCATACAGTGTCGAAACGGAAAAAATTGGCGTGCGTGCTTGCCATGGTCATTGTAGGCGGTGATTGAAAAAAATGAGCCTGTTGGCGGATGCGAGGAGAGACATACACCCGAGGGTCCATTCCCCCCTTACGAAACCACGCCTTCCGCATGAAGTAGGTGAGCGCTTTCACGGAATCTACCCAACTTTGGCAGGGCTGTGGGGCCCCACCCGGGTACCCCACGCCAAAAATGAAAAATACGACAACGAACGCACGTGTGCGTCACGTCCGGGCACTGTTTTAGGGTTTTCGGCCCGGAAAATGTAGAAAATCCATACAGTGTCGAAACGCGAAAAATTGGCGTGCTGCTTGCCATGGTCATTGTAGGGTGAAAAAAAAATGAGCCCATTTGGCGGATGCGAAGGAGAGAAATACACCCGAGGGTCCTTCCCCCCTTACCGAAACCACCGCCTTCCGCATGAAGAGAGTGACGCTTTCACGGAATCTACCCAACTTTTGGCAGGGTGTGGGGCCCACCCGGGTACCCCACGCCAAAAATGAACGAAATCCGACAACGAACGCACTTGCGTCACGTCCGGGAACATATGTTGACAATGAACGCACGTTGCGTCACGTCCAGGCACTGTTTTAGGGGTTTTCGGCCCGGAAAATCGTAGAAAATCCATACAGTGTTGAAACGCGAAAAAATTTGGCGTGCGTGCTTTCCACAGTCATTGTAGCCCGTGAAAAAAAATGAGCCCATTTGGCGGATGCGAAGGAGAGACATACACCCGAGGGTCCATTCCAACCGTACCAAAACCACTCCCTTCCACATGAAGTAGCTGAGCGCTTTTACGGAATGTACCCAACTTTTGGTAGGGCATGTGGGGCCCAAGCCGGGTACCCCACGCCAAAAATGAACGAAATCCGACAATGAACGCACGTGCGTCACGTCCGGGCACTATTTTCGGGGTTTTCGGCCCGAAAAATCGTAGAAAATCCATACAGTGTCAACACGCGAAAAAATTTGGCGTGCGTGCTTGCCACGGTCATTCTAGCCCGTGAAAAAAAATGAGCCCGTTCGATTAAGTTAAAAAAAAATGATCGGAACCGTTGAAGATTCCTATTGACCCTGCATATCCTCCAACTAAAGCGCAATGAACACCGATGCTTAGAAAATATACCAGACAAATGTATATAAGGAGGTAAACCCTGTACCGCCGACAGGAGGTGGGACTAAATAAGATATAATGAAAACGCCGGCCGTCTATCAAAAAAAAAAAGCCAGCCGTCTCGCTAACCGACGCGCATGCGTGCATGGACCGTCCCACTAACAATGCCGCCGCAATCTGCGCTCGGGCGACGTCCTTAGGCTACGTGCATGCAACTCTATTTCTCTTCTATCTTTTTTTAACTTTCCTTCACCCCGTCTCGCCGACGCCGCGATCTGCACGTACTGCCGACGTACGCCGCCCATCGCCCCACCGTCCAAACGGCGCCGGTGCACCCGCGCCGGCCTGCCTGCCCTGACCCGTCGCCGTCTATACGCCGCCGGTGCCCCTCCCACCGCCACCAGCCAGGACGGTCAGCCGTCGTGTAAGTTTTTGTGTGTGTGTGTTTTTTAGTATGAAGAACGACATAGCAGTTGCATGGTATGTGACAGAAAACTATTTCATGCAGTATGAATATCGACGGTGTGATTCCATGTTCTGTTCAAAAGTGGGTTAGCCTAGTTGACAGACTGTCACCAAGTCAGAAATTCAGGCTTTATGAAACGGATATGCAGGGCATGTTCAGAATACCATCGATAAAGATGCGTAATTTTTTGCTTCACTTTTTACTCCAAGGTTACAATCCAAGTAGCAAAAAATTCATGGTCCAAGAGAGTTCTGGAAGTAAAGGCCTTATTTCACTAAGGCCTGATGATGTGTACTCCATATTTGGTTGGAAAAACAATGGAGTGGATGTTTTTGGTTTTCTTAGTACAGAAGGAGAAAAAGCAACCAAAAAAAATACCATTTACTTTTCTTAACAAAAAAATGGTAAGATCATGATTGAAGATCTGATCGAAAAGATTGTGAGGAATAACACCACGGACGATGACTTCATTCGGATGACGTTTCTAGTTCTCTTAGGAACTATAATTGCACCAGTGTCTCATGAATACGTTCCGAAGAAGTACTATGCCTTAGTGCAAAATATTAAGTTGATAAGGAAGTTCAACTAGAATGCCTTCACTTCGCGGTTCTGTTTGTCGGAGATTGGCAAGCTTCTGCAGGACGGCCATGTTAGGCAGTGGCCACAGGGGAACCTGGACCTTTTGCAAGTATGTTCTATTTATTGATTTTAACATTTTTGTTATATAATGTTATCGAAGAACATGTTATTTAATTAGTTTATGTGTTTTGCAGTACTTATACTGGGAGAAGGTGCAACCAATCACCGGTCCAAAATATGAACCGTTGGCATTGTTGAGCCCGCTGATGAGGAACCGGACGGAAGATATGGCTGTGAGAAGAGACAAATACGACTATGAATATGGTCGTGGTGTTGGGATGGTAATCCGAGTAATCTTGTTTTATTTTACATTTATAAAATAAAATAAAGTGTTCATATGATTTGTATGTATAATTCTCTTGTTGCATTTGTAGATCGATGACAACATTACAGAGGAGTACAGGCTGAAATTTTTTGGAGAAGAAGAAGCTGAAAAAACCAAGAAAGCTAGTAGCAAAAAATCTAACGTTACTGGAAGGAGGAAAGAGGGCAGTACCTCGGAGGCTTCTGCGAGCCAGAAGCCTACTATGGACCGGATTTTGAGTGAGATGAATGAGCTTCGGAAGGAAATGCTTCGTTTGCCAGAGTTATGCGCACAGGTAACACTTGAGCACGTCACTTTAATGTCCATCACTGTATTGAAGAACTAAGATGAAATGTTTTCTTTCAGAGGATGATTGAGAAACTGAACAAAACCGACGTCTTCTACAAACCCGGTAACCTGGAAGAAAAAGAAGAGAATCTATATGGAGGCATTAATGAGTCTGCAAACGATGGTGGACTTCCGGAAAAAGAGTTTGTATATCAGAAAGATGATTCAGACCAGTTCCGCACACCTTCCAAAATGAATTTGCAAAAAGATGATGACGGCGTTGATGTAACTTCTCGTGGAAAGACACCTTTTTACTGCACACCTGAGTACTGGGATAGTTTCAAGGGTGATATGGATGATCCTATCGAAGTACCAGAAGTATCAAATGAAAAAGCGGCCACATCTTTAGGGACGGACGAGATCGCATCGCATGCATCGGTTGGTTCTCAAGGAGTAGAAGAGGAAGTGGAGGAGGTTACTGGCAGGCGCAAGCGCAGAGGATCAAAACTTGTCAAGTCTCCTTATGTGGTCCCTAAACCGAACAAGCGTGCAAAACGTTCTGCCAAAGGAAGTAAGTTTTTTGTGTTTCTAATTGTTCTTGCGTACTAATTATTTATATATTTGCGTTTATAAGTATTTGAGTTGTGTGTTACAGAATTGTTCCAACATGGTGGTGTTAACAAATTTAGTGATGAGTATGATGTGGTGAAAGCGTCCATCAAGTACGTGCGCGCGCATGAGTATTCACAAAAACATGCCAAAACAGAAATTTTCAATGATGGCACGGAAGAGGGTCTCAGTGTGCAGAGAGCTTGTCAGATTATTAACCATGAGTGGCTAAGTGGCGATGTAAGTTAATTTCATCTATTGTATTACAATTGATTGCAAAATACCATTGTCAAATCTGACACATTATTTATAGGTAATTAATGCATACTCATCATATTTGGTCGACAAAGTTAATGACGATCGTTTCATGTTGACAACTTGGAGGGTACATTGGCTACTTCACATTAGACCCGGAAAGAAGACCGCCGGTAACGACTATGAAGCAGAGTCGCATAGTAATGGACCCGTGAATAGATGTGAGGACGAGTATTTAAAAAAACAAAGGTAAGTTTGATTGGTTACACGGTATAGACATACGATAGTATGTGCTGATTGTGTTTTATGCTTGTTGTCATGCAGACTTATATTCCTCTAAACAAGGGAAACACTCACTGGGTTACCGTCGTTATGCATAGCGGGAAGAGAGAGTTTCAGGTTCTTGACTCGTTGATGACCGGACAACTTGACAGTGTTACTAGACAACTCGTTGAGGACCTGGTAGGTTTTACTTTCAAATGTGTATTTGGTAACATTCGTTTTGTTTAGTATACTGAATGACATTCTTTCCACCATGTTAATTATATCTTTAGAGAAAACAACTAGGAGAAGATATCCAAGAAGCAAATGCAACCGGAGTTGTGAATTATCCGGATGTGTCCACATGGCCTATTAAAACGTATGACATGCCAAAACAATATGATGGGTGAGTACCTACTTTGACAGAACGTCGGTCCTATATGTACAATAGATATTTATTCTTCGTAAATTGTATGCACCAGGAATTCATGTGGAATATTTCTCCTTCGATGCTTTCAATATTGGGATGGTGACAAATGGACAGGCTTATTTTCACAGGTACACAAGTAATGTTTTTACTATGACGTACAATGTACGCTGTGCTAACACCACTATTTTTGCAGAGGTCAATTGATGATTCGAGGGAGCTAATGATAGCGCAACTTATTTTTTCGGAAAGAAACAAGCTTGATGAAGTGAAAAACAAAGTTATTCGGATATCAAAGAAGAAGAAATAGATGCGACACGGAGGAGTTTTGCACGTGATTGGGTGTTACTAGAGGACTAGATTTTCCAAACGCTTTGCACACTTGGTTATAAATTTTATGTAATAGACATATTTATTGGTTTGGCCACTATTTTGTTTCGAAAAGATTATATACTTAATTACGTTTTTTATGTCTACATGATATTTTGTTTCAGAAAAATTATATAATCAGTCTTTTTTTTATCTGTACATGATTTCTTGTTTCGGAAAAGTTATATGCTTACTTACGGTTTGTATGTGTACACGATATTTTGTTGCCGAAAGATTTTGTACTTACTCTTTTTGTTGACAATGATGTTTAGATTTACATATATGTAATCGTGTCGTTGTTTATTTTCTGTACACTAAACTATGGCTGTGCATTATTAAAAATTAAAAAAAAAACACTCAACTATGGCTGCGAGTTATTATAGAAAAACAAAAAAAAAATAGCCCGCCCGTCCACCAGCGTGTCATACTAAGCCCGTCGTTATCAAGCCCACCGGGCGACTACGGCAGGCGTTTCAGATCACGCCGTGGAAACATGGCCCAACAGGGCAGCCGAGTCGGCAGGGTAGGTAGCAGGTCAGAGGAGTTCAGTGTGGGACGGGGCGCCGGGTATATAAGCCGGTCGTCGTCCCCTTCGGCCGGCGAGGTGGGACTAAACTTGCTTCGGCCGCGGGGCGACTTGGAGACAGCCAGCCGCGACGTAGGCCGGCCCAATAATGCCATGGACGGCGCGGACTTCGCGACGGCTCGACGCGCCGTGGGCCGGCCCAGTTAACCCCGCCGGGACGACGCGCCAGGGAAATGAACGCAAATTTAGTCCCACCTCGCCGGCCGAAGGAGACGTCGACCGGCTTATATACCCAGCTCCCGGTCCCTCTTTGAACTCCTCTAACCTTCTACCCTGTCGACTCGGCTGCGCTGTTGGGCCTTGTTTCCACGGCATGATCTGAAACGCCTGTCGTAGTCGCCTGGTGGGCTTGATAACGATGGGCTTATTAAGACACGCCGGTGGACGGGCGGGATATTTTTTTTCATTTTTCTATAATAACTCGCAGCCACAGTTGAGTGTTTTTTTGCCGACGGGACTGTAGTAAATACCAGTGCATAATCCATAGTATAAACAGTGAATAGTATACATTTATATCAACAATAATGATGTCTCAACATAACAATTGTCACCAGAGTAATTTTATTACACACATATAATATAGTCGACAGAAAATATCAAGTCTCATATAACATGAGAAAGATAACGGTTTGTAGCCAATAATCTTGATTTCACACATATAAAATACTCAACACAAACATAAATTTAATAAATGTCTTTCATATAAATGGAAGGGGTAAAACACTTGCATCGTCTTCACTTGAGTCTTCAAGCCCAGTTGCTGCATAGAATAAATTAGAAATTGTGAGAATCAATGTATGGTAAATGAATCAACAAAACTAACATAAACAAAGCAAAAAGACATACAGTTACATATAAATGGATGAAGTAAAACAGATGCACCGTGCTCACTTCTGTCTTCAAGCCCAGTTGCTGCATAGAATAAATTACAAACTATGAGAATCAATGTACAGTAAATGAAACAACAAAACTAACATAAACAAACAATAGACATACTCTTCATTTTTGCTGCATGTGCTCTTGTTATGACCTGGGAGGCTGCATATGCTACATTTTCGTCCAGATTTCTCGTCAAATGCTTTAGGTCTCTCATTTTTTGTCACATCTGAGCCACCCTTACCGCGATCTCTACTGTTCTGCTTAGGTGCGCCCTTGGTGGAAACCTTTACTGGATCACGGACCAGAATATGATCTCGGTTAGGCTCAAATGGATTATCATTCACGAAGCTTCGCTGACTATCATCTTCATTCCCCTAAACGTCCTTATTCGCTATAATATCATCCAGAGCTGCCATCAACTTGTCGAATAAGAATGGATTACTGCATGCGAGATGAGATGCTTCTGCAGATTTGATGGTCAACTCACTATATCTAGCTCTGTCCTCAGCACTTGACCAACCCCACGCAAACAGATCGCTGGTGCGCTTCACGGGCAGTCCAGCTCTTGCTTTTTTTGAGAACCTTCGTAGGACACAACACTTGGGTATCACAGGTAAGTTTAGTGCATTCAAAACCTGAAGAATATGCTTGCAAGGAAGCCCTTTGCGAGTCATACTTCGGCAACTGCACTTTATAGTTTCTGCCGAGTTACCTGGCGTATAGTCCACATTAAGTCTGTGATCCCTGTTATTCTTCCACGCAACCACAAATCTCTGACTATCGGTCCCTGTCAGTCTATCAATTACCTCAAGCTCCTGTACCTTCTTCATATCTTGTTGCAACATATAAAAGTTTGCCTGCGTGAATGCTTTGGCAGCATACGACTCAATGGTCTTACACTCAGTCACTGTTACTGGGATAGTCTATGAGGCCGTGTAGTCATGGTAAGCTTCATTCTCACGGAGGCGAATGATACAATTCTCGTAGTGTACAATCATGTCAACGATCGTCATACCATAGTCAAGATGGAGGTGCAGGCTAGAGTTCAGACTCTCACTCCTCTGATTACTGCGCATACCAAGAAAAAACCCACCAGACAAATATGATGCAACCCAAAGCGTCCTCTTCCAGTACATCCTATGGAGCCATGTTTTTGTTCTCTCCGTCTGCCATTTGCGCACAAACGCGGCCCATCTCTTCTCAAAAACTTTATGTGTAGTGGCATAGTACAATAATGCCCTGAACTCCTTCAATGACTTGTGGTTGAGGTGTTTCTGCATATTCTTTTCAATATGCCATGAACATAGACGATGCCACACGTCAGAAAGCACCTTCCTGATAGCCCTTATCATCGCTGCATCTCCATCGGTAATTACAGATCTGGGCCTTTTCTGACAGTGAGCTTTCAAGAACGTGTTAAGCAACCAAACATACGTAGCCTCAGTCTCGTCTGAAACAATGGCGCAGGCGAATACCGTAGTGCAACGGTGGTTGTTCAGACCCACAAAAGGGATGAACGGCATTCCATACCTATTCATCTTGTATGTGATGTCGATGACGATAACATCACCATAGTCAAGATAATCCCGACGTGACTGCGAATCACACCAGAACAGGTTTTGGAGCCTGCCTTCAATGTCAACGGTGTGCTCAAAGAAGAAATCTGGATCTCTGTCCTTTCTAGTCAACATGATTCCTATGGCAGTATCAGCATCACCCTGTGCAAGCAATTTCATCTTCTCCCTGTAGCACATGTTATACAGCTTTGTCCTCTGAAACGGTGACTTTGCATACGACCCATACCTACTAACGAAGTTGTCAAAAATAAGATGTTTTCTTATCCCAGCTCCTGCCATAGCTAAGATCTCTGCTCTCTCAAATGCTTTGATCTGATTATGAGATCGGAGGAAAGGGACTTCGTCCAGTCGTGCAAGAATGTGGCTCTGATCATCGGAGAAACTGCTGACATACCAAAGATTAAGCTTTTTATCAAGCTTAACTGTCAAATGGGCTTCGCAGAAGCATCGACTCTCCGGTCTAAGCCTGCGAGTCTGGCCTTCCATGGTACAGAACTTGGCCTGTCGTTTTCCTGCGGCGGAACAGAGATACCTCCTCAAGCGCACACTCCTTGCGCGACCCTTTGAACGTTTCAGCAAGTCCTTCCTGATGCTGAACCCACGTTCTCTCGTGTGCTTGTTGTAGAACGTGTACACCTCATCTAATGACCTGAATGTCTTTGCCATCACTTCCCAATGCCTATCAAGTGACTCTTGCTGATATTCATCATAGCCCATGTCAAGGTCAAACTAATCATCATCGCTGTGCTCATCGTTCCCGCTAGGACCATCAACACCTCCCTGCAAAATATGACATATAACCTTACATGTCAATCTGTTCTTGTATTGTTACTTACCATAAATAATGTAAAAAACTTACTTGGCTAGCGCTCCCACTACGAGATGCATCGACCTCACTCTCGGCATTGTCATCATCTAAACTATTACGCTTATTGTCACCATTGACATTTATCTGTGCACATTTAAAGTAAAATAAGTGGTAATACATTTTTAATGTCAATCATTGCCCTACAATTTTTTCAACGTACCTGGCTCGCACTATCTGCATAAAATTGTTCATCTATATCATATTCCTCATCGTCATCATTGCCATGTAGCCGTACAAATTTAAAAAGACATGTAAGTGTCAAAGAACTAGTTTGTATTCAATATGTTTTGGTCAACATTCAAGGCACTTACATTACCACTATACGATTCATCCTGACTCATATAGTTGTCTCCGGGAGGTTGGTTCGCATTCAATGACGAGGATCCATTATCGCTAATGGAATCATCACTAGCGTATCCGGTTTCTTACTCCATCTATACACATACAAATAAGGTGTGAGATCAATGCCAACATTCCACAACATCATCGCGAATATAGTAAATCCATCAACAGTGACATGACTATGTGTCATGTATACAAATTTGAATGTACAAAAAATATATACACGAACAATCTTTAAGAGGTCACTACTCTCCTCTCTTATTTAGCCAAGTAGGGAATCATTTTGCATACAAATTGCAATGGACAAATCTAAAAGAAAAAAAAGAGAGACAGAGAACCTACTCTCCGCCGTCGAAGGGTCCTCGCCTGGGGTCGACGCCGATGCGCTGCTGCCACCCACGTCGTCGAGGGCGCGTAACAGGACAGAACGTCGACGCCGGAGCGCTGGGCGTTTCACCGGGGACACGGCGCGTGGGTGACTACGGATGCCGCCCGTGCTCGCGACTAGACGGGCACGTCGTCCTCGTGACTAGATGGGCACAGGTAGGTCAGGGTCGACGTCGTGACGGCGGTGGACCACGTGTTCGGGTGGCGACCACCATGCGACTAGATCCCTCCGGCCGCCAGAGTCACGGCGGCGTTGATGCTGCTAGGGTTTCCTAGGCGGGGATGGGGTGTCTTTTTTTTTTTCCTTACCGATCGAACTACCGCACGCCACGATCGGTATGCGTATGACGCGGGCGTACGGGGCGGGACGTACACGGGCGGCCGGCCCCTACGACGGACAGCGGGTACACTATATGAAAATTAGTATGGACAATACTACCCCTTCTACGTTTATTTTGTGGGGGGGGTTGTACCGAAGTACTTCTCCTGACTAGAATTGTGCTAGACAACATGCTACTTAGTGGCCCCATACCCCAGGAAATTGGCAACCTCTTGAGACTTGAGATGATAGATCTGTCCCTTAACTCCATATCTGGGGAAATCCCAACGATGTTTAGAAATCTTACCCGGATCAGTAGATTCTTTCTCCAAAGCAATTATCTTGAAGGGAATATACCAGAGCAGATGAGTCGTATGCAATCGCTACAATCCATGAACCTTTCAGATAACAAGTTAGTGGGTAATATTCCAAAAGAAATAATGTCTTACTCCCTTTCTATGGCCATAGATTTGTCGCATAATTATCTCAGCGGTCCATTGCCACTGGAAATCAGTAAGCTGAAGAACATACAGAATATCATCCTTTCAAATAACAACTTATCTGGTGAAATTCCGAGCACCATCGATGGTTGTGAAGTACTTCAAGCACTTTATCTTGATAGGAACATGTTCGATGGGTCCTTGCCATCCTCTTTTGGTAACATGAGATCTTTGCAAGTTCTTGATCTGTCCCACAATTCTTTTTCTGGTGAATTACCACACTCCATAGATCAGATGAAGCTCCAATTCTTGAATATTTCTTTCAACAATTTTGAGGGAGAACTACCCAAAGGAGGAGTAGTCCTTAACATTACTGCAATTGATGTAAGAGGAAATCCTGATCTTTGTGGTGGAATATCACAAATGAAGCTAAAAAGATGTGGCATACATGTCCAAACACACAAAAAAATTTACCGGAGAACCATTGCAATTGTATTTTTCCATAATTGGTGCATTTGCAAGCTTGTGCATGACCATATGTTTCTTTGCATGTTGATATTCCAAAAGATCACATAGCAATGCAAAATCCAGTCTTGCCTTGAAATTTGAACTCAAGCGGGTGTCCTACATTGACATTTTGAAGGCTACGGATGGTTTCTCTCAGGCTAATCTAGTCGGAAGAGGCGCATTTGGAACAGTATACAAAGCCACCATGAGCTTTGAAACTCCAACAATTGTTGCTGTGAAGGTCCTTGACCTTCAAAAGCAAGCTGGTTCTAAGACATTTGTGACTGAATGTGAGGCACTGAGAAATATACGGCACCGAAACCTTATTAAGGTTTTGAGCTCATGTTCCAGTACGGATCACAACGGTATTGATTTCAAGGCACTGGTTTTTGAGTTCATGCCGAATGGGAGTCTGGAGACTTGGCTACATCCTACAGCATGCACTGCTCGACCATTTGAAGCTCTAAGCCTTACCCAGAGGATGGGCATAGCAATTGATGTTGCCACAGCATTAGACTACCTCCACCACCACGGTGCAGTGCCAATTGTGCACTGCGATTTGAAGCCTAGCAATGTTCTTTTGGACGGTGAAATGGTTGCACATGTGGGTGATTTTGGATTAGCAAAGTTTTTGGTTCAACAAGATACCATGATATCTCATTCGGCAACAAGCACCGGGATCAAGGGTACTATTGGCTACATTCCCCCAGGTATATATATGCATATATGTGTATGTTTGTATATATTTGTGCGGACAGATATACTACGTTTTAGCATATCTATCAGTAACGTTTACCTTTTCATGATTTTCTTAAGAACAGTTACATGGATAATTAGTTTTAGAAAAGTCCATGTGCCTATTTATGCACTTAATCATATCTAACAAATTAATATCTAGTTTTCTGTTGCAAATAAGAATGGAACAAATATAAGTTTACTTTCGCATTCACGTACCACTGAAAGCAGCAGTAGCACCGCCTCCAGAAAAAAACCTATGCCCATTTTGGAGCATTAATTCAGCTGTTAATAGAAAATGCACCATGTCTAAGAAAGGCATTAATTCCCTATTATTTATTTTCAGAATATGGCATGGGGGCTCAAGCATCTGTGCAGGGCGATGTATATAGCTATGGGGTTCTTCTGCTCGAGATATTCACTGGAGCGAGTCCAACTGATGAAAAGTTTGTAGATGGGATGAGCCTTCAGAAGCTGGTTGAGATGTCTTTTCCTGAGACAGTCATGGAAATAGTTGATCACAAACTGTTCTTGACTAACGATCAAAACGAGAAAGGAAACCATACCCATGACCGCGACAATATCTATCAGTGCCTGCTCACGGTGATACAATGTGGACTCAGGTGCTCCAAGGAGTTACCAAGAGAGCGCACCGATATACATGATGTTGTCAAGAGCTAAACTCAGCAAAAGAGAAGCTACTGAGACGGGACAACCACCATGTCATGGTTGATTGATGCTTGGCGCTGCCCGCGGTCGATCAATTTGCGTAAATAAGGACTTTATGCATCTCCTGTCCTTTGCATCAAGATAATGCACACAACCCAGTGATTGATCAACTTAGAAAGACTAGTATGGAGAACGATTTCTGCTGAATATTTTATCAGCAACTTGTAAATTAGCTGGAGTCTCTTATCCTCCTTCCGCTATTTTTGGTACAACAGTAGCACAGTGGCCTCGTGTGGGCAAGATCTTTAAAATGTGCAATTATTGTTTGAAGCTTAATCAATGTTATCTTAAAATCATATTATCAAAATTTTACTTATTATTTCTACACATGAGATGATTTTTTTTCAAAAAGGAGGAATACCCCTGGCCTCTGCATCTCTTGGTGCACACAGGCATATTATTAAAAATTCCAGGTTCCGAACAAGGTCTCAAACAAAAATACGAGTCCCATAAAAAAAGTTGTCACAATAGGCGAAAATAGGGTAAGATTACTAGACACCTATCATATTATTGGACCGCAATCCAAACTGGTTATACATATCCCGTGGAACCATCTCCCATCGGTTATACCCAATATTCACAGATTCCTTGTGGTCCAAGCAGACGCCCTGAAGATAACCTGCAAAAAAATTGTGATGGTTTGTCTGTTAAAGGCAACATCATTCCGACAATTTCATATAGTCCAAAGTAATGCACAATCTCCAACTCAAATTTGTGCCGCTGTCTTAGACGCTATCCCAGATAACCAAGTCCCAAATAAATGCAAAACCGTGACGGGCCGCGTTACGTTAAAGGACGCGTGAATAGTCCGTCATAATAACTTAGCAAGTGGGCATTGGATAAGCATATGTTCGTTCGTCCTGATTAGAAAAACAACATCGTTTACTACCTTCCCAGCTACGCATTGCCAAGTTATCCTTTGTCAAAATTACTCGCTTATGTACAAACCACATAAACCCCTTGATTTTTAGCGGCACCTTGATTTTTCATATGTGGATAGACCTTGGGATAGGCTCGGTGTTTATCAAGCCAGTATACATTGACTTAACCGAGAAAACACCTGACACAGACAACTTTCAATGTAAGATATCCAGCGCATCAGAAAGGTTAACCTACGCACAAGATGCAACCATCTATCACATCGTTCTCCCGCTAGTGATCGCCTGAACTGAATGTTAAGAGGAAGATAACCCAACACTCTATTAACAAAAACCTCTTTTCGTTGTGAAATGTTGTATAAGGAAAGATACTGCAAGGCTAGTGGTGTCTCGCCCACCCAGGTATCTTCCCAAAACCTAGTACTCTATCCGTTCCTCGCTATGAATTTGCTCATGTTGAAGAAGGAAGCCTTTGTTCTCATTAGCCCCTTTCAAAAAGGAGAGTCAGACGGTTGTGCCGTCACTTGTGCCAGAGTTTTGGAATGTAGGTATTTATTACGCAACAATTGTAACCATACCCCATCCCTCTCTACCACCAATCTCTAAAGCCATTTGCTAAGTAAGCACTTATTTTTCACTTCTAGATCTTCAATTCCCAAGCCACCCTGGTCCTTCGGTCTACAAATAATGTTCCATTTAGCCAACCGATATTTGGTTTCGTTTTCGTCAATTTGCCAGAAAAAGCGAGATCGATAAAAATCCAATCTTTTTCGTACCCCTATTGGGACCTCAAAGAAGGATGGGAGGAACATTGGCATGCTCGTCAATACCGAGTTTATGAGGATTAACCACTCCCCCCTAAGACAAGGGCTTGCCGTTCCAGCAGCTCAATTTCTTTTCAAATCGATCTTCAATGCATTTTCATTCTTTGTTGGTTAGTTTACGATGATGTATTGATTCCCAGCTATCTAAAAGGTAAAAATCCCAGCTCACAACAGAACAATTGTTTATAATTATCCTGTTCTTCCTTGGCGCGTCCAAAATAGAACATCTCACTCTTGTTAAAATTAATTTTCAGCCCAGACAGTTGTTCGAAAAGGCATAAAACTAGTTTCATGTTCCTTGCCTTAGCTAGATCATGTTCCATGAATATAATGGTGTGATCCGCATATGTAGAATGGATGCCCTGCCATCCAATAGATGCGGGATTATGCCACCTACCTGGCTATCCTCCTTAGCTCTATTAATGAGAACAACCAACATGTCAGTCACAACATTAAACAGGATAGGAGATGTCGTATCCCCCTGTATCAATCCTTTTTGCATCTAGAAATAATGACCTATGTTGTCATTAACCTTGATTCCAACACTGCCTTCCTACACGAAGGATTCGACCTGCTTCCTCCAGGTCGCATCAAACCCTTTCATGTGCAAGACCTGTTGTAAAAATGGCCACTTTACTTTATCATACGCCTTCTCTAAATCCACCTTGTAAACCACTCCATCGAGTTTCTTTGAATGGGTTTCATGCAAGGTTTCATGTAGAACGACCACTACCTTGAGTATGTGCCATCCAGGCATGAAAGCCGTTTGAGACGGCTGAACCACAGAGTAAGCAATATGTGTAAGACGGTTTGTTCCAACTTTTGTAAAAATCTTGAAGCTAACATTGAGCAGACATATCGGTCTAAACTGCTCAATGTGAACCACCTCTTCTTTGGTAACAACGTGATTGTCCCAAAGTTTAGTTTAAATAATTGTAAATGACCATTAAATGGATCATGGAACATAGGCATGAAGTCACCTTTAATAATATCCCAACATTTCTTATAGAATTCTACTGGAAAACCATTTGGACCAGGTGTCTTGTTATTCTTCAGTTGCAAAATTGCCTCAAACACTTCCTTTTCTGTAAAGGGGGCAATGAGAACCTCATTCTCATCATCTCCCAGCTGAGGTACATCCTCAACCCTATCCTCGTTGAGTGAGACATAGTTCTCAACTGGGGCCCCAAACAACTTTTTATAGAAGTAGGTAATATACATCTTAAGGTTCTCATGGCCAACAATTGTACCTTCGTCTTGTTCAAATTGTATGATCCTCTTTTTCCTATGTTTCCCATTGGCAATCATATGGAAACATTGTGTATTATTATCCCCTTGAACCACATGTCGCACTTTAGCTCTAAGGGCCAATTTGATCTCTTCTTCTCTAAGAAGCTTCGCCAAACTGACCTCAGCCTCTCGTTTAGCCACCCGGTCATTAATGTCAAGTGGGTTATTTTCAGCTTGTAGATTAAGATCATTAATTATATTAAGGAACCTCTCTTTCTGCTGCTTATATATAGCACTATTATTCTTGGCCCAACCCCTCAAGTACTATTGCAGATGTCTAATCTTAAATTGCCATCTTTCAACGTTCGATTCTCCCCTCTGCTCTGATACCCACTCCCTTGCTACCAAAGCTAGGAAGTCCTCTCTCTCGAACCATGCAGTTTCGAATGAGAAGATGTTTTTGTTGCCATGGTGAACCGTCTCACCGGAATCAACAAGAAGGGGTGTGTGATCGGAAGTTCCCCTTTGTAACACACGCACGGTTACCAAGGGGAATTTTTGTTCCCATTCAATGCTGGTTAGTACTCGGTCCAACTTCTCATATGTTGGATTCTCTAAATTATTTGCCCAAGTGTATTGCCTGTACAAGAGGTCAATCTCTCTCAGTTCCAGGCCTTTGAAGTTAAACATGAATGACCATCTGCCATCAAAGTTATCGTTATTCTTTTCTTCTCTCCTAATAATGTTGAAGTCTCCCCGACTAAAATGGGTAGCCCCCCGCCCCCACACATCCTAATCAGGTATGCTAGGAAATTATGTTTGAATCTAGCTGTGCCGCCTCATACACAGCAACCAGTGCCCACCTGAACCCGTCAACTTTCTTTCCCATGAAATTTGATGGCGTACTCACCCATAAACATGTTAACCACCTCAAAAGATTCGTAGTTAACTCCGAGCAAGATCCCACCGGATCTTCCTCGAGGTGGCAAATACTGCCAATCAAAATCCAAACCACCATAAATAGTACCCAGAAACTACAAAGTGAAGTTATCACGCCTGCTACTTGTGATCTGCATTGGGATTTTCCTTGAAGAGGAAGGGAGAAGCAATATAGTAGTGGATAGTATTTCCCTCAGTAGAGAACCAAGGTTTATCAAACCAATAGGAGATTCATGCAAACAAAGGTCGATAGTACCGGCACACACATACACACACAAAATATTGCACCCAACGCGGGCAAGATGGTTGTCAATCCCCTTGTACTCGTTAATCGCAAGGATTATTTCTGATAGTGATAGATAGATAAATTGCAAAGTAAAATAAAAGTAAATAAATTACAACGAGCTTTTTAGGGTTTTAGAATATATGGTGGATAGACTCGGGAGCCATAGTTTTCACTAGAGGCATCTCTCTTATAAGCATAGCATACAGTGGGTAGACAAATTACTATTGGGCAATTGATAGAAAAACGCATAGTTATGACATTATTCATGGCATGATCATGTATATAGGCATTACATCTGTGACAAGTAGACCGACTCCTGCTTGCATTTACTACTATTACTCCACTTCGAGAGTGCTCTATGCTTGCCTCTCTAGGTATTAAGTTCATGACAAACAGAGTAATGCATGAAGCACGATGACATAATGTAGACAGAATAAAACCAAACAATATGATTGAACCCCGTAGTTTTCCCCTTAGTAGCAACAATATAAATACGTGCCTCGCTACTCATCCTGTCACAGAGTGAGGACGCCGCAAGATTGAACATACTACTATGCACCACTTCAACTGAAGATATAATCATCAACTTGGACAAAGAAAACTCATAGATCGGAAATCATTACATAGCTATAACAATTATACATAATAAAGTTCAGAAAAGACTCGGTTACTTTCAATGAATAATCTGATCATAAACCTATAATTCATCGGATCCCAACAAACACAGCGCAAAAGAAGATTAGATCATATCGATCTCCGAAGAGAACATTGTATTGAAGATCATAATGAAAGAAGAAAGAGAGAGAGGGAGGGAGAGAGAGAGAGAGACATCTCGCTAATCACTATGGACCCGTAGGTCTGTGGTAAACTACTGATGACCCACAAGTCTAGGGGATCAATTATAGTCTTTTCGATAAGTAAGAGTGTCGAACCCAACAAGGAGCAGAAGGAAATGACAAGCGGTTTTCAGCAAGGTATTGTCTGCAAGCACTGAAATTATCGGTAATGAGTAGTTTGATAGCAAGATAATTTGTAACGGGCAACAAGTAGCAATAGTAACAAAGGTGCAGCAAGGTAGCCCAGTCCTTTTTGTAGCAAAGGATAGGTCAGAACTTTGTCTTATAGCAAGTAAAGCGCTCTTGAGGACACACGGGAATTTCATCTAGTCACTTTCATCATGTTTGTTTGATTCGCGTTCGCTACTTTGATAATTTGATATGTGGGTGGACCAGTGCTTGGGTGCTATTATTACTTAAACAAGCCTCCCACTAATGATTACTCCCTCTTGCAAGCATCCGCAACTACAAAAGAAGAATTAAGATAAATCTAACCATAGCATGAAACATATGGATCCAAATCAGCCCCTTACGGAATAGCGCATAAACTAGGGTTTAAGCTTCTGTCACTCTAGCAACCCATCATCTAATTACTACTCCACAATGCCTTCACTTATGCCCAAAGATGGTGAAGTGTCATGTAGTCGACGTTCACATAACACCACTAATGGAATCACAACATACATATCATCAAAATATCAAACGAATACCAAATTCACATGATTACTTATGACAAGACTTCCCCCAGGTCCTCGAGAACAAAAGTAACTACTCCCAAATCATATTCATGTTCAATATCAGAGGGGTGTTGAATATCATCAAGGATCTGAACATATAATCTTCCACCAAATAAACCAACTAGCATCAACTACAAGATTTAATCAACACTACTAGCAACCCACAGGTACCAATCTGAGGTTTTGAGACAAAGATTGAATACAAGAGATGAACTAGGGTTTGAGATGAGATGGTGCTAGTGAATATGTTGATGAAGATTGGTCCTCCCACTATGAGAGGGTTGTTGGTGATGACGATGGCTTTGATTTCCCCCTCCCGGAGGGAAGTGTCCCCGGCGGAATCACTCTGCCGGAGAACAAAAGTGCTCTTGCCCAGGTTCCGCCTCGAGATGGCGGCACTTCGTCCCGAAACCTTTCTTCTGATTTTTTCTAGGTCAAAAGACACCACATAGGAGAAGATGGGCCCCGGAGGCCTGCCAGGGGCGCCACAAGCTCAGGGGGCGTGCCCTGGGGGGTGGGGCATGCCCCCAGGCTTGTCGACTCCTAGTGGCTCCCCTTCTGGTATTTCTTTCGCCAATAATTTTAATATATTCCAAAATAATTCTCCGTCAATTTTCAGCTCATTTGGAGATGTTCAAAAAAGTTGCCTCCGATATAGCCCTTTCCGGTCTAGAATTCCAGTTGCTGGCAATCTCCCTCTTCATGTGAAACTTGCAAAATAAGATATAAAAGACATAGGAACTGTATTATAAAGTAATAACATTCCATAAAGCAATAAATATCACTATGAAAACATGATGCAAAATGGACGTATCAACTACTCACAATCATCGGAGGTGCAGCAAGGTTGATGTAGAAGCCCCCTGTGATCAATTCCCCCTCCCCGACAGAGTACCGGCGGAAGCCTCCAGATGGGATCGCGGAAGAATAGAGGCTTGCGGTGGCGTAATAATTGTTTCAGGTCTCGCTCTAGTGGTTTTGGGATTTTAGGGGATTTATGGGAGTGGAATTAGGTCAAACAGAGCTACGAGGGGCCCATAAGCTCACGTGGCGCGCCCCTGGGGGCGCACTGATGACCCACAAGTATAGGGGATCAGTCGTAGTCCTTTCGATAAGTAAGAGTGTCGAACCCAACGAGGAGCAGAAGGAAATGACAAGTGGTTTTCAGCAAGGTAATGTCTACAAGCACTGAAATTGTCGGTAACAAGTTGTTTGATAGCAAGATAATTTGTAACGAGCAAGTAACGGTAACGGTAAATAAAGTGCAGCAAGGTAGCCCAATCCTTTTGAGGCAAATGACAGGCCAAAACGGTCTCTTATAATAAGCAAAGCGTTCTTGAGGGCACACGGGAATTCACCATGTCACTTTCATCATGTTGGTTTGATTTGTGTTCGCTACTTTGATAATATGATATGTGTGTGAACCAGTGCTTAGGTGATGTTCTTACTTGAACAAACCTCCTACTTATGATTAACCCCCTCACAAGCATCCGCAACTATGAGAAAAGTATTAAGAGAAAATCTAACCATGGCATTAAACATATGGATCCAAATCAGTCCCTTACGAAGTAGCGCATAAACTAGGGTTTAAGCTTCGATCACTCTAGAAACCCATCATCTAATAACTACTCCATAATGCATTCCCTTAGGCCCAAAGATGGTGAAGTGCCATGTAGTCGACGTTCACATGACACCACTAAGGGAATCACAACATACATATCATCAAAATATCGAACACATATCAACTTCACATGATTACTTGCAACATGACTTCTCACGTGACCTCAAGAACAAAAGTAACTACTCACAAATGATATTCATGCTCAAGATCAGAGGGATATTAAATGGCATAATGGATCTGAACATATAATCTTCCACCAAATAAACCATATAGTAATCAACTACAAGATGTAATCAACACTACTAGTCACCCACAGGTACCAATCTGAGGTTCTGGTACAAAGATTGGACACAAGAGATGAACTAGGGTTTGAGAGAAGATGGTGCTGTTGAAGATGTTGATGAAGATTGGCCTCCCAAAGATGAGAGGGTTGTTGGTGATGACGATGGCTTCGATTTCCCCCTCCGGGAGGGAAGTTCCCCCGGCGGAATTGCTCCGTCGGAGGGCAAAAGTGCTCCTGCCCAAGTTTCGCCTCGAGACGGCGGTGTTCCGTCCCGAAAGTCCTCTCTTAATTTTTTTCTAGGTCAAAATGACTTATATACCAGAAGATGGGCACCGGAGGTGGGCTAGGCTGAGCACAACCCACCAGGGCGCTCCTGGGGGGCCTGGCGCACCCTGGTGTCTTGTGCTCACCAGGTGGCCCCCCTCCGGTAGTTATTTGCTCCAGTATTTTTTGTAAATTACAAAATAATTCTCCGTGAAGTTTCAGCTTATTTGGAGATATGCAGAATAGGTATCTCTGACATGCTTTTTCAGGTCCAGAATTCCAGCTGCCGGCATTCTCCCTCTTTGTGCAAACCTTGCATATTATGAGAGAAAAGGCATTAGAATTACTCCATAAAGCATTATTATGCATAAAAACATTATAAATAACAGTAGAAAATCATGATGCAAAATGGACGTATCACGCACCGTGTGAGCTTGTGGCCCACTCATATATCTTATGGCCTCCTCCTGAAGCTTTGATGGTCCCTTCTGATAAAAAAAATCACCGTAAAGTTTCATTGCGTTTGGACTTCGTTTGGTACTGTTTTTCTGTGAAACAATAAAATAGGCAGAAACACGAACTGGCACTCGGCACTAGGTTAATAGGTTAGTTTCCAAAAATGATATAAAATTGCATATAAAACATACAAAATTGATAATATAATAGCATGAAATAATAAAAAAAATTATAGATACGTTGAAGATGTATCAGCATCCCCAAGCTTAATTCCTTCTCGTCCTCGAGTAGGTAAATGATAAAAATAGAATTTTTGATGTTGAATGATACCTAGCATGTTTATCATGTGGTTTTACGGTATGAATATTGAGAAACGATGAAGTAATTGATATCAACATAATAGTATCCATGAATACTAGAACATAATCACTACTTTTTTGAAATATATGATGCTTAACGGATGTTATCCCAACTCATTAAATTATGTAAGCATGGCATGACTCTGTCTTCCTAACATAAGTACAAATCATGAGCAACCCGGTGTCAAACCAAGCAATTAGATCATACTTTTTCACGCACTTCAGCATTTTCAACATCACTCAATACATGAGCGTGAGTCATGGACTTAGCACTACGGGTGGAATAGAATATGTTGGTAGGAATATAAGGGAAGACAAAAGTGGAGAAAGTCTCGCATCAACTCGGCGGATCATTAGGCAATGAAGATGCCTTTCAATCGATATTGTTGCAAGGAGTAGGGATTGCCATGCAGCGGATGCACTAGAGCTATAAGTGTATGAAAACTCACTATTGAAACTAAGTGGGTGTGCATCCAACTTGCTTGCTCATTAAGACCTCGGGCATTTGAGAAAGCCTGTCATCAGAATATACAAGTCAAGTTATATAATGTAAAAGTTCCCACTAGTATATGAAAATGGCAAGTCATGGAGACTCTCTATATGAAGAACATGGTGCTACTTTGAAGAACAAGTGTGGTAAGAGGCTAGTAGCATTGTCCCTTCTCTCTTTTTCTCTCTTTTTATTTCTTTTTATTTTCTCATTTTTTAGAACGATATCATGAATCCCATCCACACTTTTTGGAGGACTCGTCAGTCTCCACCATTCTTTACCTCACTGGGATATTGCTCTAATATGATATCATCACACTTTTATTTACTTACAGCTTGATAAACTGAAACAATATGACTCTATATGAATGCCTCTAGTAGTATACCAGGATGTACAATGATCTAGCGTAATATGTATTATAATGATGAACGGTGGCTTTGCCACAAATATCATGTCAGCTCTATATGATCATGCAAAGCAATATGATGATGAACACACATGTCATGTGGATAGCAACCGTGGAAGTTGCATGGCAATATATCTCGGAATGACTATTGAAATGCCATGATAGGTAGGTATGGTGGCTATTTTGAGGAAGGATATAATGAGGTTTATGTGTGATAGAGCATGTCATATCATGGGGTTTGGATGCACCGGCGAAGTTTGCACCGACTCTCGAGGTGAGAAAGGCAATGCACAGTACCGGAGAGGCTAGCAATATGTGGATAGGTGGGAGTGCCGTATTAGTCCATGAACTCACATTAGTCATAAATAACTCGTATACTTATTGTGAAAGTTTTATTAGCCCATCGAAGCAAAGTACTACTCACATGCCCCTAGGGAGGAGGTTGAGAGAAGTCAACCATCGCGCGCCCCCGATTCGAACAACACAAAGGATTTCAATGATGAATAAAAATGCTCCAACATCCCGGTCATGCCATAACGGACACTTAAATGAGTAATACATAACAAGTTTTAATATCGGTATTCTTACTAACCAATGTTTATGAACTAATATCCTTTCATATTACGACATTAATATAATTAAATCACACGTTTCATATTCAATGATCTACATGAAAGTTTTTATTATATCAATCTTATATACCTATCATTCTCGGATTAGTCTCATAATCCGTGCATATTACCACTTCCTATTAATAGACTCTCAAAAAGATTTAAGTGAAGCATGAGAGTGCAAATCATTCCTATAAAATATAACCACCACCGTGCTCTAAATATATAAGTGAAGCACATGAGCAACTGCATAGCTCAAAAGATATAAGTGAAGCACATAGATTATTCTAACAAATCATGATGAATGTGTGTCTCTCTCAAAAGGTGTGTCCCGCAAACAAAGGTTATGGCAAACTAACAAGCAAACAAAATAAAACTATGACACAAGACGCTCCAAGTAAAACTCATATCATATGATGAATAAAAATATAGATCCGAGTAATCAACCGATGAATTGTGGACGAAAGAGGGGATGCCATCCGGGGCATCCCCAATCTTAGACGCTTGGGTCTTTCTTAAATATTACTTTGGGGTGCCTTGGCCATCCCAAGCTTAGGGTCTTGCCGATCCTTATATAATCGGCAAACCATAAACTTAGGTACTGTTGTAAATTGATTCATAATTATTTTTGCATAATACCTACTGTATTATAACTTCTTCATGACTTATACCCACCGTTATAATTCATAGCATCATTAAAATAAACACACTATGCAATAAAAAACAGAATCCGTCTAAAACAAAACAGTTTGTAATGATCTGAAAAAAAACCATACTTATGTAACTCTAAAAATTCTGAAAAATAGGAAAACATAGACAATTTGTATATCAATACTGTGTAAAAATTTCAGACCAAGATCATGTTCCAGTAAAAAAAATGTAAATTCCTACACTGGGTGTAAAATTTCTGTTTTGCACAAAATCAAGTCAACTATTATCCAAATCATCCCAAAGGCTTTATTTGGTGCAAACACTAATTAAAAGATAAAAACACAATCATTACATTAGCAATAATCATGTCATCACACCAAAATAGAACATAAAGATTGCAAATAAGATAAATATTGAGTTGCCTCCCAACAAGCGCTATTGTTTTATGCCCCTAGCTTGGCATAATTCATAGTTTCGAGTATTGTCATCTTTCGCATTCATTGTTCCCTTCTCAAAGGATTCAGAGATGCCATCAACCTTACACATTTTAATTTCCTTGCACTCATTAATTAATTGTATTAGATGATCCACCTTTGTATGATAGCTATCAAATCTTTGTTCTAAAACTTCATACCTTCTATTCTGAGTGACAATATGGCTACTCAGCTTGTTAGTGAGGTTGTATAATCCTTTAAAACTTGTCTCTATACTAGCTTTAGCTTCCTTGAGCATTTCAGTTTGTCGATAACTTACTAAGATAGTAGATTCAATAGTTTCTAACCTAGGTTGTCCTAGTAAGTCTTTCTTTTTGGCGGGATCCTAATAAGTCTTTCAGCCTCTCATAAGTATCAAAAGCATTGTTTCCAAGGAAGTTTCTCTCAAATATTAAATCCAGGATATGTCTATGTCGGAGAGATAAGCCAACATAAAAATCTTGGGACCAATAATTTGACATGACAACTAGGCTTAGATCTAACTTGCATCTCAATAAGTCTATCCCAAGCTTCTTTTAAAGATTCATCTTTCAATTGTTTGAAACGCAAGATCTCGGAACCTTCCGCAAGGTACTGGGGAAAGGGAATTTTTGGGGAAGAACTAGCCACAGTAACAAGCAAATTTTTTTGTGTGTTTTTTATTTTTTATCAAGACTAATAAAAAAATAAAGGCAAATAAAAGGTAGAACAAGTAAATGATAATGTGTGTGAAGGGACCTTGCTTTGTTTGATGATATCTCCCCGGCAACGGCACCAGAAATTATTTCTGCTACTTGTGAGCTGCGTTGCGATTTTCCCTGAAGAGGAAGGGAGAAGCGGATATTATTTCCCTCAGCAGAGAACCTAAGCAATATAGTAGTGCCCACTAGCTAATGGAATGTAAGGTGTTCCATATAGTTCATACGCATCCATTTTCTATGTAGAACTACCAACTCTAATCTTAGTTTCAAACTCATCGCTGAAAAATGTTTCTTAGTCTCAAACTACCATTTTGATGAATTTTGAAAATAAATGTTGAGTTTCAGCTCTTAAAGCTTAATACAAGCGACCGATAAAATCATGATTTTTCTGCCTACGATCTATATAAAATGTCTTAAAATTTTATCTATAAAACTTGGTAAGAGTGCAAGAGAAAGTCGCAAGTTTCCATTGAAAAATCGTAAGTTTCAACGATTGAAACTTAAATTTACCGTGCCCTCGTGCGAGATCCAAGTACTTCACGAATCGTGAGGCAACCGAGCGGCCGGGTAGGGCTTGGCAGGTGCATGTCCCTGCAAATTTCTGCCAAAACGTCTTAGTATTTGGAAACAAAGATAGTACTCCATCTGTAAAGAAATATAAGAGCGTTTAGATCAATTATAATACTAGATAGATGGATGGATGGATGGATACGTGATCAAACACGTATACTTGCATTAGAAATAGAAAACCAGAACAATCTTTACATGGCTCGGAGAATCCAACATGCCAGAACGAGCACTACATATAATAGTACTGCGTAAGAAAATATTATTCTGAAACTCAGCTTTCGGAAAGATGCTAGATTCGCATACGAATTGCCACGAAAATACCCTGTGCACCAATGCATGTTGAGCATGCATGGGTTAGATCGCCGTACGTACCTAGCTGCACAGCCTTGTGCCCTGATTGATAGTGTAGAACTACCCAATGTAATCTCGGTCTCAAAATCATCGTTGAAAAATGTTTCGCAGCTCGCACGCATCGCCGCGCCTGCCTATAAATTATGGAATCACAGCGAAACCATTTCGCCGAAACAGTTGTAGTAAGTAGCTAGCATCTGAAGTTTGTACGTAGATATGTCTGTGGCACGGACACTAACGACCTTGTCCGTCCGGCGGGGCGAGCGCGAGCTCGTGGCGCCGGCGAGGCCCACGCCCTACGAGTTCAAGGTGCTCTCCGACATCGACGACCAGGACGTGCTCCGCTTCTACCGCTCCGGCGCCTTCTTCTACCGCGGCGACGCCTCCAAGTCCGGCATTGACCCCGCGAAGGTGATCAAGTCGGCGATCTCGGAGGCGCTCGTGCACTACTACCCTCTCGCCGGCCGGTTCCGGGAGCTCCAGCCGACGAGGAAGCTCGTGGTCGAGTGCACGGGCGAGGGGGTCGTGTTCGTGGAGGCGGACGCCGACGTCCGCATGGATGACTTTGGAGGCTCGCTGGCGCCGCCGGTGCCGTGTTATGATGAGCTGTTGCCGGAGCAGGAGAGCGCGATCGCTGTTGTCGTCGACCGTCCTTTGCTTTTTGTTCAGGTGACGCGGCTGAGATGCGGAGGCTTCGTCTTCGGGTTTCAGATATGCCACTGCATCGCCGACGGCCCGGGGATCGTGCAGTTCCTGACGGCGCTGACGGAGTTCACCCGCGGCGTGCCGGGCGCGCCGACCGTGCGGCCGGTGTGGCAGCGCGAGCTCCTCACGGCGAGCTGGCCGCCGGCCATCGCGCACGACCACGCGGAGTACGCGCCTCTCCCCGACCCCGGGAAAGACGTGGTCTCCTCGTCCGACACCTTCTCGCAGCACACGTTCTTTTTCGGGCCCCGGGAGGTCCAGGCGCTCCGGTCCCAGGCCCCGCCGGCTCTGCGCACCGCCGCGTCGCGGTTCGACCTGATCGGCGCCTTCATGTGGCGCTGCCGGGCCGCCGCGCTGCGGTACGACCCGGACGAGCTGGTCCGGCTGCACATGTTCGTGAACGCCCGAGTCAGGAACAGGAGTCGCCACCCCTTGCCGAGAGGTTACTACGGCAACTCGTTCGCGTTCGCCGCGTCCTGCGCGCCCGCCGGGCAGTTGTGCCGGAGGCCCTTCGGCGACGCGTTGCGGCTGCTGCTGGAGGCCAAGGCGCGGGCGGAGCAGGAAGGGTACGTGCAGTCGGTGGCCGGCTTCAACGCGGCGCACAGGAGGCCGCCGTTCCCCAAGGCTCGGACGTACCTCATCTCGGACATGACCCAGGGGGGGATGATGGCAGTGGATTTCGGGTGGGGCACACCGGTGTACGGAGGGCCGGCGACGATCATTCTTGCCACGTTTCATCTGGAGGGAAGGAACGAGGCTGGTGAGGTGGGCGTCAACGTGCCGACGAGGTTGCCGGTGCTGGCGTTGGAGCGGCTCAAGGTGGAGGTGACCAAGGGGCTCACGGTCACCGGTCGGACTGTCACTGAACCTGCGGACAAGAGCAAGTCAGCCTTGGTTCCTGGTAATAATGCTCTCGCAAAGCTGTAGAAAGCGGACAGATGGACTGCAGTGCTACTGTGCTGGGCTGCGTATTGAAAATCGAAAGATCAAGGCTACTGCTGTGCTTATGCTAGACAGCGAGGTCGTGGCATTAGCAATGCATCTCTCGTGCATTGTTTGCATTGCGATATTTGTTATCTGGTTTTGTTTGATATGCTTGTAAGAGGAAGAAAATCTGGTACGACCGGGTCGTACGCACGCAAACGTGAGACCACCCCGAGCGTTTGACATCTGGCAGTACAAATCTCAAAGCACACAGCATCACCTTATCCAAACTGGAGATCAGATCGAGCACAGATCGACGCCCAACCTCTCCAACGCCCCCAACTCCTGCCGCCGGTGTGCTCTGCTCCGGCTGCTCACCACATCGCCGCCGGTGATCGATGCTCAGGAAAAAAAGCTCCTGCCGCCGGTGAGATCCGTTCCGGCTGCTCGCCACATCGCCGCCGGTGTGCTCCTTGACGCTCGGCGTACTCCATTCCCCGCATTCGTTGGCGACCCAGGTCGCGGCACCGTAGAAGCTGCTCGCCGGCGTGCTCCGCGATGCCAGCCGCCGTTCTCCTCAGCCACCCTCGCGGCGCGGCCGACGTACTATGCAGAACAAGTTCATGTAGATTTTTTTTGTGTGTGATTTGAGCTGTAAAATCTGAACAAAGGCTGCTCCTGTTTATTTTTCTTCTGAATTTTATTTCCATACAAGATGTGGCATATGATGTAAACAAGATCTGCAATGTATATGTTGGTGTCCACTCTTGGCATAAGTGTGGTGTGACGTTTCCATATTCTGCTGTCAACTCTTGGATAAATGTACAGATGCATTTGCATTTGCCCTGATAATCTGATACGGTGTCAACTGTTTGGCATGAACAAACATTCATGGTTTGCTACAGAGGAAAATGATAGCTTCAGTTTTATATTGCAGCAAGTAAATAGCACTATTTGCCAGGTGAAATACACACATAGCAGCAGAAGAAAATGATAGCTTCAGGTGAAACACTAGCACATAGCAGTAGAAGAAAATGATAGCTTCAGTTTAACAGAATATATGTTTGATAACAGATGCTCAGCATTGTCAGGTGACACACACATAGCAGCAAAATAAAAGGATAGCTCCAGTTTTATGCTAAACCAAATACATAAACCATACAGCTAACATGCCCAGCTAACTAGCATTGAGGAACCGACAAGACATTATGCATCAACGCACGATCGGGCTCGTCACGGCTGAAACCTTGATGTACTAGCACCATCATTGAAATCCAGTTGACGAGCGGCCGGCGGTGTTGTGCCATCTCCATGAGCTTCAAGCAATAGTCTTGTGAATTCTCCTTGGATAGGTGGACCTAAAAATGATGGATACTCTCCAAATGCCATGGATATTGATGGATTTATAGTACCACCAAAATTAAATTCTGAAGGGCCAGCTGCGGATGGAACAAACATGGACTCCTTTGCTGGATAGTTTGTACCTTTTCCTGCAAATTGTATGTAGATATAAGAAATAGAAATGAAACATTGCTACTTATTCACACGGAACAAGCAAAGGTATCTTTTTTTTGCCTTTCTTTGCTCCCTCTAGCACATCTTTTGATCTTTTTTGCTTTGAACCTTTTATTCGTTCAGGAGCTCTAAATGGCACCACTGTTTTTGCAACATATCCAGTCATTTCGGAGGAACTTTCAGAGTCCTCATCTTCACCCAAGTTTAAATTGCTAAGTAATTCTAGTGCTTCCAAAGCCAACTTATCAATACCATTGTTGAGATGTGTAAGAACCTCCTTTGATGTTTTGCACTTCAATGCAAGTGAAATCATCTTTCGAGAAGTATGTGCAAACATGGATTCTAAGCTATCTTTGCAATTCAGTTTTGATGTAAAAATTTCTTGTTTTGCATACTTCGTCCATCTGTTCGATATGTACTGACTTGGCAGGATGATGATATTGCAGCATGTGAAAACCTTATGAGCGTGCTTGCACAATATACCTACAACATTTAGAACAATTTCATAAGGGTTGCAGAATATACATACAACATTTAGAACAATTTTAGGCAAACGAACAAGCTGGTGATTATGGTCGATAATAACTTTCTGAGCTTCCAAATTCCCTCATGAGTGATGCTGAATTGAACTCGAGCCATGCAATTAGTCCTCGAAATAGCTTGTTCTTTCTTGGCCACATGTGTTGGCTTAGCATTCTTCACACCCGCCTTGCTACAAACAAAATATCTGGAACTTAAAGACTTATCTGCTCTAAACTTCAAGTGGCACTTTCTAATGCTAAATCCCTTGGTTTGAGCATAAGAATTGTAAAATTGGTACGCCTCTTCCTCAGACTGAAAACACATCCCAACTCTTGGAGCCTTATCTGCATCTTGTAAGTCATGATCATTCATTGGTGTGCTGCTCGTCCTCGGCTGGCCATTAGTCTCAATCACCGGCAATTGCTGCAAGGGTAAGCAATAGAATTAATCAAGATAGGATTCAGTAAGGAAGGAACGTGCTTGTTGTCACATGTGAACTGAACTTACCCGGTCGTACAAGATTTTCTTCCCTTGTAAGAGGGTTTTCTTTCCCATCACCTTATATTATTCGGTCATGTGTTTTTATCTACAAACGGAGCGAATGAGACCGGACTAACTACCGTGCATGGGAGGTCCCGTGCATGGTCCAGCCATTGATTGCTACGCCCATGATTCGTGCCAGACAGTGCAACTCACCCATATTTTTTCATATGATTCAAGATTGTATCAATTTTATCTTTTGAACACGAAGTCAGATTTATGACCTGTTTGCACGTTTATGTTTCTCGTAATGAAGCCTTCTAAACAAAACCAATCTTGAATATATTTTGACAAAATTTAAAATTGAGGTTCTAAAACATGATGAAACCGGTAAACAATCCGTGATTTTTTTAGCAATTTAGGAAAATACCAAAAATCTTCAAAACTTGACCTACTGGCGTACTCGTATAAAACTTTCAACAAAGAAAACTCATGTAAAAAATCTGAGCGAAAGAAATAAAATTTTCAAGACAATATAGAGTGAATAGTAACTCAAATATAGTGCTGATTTTTTTCACGAACAATACCACGACAGGCTTTTCTTTGCAAAAAAATTTTACGCGAGTGTAACACTTGAGCAAGTTTGTTATAAAAAATGATTTTTCGACTATTGTTGCAATATGTTTCATGGAGTTTTATCATGTCTCATATTTCAAGTTTTAAAACTGTCCAAATGTATTCAAGGGTGGTCTTATTTCAAAGTATTAATCGCAAGGAACACACTAACGCAAACGGATCATAAATTAGACTTTTGATTCAATGGATAAATAAGATTCAAACTTTAAAACGTTTGGTCCTTGTCTGCTTCTTGTACAGAACTTTCAGAGACTCAATTATGAATTGAGTAGTAGAACGTTCAAACGTTTAAGATCTATGCAAGTGAACATGAGGCACTAGACTGACTCCTAGTCATCACTATGAGCAGTGAAAGTATCTCCAACTTCTTGTGGTGCATCCTTTGCAGGAGGATTACCTAGGGGTTGATCCAGCACATACTTCTTCTTAGCACTCCTGAGAACAAATCTCAGGTTCCGAATCCAATCCGCATAGTTTCCACCATGCAGCCAACTTTTCTTTCTCTAACATAGGAGCTAAGTTGAACATATTGTATGCCATTTATCTACAATGATAAACACAAATTCATTTAGACATTGATCCATAATGAATTTGTACTAGTGTTTAAAAAAATTAATATAAAATGCACTCCCACTCAAATCAATATCTGTCATAATTTATAGTGAGTGATTCAAGACCCTAATATTATTCTCAGTCATTAATGTGGACACCACTGATGACAAGAATTTTGACTGGTCGGCAAACATTTGCCGATCATATCTCCATATGATTCGTGTTCATCTTTCGACGCTTCGTGCTCCGAACTCAGAACGATTCTGCCAGAACTTCAAGACAACGAGTGCTATCTGCATACATGGTCTGACTATCCCCGTCTTACACCTCACATCATGTTTGTACTCATGTGGACATGACGTACTCCGGAATGCTACGTGTTATAGACGATTGCAACACTGGGAAGAGCACATTTTTTCTTGATATTTACTGTGAGAGATCACCCTAATAATTGGTTACCGCGCAATCAAAGGGTGCAAACAACAAAAGGGATAAACATCTCAGGCAATTCATAATAGCATGCTATGGTATATCCCTGGGCGCCGGAAGTCTTCATGGTTCTCTGGAATCTTCAGTAGAAACGTCACCGTGGCGGCAGAAAAAATGTTCCCGTGGCAGCCGTTTCAAAAATGATACCGTGGCAGCAATTTCAGAAAATGTTGCCGGGGCGAACGTTTCAAAAAGCTTGTCGTGGAACGAAGATTTCAGCACCTCCTCTTGCGGCTGGTACACCTCCTCCACTCTGGGGTCCTCCGTGTACATTTGCCACCATCACCTGTAACCTGTAGGCTCTCTCGAGATCTATAACATTCCCACTCAGCTTCTCAGATTGAACCATTCATCCATTTGTTTCTCTTAAACATTTTAGTGATGATATATATCTAGCTTAAGCTAACGTAACACTTCAGTTTTGAACTGTTCACTCATGTGTTTCTTTGCTCGCATCTTTTGTTCTGTGCATTCCATCCACTAACGTGAATGCAGACCCCAGTGTTGAATGGAACTGGAGCATACTAGGCTTTTGGTGCTCGAAGCAGCTGATCGACTCGAACAACATGGGAATAAGAAAGCCGGTTGGATCCTTGCATAATTTCATGGCTATGGTTTTGATCTGTTTGTAGCTTCTGGTTGTGGTGTTTGTTTGGCAGTCTGCATAATTTCATGTACCAACCTGTGTCACTACTTCTAGATATTTCAATCCATGTATAGGAGAGTGTAGGTACTTGGTAGCTAAACGATCTTCTGTCCTCATTTTCATGTTGTATTCTTCAGCTTTCAGCACTATAAGTATCTTTGAAGCACTGCCGTCTCCTGTAGTGTTTGCATTGACTTGTTTGAACCACTTGCATCAGTCTCCTATGGAAACAAGTAAATCTACTTTGCATGGTTCTTTCTTAATATTGTGCAACTGCATGTCTTTGGATTTTCTTTCTGACATGCTTAGTGTTCTGTAGGTCCATGTTATCATGTTGAACCAACATGTATGCTTTAAAATTTCTTCCAAGTAGTTATAACTTTTGTGATGACGACTTCTCTTGATGTATGAGCAGGTTGGTCCTGGCATCGTGCCCTTGTGTGCACGGCTGCACGCGGACCTGTGTCCCTCGTCGGCACGAGCTGTTGGTTGTCTATGCCATCTCGGCAGCGAAAGTTTCTGGGCGCCATAGCATTGGCTACAACTGCTCTGGTAAGCTCCAGGTTTTCTGAATTGACAGGATGATTCTTAGTTGTCCTTGGATTGCTCCTGGACTCAATATTATGCTCATGTTTATTTTAGAGCCTTAATCATGCTATTGTCTTTGAATATGTCAGGAGTGCATATATAAAGAAAAAAATCTGGAAGCGGTCACTTGGAGCAAACCTGTGTGCCACGTGTGACCGGCGAATTCACCGCGCAGCTGCGGTGATGTTTGGCATAGGCTACAACTCTGGCTTGTAAGTCCTCCGTTTCGCCTCTCTAGCTTGCGCTGAGACGCAGCCTTTGAGCTGGCCATCTGGCCTAAGTTGATATTGTGGTGATTTGGATCGGTTGTGATGTCCTGCTCATGGCCTGGTTGGGTGTTGGTGATACTAGATTAACTCTGGTGCTGTGATGGAAATTTGAATTCTGGCGGCAACAATTGTTCTTTGCACTGTTGCGGTTAGGGATGCAGGCTGGTGCCAGAGATTCGCCTCGCTTTGTAGTCAAAACAGACCAGCTTAGTTGTATCGCCTTTTGAGCGATTTAGTGTAGTTTGAACCAATTCTAGCTTTTGATCCCTAGTTGCAGTATGCACATTTACTTTTTCTTTTCTTTTTTCGGTATTAAAAGCAGCAGTGAGAAACTGAGATTTTTGTACTGATTTTTGATCAGATGTGTTCTCAGGCTGCTTACAGTGAGCCATGCGGCTCCGACGCTGGTAATTATAGTCTCTTATGGGCTGTGGTTAAAAAAGTCTAGACATTTTTTTTTTGAATCGATTGACTCATGAGCTTGCTGGTAGAGTGGTTTAGTAATTATTTCTCGTGAAATATCGAAGCACCCCAGAACCTGGTAGAGTACTAGCCGTTCATTTTCAGTTACTGCTGTAGGCTATCCAGTATCAAGCAACCAATGTTCTTGGCACTGTCGCAGTACGCACATTTACGATTTTGGTACTAAAAGCAGTTAGAAACTGAGGCGCAATTATTTTTGATAGAATAGTGCCGTGTGAGTGTGAAACTGAGATGTGTTCTTGGACTGCTTATAGTGAGCCATATGGCTCCGACGCTGGTAAGCAAAGTCTCTTGTGGGTTTGGGCTGCAAGTACATGTTTGTCATGTTTTTCTTTTTAGTCCAGTCCATTTGTTAATGTTTCTTCTTGAAGTTGAACGCATGTGCTTCATCTTTTGCTGAAACTAGATGACTCGTTGCGCCCATGGCGCAAAGACGCAAAGTCCGAGAGCAAGCCAATTATTGAAAGAGTGTGTATCAAAATATGTAGACACAGAAGGAAACATATGAAAATAAGTACGAATTGATGATAGTCATACGGACAGGATTATCATAATTTTTTTACATAAGATCCAAAATGATGCCAGATATAAAAGCCTGGATAGGTACTTATAGTAATACCAAGTTATGTAGCAAATGACTATTGTGATATGCTTAGATTGGATAGACAATCATGCAGAGGCCCTTAGACGTGCACTTGAAGGCGAAAGCATATGCACACATTTTCTTCATGTTTGCCTTATGGAAGAAGCTGCTCCAATTCTTTGTGAGTGTAGCCCTGTTGTCGACGCCCTTGATAAAGCAGGCCATGACACTGGTGGTCCCGTCTCCTGTACTGATTGGTAGCTCATCATGATCAGCATCCATGTGCGGGAAGAGGCTTCTCTTAGAAAAGTGTGCGCTAAAGTACTGCAAATATGGATAAAAGGTTATTCAGTATATGGTTTGCCGGCATGTTCTTGTAGGAAACACAAGAATGCATTTGTTTAAGATTACCATTCTTTTGCCATCAGTAGCAAATGTTTCTGTCATGTGGCATATGTAGTAATGGTCAGGTGTTTTCTTGTCTTCGATGATATTTCGCAGATTGCTAATATTTTAGTTATACAGCTTAAATGTATTTCCCCACACACAGTGGGCAGCGAACTCATCTAAGTAGTGCTCACCGGGTTTGCCTGCCAATTTACACAGAACTATAGTATTTAGTATTTGTCGGAGGAGTTGCTGCAAACAGGAAAGTAATAAGAGTTTTTACCGCGAGTAATGTGTTTCCCAGCTTTCAAATGGATTTTTTTCCCTTTGAACTTTGGGACTTACCCGGCCTTGCATGGGCGATGAATATATTCTAGGGGCTGCTTGTGCTTGCGGCAGGGCGGCGGTTCTATAAATGACAAGTAAGAGGGGTATTAAGATGGGGTGGAATGATGTGAATTATCTAGAATTAAAATAACACAGTTACCATAGCGATAACTATTGGCATGAGCCTGAGTCATATGGTTGATGTCAACATCATTGGTACCGTCGAGTTCCTCCTGTTTGACTGGGAGCATCTGCAAACAAGCAGTAAGATTATGAAGTTTATCTAATTGTGTGTGGCTTTATCTAGGACTTCTGACAACAGTAGTTGTCGTTTGGTGGTCCCGGAATCTCTATGTAAATTTTAGTATGTTTGAGATGCTTTGTACTTCTGATGAACTTTTATAATAGATCTGATTTTTTTGGTAAAGAAAGTTCATATGGGTAGGAACTCCCTCGTTCAATTGAGCGGTATGATTTTGACTGGATAGTCACATTTGTTTCTGTGAAAAAAAACTCCCTAAGAATATAGACCCTCAAAAAGAAAAACTCACTGGAAATAGATGTGTTTGCTTGGTGGCGCCCGCTGTTCAAGGGTGGACGCGATGCGGGCCGCAACATTACGCATGTCGTGTGTGGGGGGGGGGGGGGGGGGGGGGGGGGGGGGGGGGGGGGGGGGGGGGGGGGGGGGGGGGGGGGGGGGGGTGTGGGTTGGTGTTGTTTTTTTTTTTTTTTGTTTTTTTTTTCTTGGTGTTGTGTTTTTTGGGGGGTGGTGGGGGGGGCCCCTTTCTGGTTTGTGCCCCCCTGGTCAAATGGACCGACCCGGCCCAGCACGGCCCGCCTTGGGTTAAAAGGGCCAGGCACGGCACGACCCGGTCAGGCACGCTAAGTACTCAGGCTGTGCCCTCCCTAGCCCAGGCTCGGCCCCTCACTAAACGGGCTGGCACGACGGCCCGTTTGGCACGCTGACATAAGAGCAAGTACAATAAGATGACATAAGTAGGCTATAAGGACTAAAATATTATATATTTGCTTAGTTGGAGGAGAGAGAAGAGAAGCAGATTGTTGATTAGTAGCCAGCTGCAGCACAAGACTCAAGACACTTTGTGAGGTTATATGGTGGGCCAACTATTAATAACGTACTCCCTCTGTTTCTAAATGTAAGTCTTTGTAGAGATTTCATGATGAACTACGTACGGATGTATATAGACATAGTTTAGAGTGTAGATTCACCCATTTTGCTTCGTGACTTATATTTAGAAACGAAGGGAGGCCTTATAGCCGATTGTTGTATTATTAACCATAGTACCATCCCACTAAAAAATCACGAGAACCATGGTCTAGAAAAAGGCACGTCCGCCCGTGACCATGCGGGAGATGTAGTGCGCTCGTCGCCTTGTGGCTGCAAGGACACGCAGCGTGTCGGGTGTGTGTGCGCGTGTCCTCTCAGCAAGCTAAATCTCCAGCTGGCCGCTGGTCCAAGCCGCGTGTCGGGTATGTGTATGGGTTTCCCTGTGAGCGTGTCTTCTCAACGGGTTAGCGACTCGGCGCAGCTCTGAACAGTGGAGATTGGCGATTTGGGGTGCTGGGTACGCCTCAGTTCCAAGCTGTGGCTGGAGGATCCCCGCCGTCGTGTTGTTCCGGCTGTCGGTGCTACTTCCGCTGCTGCTCCTTGGGCGCTGCTTCGCCGTCCACGCGAACTGCGTCGTTGCTGTTCTGGTCATCCATCTCGGCCTGCTGCGCTGTTGCTGTTCTGGTCATCCATCTTGCCCTGCGTCTGCTCGGCCTGCTGCGCCATTGCTGTTCTGGTCATCCATCTCGCCCTGCGTCTGCTCGGCCTGCTGCTTCGCCCTGCGTGCGATCTGGTTTGTATTGTTTCCTCTAGTATTAGATTTGTTGTTTGTTGTCGTGGGCTGTGTTCCATACGGTGTTTTTTGAGCAACGATGTCGTTGGATTAGGCGCTGGTTTTTTATGGACGCCGCTTATGTGCTACATTTGTTGTGGGGGGCGCCGTGCACCGTTGAGGAGGAGAATGGCAGATTGTTGATGGCTGGAGCTTCCCTTCAAGTTTAATTTACTGCTTTAGTTAGCAACTTTGACAAAAATAGATTGGATCCGTGCACCCACCGCATAGAGCTCAATGAAGCTCGTCAATCCAGCAATACATGGCATCGGCCAGCGATCACGACACGTCAACCAACCGCGCAGCCACCGTTGTCTTACCTGCTCTAAGCACGCACTTAACGTTGTTTCAGATGGAATGCATTCAACATACATGGTGGAAGAGAGTTGCCCCCAGGCCCCCCACTACTGAACCACGACGTCCACAATAAGGAGATGGAGATCGTCGTCCCAGGGGTAATCAATTTAAACTTTGCTAACATCAGTCACCTACATTACCATGATCTCACCAGTTGCTAGATCCAGTATACTGACAGTGATTCACCAACTATATAGTCATTAAACTGCATGCAATTCCTGTTTTAAGAATACTTGCCCAAATAATGGCTGCATTGTCAGCTCGGCCATCACTTTAAAATGTGAGCTCCCGCATTTCTCCTTCCCCTCACACCACATATCTTTACACGATGCAATGAAAGAGTGTATGCCAGAGAGGTGCATTCAATACTTCCCTACTTGAGGGGATCGCATATACTAAATTAAAATGCAGTGATCACATCACATATTATAAATTATTTTCTTAATTTACACACACTGTACACCTGCTTTCCCAAATCGGCATTACCATATCACCATGTATCCAACCTTTAGGCGCAACAGGCAACCTACAATTGGAGTGATGGTTCAGTAAGATAGAACATTTAGCACAAAGAAAGATGAATTTTGAAAAAAACTTGCAGTGAACACAGAAAAAATCGATGCTCGACTGACTACTAATACCATCTAAAAATATGCAAGATAGTAATAAGAGGTCAAGCCAATCAAGTCAAATCAAGTGAAAGACGTTTGAACTGGAATTAGACACATTGTACATCATCAATCATTAGGAGCTGGACCCCATAGAATCTTTTCGACTACAGTTTTATGATTAGAATTTGGCTTCAAACTAACTAAACTAAAGAGTTTTTTTTTTCTTGTCCACTCTTCAGTTGCTAAATTATGATTCATAAAGTTATAGTGCATCTTGGAAAGGTTATAATAGTTTTGGTTATAGGGTTGACGATATATCTATGGATATTATACTGACTGATAGTCCATGGTTCATTTGAGCTCACTTTGGCGCGAATGCGGTGATGAAGGTTCGACCTGCAGTTTCGGATTTCCCTTGACTCATTCAGTGCAGCTTCCTTCATGACGTATGCCACATGCTAATATGAACTTTCTCATTGTATATAAATTTTCAGGAGAGAAAAAAGGAAAAAGATGCTACGGTTTTCCTTGCAGCTCAATTTTCACACCCTTCCCAGGTTAATATTCACTATTTTCTTTGGACCAACTTTATGCTGCCTTTTCTCTGTACACACCTCATCAAAACTGAACAAAGAGGCATCACATAGGTTTAGATGGCGCGTGTGAACATGGTTTAAGATATGATGTTTCTTGGAGAGAGCAAACTAACCTTTTCCATTTCATGGTTTATTAACTAAAATATTGATCAACGGCACATTCTGATGCTTCAGCTTTGTTTTTGCCTTCTTGTCACTTAATTAGGTAATATAGTAAGAAAGCATACTGAATGAGACTCGAAGGAATTTTGATGTCAACTCGTGATTAGCAAAACTTAAAATGATCTCTTTAGACAAGTATCGGATTAAAGAAACCAATATAGAACCATATTAAATAGGGACTGAGCTTAGCTGGAAGGTGAGAAAGAAATTACAATTGCTATTGGTGCAACATTACAAAATTTAGCTTAGTTCTCTATCAGATTTCTTGACTCAAATTCCAGCTAGCAAAGAAGAAGATTGAATCCCCAGAAAAACCATGCTAAACGAAATAGAGACTCATTGATTGACCTCAATCAAATTATTTGTTAAATAGAGACTGAGCAAAGAGGGAAGGTGAGAAAGAAATTACAATTGCTATTGGTGCAACAATACAAATTTTAGCTTAACTATCTATCAGATTTCTTGACGCAAATTCCAGCTAGCAAAGACGAAGATTGAATCCCCAAAAATCCATGCTAAACCAAATAGAGACTCGTTGATTTACCTCAATTAAATTATTTATAAAACATTGTACATGAACTTGTTTTAAATACATGACAAAATCTAGCTGAGCTAAACCTTCCTGGAATCTTATGTGGATTTTTAGAGTTTAGACCAAGGAGAAATGGGGAAATAATTCGGGATAGAGGGTAGTGCACGAGGGAGCCTCAGAATAGCGGGTAGCCTAGCGAGGTTTATAGGAAAAAGGTGGCTTTTGTCTCATCAGTGAGTTTGTTGCCCAATGCCCATGCTACTGATATAATGTCGTTCATGACATACCTCGCCCAGTTCCAATTCGGGATGTCATCCAAATTTTTTAGAGCCACAAAATATGTTGGAAGAATAACTACGGATCAAATGGACCTCGAACTTTATCTCACCGTGAACACCACATAAATCACATTCTAACATGGAGGCCTCAGCCATTGCCAAGGCATCTCATGGAACATGGAGGAAACTCCAAATCGAACAGAGCAACACAAAAATAGGAATCAGGCATGAGGAAAGGGGAATAAGCTAACCTGGGTAATGGGATCAGCAGGTCGAGGAGGGTGCCACCGTGCCAGCGGCCTCCACAAGGATAATCTTGCACATGATGTCGTCTCAAGCAATGGATCGCCACCACCAGAACTGAAGCACTTGTTGTTCATGGTTTCAGTTATGAGATATCCCGTCAACTGAGGTACAAATCACAAATAGGTCAGCTCACGAGCTAAAGAATATAATCTTATCCAAGAAAAGACAAAATAGTCCGCAGCAGCAAAGCTTTATTAAGTTCTTTACTAAGAAAGCGAACTTAGAAACTACAGCCCAAACAGAGAATAAATGGTTTAGAACAAGCATAAATATGATCCATCTTCCATCATCAATAATAAAAACAGGAAATCTTAAAATCCTTTATCCAAACATCAGAAGTCACAAAAGTCCAGGCAAACAGTGAACTGAAAATTACTCTGAGAAAAACTTTTCTTTTGTTGACTCTAAACGAAGCCCATGCCCTATTGTCCACGCAATACAACAAATTACTGGCCCAAGCTTGAAGTACTAACAAGAACGAATCACTTTCGTTATTAATTCATTCAATGAACAGCAGAGAAAGTGGATGCATGTGCAGGCATCGTAATGAATGGTACTTGATGAAGAGAAATAACTATGCTAATATATGACTTTGCTAACTAATCAATCTGCTGCAATCACAGTTGGTGCATAACACTAAACGAGCACTTGTGATCAGGACAATGGTTATAGATAAGTAAAGAGAAATTACAAAACAAGGTATGACGAGACTACCAAATCAGCCTGAGAAAGTAGGATCAATGGAAACATAACAAAGGAAACAGAATAATGAATATTTAGTGGAGATGAGCTAGTTGAACCTACAGGCCAGAGGAAGAGCTCACCAGAAGGTTAGGCCAGCGAATTTGGGACCGATGCCTGGAAGGAAGAAGCGAAGCACTAAAGAACACATCTTGTTCGCGCCCAACTATGTTGTGCAGTTGCACCAATGGCCTTGTCGTCTGAGGCAACTCCACATGTCTCCACCATAAATCAAAAGCGTGAATTGGGAGGACTTCTGCAATTGTTAAGCGAATCCTGCATACAACCATGACATTGGCTACAAATTTGAGTTTCTTCACCTCGCGATGCAATTACAACATATGATTATGCACATATATAACAGTAGTATGATGGATTAACTACCATCAAGAAGAGAACATAAACTGACAGATTTTCCGGTAAAAAAAACTGGCTGCGTTAATTTTTACCTTTCCCACTGCATAACCAAATGTCATTAACTATCAAATTAGTCGCAAATAAGACAAAAATCAACAACGGGTTGCTACCTTGATGCTTTATATTTCTTCTATGTGTCTTGTTGTTCCCTCCAAGTCACTGACGCGCCCGGTCGATCCTAAAGTTTGCCATTTCCTTGTGGAGTTTCTTATTGACATAGATCTGAACAAAAATGGAGGGACCAAATAAATTTCAGATTTAGGAGTCAGGAACTAACGGTTGTAAATCCACACCAATGAAAAGAAATACAACCTGATTATGTGGCAGACCTTTAACGGGAAAGGTAAAATCTGTAGCATAGTTGTAACTTAAAATTATAGGTCACTAAAGTGCATGCCACTACATCAGCAAAATTCATCTAACAGACATCGAGCTTGTGTAGGACTGTGTTATTAAGCACATCATGCTAACATGCAAACTCGTGATTGGAAAAAAGAAGTTACTCTAGCGAAAACTGGTGCTAAGCAGTAATGAGAGCTAGAGGGAGCACCGCTTCTGAACATTCTAAGAACAATGAAAAGGCGTGCTCACATCTATGAAGCTAAAAATAGTACACCGGATTGTATTGATTGAATACAGGTAACAGCGGAAAAACAATTAATTGGAGTGCAGAATCTGCATAGAATAGAACCGGAACACATCAATCTAGGCATCTAGCTAGCTTCTGCCATCAGGGTTGCTTGCTAATTGCAACGATATTCATAACTGAAGATTCAATGAGAACTACCAAGGGATAAAAAAAGGGAACTGAATCTGTTCACTCAATGTGTGCATGGCCTGCAATGTCCTCACATATGAGTAATTCATCAAAGAAACCCTAAACAATTCATCAAACAAAAAACACAAATGGAAGGCAAGCTTACCTGAATGGGGATTGCCCGTGACCTGGATCTCCTCGTCCGCGCGCTGGTGATCTGCTACTACTTGAACAGCAACTCTGCCCGCTATTGTCAAGTTTGATCATAAGTTGCTTCCTTGGTTCAGCTAGTATAGGTGTGGTTCAGCTGAGCAGCTGCATCAAACCACTGGACAAACATGAGAAAGTTGTTTGTTGCAACGGAGAGGAGACACTATCCTACACACCTAAATTAAACCAGCAAGTTAGCATGCCATTTATTTAAAAAGAAACACCACAACAGCCTAATCACAAAATTTCATTCTTCTTGTAGTTCTAATTTTGAACATGGTGCAATGATATATTCCCACTGAAATCTAAATTCAGTGTGTGCCGCGCATCTCTATACACCTAGCCTAAAATCTGAGAAGAGCGAAAACACAAAACTGAGAAAGTTCCATTGGTTATTCTAAGTCTCTAGCTACATGGAAGAATGAGAGATACATGGAAAAAATATGCATTGCTGCTGGAGATAGCATGGATGGATGGACGCATGAAATCTAGCAAAACCAACTACCATGATCCATGTCGCCATGCCTATCTTAGCCTCTCATACAAAGTTCATACCTGCATGGTCGTAGCTGTTGATTACTCCATTGTAAGCCCAGAATGCAAAAAACACATTCTATCTTGCAAGGACTTGACAACCTACAGTGCAAACTGCTCATAAGCAGCCCAACGGGCTCGCCATGCACAAGCCCAGAAAAACCTTCGACAAACGGGCAAAATCATTTGTAGGCGACTCAAGTTTTACCCTGCCTACAAGAACTGAACCTCCTCAGTAACCTCACAAATATAGGACAAGGAAAGTAAGCAACAATATTTTGAGGATGAACAAAAATACATAAAGATACATGAGTTAACAAACTGATTATATATCTTCAGATTCAACAATCAATTATCCTAGAAAGATCATAAGACTGAAGAGCCCTTGTAACAGAAGAAATGTTCACATACATGGCAGGCTAAATTTCATTTTTTTAATATAAATCCGTATAGCAAAGGCAATGAGTAGTAGATGTCTGAGGTCAGTGTTGCTTGCTGGCAATAAAATGGAAGTGGAAACAAAACAAATGAATAGACACTAATTGTATACATGTGGCATTACTAATATTATTTGGTCTGGGAAAACCTGTGATATGGAAGTAAAACCGTTGGAATCATATATGAACTGAACAATGTGCATCGACTAAAGGTAGAATAACACCCCTTCCTATGATGTGGTTCACATTTATTCGACGAACTCCATCACTCAGAAATTAACTGAGCACTGGGCACTAATCATAGAGATCTTACATGCATACGTCATCGATGAGACCACCATCTCCCTCAATCTAAGCTCATCATCAAACCATGCATCCAGGCATGCTTACTAACTTGTACTTGCAGATACAGCTACTTCTCATACTCAATGGCCTCGTCAAGCATAGATGCCTTGTTAATCTATAACATGCAAACCAGTGCAAACATTAACTCATTAATTTCATCACAAACACGAACTCAGCAGCCGCAAATCCACTGACAAAGAAAGAAGGAAAAAAAGGTCATAACCTTGTTGGAATTGAGTATCAGGTTCCACAACACCTTCAATCTTCTCGCCGATCCCACTCCTCTGCTGTTGTGGCCTAATCAATGATCAACCCCAACAAGCAATTAATAATTAGCACTTGAACAGGTCAAGAAGAGAAGAGCAAAGCTCACAACGGCAAGCAAGGTCATCACCTTCTCGGAGTGGTTGTGCACCTCAGCGGTGCGGATCCACTTGCTGTCGTCGCCCCCACGTGTGCCACCCCCACCCCACTCTCGTGGAAACTGTAGCCACCACCCACGCAACTCCCCGTAGTCCACTGCCTAATGTTGCTGGCCCAGCGCCGCCGACAGAAATGCCACATCTTCTCCACCTCACGCTGACTTGACCGCTCATGTATCCTCTTCATCGCATTCGTCTTTCTATTTTCTCTCAAACAATGATTCAGTCAAGATAAAAGGTTCTCCCTTATCTTTAGTAGATACATAAAAGGAAAATGCCAAGATAAAAGGTTCGACATAACTGTCCAGCTTTTGTATCAATCAATCATACATATACAATCATTTTGCCACTATAAACATCATTGTAACGGTGGAGTAATCACTCTGAGCAAATTTAAATTACAAACAAAATATCTAAGACTAAGCTCTGGTTGCTGTATATTTTAGAGAAGTTCAGTTCAGTGAAACTACGGAAGCAAAGGTCTGAAGATTTGCGCCTCTCCTTTTTCATCTTGTGCCTCTCCTTTTTCATCAGTATGAAATAGAAGAGTAAGAGCTACCATACCTGCAGACAGGCTGGTGATGAATGGCAAGGAGACCCAGCTCTGACTGAAAACAGCGGCTCCCACACGCTGCTGGGATGTGGCCAATCACCACAAGCACGAGCACACCTTCCCTAACAACTGAAGGCTCTGCTGTTGAGATTAAAGGTCGCAGGAGTTGCGATTGAAAAGGAGACGAGGCAACTGCCGCTTAGCTTCTGCAGAGGCCGTTGTGCTGCACCGCAAAAGAGGTAGCGGGGGCCTTGATGCATCATCGATTCTCTCCTCCCCTGCCACTGAAATCCTGCTCGCGATGAGATGGGAGATCCTCGGATGGCTGGGAAGGACTCCGAGAGCGGCGGCTCCGACGAGACAGGGAGGCCGAGAGAGGGGGAGAACGAGGGCGGCTAGGTTTTACTGCACGCACGCAGCCCATCCCCACGTTTCTATCCTCGTCTGCCGACGCAAGCCCATGAGCAGCCCACTCTCCGTTCGCTAGACCCCACAGGCTAACGAGCCCACAGGTCATCCAGCGCCAGAATGAGATCGTGCGTGAGAAAGAGACCAACGGTTGACCAGCTTCCACCAGGGTAAAAAGCACCACAGTAAAAGGATCGCTCGATCCAGAATCGTCGGCGCTTGCAGGTGCCCTCGCTAGGCGGGTAGCCTAGCGAGGTTTATATGTTCAATATCTGCAGTAGAAGATCTCATACATAGCCATGGTCTCTGTTTATTGGCTCTTGCCAATTCATTGTGGCTCAATTGCTTTTTTGTGTGGCTTAGATTAGTTAGAACGAGTATAACCAATATTTGTAGAGTGTAGCGATTCGGTGCCCAGACTCATCTGCACCCCCGCTGAATAAAATATTCAAAATAAATACTAAAAAATTCCAAAAATTCCAAAAAAAAAACATTGCGTGGTAGATAATTTGGTGCGTGAGGTGCGCTCCAAATTTCAGATTATTTGAACATCTGAGTAGCTCTCGGCAAAAAAGACAAATTTGGGTCTGTAAAAAAGCTCATTGTTCATGTACTGTTCTGACCTCACTTTGTCTTTTTTGTTGAGAGCTACTCAAATGTCGAATTGACCTGAAAATTGGAGCGAACCCCACGTACCAAATTACCATGCATAAAAAAATTGGATTTTATTTTTATTTTTCTTGTATTTTTTGTGAATTTTTTCTTGACCGGGTGCAGATGAGCCCGGGTTCAGAAATTGATATTCGACATTTGTATGGCTTTTTTCTCGAATCTAAACCGCTCCCATGAAGGCTGACAGGCCACCCTGTTATTTCTATTTACTCTTTAGTTTGCATCCAGAATAAGTGATCACATGTTAAATCTGGACATTTTCTTTGATTCGATTAACTTGTCGTGCGATGTCTCAAACTGTCGTTGACTTTATGCGTGTGTTGTGCTTCATATGCAGGCAACATGTGGCCAATGTTTGACCCATTGTTTTCTACTTGCTGCCATTGAGATTGATGGTGACGATGTGGTTACCCCAAGAAGTCGCGAGTCACCAAGGAGAAATGCCCCCCCCCCCCCCCCCCCCCCCCCCCTCATATATATTGTAAAATGACAAGAATAGCCGGATCATGCCACTTATGCTTTTGTTTGTTTTCTGTTGTAGTGTTGGAAGCTTGCGGTATTGATGTCCGTTACTACCTTGTTTTCTCGTTGTCGTCGTGGAGTTTGCAATGCAATGAAATTCTTCAACCAGAGTGGCATGCCATGATTTATGTGTGCTTTTCTCCTTATTTTTTGATTTAATTTCCTGATTGGTTCATTTGGAAATGTGAACACTCCTTCATGCCCACCCTGAGCAGAGCATGCCAACGCCAATCGGGTCGAGACTTGGACCAATGAAACTGTGATTTTTTTACTATACTAGCAAAAGAGTCCGTGCGTTGCAACGGGAGAGAAAACATAACACACACTCTCAACAACCATCACTCAAGACCACAATAGTTACATCTCTTTTATTTTAGCAAGGCATCATATTTGTGTTGCCGCTTATCCTCCTTCTCATCCTCAACGGCGATGGCCTCGGTGTTCACACAAAACAAAACAAAACGTGTTTGAATATGGTTAATCCTAAGGCGTCTCTTTCTCCCTCTCTCCTCCCTCTCCCTCTCTCTCTCTCTCTCTCTCTCGCTTTCTCTCACTCTCGCGATGAGAAATCTGTTGTTTTCCACTGCGACGTTTTTCAGAGGTATGCATGTGTAGTTATCGATGTTTTCTTTTTCCTATATGGTTATATTGGGGTCGGTACGAAAGAAAAAATGGATTGTGCGCTATAAATTATAAGTTTGCTTTCAAAACAATATTTTAAAAATATTTAACAGGTAAAATTAACATCATATTCAGATTCCACACATTTTTCTAATCAAATTTTATATATAACATGTTAAAATCAGGGTTACGGTTTAAAAAAATCACGAACATTAGTTTTGTTTACTAACATTTTTTCGAATGCATGATCATTTTTTGAATGCATGTTTTTTTTCACTCAACAAACTTTTTTGAATCGATGGACTTTTTAAAAATTAGGGACAAATTTTAAAAATTGTGTTTTCAATTTCGGTGTTCTAAAATTTCATGGACATTTTTTTCAGATCCCCGAATATGTTTTGAATACATGATCATTTTTCCAAAATCACGAATATGATTTTATTTCCTGACCATTTTTTCCAAGTCATGATTTTTTTTAATATGCGAAAAGTTTTGCAAAACCAGCAACATTTTTTGAATCCGTGAAAAATTTATGATTTCCTAAATATTTTTTGAATTCACATATATTTTATGATGTCCCAAACATTTTTTTTTGAAAACTCGCAACTTACAAAATTTGAAAATCAAGAATTTGTTTGAATAAGGAAGAAAACAGAATGAGAAGAAAACAGAAAAAAAATGAAATGAAAAAAATAGGGGAGTCAAGCCCCGCACAGCACATGGGCCGCCGGCCCATGAACGCATAAGTGAGGGGGGATATGGTAGAGAAAAGGAAGATAAAAAGAGGGCAGGCTGGGGATCAAACCCTGGTCTCCAGGGTGGAGAAGTGCGGCGCTAGCCACTGCACTGAGCGTATGTTTGTTTTATATTAGAGGGTCTGCTCGTATATAAACTATAAGCAATAGTGTGACGTGTGAACCCTTTTTTTTGCCACTTACGGGTGGTATTGGTGGGTAATTCTTGCCAACTTCGAGGGTAGTTTTTATGACGTACGGACAGAAACCCAATTCTCTTTATTATTAGGTAAAGATATATGAAATTGATATAGATCACACAATATATCATTCGTCTATATTTTGTTTATATGGTGATTGATCCCAAGAAATAACATGCCAAACAACAAAAACCAAGCCAATGTTAGCTAGCTTCTTCAAACACACGTGCATGTATGCATTCGATGGATGCATGTTAGCGTACGTATATCTTCAATCTATTTTTTTGAACATGTTTGCCTTCGAAGTTTGTCTGGCAAAATTAGCCCACTTGAGTTATGAGTATAAATGAAATTTGTTTTTTCTGTAAAGAAATTAATGCACGTCATAGTCTAATTTCTAATATTATCAACATAAATTCGAATCATTTTCTCGAGCCGTACGAAGAGATATCTTCAATCTATAAGCGTACGTGTACACATGGCCAATGTAAATATACTGCCACGTGGTCGTCTTTCTTTTCTTTACCATCGATTAGTACCGACCTTGAGGGTTAAATTTTTTTTTAGACAATCAGCGAAGCTTTTATTAAACCGCCACAACGTTTACAGGGACGAACTGAAGTTCACCAGGGTTGCCTAACCAGACATGGCGGCCGACCCTAGTTTCAAGACATGCTTCGCTAGATTGTGAGCCTCGAAATTCGAGCTATTAAACTCATGCACAAAATTGGATAACCGAAAACTACGAGAATATTCTATGATCTCATGTATAACACAATGAACTGAATTCGTCCGAGGCAAGGAAGGCCCAACCAAACCCACAAGTTGACTGAGGCAGCAGCCAGGTTTCAGTGAAATCACTAGTTAAGGAGTACTCGTTGCAAAGATCACTCCCATCTCCCCAGCTTGCAACAAGTGGCGCGCTGCATGTGCGCCACTTGTCGCAACCTGGGAGTTTTCCCTTTTTCGTAGATTCGTTTATTCAAAATGTTTTATCTCTTTAAACGTGCGTCCAAATCTCGAACCGTTTTCACCGTTGGATTCCTCGCGTCAAGATCTTCAAAACTAGATCCCATGTTGATAGGTTTTGACGAACTTTTTTTTCATGAAAAAAAAACAGAACAAAAAAACCGAACCGGGAGCACGGATTTTTTCCCTTTCCGAAAGAGGCACGCTCGTGCCTCTCGCGAAACCAAAACCGTGCCTCTCGTGGAAGCAAAACCGTGTCTCTCGCAGAAGGAAAAAAAAGAGAAAACGCATTTTTTCCGTTTCCGAGGAGGCACGGCCGTGCCTCTCGCGAAAGCACAACCATGCCTCTCGCGGAAGCAAAACCGTGCCTCTCGCGAATGAAAAAAAAAACAGAAAACACGTTTTTTTTTGTTTCTGAGAAGCACGGCTGTGCCTCTCGTGAAAGCACAACCGTGCCTCTCGCGGAAGCAAAACTGTGCCTCTCGCGGAAGGAAAAAAAATAGAAAACGTGTTTTTTTCGTTTCCGAGAGGCACGGCCGTGACTCTCGTGAAAGCACAACCGTGCCTCTCTCGGAAGCAAAACTGTGCCTCTCGCAGAAGGAAAAAAAACAAAAAATGTTTTTTTTTCGTTTCCGAGAGGCACGGCCGTGACTCTCGCGAAAGCAAACCGTGCCTCTCGCAGAAGTAAAACCGTGACTCTTGCGAAAGGGAAAAAAACGAGTTTTTTCGCGCAAATTTTTTTTTTGAATTCTTTTTTTGTCCAAAAGTTCAGGAAGACCGGTGGAAAACCGAAACATAAAAAAACAAAAAAACCTTTTGAAAAGCCGAAAACGCGTGCGGAAAAAAAATCCGGAGGGAGCGTCCAGAGCGCGACACGTAGCGGGCGGCTGGGAACGCGCCAAGTGGCGCTGATCGTTGCGAGGCTCCCGAAGGAGCGCTCGTTAATTAGTTACTCTCAGGTTTCAGACATATGAAGCCAGGCATGCCCGAGGTCTACCTAGAAACGGCCCAAATTTAGGTAAAAAATGACAAAACTTTGTTTTATTGATTGTGGATGGGGTACAGAGTACATGTGATCTACCACGAGATCAGATGTGAATGAGTTCTCTTTTTCTACGTCCCTGGTACCTCGGTTTATATAGACACCGAGAATACCTAGGGTTTACATAAAGTTGGTTGCATCTTAGGGGGTGAGCATCACAAGAACTACTCCTACATCTTGGAGCGTACGCCAAGTCTTTAGATGATTTCTCCTCGAAGGTTCTAGATCCGACGAACGAGTCCCACCAGTTACAGGATTGGGGGAGTCCTCGGCATGCTCACCCCCTAAGATGCAAATGACTTTATGTAAACCCTAGATATCCTCGGTGTCTATATAAACCGAGGTACCAGGGACATAGAAAATGAGAACCCATTCATATCTGATCTCATGGTAAATCACCTGTACTCTATACCCCATCCACAATCTATACAACAAAGCAGGACATAGGGTTTTACCTTTTTGATAGGGGCATAGGGCCCGAACCTGGGTAAACATCGTGTCCCATGTATCCTTGTTACCATCTAGCCAAGACTTCCAGATCGGGACCCCCTATCCGAGATCCATCGGATTTAGATCCGACGGGCGGGGAAGGATGCTCGGGCTCGAAATGCTGCTCGGGGGCGAGGAGGGGTGGGGGACTCCAAGTCCTTCGGGGGTCCTTAGGGGTGCGAGGAAGGCAACAGAGATGGCCGGAGCTCGCTACCGAAAGAGATCGGCATGATGATGGTGTTGGAAATATGCCCTAGAGGCAATAATAAAGTGGTTATTATTATATTTCCTTGTTCATGATAATTGTCTATTGTTCATGCTATAATTGTGTTATCCGGAAATCGTAATGCATGTGTGAATACATAGACCACAACATGTCCCTAGTGAGCCTCTAGTTGACTAGCTCGTTGATCAATAGATGGTTAAGGTTTCCTGACCATGGACATTGGATGTCGTTGATAACGGGATCACATCATTAGGAGAATGATGTGATGGACAAGACCCAATCCTAAGCATAGAACTAGATCGTGTAGTTCGTCTGCTAAAGCTTTTCTAATGTCAAGTATCATTTCCTTAGACCATGAGATTGTGCAACTCCCGGATACCGTAGGAATGCTTTGGGTGTATCAAACGTCACAACATAACTGGGTGACCATAAAGGTGCACTACAGGTATCTCCGAAAGTGTCTGTTGGGTTGGCACGAATCGAGACTGGGATTTGTCACTCCGTATGACGGAGAGGTATCTCTGGGCCCACTCGGTAATGCATCATCATAATGAGCTCAATGTGACTAAAGAGTTAGCCACGGGATCATGCGTTACGGAACGAGTAAAGAGACTTGCCGGTAACGAGATTGAACAAGGTATAGGGATACCGACGATCGAATCTCGGGCAAGTATCATACCGGTAGACAAAGGGAATTGTATACGGGATTGATTGAATCCTCGACATCGTGGTTCATCCGATGAGATCATCGTGGAACATGTGGGAGCCAACATGGGTATCCAGATCCCGCTGTTGGTTATTGGCCGGAGAGATGTCTCGGTCATGTCTGCATGGTTCCCGAACCCGTAGGGTCTACACACTTAAGGTTCGGTGACTCTAGGGTTGTTATGGGAAATAGTATGTGAATACCAAATGTTGTTCGGAGTCCCGGATGAGATCCCGGACATCACGAGAAGTTCCGGAATGGTCCGGAGGTAAAGATTTATATATGGGAAGTTGTTATTGGGGTTCCGGAAAAAGTTCGGTTTTTTTTTGGTATTGTACCGGGAAGCTTTCGAAAGGTTCCGGAGGATTCCGGAGGTGTCCGGAAGTCCGGAAAGGGTTCCACCACGTCCAATACAGCAGCATGGGCTGTAAGGGGGCGCCCTAGCCTTAATGGGCTAGGGGCACCAGCCCCCCTAAGGCCCATGCGCATGGGAGAGGGGAAACCCTAAAGGGGGAGGGCCTCCACTTGACTTGGGAGGCACTCCTCCCCCCCTTGGCCGCTGCCCCAACCCTAGATGGGATCTAGGGGGGCCGGCCCCCTCTCCCCCCAGCCTATAAATAGTGGAGGGGTGGGAGGGAGTCCACAACCTCTCCCCTGGCGCAGCCCTCCCCCTCTCCAACACCTCCTCCTCCTTCGTTTGAGCTTGGCGAAGCCCTGCCGGAGAACTGCAAGTTCCACCACCACGCCGTCGTGCTACTGGAGCTGTCTTCCCCAACCTCTCCCTCCTCCTTGCTGGATCAAGGCGCGGGAGACGTCACGGGGCTGCACGTGTGTTGAACGCGGAGGCACCGTTGTTCGGTGCTTAGATCGGAATCGACCGCGATCTGAATCGCTGCGTGTACGACTCCTCCAACCGCGTTCTTGCAACGCTTCCGCATCGCGATCTTCAAGGGTATGAAGATGCCCTCCTCTCTCTCTCTCTCGTTGCTAGTCTCTCCATAGATTGATCTTGGTGATGCGTAGGAAATTTTTTGATTTACTACTACGTTCCCCAACAGTGGCATCATGAGCTAGGTCTATGCGTAGTTTCTTGCACGAGTAGAACACAAGTTGTTGTGGGCGTCGATTTTGTCAATTTACTTGTCGTTACTATTCTTATCTTGATTCGGCGGCATCGTGGGATGAAGCGGCCCGGACCGACCTTACACGTACGCTTACGTGAGACAGGTTCCACCGACTGACATGCACTAGTTGCATAAGGTGGCTAGCGGGTGTCTGTCTCTCCCACTTTAGTCGGATCGGATTCGATGAAAAGGGTCCTTATGAAGGGTAAATAGAAATTGGCATATCACATTGTGGTTGTGGCGTAGGTAAGAAACGTTCTTGCTAGAAACCTATAGCAGCCACGAAAAAAAATTTGCAACAACAATTAGAGGACGTCTAACTTGTTCTTGCAGCATGTGCCGTGTGATGTGATATGGCCAAAAGGATGTGATGAATGATATATGTGATGTATGAGATTGATCATGTTCTTGTAATAGGAATCACGACTTGCATGTCGATGAGTATGACAACCGGCAGGAGCCATAGGAGTTGTCTTAATTTATTGTATGACCTGCGTGTCAATGAAAAACGCCATATAATTACTTTACTTTATTGCTAACCGTTAGCCATAGTAGTAGAAGTAATAGTTGGCGAGGCAACTTCATGAAGACACGATGATGGAGATCATGATGATGGAGATCATGGTGTCATGCCGGTGACGATGATGATCATGGTGCCCCGAAGATGGAGATCAAAAGGAGCAAAATGATATTGGCCATATCATGTCACTATTTGATTGCATGTGATGTTTATCATCTGTTTACATCTTATTTGCTTAGAACGACGGTAGCATAAATAAGATGATCCCTCGCTAAAATTTCAAGAAAGTGTTCCCCCTAACTGTGCACCATTGCGAAGGTTCGTTGTTTCGAAGCACCACGTGATGATCGGGTGTGATAGATTCTAACGTTCTAATACAATGGGTGTAAGCCAGATTTACACATGCAAAACACTTAGGTTGACTTGACGAGCCTAGCATGTACAGACATGGCCTCGGAACACGGAAGACCGAAAGGTCGAACATGAGTCGTATAGAAGATACGATCAACATGGAGATGTTCACCGTTGATGACTAGTCCGTCTCACGTGATGATCGGACACGGCCTAGTCGATTCGGATCATGTATCACTTAGATGACTAGAGGGATGTCTATCTGAGTGGGAGTTCATTGAATAATTTGATTAGATGAACTTAATTATCATGAACTTAGTCTAAAATCTTTACAATATGTCTTGTAGACCAAATGGCCCACGCTAATGTTGCCCTCAACTTCAACGCGTTCCTAGAGAAAACCAAGCTGAAAGACGATGGTAGCAACTACACGGACTGGGTCCGTAACCTGAGGATCATCCTCATAGCTGCCAAGAAAGCTTATGTCCTTGAAGCACCGCTAGGTGACGCACCTGTTTTCCCGGCAACTCAAGACGTTATGAACGCCTGGCAGTCGCGTAGTGATGATTACTCCCTGGTTCAGTGTGGCATGCTTTACAGCTTAGAACCGGGGCTCCAAAAGCGTTTTGAGCAACACGGAGCATATGAGATGTTCCAAGAGCTGAAAATGGTTTTCCAAGCTCATGCCCGAGTCGAGAGATATGAAGTCTCCGACAAGTTCTACAGTTGTAAGATGGAGGAGAATAGTTCTGTCAGCGAGCATATACTCAAAATGTCTGGGTTGCACAACCGCTTGTCTCAGCTGGGAGTTAATCTCTCGGATGACGTGGTCGTTGACAGAATCCTTCAGTCGCTTCCACCTAGCTACAAGAGCTTTGTGATGAACTTCAATATGCAGGGGATGGAAAAAACCATTCCTGAGGTATATTCAATGCTGAAATCAGCGGAGGTGGAGATCAAAAAGGAACATCAAGTGTTGATGGTGAATAAAACCACTAAGTTCAAGAAAGGCAAGGGTAAAAAGAACTTCAAGAAGGACGGCAAGGGAGTTGCCGCGCCCGGTAAGCAAGCTACCGGGAAGAAGCCAAAGAATGGACCCAAGCCTGAGACTGAATGCTTTTATTGCAAGGGAAACGGTCACTGGAAGCGGAATTGTCCCAAGTACTTAGAGGATAAGAAGGCCGGCAATACCAAAGGTATATGTGATATACATGTTATTGATGTGTACCTTACCAGCGCTCGTAGTAGCTCCTGGGTATTTGATACCGGTGCGGTTGCTCATATTTGTAACTCAAAACAGGAGCTGCGGAATAAGCGGAGACTGGCGAAGGACGAGGTGACGATGCACGTCGGGAATGGTTCCAAGGTCGATGTGATCGCCGTCGGCACGCTACCTCTACATCTGCCTACGGGATTAGTTTTAAACCTCAATAATTGTTATTTAGTACCAGCTTTGAGCATGAACATTGTATCAGGATCTCGTTTGATGCGAGATGGCTACTCATTTAAATCCGAGAATAATGGTTGTTCTATTTATATGAGAGATATGTTTTATGGTCATGCCCCGCTGGTCAATGGTTTATTCTTATTGAATCTCGAACGTGATGTTACACATATTCATAGTGTGAATGCCAAAAGATGTAAGGTTGATAATGATAGTCCCACATACTTGTGGCACTGCCGCCTTGGTCACATTGGTGTCAAACGCATGAAGAAAATCCATGCAGATGGACTTTTGGAGTCTCTTGATTATGAATCATTTGACACGTGCGAACCATGCCTCATGGGCAAAATGACCAAGACTCCGTTCTCCGGGACAATGGAGCGAGCAACCAACTTATTGGAAATCATACATACTGATGTGTGCGGTCCAATGAGCGTTGAGGCTCGCGGTGGTTATCGTTATGTTCTCACCCTCACTGATGACTTAAGTAGATATGGGTATGTCTACTTAATGAAACACAAGTCTGAGACCTTCGAAAAGTTCAAGGAATTTCAGAGTGAGGTAGAGAATCAACGTGACAGGAAAATCAAGTTCTTACGATCAGATCGTGGAGGGGAATATTTGAGTCACGAGTTTGGCACGCACTTAAGGAAATGTGGAATTGTTTCACAACTCACGCCGCCTGGAACACCTCAGCGTAATGGTGTGTCCGAACGTCGTAATCGCACTCTATTGGATATGGTGCGATCTATGATGTCTCTTACCGATCTACCGCTATCATTTTGGGGTTATGCTTTAGAGACTGCCGCATTCACTTTAAATAGGGCTCCGTCGAAATCCGTTGAGACGACACCGTATGAATTATGGTTTGGGAAGAAACCTAAGCTGTCGTTTCTGAAAGTTTGGGGATGCGATGCTTATGTCAAGAAACTTCAACCTGAAAAGCTCAAACCCAAATTGGAAAAATGCGTCTTCATAGGATACCCTAAAGAAACTATTGGGTATACCTTCTACCTTAGATCCGAAGGCAAGATCTTTGTAGCCAAGAATGGATCCTTTCTGGAGAAAGAGTTTCTCTCGAAAGAAGTAAGTGGGAGGAAAGTAGAACTTGATGAGGTACCCCCTCTTGAACCGGAGAGTAGCGCAGCTCAGGAAGATGTTCCTGTGGTGCCTGCACCGACTAGAGAGGAAGTTAATGATGATGATCATGAAACTTCGGATCAAGTTGCTACTGAGCTTCGTAGGTCCACGAGGACACGGTCCGCACCAGAGTGGTATGGCAACCCTGTCTTGGAAGTCATGTTGTTAGACAACGGTGAACCTTCGAACTATGAAGAAGCGATGGCGGGCCCGGATTCCAACAAATGGCTTGAAGCCATGAAATCCGAGATAGGATCCATGTATGAAAATGAAGTATGGACTTTGACAGACTTGCCCGATGATCGGCAAGCCATAGAGAACAAATGGATCTTTAAGAAGAAGACAGACGCGGATGGTAATGTGACCATCTATAAGGCTCGACTTGTCGCTAAGGGTTATCGACAAGTTCAAGGGGTTAACTACGATGAGACCTTCTCACCCGTAGCGAAGCTGAAGTACGTCAGAATCATGTTAGCAATTGCCGCATACTATGATTATGAGATATGGCAAATGGACGTCAAAACGGCATTCCTTAAAGGTTTCCTTAAGGAAGAGTTGTATATGATGCAGCCGGAAGGTTTTGTCGATCCTAATAATGCTGACAAGGTATGCAAGCTCCAGCACTCAATCTATGGGCTGGTGCAAGCATCTCGGAGTTGGAACATTCGCTTTGATGAGATGATCAAAGCGTTTGGGTTTACACAGAATTATGGAGAAGCTTGTGTTTACAAGAAAGTGAGTGGGAGCTCTGTAGCATTTCTCATATTATATGTAGATGACATACTATTAATGGGAAATGACATAGAATTCTTGGAAAGCATAAAGGCCTACTTGAACAAGTGTTTTTCAATGAAGGACCTTGGAGAAGCTGCTTATATATTAGGCATCAAGATCTATAGAGATAGATCGAGACGCCTCATTGGTCTTTCGCAAAGCGCATACCTTGACAAGATATTGAAGAAGTTCAATATGGATCAGTCCAAGAAGGGGTTCTTGCCGGTATTAAAAGGTGTGAGATTGAGTACGGCTCAATGCCCGACCTCGGCAGAAGATAGAGAAAAGATGAGTGTCATCCCCTATGCCTCAGCCACAGGGTCTATTATGTATGCCATGCTGTGTACCAGACCTGATGTGAACCTCGCCGTAAGTTTGGTAGGAAGGTACCAAAGTAATCCCAGCATGGAACACTGGACAGTGGTCAAGAACATCCTGAAGTACCTGAAAAGGACTAAGGATATGTTTCTCGTTTATGGAGGTGACGAAGAGCTCGTCATAAAGGGTTACGTCGATGCTTGCTTCGACACAGATCTGGATGACTCTAAGTCACAAACCGGATACGTGTATATTTTGAATGGTGGGGCAGTCAGCTGGTGCAGTTGCAAGCAAAGCGTCGTGGCGGGATCTACATGTGAAGCGGAGTACATAGCAGCCTTGGAGGCAGCACAGGAAGCAGTCTGGATGAAGGAGTTCATCACCGACCTAGGAGTTATTCCCAATGCGTCGGGCCCAATGACTCTCTTCTGTGACAACACTGGAGCTATTGCCCTTGCCAAGGAGCCCAGGTTTCACAAGAAGACCAGGCATATCAAGCGTCGCTTCAACTTCATTCGTGAACATGTTCAAGATGGAGACATAGATATTTGTTAAGTGCATACGGATCGGAATGTCGCAGATCTGTTGACTAAACCTCTTCCACGAGGAAAACATGATCAACACCAGAACTCTATGGGTGTTCGATTCATCACAATGTAACTAGATTATTGACTCTAGTGCAAGTGGGAGACTGTTGGAAATATGCCCTAGAGGCAATAATAAAGTGGTTATTATTATATTTCCTTGTTCATTATAATTGTCTATTGTTCATGCTATAATTGTGTTATCCGGAAATCGTAATGCATGTGTGAATACATAGACCACAACATGTCCCTAGTGAGCCTCTAGTTGACTAGCTCGTTGATCAATAGATGGTTAAGGTTTCCTGACCATGGACATTGGATGTCGTTGATAACGGGATCACATCATTAGGAGAATGATGTGATGGACAAGACCCAATCCTAAGCATAGCACTAGATCGTGTAGTTCGTCTGCTAAAGCTTTTCTAATGTCAAGTATCATTTCCTTAGACCATGAGATTGTGCAACTCCCGGATACCGTAGGAATGCTTTGGGTGTATCAAACATCACAACGTAACTGGGTGACCATAAAGGTGCACTACAGGTATCTCTGAAAGTATCTGTTGGGTTGGCATGAATCGAGACTGGGATTTGTCACTCCATATGACGGAGAGGTATCTCTGGGCCCACTCGGTAATGCATCATCATAATGAGCTCAATGTGACTAAAGAGTTAGCCACGGGATCATGCGTTACGGAACGAGTAAAGAGACTTGCCGGTAACGAGATTGAACAAGGTATAGGGATACCGACGATCGAATCTCGGGCAAGTATCATACCGGTAGACAAAGGGAATTCTATACGGGATTGATTGAATCCTCGACATCGTGGTTCATCCGATGAGATCATCGTGGAACATGTGGGAGCCAACATGGGTATCCAGATCCCGCTGTTGGTTATTGGCCGGAGAGATGTCTCGGTCATGTCTACATGGTTCACGAACCCGTAGGGTCTACACACTTAAGGTTCGGTGACTCTAGGGTTGTTATGGGAAATAGTATGTGAATACCGAATGTTGTTCGGAGTCCCGAATGAGATCTCGGACGTCACGAGGAGTTTCGGAATGGTCCGGAGGTAAAGATTTATATATGGGAAGTTGTTATTGGGGTTCCGGAAAAAGTTTGGTTTTTTTTCGGTATTGTACCGGGAAGCTTTCGAAAGGTTCCGGAGGATTCCGGAGGGGTCCAGAAGTCCGGAAAGGGTTCCACCACGTTCAATACAGCAGCATGGGCTGTAAGGGGGCGCCCTAGCCTTAATGGGCTAGGGGCACCAGCCCTCCTAAGGCCCATGCGCATGGGAGAGGGGAAACCCTAAAGGGGGAGGGCCTCCACTTGACTTGGGAGGCACTCCTCCCCCCCTTGGCCGCCGCCCCAACCCTAGATGGGATCTAGGGGGGCCGGCCCCCTCTCCCCCCCAGCCTATAAATAGTGGAGGGGTGGGAGGGAGTCCACAACCTCTCCCCTGGCGCAGCCCTCCCCCTCTCCAACACCTCCTCCTCCTCCGTTTGAGCTTGGCGAAGCCCTGCCGGAGAACTGCAAGTTCCACCACCATGTCGTCGTGCTGCTGGAGTTGTCTTCCCCAACCTCTCCCTCCTCCTTGCTGGATCAAGGCGCGGGAGACGTCACCGGGCTGCACGTGTGTTGAACACGGAGGCACCGTTGTTCGGTGCTTAGATCGGAATCGACCGCGATTTGAATCGCTGCGTGTACGACTCCTCCAACCGCGTTCTTGCAACGCTTCCGCATCACGATCTTCAAGTGTATGAAGATGCACTCCTCTCTCTCTCGTTGCTAGTCTCTCCATAGATTGATCTTGGTGATGCGTAGGAAAAATTTTGATTTACTACTACATTCCCCAACAGATGGACCCTCTCTAGAGGTGGAGAAGAAGGAAGTGGTGCCATCGATAAAGGGACTCCATGCTCGATTATGTATGCTAGGTCACGATTCGGATTGAGACAATCCTCAAAGGCATGCCTTCTTGGCTCAGGGATGCCTCTAGATGTGCGTAGGGCGAAGGTCGTCGACGACGGCATGCTTTAGATGCTGAACTCGATTCCGATGCTACGGAATAGAGAGAACTGGTGGTTTGTGGGAAATGGGGAATATGGCTCGACGACTCCAATGGCGCAAGTGAAGGAAATAAGGTGGTTTGTGTCGGTGGAATTCGTCGACCGGGCCGATGGCTATGACTCGGTTTTAGGTCTAGCATGTCATTCATAGTGCACCAATCACTTCACCAAGGGCAGATATGGAATCCTCATAGCGTGGCGATCAGGTTGGCGCGAAGAGGCGGTCGAAAATATCAGGAAGAATGGAAGCAGGAGGTGGCCTGGGGTGGCTTCGCTGCTGCCGCACAGCTGCTCGAGCTGACTCGAGGTAGAAGACAAGGGAGGCGCCGGTCCAGTTTACTGTTGAAAAAAAACATACGACGAAAACCAAAGAAAATAAAAAACCATGGACGTGGCATGTCCAATCAGCATCAAAATTGGAGGAAAAGCACAATGGGGCAAAATGTGGCACAATTTTGGTTAAATGTAGTATAAATTGAGTTTTTTTTAAATGGGGTAAAATCTGTCACAAAGCTAAAACCTTAGGGTAAAAGATGGAATTAACTGCAAAAATAGTGTTCGGCTTTCTTTCAAGCTCGTTAAGCTTCTGATGCATTGTTCTTTTGTTCTCTTGCAAGGGGTTACGGTCGAAAAAACAACTATGAATATAATTCTTAATTAAGAAGGAAGTCGTTGATCACATGAGAAGATGTGCTAATTGTTGTCTTTAATGGTTGGCTTGGTTCGCTTATATTAAATATAGGAGTTGATGTGCCACTCTTCATAGTAGCGGTATCTTAGCCGGTATCATGCACTCGGAAATAGCAAACACGCTGATGTGGCAGAAAATTAAAGAAGAAAGTGAGTTAGAGTAACGTAGATAGATACCGTATCATAATAAATGATATGTTACTATGTGTCATACATAACAATAAATTAGATCATCTATGATAGTAATTTATAATACTATGCACTATAAAGGCAGTATTAACATTATATGCACGATACTAATGTATATTGTACTCCTACTATGAGTAGCCTAATATCACTTAAGATAAGAATGTTATACTTCATTGACGAGCTTAATGATCAGTTTGTGAAATTTGTTAGCTCATTCGTTAAGCAAGCTATGTTCAATGAGGGAAAAACAGAACGATTGAATTGTCTCATTAAAAAGCAACCTACGAACTTAACTGTCGAGCTATCGAGTACTCTCTCCATACCAAAATAAGTGTCTTAACTTTGTACTAACTTTAGTACAAAATTATACTAAGATTGAGACACTTATTTTGAAATGGAGAGAGTACTAATTAAACTAGTGAGATATGAGCTTTTGGTCCACCTCTTGCTACGCAACAAGCTGGCGCATAAATCCTTCCAGAAACAAATTAAGCTGTATACATATATGATCCCGAATCAGCCAAAAAAAAAAGAACAGGGAATCAGCAAATATATATAGAAACAATCATGCAGAACCCTCAAATCCTTCTATAAGCAACTTATTAAGAGCCGGTTTGGGACTGCTCTACTCCTTAAAATTCAACTCCACTCTAAAAAATACAAGCCAAACAGGGTAGCTTCATGATATGCCGCTCCGAAAAAAAACTAGAATCTAAGGTAGAGCTTCCAGTTTTTTATGAAGCTCTACAGGGGGGATCCAAAAAATGAGCTGGAGTTAGTGAGAAATTACCCATCACTGTCGCCAGTAAGTGGATACCTCTTCATTTCTCCTCTCTCATCCAATCAAATAGATCCTTTCCACTAAATTTCTCATTCTTGAAGTTAGAGTTGGATGAAAGCCAAACATTCTCTAAATCGGACAAAAGCAAGGAACATAGAAGGATCTGAAGTGGCGTGCGCGATATGGTTGGTTGATGTGCGGCGCACGTCATGTTTTGAAAACATACTGGCGCTGTAATCATATTTTTCGCCTTTTTAATTCCCTCCACATCTCCTGACATTACTACACTGTCGTGGCGATCGTGGCAGATTTGATCTACAAAAATCATGCGATCGTCGCAGATTTGATCTAAAAAGATCGAAAACAACATGCGCACTCCCTTTGTTTTTCTAGTGAATTGCAAAAAATATTGACATTGAAGGCTAGGCTTGCAGAAACCACAGTTCTACGGAATTGTGTCAAAAATCACTAATTCTGAGCCTAATTTTTTGCAGAAACCACTAGTTGGCTGTTTAGACTGTTTTGAGCACAATTATGACAGATGGGTCCCGCTCGACAGGGTGACGTGGCAAAGAAACAATGCAATTACATCCGGATATTTTTTCGCAAAAAGACCCTTGAAAAAACAATCAGATCCTCCTGACCTTCATCTCCCACGGGTCCGGTGGGCTTGCTCCGGTGTGCGGCCGCAGTCACTGCCGCTCGCGCCCGTGCTGCGCGGCGCAACTGCTGCTTGGGCTGGGGAAGCTGGGCCGCTGGCTGGCCGACTGCCCACGGCGGACTAGGCAGTCGAGGCCAGCCAAGGTCAACGTGCAAGACGCGCGTCTCGCTGGAACGGGACGCAGCGGCGCCTGTTGCGGACTCCGGCGGAGGGCGACGAGACGTGGAAGGGGGACGGGATCCACCGGATCCGAGCACCAGCAGGGGGTGCAGGAGCTCCGGCGGATCGATCTCGAGCTCAGGAGGTCGGCGGCCATAGCTGGAATACGAGGGGGGCGGCACATCGCGATGGTTGCGCCGCCGGAGGGAGGCCGCAGCGCAGATTCGGTAGTTGCGCCACCGAGGGTGTCCGAGGCGGCGACGTGGGTAGAGGTTGACCGGCGGAAGGCCGCGGCGAGGTGGTTGCGCCACCGGAGGCTAGGTGGGGCGACATGGGTGTTTTTTTAAGATGACCTTATACTTTTTTGCTTTTTTACAATTTAGTCTGTCTTGTTTTGTCTATTTGCAACTCATTATGTGCCACGTCACCTTATGCAGCGGGTCCCATCTGTCACAAACGTGATTAAAATGAACGAAACGGGTTACTAGTGGTTTCTGGAAAAAAAATAGACTCAGAATTAGTGATTTTTAGCACAATTCCGTAGAACTGTGGTTTCTGCAATTCACTCCTATTTTTGGAAAAGGCTGCGTGAAGTGGTTGGGGGCATTGTTGTTCCATCTTGATAGCGCGGTTCATACACATGAACACATGAGCTTAGAGATGGTCTGATGGTTAGATTCTGCAGGGAGGAGGAAAAGGCTATGGTGTATTCGAAAAAAAGGCTATGGTGATGAGTGCATCTCCAATGCCAATCGACAAATTTTCTTTCGCATCCGTCTGCGGACAAGGGATCAGTCCGTGGACATGGATGCGGCAGGCGGCCATCCAACGCTGCCCGCATACATTTCAAGTGGGGTTTCGACTTAGCGGACGAAATTCATGCAAACCGGCTGATATTCATCAAAGTTCGAAAAGAAAATAGCACAAATCATCCATACATAGCATAAAAATAAGTCTAGTACAACAATGTTGTTGGAAATATGCCCTAGAGGCAATAATAAAATGGTTATTATTATACTTCCTTGTTCATGATAATTGTCTGTTATTCATGCTATAATTGTGTTATCCGGAAATCGTAATACATGTGTGAATACATAGACCACAACATGTCCCTAGTAAGCCTCTAGTTGACTAGCTCGTTGATCAATAGATGGTTACGGTTTCCTGACCATGGACATTGGATGTCATTGATAACGGGATCACATCATTAGGAGAATGATGTGATGGACAAGACCCAATCCTAAGCCTAGCACTAGATCATGTAGTTCGTTTGCTAAAGCTTTTCCAATGTCAAGTAACTTTTCCTTAGACCATGAGATTGTGCAACTCCTGGATACCGTAGGAGTGCTTTGGGTGTACCAAACGTCACAACGTAACTGGGTGGCTATAAAGGTGCACTACGGGTATCTCCGAAAGTGTCTGTTGGGTTGGCACGAATCGAGAATGGGATTTGTCACTCCGTGTGACGGAGAGGTACCTCTGGGCCCACTCGGTAGGACATCATCATAATGAGCTCAATGTGATCAAGGAGTTGTTCACAGGATGATGTGTTACGGAAACGAGTAAAGAGACTTGCCGGTAACGAGATTGAACAAGGTATCGGTATACCGACGATCGAATCTCGGGCAAGTATCGTACCGATAGACAAAGGGAATTGCGTACGGGATTGATTGAATCCTCGACATCGTGGTTCATCCGATGAGATCATCGAGGAGCATGTGGGAGCCAACATGGGTATCCAGATCCCGCTGTTGGTTATTGATCGGAGAGTCGTCTCGGTCATGTCTGCGTGTCTCCCGAACCCGTAGGGTCTACACACTTAAGGTTCGGTGACGCTAGGGTTGTAGAGATATTAGTATGCGGTAACCCGAAAGTTGTTCGGAGTCCCGGATGAGATCCCGGACGTCACGAGGAGTTCCGGAATGGTCCGGAGGTAAAGAATTGTATATAGGAAGTCCAGTTTCGGCCACCGGGAAGGTTTCGGGGGTAATCGGTATTGTACCGGGACCACCGGAAGGGTCCCGGGGGTCCACCGGGTGGGGCCACCTATCCCGGAGGGCCCCATGGGCTGAAGTGGGAAGGGAACCAGCCCCTGGTGGGCTGGTGCGCCCCCCTATGGGCCTCCCCTGCGCCTAGGGTTGGGAACCCTAGGGGTGGGGGGCGCCTCCACCTGGCTTGGGGGGCAAGCCACCCCCTTGGCCGCCGCCCCTCCCCTCAGATTGGCTCTGAGGGGGCCGGCCCCCTCTCCCCTTCCCCCTATAAATAGTGGAGGGGTGGGAGGGAGGACACACCCCAGCCCCTGGCGCCTCCCTCTCCTCCCGTGACACCTCTCCCTCTCGTTGGTGCTTGGTGAAGCCCTGCCGAGATCCCGCTGCTTCCACCACCACGCCGTCGTGCTGCTGGATCCTCATCAACCTCTCCTTCCCCCTTGCTGGATCAAGAAGGAGGAGACGTCTCTCCCAACCGTACGTGTGTTGAACACGGAGGTGCCGTCCGTTCGGCGCTCGGTCATCGGTGATTTGGATCACGACGAGTACGACTCCATCAACCCCGTTCTCTTGAACGCTTCCGCTCGCGATCTACAAAGGTATGTAGATGCACTCCCCTCTCTCTCGTTGCTAGATGACTCCATAGATTGATCTTGGTGATGCGCAGAAAATTTTAAAATTCTGCTGCGATCCCCAACAAATGTCTCAAATTCGATGTCCAACAAGGTTTTCAAAGGATCATGTTGTCCCACACATACTGCCCCTTGAGCTTCATCCAACAGTGTGTGTACGTAAATGGCCGCCCCTCTGTCATGTTGTACATCACGGCAGCACGTACAGGCTACACAATGTGTAGAGCAACATTGAGTGAATGAATGATTCAATCAACTAGGTGAGGAAGAAGAAGCAAAATGTATGATCTCTTCCTCTGCCGCGTGCAATAGCCATCTTGCCTCTAGCTGAGAAACTACGTGACAAAACTTGGTGATGATGGTCTGGATGGCATACCATCGATACGACAACGACCTCGCATTGCGATCATGGATGATGTGCATGTTATAGAGCGCAATGTGCTTTCGTGCGTGAAACGATTCATGCACTTGCTACTAGAAGATCCCTCCTCGGCTCTTGCCTACGAAATTCGCGGATACGGCCAACCACGCATCGCATAAAAACTCATCCTCCATGGTCGAGTACACCGTCATCCTTCTTACTCTGAAAAAATGACATGCGTCCGAAAATAGGCTCAATGGCATTTGACCGAACACCTGCCGGGCGTGGTGGCCGCCATGGAGGTCGTCGACGGGGTGGAGGAGTGTACCTGGGTACAAACGGCTCAAGGGTAGACAGCGTCGTCAAGAAAGGGGAGCGAGCGAGTCGGTGCTCCTTGCGAATGTCCAGCAATGCCTGTGTGGCGGCTGAAGAGGTACATCGGCGACGGTGGAGGTGGAGGGTGCGGATGCAAAACAAAGGGGAGAAGTGGTGGAGTGGAAGAAAATGGGACTGGGAGAGCTGATTTAATGGGCCTAGGGTGTCACAGTCCAACATGGCTGTTGTTCGGACTCCTGCAACCCCCCCCCCCCCCCCACACACACACACTTTGTCTCCACTTTGCAGGAGAAAACACGTCCGGACCGTCGAGCGGACCAATACAGGCCCGCGTTGGATAGCTTCCACGGTCCGGACCGCGCGGTCTGGACGAATGCGAGCAGTTTGGGGGTCGGCGTTGGAGATGCCCTCAGGGGATGCTATGAGCTATGGCTATCAAGAAATAATGCACGAGATACCTGATGACCCACAAGTATAGGGGATCTATCATAATCCTTTTGATAAGTAAGAGTGTCGAACCCAACGAGGAGCAGAAGGAAATGACAAACGGTTTTCAGCAAGGTATTCTCTGCCAGCACTGAAATTATCGGTAACAGCTAGTTTGATGGTAAGATAATTCGTAACGGGTAACAAGTGACAAGTGTAACAAAGGTGCAGAAAGGTGGTCCAATCCCTTTTATAGCAAAGGATAAGCCTGGATGAACTCTTATATAAAGCAAATCGCTCCCGAGGACACATGGGAATTATCGTCAAGTTAGTTTTCATCATGCTCAAATGATTCGCATTCGTTACTTTGATAATTTGATATGTGGGTGGAATGGTGCTTGGGTGTTGTCCTTACTTGGACAAGCCCCCCACTTATGATTAACCCCTCTCGCAAGCATCCGCAACTACGAAAGAAGAATTAAGATAAATCTAACCATAGCATGAAACATGTGGATCCAAATCAGCCCCTTACGAAGCAACGCGTAAACTAGGGTTTAAGCTTCTGTCACTCTGGCAACCCATCATCTACTTATTACTTCCCAATGCCTTCCCCTAGGCCCAAATAATGGTGAAGTGTCATGTAATCGACGTTCACATAACACCACTAGAGGAAAGACAACATACATCTCATCAAAATATCGAACGAATACCAAATTCACATGATTACTTATAATAAGACTTCTCCCATGTCCTCAGGAACAAAAGTAACTACTCACAAAGCATGTTCATGTTCATGATCAGAGGGGTAATAAATACCATTAAGGATCTGAACATATGATCTTCCACCAAATAAACCAACTAGCATCAACTACAAGGAGTAATCAACACTACAAGCAACCCACAGGTACCAATCTGAGGTTTTGAGGCAAAGATTGAATACAAGAGATGAACTAGGGTTTGAGAGGAGATGGTGTTGGTGAAGATGCTGATGAAGATTGACCCTCCCACGATGAGAGGGTCGATGGTGATGACGATGGCTTCGATTTCCCCCTCCCGGAGGGAAGTTTTCCCAGCAGAATCGCTCTGCCGGAGCCCTAGATTGCTTCTGCCCAGGTTCCGCCTCGAGAGGGCGGCGCTTCGTCCCGAAAGCTCTCTTCTGATTTTTTTTTCTAGGTAAAAACCCTCCATATAGAAGAAGATGGACACCGGGGGCTGGCCAGGGGGCCCGCAAGCTCAGGGGGTGCACCTTGGGGGGTAAGGTGCGCCCCCAGGCTTGTGGCCACTTGGTGGGTCCCCTTCTGTTGTTTCTTCGCCCAATAATTCTTATATATTCCAAAACAATTCTCCGTAAAGTTTTAGGAAATTTGGAGTTGTGCAGAATAGGTATCTCATATTTGCTCCTTTCCGGTCCAGAATTCCAGCTGTTGGCATTCTCCCTCTTCATGTAAACCTTGTAAAATAAGAGAGAAAAGGCATAAGAATTGTATCATAAAGTGAAATAACAATCCATAATGCAATAAATATGAACATAAAAACATGATGCAAAATGGACGTATCAACTCCCCCAAGCTTAGACCTCGCTTGTCCTTAAGCGAAAGCCGAAATCGATAATCATATCCACATGTTTAGAGATAGAGGTGTCGACAAAATAAAATATGGACATGAGGGCATCATGATCATCTTTAGAACAACAATATATTGTCATATAACTTCTTATGCTAAAGTGATAATTCGTTCACAAGGTAAAGTATACCCCAGAAGCTTTATTGAAAACTAACAAACTATGATCTCGGTCATTAAAGCAATTGCAATTTATCATAATATCGGAAATAGTCAATGTAAGAGCTTTTAATTAGCAAGTTCACATACTCAACCATCATGTAATATTTCATAATTGCTAACACTCATGTGATACCTATGAGATCAAAGCTTCAATCAGACACATAAGAAGATAGGGGCTTCTAGTTCCGCCTCACAACCATTTACCTCAAGGGTAGCATCAACAACAATAATTTATGATCACCTACATCCGAGTGGGTATATATGTCTGGATCTTCCCCAACACATAGTGCTTGCCAAAAAGAGAAAATATAAAAGGAAGGGTGAAGATCACCATGACTCTTGTATAAAGGTAGAAGGTGCAAGTAAAAGATAGGCCCTTCGCAGAGGGAAGTAGAGGTTGGCATGCGCTTTTTGGTTGGATGAAAGAAATCTTAATGCAATGGAACGTCACTTTATATTGCCGCTTGTGATAGAGAACTATATTATGCAGTCCGTCGCTTTTATTTATTCCCTATCACAAGTTCGTATAAAGCTTATTTTCCTCACACTAAAAGATCATACATATTTAAAGAGCAATTTTTATTGCTTGCACCAATGACAACTTACTTGAAGGATCTTACTCAATTCATAGGTAGGTATAGTGGACTCTCATGGCAAAACTGGGTTAAGGGTTTATGGATGCACAAGTAGTATTTCTACTTGGTGCGGAGATTTTTGGCTAGCAAGGGATAGAAAGCAAGCTCAACATGTTGGAGGATCCAGGACATTATAACTTCTATTCGAATACAAGAGAACATAGCCCATTATGTCGTCTTCCTTGTCCAACATCAACATATTAGCATATAATATTTTAATGAGTGCTCACAATCGTAAATGATGTCCAAGATGGTGTATTTATATGTGAAGCCTCTCTTTCTTTATTACTTCCTATTAATTGCAACAATGACTAAAACTATGTTTGTCAACCCTCAATAAATTTCATGCGACGTACTCCTTATATGTGAAGTCATCACACTCCATAAGATTGTTGTAACACCCCCAGTGGTTAACTGCAGTAATCACCCTTTTGATAATGCCATGTCATCATGATCAACAGTGCCTAATCATCATTTGCTTTCAGCTCCTAACTAAAATTTCAAATTAAAACTAAAGTGGAAAATAAAAGTTGTCCAGCATAAAAACTAAAATGTTCAATAAATAGCAAATATTCCAGAGACTATTCTAAAATTGAAACCAACAATAAATAAATGAATTAGGTGGCTCAAACTTTACCAAAACAGTAAGGATTAATGCATTTTGTTTATTATAAAAATTGTGTGAACTCAAATTGACTCCAAACTAATTTTTGACAGTGGTAGAGGATGCCTAGTATTTATTGAAACAATTGCCATGTTCTACAAAAATCATTTTGAGGCCTAACAATTTACTAAACAGGAGATATGAATAAATAAAAAAGAAAAAGGACAAAAAGAAAACAAAAGAGAAAAAAAAAACAACCCCCCCTGCTGGGCCGTGGCCCAGCTGGCCACCCACCAGGCCGGCCCAGCTCCCCCTCCCCCTCTCTATATGGCCTCCCCCAGGAGGCACCGAACCGAATCCCCTCCCCCCCCCCCACCGACACATCACTCCCCCCCTCCCCCGCTCCTCTCTCTCTCCCTCACCCGATCCAAAACTGGATCGGGATCGGGCCGTCGCCGCACGCCGTCGCCCGTGGCTCCCCACCTCTCCATCGCCGCTGCGCCTCGACGCCACTCGCCGGACCGCCCCACCGTCGCCGCCTGGCGTCCTCGTCCCCTCCCCGTCGGCCACACCAAGCCTCGCCGCCCCCTTCCCTTCAAACGCCGGTGAGGAACCCCGGTTCCCGCTCACCGCTTGCCCGCGCACGCGCGCTGCCTGACCACCGCGCCCCCGCGCACCGGCCCCCTCTGCAGCGCCCCGCGCACCGGCCCCCTGTCGCGCTCGCGGCCACCTCGCCCCGCGCCGCACCGGCCGTGCTCGCCGCGGTCACCCTACGCCGGGCCGCGCCCCGCACAGCGTCGCGGCCAGCCTCTGCCGCGCACGCACGCGCTCGCCCGCGCTCGCCCGCTGCCGCTGCTCTGCATCGCCATCGCCCGCGCGTGCCGCCGCTCCCGCCTGCCCTGCACCGCTCGCTCGCGCGCCGACCGCAGCCCCCAGCCGCGCCGTTCGCCACCACCGTGGCCTTGCCTTGCACGCGCCGCGGCGCCATCGCCCGCGCCCGCGCGCCGCTGGGCGTGCGCCCGCTCGGGCAGCGCCCAGCGCCCGTGCCCATTTGGCCCCTTTGGGCCACTGACAATGGGGCCCCACGCCCCAGCCCCTGTTAAAAAAATGAGTAAATAAAAAAATATGAATTAATTAATTAATTAACTAAATAATTAATTAACTTAATTAATCCTATTTAACTAAACCCTAATTAAACCTAACAGAGAATGACAGGTGGGCCCCACCTGTCAGATTGTGCTGACATCAGCATTATGTCATGCTGACGTCATCAACACTGTTTCGGATAATGTTTATTTTATATAATTAAATAAATTCCAGAAATTAATAAAAACTTTAGAAAATCATATTAAATAATCCGTAACTCCGATGAAAAAACTTTGTACATGAAAGTTGCTCAGAACGACGAGACGAATTCGGATGCGCGGTCCGTTCGTCCGTCACGCGTCCCTATCTATGCGAACATGGAACCGCCCCCCTCCGGATCGTATGTCCGATAATTCCAAAGACCCGGGAAATATCGTCAGATATTCTCCCGCTCCGTCTGATACGTGTAGTACTGCGCTAGACTACCCCTAGCACCGTGTATCGTATATGTCATGCTCATGTTTGCTGTGTATTTATACTGTTTCCTCCCCCTCTTCTCTCTCGTTAGACCTCGACACCGACGTCGTCCCCGAGACCGACGAAGATCCGGAGCCCGAAGACACCATTGACAACCTTGCCCTGGCCGCCGAGCAACTCCAGCCAAAGCCCCCCCCCCCCCCCTTTGATCATCCCGATATCGCCCATTCTATTTCTCATGCTTGCATTAGAATTCGCTACTACTACTACTCTCGCCTTACCTATTCTGATGCATAGCCTGTTATTGTAACCTGATGTTGATAATTACTCGCTCTGCATATCCTAAACTGCTTAGTATAGGCTGGGTAGAGACCTATCAGTAACCCCACTTATCCCGATTGCCCCGATGGATTATCCGAAGACCCGATCAACGGAATGAAGACCAGGCCCCGACACCGCACATCACCCCCCCCCCCCCCCCCCATTGTTGTAACGACACTGCAGCGTTACTATCGAGTGCCGAGGGTGATTCCTCCGAGTTCACCTTGACGGAGACATCGAGTAGGAATCCAACGAGGGTGATACCTCGGATTCCCCTGATGTTATGGACACCCGGATACTTGGATTTTACACTGTTACTTGGATAGGCGGGTCGACCCTGAGGGGTACCCGCGTGCGCCTGAGAGGCGAGTGTTGTGAAGACGGGTGCATGTATGGTGCCCGAGTGCTGAATACGAGGCGCAGCCGGGCATTCTTAACCCTTGCAGCAAGTCCTCGAGACGGGGCGACGGGGTCACATCTTTCGTGAGTCTCTGCTCATTACCGCAAGCCCAAGGTACTAACGATTTGGATATTTGATCCGAGCAGGCCTCTGGCCTGATAGCACTAACCATCACGTGGGCATAGTATGGGCGTTCTGCATCGTATGCATCAGCCGAAAGCTCTGTCAGACGTCTAGTTCAGCATGGCGGCACGGACGGACCGGCGCCTTCCTGTAGTGTTGGTGCCTAGCTTCACCATGTGCGCAACGACCCGGAGGGCGAGGGGCGATGGCCAAGACCCCCTTGCGCTTAGGATGTAGACCGGCGGGGACCTCTCTGCTGAGCTGTAGGTAGGGTTGCGATGTGTCGTTTGGCCGAGGCCGGGCATGACCCAGGAAAGTGTGTCCGGCCGGAGTTAATCGAGCGTGTTGGGTAAGTTGGTGCACCCCTGCAGGGAAGAAAACTCCTGTCGATAGCCTGTCCTACGGTAACGGACACTAGGAGTTGTATCCTGATTGATACAATTTTAGAACTGGATACTTGGATACTATGGCTCTGGGATTGCTTCTCGGAGGGAGTCGAGAAGGGATCTCAGGACGAGGTTGATGACTGTATGTCTCTGGGATTGCTTTCTCGCAGGGAGTCGAGAAAGGATCTCTGGGTGAGGTTCAGACTTAATGATACTGCTACATTATATGGTACTGTCTACACTCTTCTAATGCTGCAAGACCTCTGAAGATGCTAGTCTTCGATAGGACTAGGCCTCCTCTCTATTCTGGCATTTCTGCAGCCCAGTCCATATATACAGCCTCCCTTTGAAAATGTTGCATATGTAGTGTAGATCCTTGCTTGCTGAGTACTTCTGAGTACTCACGGTTGCTTTGTTTTCCTTTTCTCCCCATATCAGTTTGACGTGACCAAGATGACGGAGCCCCTGAGACAGATGCCCCGTCGATCGACTACTACTACTACCCAAAGGATGGATACTACTACGAGTTGACTGACGACCAGGAGTAGGATCGTAATCATGGCATGGTTGGCGTTGAGTCCGCGTTCCACCATCCCTTGGCACTTGAAGACCTCCTGCTCCACCACTTAGAGCCTGGCCTCCACGCTTCCGGTCCTCCTTGGCCCTTGAACATCCCGGATGTGAAGCACCCCCTCACGCATCTCCATCGTTCGAGGGTGTTTTATCACTTTTGGAAGGTAGGGGTTGATGACCTTCTCGTAAAACTTGTCACTGGGGGCACTTGAAGACATCATGGCGATCTGGATCTGTCAGAAAAATAGCTCGAAACAAGAACAGAGGATATTGTCATGATACGGTGGTCAAAACCTTCGGGAGATTATATAATGAATTTTTACCGTGCAAAACAAGTAATCTGGGAGAAAACGGAGTCCGGACGGCACACGAGGTAACCACAAGCTCGGGAGGCACGCCCAGGGGGTAGGGCGCACCCCCTGGCTTGTCGCCTGCTCATGCACTCTTCGGACTACTTTTTATTTTCCTTATTTTTTATATATTCCAAAACAGAGTAAAATTGCTTTTGGGAAACTTTTGGAGTCGGTTTACTTACCGTATCACATACCTATTCCTTTTCAGGATTCTGGAGCATGCTGGAAGGTTTCCCTTATGTGCTCCTGTGGTGTTATGGTATGAATAATATTAGTTTCAACATTTATGGGCGTACCTGAGATATAATGTTGGTTTCTTTGCCCATTCACCACCTTCGGGTTATTGCCTTCGGCATTGTTGATCTTGATGGCACTGGATCGATAAAATTCTTCGATAATGTAAGGTCCTTCCCATTTGGAGAGAAGTTTTCTGCAAAAAAATCTTAAACGAGAATTGTATAGCAAGACATGGTCACCTATATTGAATTCTCACTTTTGTATTCTTTTGTCATGCCATCTTTTAACTTTCTCTTTAAACAACTTGGCATTTTCATAGGCTTGGGTTCTCCATTCATCAAGTGATCTAATATCAAATAACCTCTTTTCACCGGCAAGTTTAAAATCATAGTTGAGTTCTTTGATTGCCCAATAAGCTTTATGTTCTAATTCAAGAAGTAAGTGACATGCTTTTCCATATACCATTTTATATGGAGACATACCCATAGGATTTTTATAAGCAGTACTATAAGCCCATAATGCATCATCAAGCTTCTTAGACCAATTCTTCCTTGATCTATTAACAGCCTTTTACAAGATTAGTTTTATTTCTCTATTGCTTAATTCTACTTGACCACTAGACTGAGGATGATATGGAGAAGCAATTCTATGGTTAACATCATACTTAGCAAGCAATTTACGGAAAGCACCATGAATAAAGTGTGAACCACCATCAGCCATTAAATATCTAGGGACTCCAAACCTCGGGAAAATAACTTCTTTAAGCATTTTAATGGAAGTGTTGTGATCAGCACTACTAGTTGGAATAGCTTCTACCCACTTAGTAACATAATCAACAGCAACCAAGATATGAGTATACCCATTAGAGGAAGGAAAAGGTCCCATATAATCAAAACCCCAAACATCAAATGGTTCAATAACAAGTGAATAATTCATAGGCATTTCCTAACATCCACTAATGTTACCAATTCTTTGACATTCATCGCAAGGCAAGACAAACTTATGAGCATCTTCGAAAAGAGTAGGCCAATAAAAACCAGATTGTAGTACCTTGTGTGCAGTTCTGTCTCCCGCATGGTGTCCTCTGTAAGCCTCGGAGTGACACTAGCGTAGGATCTGTTCCTGTTCATGCTCAAGTATACAACATCTAATAATACCATCTACTCCTTTATAAAGGTGTGGGTCATCCCAGAACTAATGTCTTAAATCATAGAAAAACTTTTTCTTTTGTTGGTATGTAAAACTAGGTGGTATGAATTTAGCAACAATATAATTAGCATAGTCTCCATACCAAGGAGTACTAGGAGAAGCATTTATGACAGCTAATTGTTCATCAGGAAAACTATCATCAATAGGTAGTGGGTCATCAAGAATATTTTCTAACCTAGACAAGTTGTCTGCTATGGGGTTCTCAACTCCTTTTCTATCAGTAATATGTAAATCAAATTATTGTAGCAAGAGAACCCACCTAATGAGTCTAGGTTTAGCATCTTTCTTTTCCATAAGGTATTTAATAGCAACACGATCAGTGTGAACAATTACTTTGGAATCAACAATGTAAGATCTGAATTTATCACAAGCAAACACAACTGCTAAGAATTCCTTTTCAGTGGTAGCATAATTTCTTTGGGCACTCTAGAGTTTTACTAGAATAATGGATAACATTTAATTTCTTATCAACTCTTTGTCCTAGAACAGCACCAACAACATAATCACTTGCATCACACATAATTTCAAAGGGTAAGTTCCAATCAGGTGGTTGAATAATAGGTGCAGAAATTAAGGCATTTTTAAGTATTTCAAAGGCTTCTAAACAATCATCATCAAAAACGAATGGAACATCTTTTTGCAAAAGATTAGTAAGAGGCCTAGAAATTTTAGAGAAGTCTTTAATAAATCTTCTATAGAAGCCAGCATGACCAAAGAAACTTCTTATACCTTTGGTATCTTTAGGACACGGCATTTTCTCAATAGCATCGACTTTAGCCTTATCAACTTCAATACCTCGTTCGGAGATTCTATGCCCCAAGACAATACCTTCATTAACCATAAAGTGGCACTTCTCCCAATTCAAGACAAGATTAGTTTCTTCACATCTCTGCAAAACTCGATCAAGGTTACTTAAGCAATCATCAAAAGAAGTTCTGTATACGAGAAAATCATCCATGAAAACCTCAACAATCTTTTCACAAAAGTTAGAGAATATAGCTGTCATACATCTTTGAAAGGTAGCAGGTGCATTGCATAAACCAAAAGGCATACGTCTATAAGCAAAAGTACCAAAAGGGCATGTAAAAGTAGTTTTTTCTTGATCCTCTTGTGACACGGGTATTTGGGAAAAACCAGATTATCCATCTAGAACGCAGAAATGTGTATGTTTTGATAGTCTTTCTAGCATTTGAACAATGAAAGGTAGAGGATAATGATCTTTCCTAGTAGCTTTGTTCAATTTTCTAAAATTAATTACCATCCTATAACCTGTAATAATTCTTTGAGAAATAAGCTCATTTTTATCATTAGGAATAACAGTAATACCTCCCTTCTTAGGGACACAATGAACAGGACTTAGCCATCTACTATCAGCTATAGGATAGATTATACCTGCTTCTAGAAGCTTTAATATTTCATTTCTTACCACTTCTTTCATCTTTGGATTTAACCGTCGCTGGTGATCAACAACTGGTTTAGCATCAGGTTCCATATTAATTTTGTGCTGACATAGAGTGGGACTAATGCCCTTAAGATCATCAAGAGTATATCCAATAGCGGCACGGTGCTTCCTCAGAATTTTCAATAATCTCTTTTCTTCATGCTCTGAAAGGTTAGCACTAATAATAACATGATATATCTTCTTTTCATCGAGATAAGCATATTTCAAAGTATCAGGTAATTGTTTAAGCTCAAACACGGGATCACTCTTGGGTGGTAGAGGATCTCCAAGAGTCTCAACAGGGAAATTGTGTTTCAAAACAGGCATTTGTTTAAAGAAGATCTCATCTATTTCATTTCTTTCATTCATATGTATATCATTTTCATGGTCTAGCAAATATTGTTCTAAAGGATCAGTAGGAGGTACGACAATAGAAGCAAGACCAATAATTTCATCCTTACTAGATAATTCTTTATCACGAGGTTGTCTACAGAATTTAGAGAAATTAAACTCATGAGACACCTGACAAAAGCTTACACTAACAGTTTCTTTCTCACAATCTATCTTAGCATTCACTGTATTCAAGAAAGGTCTACCAAATATAATGGGACAAAAGTCATCTTGTGGGGAACGAAGAACTAGAAAATTAGTAGGGTATTTTATTTTCCCACACAAGACTTCAACATCTCTAACAATCCCAAATGGTGTAATAGTATCTCTGTTAGCGAGCTTAATAGTAATATCAATATCTTCTATCTCAGCAGGTGCAATATCATTCATAATTTCTTGATATCAGGTAAATGGGATAGCACTCACACTAGCACCCAAATCACATAAGCCATGATAACAATAATCTCCTATTTTAACAGAGACAACGGGCATGCCAACAACAGGTCTATGTTTATCTTTTTCATCTGGTTTGGCAATTCTAGTAGCTTCATCACAGAAATAAATACCATGCCCATCAATATTTTCAACCAAGAGATCTTTAACCATAGCAACATTAGGTTCAACTTTAATTTGTTCTGAGGGTGTAGGTGTTCTTGTATAACTCTTGCGAACCACAGCTGAAGCTTTAGCATGTTCTTTTATCCTAACAGGAAAAGGTGGTTTCTCTATGTAAGCGGAAGGAATAACTGGATATTATAAGTAGTAGTTCCTTCTTTAGCTTCAACGGGTTCTACTATTTTTACTTCAATGGGAGGATGATATTTAAACCACTTCTCCTTAGGGAGATCAACATGAGTAGCAAATTGTCGGTGTAAACAAACAGGGGTATTTTTTTACACCTGTCTGGTGCACAGACTTGGTAGACCTCCCAGGCTACTGCCCTTGCTGGGCATACCAAGACTCAAGAAAAGCAAGTCAAACAAGAGATCACTACGGGGAAGCCTCCCCTGCCGGGCGAGAGAGCTCGGTCGGGTCGAGGCAACCTCTGAAGATCAAGCCAGAAAAGCCGCTCTTCGTGAGATCAAGGAGAGCATGAAGAAGGACAAGGAAGTAGAAGGCCACCTAGGGAGGGCCTCCCTTGCCGGGCAGGAGGGCCTAGCCAGGTTGAGGCTGCACCCGAGGATGAGCCTAGACTCGCCCCGGTAGGCTTGCCGGGGCCGCCAAGACCAAACCCCGCCAAGCTCCTTCAACCGGGAACCATCACCGAGATGCCACCACTCCACCTCATCGCACCCAAGTCACTCATCGATGCGGTGTCAAGGGGCCAAGTAGCCAGATGGATCCTGTCAAGCACGTGGCGACGTTGAGAAGAAGAGATTAGCTTTATTGACACCCGTTCAGGAGGCCTGTCAAGCTGATAAGAAGAGGCTGATAAGCGGTGCGGCAGGCTTGCCGGGATTCGACCTCGGCATGACACCTAGCAGTGCATTTAATGCACTTTGTCTTAACTGCCAGAGTTAGGTATGATAGCAATGTTAGCTATCTAATCACACCCAAATGACTGTTTTGCCACTGCGGTCGCCCCTTAACCTATAAAAGGAGGCCCGAGGCAACCTAGCAAAGGGTTGGAACATTTTTTCAACCCCCAACACTTGTACGCACGCGATTACACTCACAAGGCAACCTTGCCGGGCTAGTGTACTCCGTGCCTTCGTCCTCCACCAGATCAATCCACCCAAGCAGGAGTAGGGTTTTACGCTGCAAAGCCGCCCGAACCTGGGTAAAAACGAGTTGTCCATCGCCGTGCCATCCCATATTGCTTCTGCTCTTTGTGCAACGCGGTCGTTCCCATGTCGAACCATAAAGGGGCGTCCCTGTCCCATAGGTGATCGTGCTTCCACGCCAACATCTTTGGCACGCCAGGCAGGGGCCCGTCGCTTGTGCGAACCTAAAGCAATAGCAGGTGCGTCGATCGCCGCCATCCTTTAGCATCGCTCATGGCCTCCCAAGACGAAGAAAGGGGCAGCAGCACCGTTCCCTGCTACGTCGGCTCCTTTGTCCCTGGCCGTGAGCGCCGCAAGCGCCGCGGCCGCAGCGGACAGGTGGGAGCGATGTGAGCAATGCGGCCACCATAGGTAGCGCCACGGTTACCTTTTCGTCGCCTCCTTCGAGTGAAGGGTGTGGCGAAAGCGGCGCGGAGGCAGGTGATCCAGCCACTGGTAAGCCACGCCCGGTGGTGAGGGTGTTCTCCCTGCAGGGATGGATGTTTCACTGAGCCACGGGCCGCGGCCAATCCGTCGGGCTCCTCCCCAGCCTACGGGGCAACGTTGCTATGGGAAGAAGTCGCATCAAGGCGTATCTTCATCCAGCCCCGGCAGACCTTTCCACGCGGTACGGTGCGTCACGACCATACTGCATACGGGTTGAGCGAAACTTTCCGTATGTGGGACTGCCAGGGAAAGGAAGGATTTGCACCTCGGCGACTACAAGAACAACCAAAAATAAGATAAGATAAGTTGTGAAACCTTTCCTGGTTTTAAGGCTCTTTTTGTGAACCTTTTGCGGATCCTTTAGGTTTAAACCCTAGCGTGTGTATGGGATATTCGTAATGCGAAGGGACTCTTCTGTGATCGCATGCATCCTGTTTTGAGTCCGCTCAATAGTCCAGGAAGCCGCATCGAGAACGTCTAAGGGAAACTTGCCGGTGGCACCTATGCTTGCAAAACGCTAGGGATCCGTCCCCGCGGCAGCACAACTAGTGTCCACCACGGCAAGCTCCCAGCTTGCGCAGGATTCATAATCATGCAAGACAAAGGGCAAATTAAACTTAAAGGATAGCATCGGTTCACACAACTACTTAAGAGTGCTATTACATCACAGAAAGTAGCAAGGCCTGACACGAGGCCACAATATGTCTTTTTGCCTGACAGGGTCACGGCAAACGAAGAAAGGGAAGTTAATCCCGGTGGCCTCCTTGGACCCGGGGCACACGGAGAACCTTGTCGGCCAAAGGCCCGACAACCTGGGCAACGGCAGAAGTGTCCGTCTCGGCAGGCAGCCTCTTGAAGGCGTCGGAGAGGTCTACGTCGGGATGGCGCTGTGAGAAGTTGACGAGGATGGTGAAGATGGCATCCCGAGCAAACTTCCAGGACTCATTGGCAAGGCAGACGGCTCTGTCGTCTTCAGCCCGTCGATGAGGCCCTCGAAAAAGTGCGTCAGCATGACACTGGGGGCTTCATGCTCACTGATGGCGAAGGCCCAGCTCTTCATGTTCATCTTGGCAATCTGGGAGGAGATGCGCTTGGCTATGTCGACCATGTTCTGCAACCAGGTGTCGTACAATTCGGCCTGATTACTGAGCTTGCTCTCTGCATCATTTCAGAGAGCTCCAGCAGTGTTGACCTCCTCCGTCAAGGCCTTTCTCGGTCCTTGGTCTGCTTAAGATTCTTCTCAAGGGTGGCAAGCTTGGCCTTCATGTCCTCAATGATGCTGGAGGCGGTATTCAGCTCTTGGTCCTTGGATGAAAGCTAAGATTGCAGCTCCCCCAGTGTGGAGGCTGTTTTCCATGCTTCATCCCGTAGGGCCTCGGTCTCCTTCTTTCCCCCGGCAAGCTCTTCCTCCAGTTTCTTTATTTGGGTCTCCAGCTCTGTCTTGGCATTGGGAGCTGCGGCAAGGTTATCAGAAACCTCCTTGAGCTTTGCCGCTGTGTCCAGAGCCTGTGAGTCAATGGCTCTCTTATGGCTATCCTCCAGATCTTTGACCCACTATTTAACAATGTTCTCCAGCTCCTCATCCTTGCCACGGAGAGTGTCAGCCAGAGCCTGCTCACGAGCAGCGAGATCTTTCGCCTGGGCGTTGAGTTGCACCTCGGGCTCCGCCTACCTATCGTCGTGAACTCTCGTCTTCTCTATAGAAGCAGCTACCCTCTCCTCCTGGCCTCTGAGCTCCAAGGACCTTTTGTTGTACCAAGTGCGCAGCTCTTCGGCCTTCTCCTTCAGTTGCTGGGTGGCTATGTCCTGGACTTTGCGCTCTTCTTGGACTGCCAGCCACCTGCAGCCATACCTCTCCTGCACCTCCTTGATCCTGGCGGCCACTGTCTCCAGGAAGACCAAGTCCTTGGATCCATCATAGGGGTCACTCGCTCCTTTGGTCGTATGAGTGAAGTGAGCCATTACGCGGTAGATTTCTTCATCGAAATTTACCCCGGCAAGGACTGATGAGCTGGGGGTTGCCGGGGTGGGATGAGCTACGATCATCTCCAAGCTGCCGGCAGGGAGGGTCACTCTCAAGTGTGATGCGTCGCTCTGGAGGGGGACCTTCTCCTCAATTTCCATGATGGAACCTGATATACTACCGGGGATCCCCTCTGTTCCTTCCGGGGCTTCACGGATATCTCTGGGAGCCTCTGCGTGCCCCTCTCCAGTGGCAATTTTGAGGGCCTTTGTGGTGGCGGCCTTCCCTATGTCCTCCACCTCCTCCAAGAGGTCCTTCTCTTCAATGACAGGGGCTGAAACAAGGAGGTTGAGGGAATCCAAGATACCAGGTTCATGAGTGAGATCCAAGAAAAGGCGGAAAGATTATGAATCAAGGTTTAGGTGCAAATAATTCACCTGTTGGCTGCTCATGGGAAGAAACCTCTCCTTCCCCAGCAGCTCCTGCTGCCGGCTAATGACTAGCATCCACTTCCTCCAAGGGGGTGGCCTCGGCACGGGCAGATCCGGCGAAGGGAGCCCTTGCCGAGGAGCCTCCCCTTCGAGTGCCGCTCGTAGGGGGAGCTGGAGTGGCATCAGTCTCCTGTCGGGTTTCTTCTTGTTGGCCCTCGCTGGCCCCCTTGGCGGGAGACAGGAGGGCAGCTTCAACATCCTCGCTGGCGACCAAGGTCTGCCCCATGCCTTTGCGCAGGGGACTCGTCCGGGGGCTGGGCGTGGCGACGTCCATGGCATCTTTTGGTGGCTCAACACCAGACATCGAACCCTGCTCCCCTACCAATTTGGACCACTTGGCCCGCTGCGCCAAGGTCTCTTCATCCCTGTCAAGGCCGACAACATAAGATCAATTGGGAATCAAATAAAAGCAGTTGGAATTATGAAGCAACAAGTGTCCTCCTCACTCTAGATCGTCGAACATATCATCCATCTCATACGTCAGCGGCGGAGGTGATTCCCTGCCCCTCTTGAGTGGCGGAGGAGTCCTGCTCGCAGCTACCGGGCTTGATGATGGTGTGGGGTCAACACCCTTTACAGCACATTGCCAGGGAGGTGATATCGGGGCTTGAGCGAGACGAGCTCAATGGCGGCGAGTGGTGTCCTCCTTGGTGCTCCTAGCGGTCGTCTTCTTCACTTTGGGCCTAGACCGTGACGAAGACGCGACCACCTGCTCTCGGTTGCCACTCTTACGGAGCCGGCGCTTCTGCTCCAGGGCCTGAGGACCCTCCTCGAGCCCTTCTTCCTCTTCGGGCGCTACAGCACCCTCCGTCCCAGCAGCTTCCGCCCCGGCAGTCTCTGCCCCGGCAGCCTCCGCCCCGGCAGCCTCCGCCCCGGCAGCCTCCGCCCCTAATGCCTCAGGTTCGGCAATCTCATCATCAGCATGTTCCTCATCTGAGGAATCCTCCTCCTCATCATCATCATCACTAGCAGCCTCGGCGGCCTTAACCCTCCGGGCCTCCTCAATCCTGCTGCGTATGTACTTCTGCTCCTCTTCGGTGGTGCCCTTGGTGAAATCCGTCTCCTTCCTGGTGATCGCATGCGTCCTATTTTGAGTCCGCTCAATAGTCAAGGAAGCCGCATCGAGAACATCGAAGGGAAACTTGCCGGTGGCACCTATGCTTGCAAAATGCTAGGGATCCGTCCCCGCAGCAACACAACTAGTGTCTGCCCCGGCAAGCTCCCAGCTTGCGCAGGATTCATAATCATGCAAGACAAAGGGCAAATTAAACTTAAAGGATAGCATCGGTTCACACAACTACTTAAGAGTGCTATTACATCACAGAAAGTAGCAAGGCCTGACACGAGGCCACAATATGTCTTTTTGCCTGACAGGGTCACGGCAAACGAAGAAAGGGAAGTTAATCCCAGAGGCCTCCTTGGACCCGGGGCACTCGGAGAACCTTGTCGACCAAAGGCCCAACAACTTGGGCAACGGCAGAAGTGTCCGTCTCGGCAGGCAGCCTCTTGAAGGCGTCGGAGAGGTCTACGTCGGGATGGCGCTGTGAGAAATTGACGAGGATGGTGAAGATGGCATCCCGAGCAAACTTCCGGGACTCATTGGCAAGGCAGACGGCTCTGTCGTCTTCATACGTCTTCAGCCCATCGATGAGGCCCTCGAAAAAGTGCATCGGCATGACACTGGGGGCTTCATGTTCACTGACGGCGAAGGCCCAGCTCTTCATGTTCATCTTGGCAATCTGGGAGGAGATGCGCTTAGCTATGTCGACCATGTTCTGCAACCATGTGTCGTACAATTTGGCCTGATTACTGAGCTTGCTCTCTGCATCGTTTCGGAGTGCTCCAGCAGTGTTGACCTCCTCCGTCAAGGCCCTTTCTCGGTCCTTGGCCTGCTCAAGATTCTTCTCAAGGGTGGCAAGCTTGGCCTTCATGTCCTCAATGATGCTGGAGGCGGTATTCAGCTCTTGGTCATTGGATGAAAGCTGAGATTGCAGCTCCCCAGTGTGGAGGTTGTTTTCCGTGCTTCATCCCGGAGGGCCTCGGTCTCCTTCTTTCCCCCGGCAAGCTCTTCCTCCAGTTTCCTCATTTGGGTCTCCAGCTCTGTCTTGGCATTCGGAGCTGCAGCAAGGTTATCAGAAACCTCCTTGAGCTTTGCCGCTACGTCTAGAGCCTGTGAGTCGATGGCTCTCTTATGGTTGTCCTCCAGATCTTTGACCCGCTGTTTAACAAGGTTCTCCGGCTCCTCATCCTTGACACGGAGAGTGTCAGCCAGAGCTTGCTCACGAGCAGCAAGATCTTTGGCCTGGGCGTTGAGTTGCACCTCGCGCTCCGCCTGGCTATCGTCGCGAGCTCTTGTCTTCTCTATAGCAGCAGCTACCCTCTCCTCCTTGCCTCTGAGCTCCTAGGACCTTTTGTTATACCAAGTGCGCAGCTCTTTGGCCTTCTCCTTCAGTTGTTGGGTGGCTATGTCCTGGACTTTGCGCTCTTCTTGGACTGCCTGCCACCTGCGGCCATGCCTCTCCTGTACCTCCTTGATCCCGGCGGCCACTGTCTCTAGGAAGACCAAGTCCTTGGATCCACCATCGGGGTCACTTGCTCCTTTGGCCCTATGAGCCAAGCGAGCCATTACGCGGCAGATCTCTTCATCGAAATTTACCCCGGCAAGGACTGATGAGCTGGGGGCTGCCGGGGTGGGATGAGCTACGATCATCTCCAAGCTGCCGGCAGGGAGGGTCACTCTCAAGTGCGATGCGTCGCTCTGGAGGGGGACCTTCTCCTCAATTTCCATGATGGAACCTGATATACTGCCGGGGATCCCCTCTGTTCCTTCCGGGGCTTCACGGATATCTCCGGGGGCCTCTGCGTGCCCCTCTCCAGTGGCAATTTTGAGGGCCTCTGCAGCGGCGGCCTTCCCTATGTCCGCCACCTCCTCCAAGAGCTCCTTCTCTTCAATGACAGGGGCTTAAACAAGGAGGTTGAGGGAATCCAAGATACCAGGTTCGTGAGTGAGATCCAAGAAAAGGTGGAAAGATTATGAATCGAGGTTCGGGTGCAAATAATTCACCTGTTGGCTGCTGATGGGAAGAAACATCTCCTTCCCCAGCAGCACCTGCTGCCAGCTGATAACTGGCATCCACTTCCTCCAAGGGGGTGGCCTCGGCACGGGCAGACCCGGCGGAGGGAGCCCTTGCCGGGGAGCCTTCCCTTTAAGTGCCGCTCATAGGGGGAGCTGGAGTGGCCTCAGTCTCTTGTCGGGTTTCTTCTTGGTGGCCCTCGCTGGCCCCCTTGGCGGGAGACAGGAGGGCAGCTTCAACATCCTCGTTGGCGACCAAGGTCTACCGCATGCCTTCGCGCAGGGGACTTGTCCGGGGGCTGGGCGCGGCGACGTCCATGGCATCTTTCGGTGGCTCAACACCAGACACTGAACCCTGCTCCCCTACAAGTTTGGCCCGCTTGGCCCGCTGCACCAAGGTCTCTTCATCCCTGTCAAGGCTAACAACATAAGATCAGTTGGGAATCAAATAAAAGCAGTTGGAATTATGAAGCAACAAGTGTTCTCCTCAATCTGGATCATCGAACATATCATCCATCTCATACGTCAGCGGCGGAGGTGATTCCCTGCCCCTCTTGAGTGGCGGCGGAGTCCTGCTCGTGGCTACCGGGCTTGATGATGGTGTGGGGACAACACCCTTTATAGCACGCTGCCGGGGAGGCGATATCGGGGCTTGAGTGAGACGAGCTGAATGGCGGCGGGTGGTGTACTCCTTAGTGCTCCTGGCGGTCGTCTTCTTCACTTTGGGCCCAGACCGTGATGAAGACGCGACCACCGGCTCTCGGTTGCCCCTCCTACGGAGTCGGCGCTTCTGCTCCGGGGCCTAAGGGCCCTCCTCGAGCCCTTCTTCCTCTTCGGGCGCTACAGCACCCTCCGTCCCGGCAGCTTCTGCCCCGGCAGTCTCTGCCCCGGCAGCCTCCGCCCCGATAGCCTCCGCCCCGATAGTCTCCGTCCCTGATGCCTCAAGTTCGGCAATCTCATCATCAGCATGTTCCTCATCTGAGGAATCCTCCTCATCATCATCATCACCAGCGGCCTCGGCGGCCTTGACCCTCCGGGCCTCCTCAATCCTGCTGCGTATGTACTTCTGCTCCTCTTCGGTGGTGCCCTTGGTGAAATCCGTCTCCTTCCTGGTGGCCTTCTCCTCCAAGCTAGAGGACCAATCCATCTCGTCCTCCAAGATGGGTAGCGGCCAGTCTGCCTTGACGTCGTTGGCAGTGCAGTCTGGCATCCACTGGAGGATTTGATCTCTGGCAGAGTTAATGTGTAGAGGTATGATTTTCTCCGACAAGTGGAAGGCGCCGGCCTTATGGAACACTTGCTCACACAGCCAAGCGTGGCTCATGACTGTCAAGTTGTTGGCCACTCCAGGATAGAGCCGCATCCAGTCCGCAGCATTCTTGTACTCCCAGGCGAAGCGATCCCGTTGCTGCAACGGGGCAATGCGACACCGGAGGAAATCAGGACCTTCATGCTCAATAGTGAGCCCAGCAGCCTTGAGGCGGGCAACTCTGTTCAGCGTCGTACGAAGCTTCACGTCAGTCTCCCCCAGGCTGCTCCAATCCTTGCCGCGTACCACGCACTTGGTCCGCGGCTGGCAGAACGTAGGGGCTTCCGGGTCTTTGATCCAGCACCAATCCCCTCTCCACTCTTCCCACTTGCCGTGCAGCTGGCCACCAAGGTAACCCCAGTCTTCTCTCATCCCCCGCGGAATCCATGATATATTCCACGAAAGGTATTTATTCACGATGCGGGGAATGTAGAAGTGGCGGAACAAATCCATGTTGGGGGCGACTCCGATGAAATTTTCGCAAAAGTGGGCAAACACCGCCATGCAAAATGTCGCATTTGGTGTGAAATCCAGCAAGCGAAATCCAAAGGAGTACATCATTGCGCTAAAGAAATCAGAGAAGGGAGGGGAAAGTCCGCAGTAGAAATAAGCGCAGAAAAATGGGTATGAGTCACTCGGAACCTTGGATCCTTCAGGGAGAACGACTAGCTCTCCATGGCCTTTGGTTTGCCTTCCCCACATGAAAGCATATCTCTGGATCAGAGCATTGCCATCTAGGTTCGACGGCGAGAAAACCATGTTTCTCTGCCGCCTCAGAACCAACTCCTCTGCCTCCTTCCTCTTTTCCTCAGCCTTCTGATCTTCAGGCTTGGCCGCCTGCTTTCCCTTCACGGTGCTCTTCTTGCGCCCCATTCCTTCAGGCGATGGCAGGGGAGAGATCTGGTATGATGAAGGGAGAAGTGGTGGCAGCGGAGACGGTTTCTCCTTCTTGTCGTGAGGAACAAGATGAAGCGGGAGGGGCAGGAGATGTGAATGAGCAACGCTCCTTCGAGTCGTCCCTGTTTTATTGGGACCACACGAGGGGGGCTGGCTCTCCATTGTCCTGTTCCCCCCTGCAAAACTACCTTTTTTCAGGCGCACTACCCAGTAACTGCCTCAAAACCCATGATTCCACGACCCGCAGTAACTGCGTGGGATGGTTGTGTGATTGACAGGGCAGTAAATCTTCAACGCGTGGACAGCGGGTTTCTTCCGCGTGTCTGTGCACTGTCTAGACCTAACCACTGTTCAAGATATCTTCCGATATTCCGATAAATCGGCTGATTTATTGCTTACCGGTGTCTGGCCGATAAGATAAATTGGCCGATAAATCAGCCGATATGGCGATAAATTGACCGATATGCCAATAAACTAGCCGATTTACCCCTTATCATGGGTCGACCGGTAAGTTCCCGATAAGCGATATCCCCAACATTGGACCTAACCCAACGATGCCCGCAGCACATGTGGCTCAAGCCAGGGGGCTACAGTCGGTGTAAACAAACAGGGGTATTTTGTTTACACATGTATGGTGCACAGACTTGCTAGACCTCCTGGGCTACTGCCCTTGTCGAGCATATGAAGACTCAAGAAAAGCAAGTCAAACAAGAGATCACTACGGGGAAGCCTCCCCTGCCGAGCGAGAGAGCTCGGTCGGGTCGAGGCAACATCTGAAGATCAAGCCAGAAAAGCCGCTCTTCGTGAGATCAAGGAGAGCATGAAGGATAAGGAAGTAGAAGGCCACCTAGGGAGGGCCTCCCTTTCTGGGCAGGAGGGCCTAGCTGGGTCGAGGCCGCACCCGAGGACGAGCCCAGACTCACCCCGGCAGGCTTGCCGGGGCTGCCAAGACCAAACCCCGCCAAGCTCCTTCGACCGGGAACCATCACCGAGACGCCATCGCTCCACCTCATCGCACCCAAGTCACTCATCGATGCGGTGTCAAGGGGCCAAGCAGACAGATGGATCCTGTCAAGCACCACTACAAAAAAAAGACACATCCGTGACATTTTGGGTCGAACGAATTTTTTTTCTGTCATGCTTATGACACTTCTATGACGATAATTGTGACAAAAGCACGTATCATCATAGATGTGGTGGGCTCCTACTTCTATGACAAAAAATCATGATAGAAAATGGGCTTTTCGTCGTGGGCGGGCCGTGGACACACTTGCATGACATTCTTTGGGCCATCCATGATGGAAAAATCGTGGTAGAAGCGAGGGCGAGGAAAATTTCGGGGAGTTCCCGGTTACGGTGGGTGGTCGGGGCCGAGCGATGCACGGAGGGATTGCGCGTTTCTCTCATACACGTACGTGCGTGTGTGCGCTTCCTTGGGCTCTAATTGAACCCGAGCGAGGCATTCGCTTACTGAACCCGAGTGATTGCACTGGCTACGCGTTACTGAACCCGAGCGATCGATTGATCCCTGGCTGTTAACTGAACACGATCGAGCGATTCCTTCGCTACTGCTGCTAACTGAAGCCGATCGAACCTGCTGCCTCTTGATGAACAGTGAGCATTGTTGGGGGTTGGATGAACAGTTCCCGGTGGGGGTTGGATGAACAGGACATCATGGTAGTAGAGGCCGTTGCCGCTGGATGAACAGGACCCCGATCGAGAGGAGGCCGCCACACACCCGAGCCAGTTGGGGGTGGATGAACAGGACCCCGTGGAGGGCTGGTTGAACAAGACCCCGTGTGGAGGGCTGGTTGAACAGTAGCCGGTGGAGGCTGGATGAATATGACCCCCGTGGTGAACAGTAGCTGGTGGAGGCCGGAGCAAGTCGACGGTGGATGAACAATAGCAGGTGGAGGCTGGAGGAAGTCAACGGTGGATGAACAGTAGCCCGTGGAGGCTGGAGCGAGGCAGTAGACGGTGGATGAACAGTAGTAGCCCATGGAGTTCCGTTTTGCGGTACGCCACACCCCTCCCAATGAACAGGACCCCGTTTCGACCGTAGGCGCTCCAACACAAGTCCGTTTCCTCCGTTTTGCGGTACGCCACACCCCTGCCAATCAACAGCACCCCGTTTCGACCGTAGGAACTCGAACAAAAGGCCGTTTCCTCTGTTCTGCGGTACGCCAAACCCTTCCCGATGAGCAGGACCCCGTTTCGACCGTACGCGGTCGAACAGAAGGCCGTTTTCCTCCGTTTTGCGGTACGCCAGACCCCGTTCCGACTGTTCCATCCAAGCCGGTTGGCTCCCGATGAACAGTACGTGTTCCGACCCAGTGGCTTGGCTCCCGATGAACAGGACGCGTTCCGACCCAGTGGCTTCGCTCCCGATGAACAGGACGTGTTCCGACCCAGTCACTTGGCTCTCGGTGAACACGACGTTGTTTCCTCTGTTCTGACCCAGCCGGTTAGCTACCAACGAACAGGACGACGTCGCTGCCGTCTGTTGCCTCTCCACGTACACGAGCCCTGGCCGTACGTATGTGCGAGTACGCGTTCGAGACCCCGCCCTTATGTACGTACGTAGCCGTATTTACTTTCTTGCAGTGTGGTTGTATGTCCGTGTACACGATATATATAGGCGGGACTGCATGACATGCTACGTCCGCGCCTCTACTACGACACGTGCATCTCCTTACTCGGCCATGATTCATCGCTGCAGAAAGACCGATCGACCAGTATGTACGTACACGTTCGCGACCAGACAGACAACCCTACGTACGGTTTGACCCTGTGGGTCCCAGCTGTCAAGGAGGATAAGGAGGCACTTCCTTGCATGCGAAGATATAGCTGGTGGGTCCCAGCTGTCAGGGGGAAGAATCATTTTTTTCCTATAATATGGACGCACTTCCTTGCGTGCGAAGATGTAGATGGTGGGTCCCAGCTATCAGGGGGAACATTTTTTCGAGGCCCTTCCGGTAGGTCCCGCTGTCAGGTGGAGGAATCATTATTATGCGCGTAATAAGGAGGCACTTCCTGCTGCGGCCATGGACCCAGCTGTCAGCCTCTCCACGTACAGTCCTCTTCCGATGGAAGTCGTTCCTTGACCACGTTGACCACGCCGCGCCGAGAGCACCAAGGCGGTGAACGACGGCGAGGCCTAAGATGGGAACGATCTGGAGTCGTGGAACAAGGGGCACTGGAGTCTCTGGCGGAGGGGAGTACGAGGGACTGGTTCGGCTGCCGGATGAGGTTGCCTTCGCCGGAGAATAACAGAGGGTGTGGGTGAGTACAGGTATGACCTGGCCACCGTTGGGAGTAGGGTGGGGCGGCGAGGTCTGCGCGGCAGCACAGCCGGCCACTGGAGGCATATGCAGGCGCTCCAGCCGGCGATGGTTTTGGCGGCTGGAGCAAGAGTAACTAGATCTGAGATTGAAGAAGCAGGATCGCCGTTGGATGTCAATCCAACGACTACATATGTCAGAATAATTTGTTGACTTTTTGTTTTAGACCATTAAATCGTTTTGTTCACTAAATGGACAACACCTTGCGCAGGCTTCGTCTAGTGGGCCACCAAAGTCAGCTTCGAAAGCTGTGGCGAAATGCAGCCCATTTATTTAGGTTTTACAGCCTATTTCATTTTGTTTACCAATACATCTATTTCCTGGGCTTTGACTCAAAAAATAATCTATTTCCTGGGCTGGGTAAAAATAATAATAGCCTATTTACTATTTATGATAATTTACAACATATTTGATTATTTATTCGAATACACCTATTTATTGAGCTGGGTGAAAAATAATATTGCGTACATGCAGCGCATTTATCATTTCTAATAATTTACAAGCCATTTGATTTTAGTAGAAATGGACCCATTTTCTGGGATGGGTGAAAAAACAATGATGGTCTGGACTGAGCATTTATTATAAAAAATAATATTGAGATACGAATATTATTAAAAAATTAAGTTGGGCTTGGTAATCTTATTATATAAAAAATGAACTGGGTTGTGCATTTTATTAAAAGAAACATAGGCTAGGCTACGCTTATTTTATAATCTTGTGTACAACTGTCGGCCCAGTAGCATTGCTGATGTTCAACAAAAAAGGCCTGTGTAGTACAGTACAACTTTACATGGCTACTCAGCCCACATTCAACGACGCCTGAAAAGTCCCAAACAAGGCTTCTGTACAACTTTTTGAAGTCACTGAGCTCAATTAATAACTTAAGAAAAAAGATAGAGTACAGTGGAACCTAATTAAAAGTTGTCACGAGCGAAGAAATAATTCAACGGGTCCCACTTGCGTGTGTGTGTGTGTGTGCGTGTGTGAGAGAGAGAGAGAGAGAGAGAGAGAGACCCATCGATCGATGCACGTAAATACATCTTTCAGCCATATGCATTGCTGATAGTCAGTAAAAACTTATATAGTTGACACAATCATAGAGAACATCATAGCACACTGAACTTGCATACAAAAATTTCACGCAGGCGGCACAATCAGGGTGGAAGCAGTGGATCACTACGGGTAGGGCTATGTTGAAACCAACGAACTCATACATAACGGTTCATCATCTTTATCAATGATGGGAAAATGTCTTGAATGTTGTGCAAAGAAAACAGACAGACAACACAATAAGTTCTGCTAGCACATTAAGTTGACGTACACCCCTTTCTAAAAAAAGTTCAGGTACAAAAATAGAACAGGTCACAATCACATGTACTGGCACATCAGTGCTTCACACCGGTAGCTCGGATTTAACTAGTATCTGAGAAGATTCAGTTGTTACCTCAAATTAGAGCACATCCAGGCAGCCAGCCCTGCCTCTTCTCCCAAAGAAGCAGTGGCCTCCACCGCACGATGGAGTAGGCCCTGTGCCATCCATCGTTCCGAGCAACACGGGGAAAGTCTGACGTTGACTCTTGTAATGGATGTCATCGACGGACCCTGGCACCAGCGGCGGCGGCAGGACTTCGATTGATGGATTGACCACTTCTTCGACATGCACGAACACTCGATACAGGTACATCCCTAACGTGGTCCGCGGTGGCCTTGGTGGCGACGAATAGTACAACCCCGGTTCCTGCACCGGTATCTCAACACCAATCACCTTCGGTATGGTGGACGGCTTCTTCATCCATGCCATAATTAAACGTCAGAGCCCAGCTATCTGGAGGAACAAACATACTTACAAGCTCACCTCCAAGGTCGTTGATAAGCTAATTGATGGACTCGCTGTTCCAAGCACGTCGAGGCATGCCGTGGAAGGTAAGCTTTGTTAAAAACTCAAGCTCAGAGGGCACCGAGCCCCATCCTGGGTGCCAACGATCAAAGCTCACCAGCGTGCCATCGCAGAACAAACGCCGGGAAGATTCGAACACATGACTGCAGTCGAAAGTTGTCCGGAACCTGACGAAGAAATCAGCCGATGGCGGACAGACTTTGACGAGCAAGTCACTTATTTGGATGTCGTGCGCAATGCCAAGAGCTTTGACAAGGTCGTTCAGCGAGATGGGAGGCTGGTTGCCATTGATGGTTACCATCAGCACTTTGCCGGCAAACTGGTCGTCAAGCACCGACATGCCACTGTTGAGCGACAGCACGCAGCGCCCGAAGGCAAGACGGACCTCAGGATCTCCGGCTCGGAGATCCACGTTGACCAGCGACATGATAGTGCGCTTGAGTACAGGGAGTACAGGAGGGGGATTTGGGGGAACTGGAGTAGGAATCGAGATTCCAGAGGTGGGGGAGGGGCGGGAGATTAGGGATAAAAAGGTAGCATGAATTTCGAACATGCGCCAATATGCTCTCAGCGCACAAGCGCACGAAAACACCGGTGGCACCCACATGTCGGCCTAAGAGTCCTTTTTCTTTCTTTTTTTGAGAGCCCGGCCTGAGAGTCATAATTGACCTGTTTGGCATTGCGTTACTACTCGGCCCATATTCAACGACACCTCACTGGCCCAAACAAGTGTACATCATGGAAAAGACACTGAGCTCAAATTATAACTTGAAAAAAGGAGATATACTCTGAACACTGGAGAATGGTGATGCCCTCATTTAGCCCACCAGCAGTTCAATAAACAGTTCGAAACAAGGATATATACAACATTCAAACACTGACTAGTGACTACTACTGACATAAACAACAAGACATGATAGTTCATAAGAAGTCTTGCTACACCACCAAAACGCACCCATCTGCAGCGCTCAGACTCTCGTGATCCAGACGAGAATGACATTCTAAATAGAGGCAACTATTACATAGTAAGAGTGACATAGACGAGGATGACCAAATGACAAGCAATCAATATGCATAACAAAAGAGAGAGCTACCCATCCAGAACAAGAAGCAAAGACAACAAGTCATTCGAAGAGGGATGATCCAACACCATCATAATTTGCAGCTCCGCTTCAGCCAACGGTGATTCGAAGACACCAGTACTCCACCCTTTCAACGCAACAGCCCAATTACCTATCAACTTGAAGGCTTGAACCACATCACTTCCTGTCGGACTTGAGACATCCAAGGATCAAATTTAATTCAGATGCCTTTGTCATTCTCACCTTCTTTTGGCTGCAGGCTGTATCATTGACAATCAGGGGAGTCTGCTCCCAAAGTCCTAGGGCTCGCCATGTAGACACAGTTTTCCCTAGCAAACAGAGCCTCTCTGCCCTCAAGGTCCTTGCCAACGGTGATCTCCTGGTTAATTGGATAATTGAGTCCGAGAAACAGAGAGTGTGAACCAAGGCTGTTTACACTGTCCAGATACTCACGTATTTCGCGGTGCTTGTACACAGTGGGGTTTTTGCAATATAACTTTTCTGGCTCATGTGTGCGAATGATCATCAGTCTTTTGCCGTCGTCTGATCGAGCGAGGAACCAGTTGTGCTTCCCTGTTTTTGGCAAAGGTGGTGTGATTACAAAGGGCAGTAACTATAGGGACACTGCATCATATCAAAAAGGACAGGCATTGTTAATGTAAGATCATCATTGTTCAGAGTATGAGTAGGATAATGCAAGAAACAACATTGATCTGTCCATGTTGGAACTGAGAGGAAAATACAGGGAAATGTATACTGGGTTCAAAAATATAGAAGTGCCATGCATGGTTATACTCATGTTATCTCGCAATCGATTCTTCACAGGAAACTACCATGTCATGCATGTTATGTAATCATGTTCTGTCCTCACAAACAAATTCTTCAAGGAAACTAACAGACCATGCATTGTTATGTACTCATGTTCTGTGGGCAAAATTTTTGTGAGGATATTATTCTAGTCATTGATTGCTGAAGGGCGAATATAGGTATGTACACATGGTAAGCATTACAGGATTTCACTACTTCCAAATATAGAGTTCTCCATATGCACATTTACTTCCCTAATGTATGGTTAGATGAAACCAACAGTGTGATGCATGTTTCTACATCATGAAAATGAGGAAACTAACATGGCTATTGATACACACTCATATTTAGTAGTATATAGATTACTATAAAGTAAGGAGAATATCCATATCTTCCTAATAGTTTGATTATTCAAGGGTACAAATTGGTTGTAATGACATGGTCACAATCGCATGAATTAACTCATTCCAAATATAGCTCATTTACGGTGTCTCTAATACATTGCCATAGTTCTACTCATATTCTGCTCAAACAGGGATATGCCAATCATCACAAAAAGTTCAAATAGTGTCATGGCGTTATCATTAACATCAGACGAAAACAACTTACACGCGCCGTCCCAGCAATATGTGGTGCCATCTGCTTTGTCGATCGTGTAGATGATGCCATTGTGTTCAATAGCATCACAGAAGTGTGTATCAGCTTTAACGATCCACTGCAAGGTGAGTTGTCCCCAGCTAAAGAAGGCACCAGCGGAAAGATAGGCGAGTCAGCGGTCGAACAAGGCAATTAGCTTGAAGTCTGTGTAATCCGCATATCGTGTGGGCACTTGGCAGATTACAATCTTCTGCAAAACAAGGTGCGTCCAACTGACGACATAATCTAGATGACTTGGACCGCGACGGTAAAACCCTATATAATCCAATGTAGGAAGGATAATCACATGGGAGGTGTGGAAGTTCACGAGCACCAACTTTTTCCGGTCTTCTCTGACGGCAGCCATCCAGTGGGAGTTCATGCCATCCCAGTACATACCTGCCAAGAAGTTTCGGGCGATGGTGAGGATCGAAGTCGAGGGGCATGATGTACGGCGACCCACTACATACCTGCAAAGAAGTTTCGGCTAATGGAGGTCGGATTGAAGTCGAGGGGCATCACGTACGCCTCCGTATCATGGTGAGCAAATCTCGTAAGACCAAATAGCAGCAAGCAGGGTGTCTTGAAAAGCTTAGGCCTTGCTTCGACGATTGTCGTGTGCATGTCCCTCGAGCATGCATCCAGCCGCACGACGCTCAACATATCCATACACGAATAACAGAGGTCGAGGAAGTCACTAGGGAGATTGCTCCAATCGCGGCTCATATGGATGTTGTGCGGTTCGCGTTCGGCCATGGTGGAGTTTGGAAGGTGGGGTTTTTGGGGGCTTGATTTATGGGGGAGAAGGCTCTCGGTGCTGCAGCGGCTAGCGAGGGAATAGTGTTACTGGGGGAGGCGAGCGAGGCGAGGGTACACGGGGGCAAAGTGAGATGATGAAGAGTGACCTCAGGATCTCCGACGAGACGGAGATGGAGATGGATTGGTGCTAGGCGGGGAGAGGGAGACGAGGCGAGGCATGCTATATAGCGGCGGTGACAGTGACTGCACAGTGCACAAGGTGAGGCTGAATTTGGTAACCCGAACACGCCGCCTGGACTAGTGTCACCTCGGGCGTAGGGTCTTGTCACTTCGCTGTGAGGACCGGATGAATAATATTTTGACCATCAAGTGTACCACAGTTGTACTACTACTAGTAGTAACATACGGAGTAGTACTGTATAGCGGAAATAGGTCTCCCGTGCTAGCATGCCTCTGGGTTCACTTCATCCTCCAGGTAGCATCCATATTGCAAGCAAAACCAAAGTATCGTGCATGCGGAAGCGCGAAGAAGGGCTTTTTTCTTTTTTTAGGATAACCGCATATATTCCTTAACCAGAAAAGGTTGTGTCTCGCAGGCATGCGCCAATATCAATCCGAACCAGCTACGACATATTTTTTATGTGCAAAGAGATGGATATGTTTGTATATATGTTCGTCCACCCAAGTGGATTTTGCGTAGATCCCACCTGTCAGGAGGGATGCAGAAATAAAAAGTAATCATAAAATGTTTCGCCACGGTGATTCAAAAGAGTGACCTCAACTAACCAGTGGCACATGTAGCGACAGAAGGATGGGCACGTACACAGACACGGACCACTCCTTAGTACGCTACCCGCATAGCCTTTTCGTTTTCCAGATTGGTCTACCTAGCCGTCTAACCAACTGCCTGCATGCCACTTCTCCCATTTACTTCTCCATCGGGAACCGATTTTCCTCGACTTCTTCACCTCTCCTTCATTTGCATTCAAACCCCACTGGACTGGATTCACATCCTCCTTGAGTAATTCTGAAGCCCCTTTAAATAATCATCTTCTTCAGTTAGACTAGCCATCTTAATCCTAATTCTCCAAACCATAGCCCTCTGGTCCAGCGGTTCCAAATGGCGAAAGAGATACCTATGCAGGTTTTTAGCGTCAAACATGTCCTCGTCGAAGGCTCGTTGAGCATAGTTGCCACCGTCACCGACCACCCAAGGGTTGTTCGGGACTGGATCAACAATGTATCCAACTCCCTCCAAAAGGTGGAGATGAAGGTCATCGGTCTCGACGCAGAGTACACGGAGCATGCCACTGGGAAGATCCAACGCGCCGCCTTCCTTCAGTTGTGCCTCGAAGATGAAGTTTTGGTGTATCACATCATACACGCGCCCTCCATACCAGGTGAGCTCCACGATTTCATGTCTCGGGAGGACATATACTTCTGTGGGGCAGCCATCGAAGGGGACAAAGAGAAGCTGGCGCCGTACAACCTTGACTTGAAAAACATCGCTGACCTACAAACCAGAATTCCTGTAGACGATTGTGATAAAAAAACACCATCCCTGTTCGACGTAGCAAATTCTGTGCTCGGAACAAATCTTGAGAAGGGTGACGAGATGCTGGGATTAAGGTCGTCTGGATGGGAGAATTATCCCTTGACCTACGAGCGGATAAAATATGCTGCCCTCGATGCCCGTGTGAGTTTCGAGATAGCTGCAAGGTCGAAAGAGCTAGTTGCGAAGCCGTCTCCCACAGAAAATGAGAAGAAGAAGCAGCAGCAGAAGAAGAAGAAGAAGAAGAAGAAGAAGAAGAAGAAGAAGAAGCTGCACCAGCAGCAGGGCATTATAGATGGACGAACTATTTCCTCTCTTGTAAAAATTATATTTCCTCTCTGTGTACATTGATATAGATGAACTATTTCGCTGGTGTGCATGTCTTTGGAACAAGTGTACTCTGTGTACATTGATATAGGTCCGCTTGACTATAATGAACTATTTATCCGCCTAGTTTTCTCTACTACTACTCCTTGCAGTGAGCAGTATGCAATGCATGTGTCATGTCTACCACAATGCATGTGTCAGTAGACATGACAGCTTGTCCATGGAAGTTGAACCACGGCGACCATCACGTTTCTACCACTACCACACGTGATTCCTACGACGCCGCTCCAATCCATGGCACCACGTCCCACGACGTGCACCTCACCCCTCTCGGCCCCACCGCTCCTCTGCCTTTGTGTGCATGACATGTGGGCCAGCTGAACTGCGGCGACCATCAAGTTTCTACCATAGCCACACGCGATTGGACGCGGCTTGCATGCTCCGCTCCTGGCTCCTATCTGTACTACCGCACCATCCAATTTTCATCCAGCGGTTGTGACACATTTCGTCCCGGGCATCACTCCTCAGCCACAAATATAATAAATAAAATAAAGGCATGTCTTTGCCTTCTACTTCTGTAATACAGGTAGTACCCGCCGGTGTGGCCATCTACGCCTCGTAACACCCCGACGTCTAGCTGTGGCACCCTCGCCACGGCCAGGCCACCACCGGCCGGTTCATCTCGAACGAGTGAGTCACGAATGCCACCGCGACAATGGCCAGCTGGGCATCTCGAACCACACCGATGCCGCTTCCCCGTAGCTGACCTACGCTGGCCCGTGGCCGCACACCGTTGAGCCGCGCGTCAACGTACGACGGCAGGAACGGCTCCAGGCTCACTGGCTCAACTACGTCAAGTACATCACGTTCGCAAACCGGTATCCGTTGAGCAGGTTGCTCCCGCCCATGAGTACACGCCAATACGTATCTAGCATTACAGCCTCGCCGCTGAGTGGTACATCCTCGGGACGGTGCAAGCAGTCGGAATCTCGAGCCCAAGTCGAGCTATGTGCCCCGGGTAGATCACTGGCTCCCGCCCGAGCTCATCTGGAGCGCGAGCTAGTAAACGTCGTGCGGCACGTCACAATAGACAAGCACCTCGACATGCGTCAGCCGGGCAGAGACTTTTCATGGCCACAAGCTCCATGGTCTCGTCCAAGATCGGTGTGGTACTGCAGTCGAACATGCGGGTAAAATACTACGGGAGCAGTTGCATGTGCATGGCCCAGACACCAATGTTGGCGTGGAGGAGGTGCTACTCGCTGGCGGCGCAGCATGCTACATGGGTTAGGCAGGCACCTGTTGCCAGGCTCAGAGGACGAGCAGGAAAGGAAAGGGTCTTGCATGCGTGTACAGATTCATGCAGGAAATTATTTCCTGGAAATACGGCCTTTGTTTACCTTTTTTTGAGGCTATAGATGACCCACACGAGGAAAACTATTACAGTATAACCGTTGGATGAAAATTAGTAGTGCGGGAGTACGGATCGGAGCATGGGAGGGGAGCAGGCAAGCCTCGTCCCACTCGATTCCCACGACGCCGCTCGAACCCATGACACCACACGTCCGCCGACCTGCGCCTCACGCCTCTTGGTCCCACCGCCCCTCTGCTTTTATGAGAATGACATGCGGACCAGCCACATTTAGGGTCCACATATCATTGACTCAAAGGCAGGTGCAATAGCCACTGAAGCTCGGTCCCGTGGGCCCCGAGAGGGAAATGTAACTCCTGCGCCAGGCTTTGTGGTGTTCCCGCAGTACGAACTCGTGCCAAACCCGGAATTTGTTTCTTACTACTACCAATGTGTCGGCCCATGCGTTGCAATGGATCCAAAGTAGTAGAATAATACTTGTTCACAAACTTGAAATATAAACACTCTAGTTTTGATATACATATATTAGTAAAAATAAATTATGCGTCACTGAAGATATATGCCTCGGGCTGGTTTGATGAGGTGAGGGGCGGGTTTGGCTGGTTTCAAGATAATAATAGATTTTTAAAACATTGGAGCAGATTTTTTTCTAACATTTTGTAGCGTGGCACGGCATCAGGTGCACCTAAGCGTCTGAAAAAAAATTGGAGTGCACTCTAAAGATATTTACATGCTCCCATTTAGTGGAGTGCACTCTAAACACATTATCTATTTATTTTTTCTCTAGCCTTTCCTAGCCATGCAACCAAGCCACATAAGATAGTCATGCATGCAATCCATAAATTGCAATATACTCCAGCATGCAATGCCGCCATATCATCTATTTATGCCTGTTAGTCATAGGTTGTTTTTTGCATTAGTCCAAATATTAATGTTCCATAAAACTAAACTCCAAATGTCCGTCGGAGCCGAGGCAGAGGACGTACGACGGGGGCGGCGGAGGCGTCTTCGTAAGAGGAGGAGAGCTCGAAGGATAATCTTGCATGTCTGCCGCCACCTGCATATCGGCATGGGACTCCTCGAGCGCCCACTGGAGCTCGCGCTCCTCCAGGGAGCGGCGGAGTCACAGGATTTTCCTAAACCATGATGGGCACCATGCAGTACTCCTCGTAGCCGGGGGCGCGGTGCTCGCGTCCCGGCTCCTGGGGTACTGTCTGGAGCACCCGCTCAACCACCTCGTGAGCCGCGAGGATGCCATGCTCGCGGCCGTGCTATTGGAGCACACGCTTGTGCGCCTGAGCGGCAAGGATGCGATGTTCGCGGGCGTGCTGCCAGAGCACGCACTCGTCCATGTCGAGAGCGGTGACGATGCGATGTTCGCGGGCGGCGATGATGCGATGCTCGCGGGCATGCTGCTGGAGAACGCGCTCGTCCACATTGTGAGCGGTGAGGATGCGATGTTCGCGGGCGTGCTGCCGGAGCACACGCTCGTCCACATCGAGAGCGGCGATGTTGCGATGTTCGCGGGCATGCTCTCGATGATGTGATGCTCGCGAGCATGCTGCAGGAGAACCCGCTCGTCCACATTGTGAGCGGCGAGGATGCGATGCACCTCCTCGTGACCGACCAAGGCGTGCTGCTGGAGCACAGCTACCCCTCATGGCTGACGAGGGCGAGCCGCTAGATCACACTGTCCTCCACGTGGACAGTCAGCGCACGCTACTCGCGGACGTAGAGGGCGTGCTCCACATCAGCGATGTCGGAGACTCCGTCCTCTTCCCAGGCCGCGGCGCCATCCACTTCGGCAACGGCTGCGTGCTCTGGTGGGTGTTGTGTCCGTATGGGAGCTTCGAGCTACAGTACCAGTGGGGGCGGGGGGTGACCTTTTCGTGGTTTCACATGATCTGAGTAGAAAAATAGAATCGGAAGTAGCACAATATGTTGGAACGTGTCGGAGGAAGGCTGGCAGGAGCAGTACAACAAACATCACATGCGCACCATATTTTGAGAAGGGTTTAATGTAATTTGTGAGAAATGGGTCTGTGTGATGTATGAGTAGTACATCCATATCATTGACATTCATGCACGCACGCAACAAACATTTGTGTGCATGATTTTCACTCTATTTTCTTATTCTGTTTGGGAGTGGATTTGATTTTTGTAATCAGAGCTCATTTTTGTACTTGGTTTCAATTTAGACTATGCATGTATTATTGCGAGAAATATATATAGAGAGAATATTTGTGTGGCAAAGAGGGGGGCGGGGGCAGCGATACCTAATGAGAGAGGGGCATATGCGTGTTCGAAAGACTTTGTGTGTCGTAGAGAGAGGAGTGTCCGAAAGGGAGAGAGAGTGTGTATGTGTGTGTTAGAGAGAGAGAGAGGTGTGTGTAATGTCGGGGTCGACAAGGTTACGAGGTTGCGGATATGGGAGAGCGATAGTGTGTGTACGATGAAGGGACACACAGACAGCGTCTGTTTGTGTGTGAGAGAGCTGGATAGACCTCGACAGCATGGCTGGCTAGGGGTGGAAGGTTATGTGTGGTAGAAAGAGATAGTAGAGAGACAGATGAATGCTTGTTTGTTGCAAGAAGACCTAACTACATAGACGGGGGTAGCAAGAAGAAGAGAATGGCGGTGTGCCTTTTTGTCATGGGATGGAAGAGAGACCAAGAGACACGCATCGTGTGGAGAGGTGTGTGTGTTTCCAGTGACAGAGGGAGGCGTGGACCTGAATAATGAGATGGGTGCTCATGTGTATGTTATAGGGAAGGAATTGTCTAGGTGGTAGTCTTATGATGGCGACCCAATCTTTCAATGAGAGTGGGGATAAGTATCGACTTGGTGGATTTTGATGTTGACGATCCAGCTATATCGTACCCGGTGATACAAATCGACAATCGTTACTAAACAAATCTTCGATGGATGATGATCTTGTCGTATGCACAAAATCAACCTGAATAACAAGATGGAGTTCCTCCAAGCAACCGAAGAATCGGCTAGAACTAAGATAATGCAATCGTAATTGCCAATATGAAGTAATTAAGGATAATGGTGGGGTTGCTGGTACTGAACAAAAGGTGGTAGTCCTACACACCCCGCAAATGCAAATTATAGCGAGAACAAAACAATGTGTACACAACAACGCGAGTTCTAACGTAGAAAAAGGGTAGTAGCCTTATTTATATCTATAGACTATATTACTATATTTTTTATTTGTATAGTTATATCTATATCTATTCCACTCCCTCCATTTGTAATTTACTCCGCACATATATAGCTTTGACTGCATCCAAATTTTATATGGTGGTGTATCAAATGATATATATGGTGGTGTATATGTTAATACTTTTTCCTACAAATTGTTGAAAGTATACAAAGTTTGACTTTAGAGAAACCCAATATGCAGAGTCAATGTGTGTATTTGCACGTACAGGATATAAACCGTTGATTGATGTTGATCCAATGGTCCGGGTGGCTGCTATTCGGATCTACTATAAGTACCCATACAAGTTATTCTCGAACGACCAGCACGACAGTGTGATCGATCCACACAAGAAACTCTAAATAAGACCTCCAGACATGCCACGTGGCTTCATGGGTGCCCCCCACATCATATTATTCATACTACATTGACTGAAATAAAGATAAATCACCCAAAACAAGATCTTCCTGTTTTTTGTTCCTACGATGCTATGCCGTGCACGTACCTAGTTGTATAGTGGTAGTAGTAGTAGTACAAACTTCGTAGTAGGTGTAGTACGGAGTGCTCCTACTCTATCAACGAGTCCCATCTGACACCAAATTTCTTGGCTTCCGTGCTACAACTAGATCTTTCCCTCCTCGTTTCTGTTTTCCAACGCAGCGGGCGGGGTGCGGTTTGCCGATAGTCGGTTTGCTCAGTTGCGGTCCCACATCAAAGTGAAAATGCTATGCAACACACCTTCCCTAGGCATGTGGCGTGCCGGACGGGCCGTGGAGTACTCCCGACTCCCGAGCGTGTGGGGGTGCGACGCGAACGCGGCAGGCCTTTTCCTTTTACTAGCAATGTGCCCGTGCATTGCAACGGATCCAAAGTAGAATAGTACTTGTTCACAAACTTGAAAGGAAACACTCTTGTTTTGATATACATATATACCACTAAAAATATATTACTTTTCACTCAAAATATATTTCTCAGGCTGTTTTGATGAGGTGAGGGAGGGATGTGGTTGCTTTCAAGATAATAAGGGGTTTTCTGCACATTGGAGCAGAGAAGTGGGCTATTGTTGCAAAATGCCACAACTTACCTCACAGCCGTTAGATGCAGATCTAATGGTCAGAAATGACGGATGGCAGACACACCACCATCACCAACTGAGTCTTTTATGGGAGTAGAGAAACATGTATAAATTGTAACATTTGGTTCTGCTCCTTGGCACGATCGATAGATAGAAATAACGATTGAAAATGCTAGGGCGGGGCTTTTCCCGCCAGATAAGCAGGGTAGTAGCTAGGTTGGCGCATCATCGGTTTGGTCACATGCGGTCCCACATGTTGTAGTGATATAAAGCCTAGCCAATGTGCGTTGACCGGGGGGCGAAACGACAGTGTGGTATGTGACGGGGAAGGGACATGCTTCATGTACATGTTCCAGTTTCTCGTTTTGAACTTGCGAACGTGACAAGCGTGCTGCATGAGTAGTTTTGAATTTATAGGTTCGGTCTCAGTTTTTGAATTTAGGAGTAGTTCATAGGTCGAGTCAAGCATCGAACGTCAATTACGAAGTTGATGGAAAAGTTAAGCACAACTTATAAATTGACGGATGGAGTACTAGTTACAGTGATGCATATAATTGCCTCCAAATGTGAGCAAAGGGATCGCACATGTCTGTATTGACTGGAACAAGAATGCAATATCACAATAAGAATTAAGGCCACGATGATGCGATCGCAGTGGTGGTTACAGGAGGCAAGAAGAAAGATGCATCCATCAACGTACGACCTCCTCCTCCTCGACTCAGTGCGCCGGGCCACCGACCGGTGGCTTAGGAGCGACGGCTTTTGTGGCGAGGTCAAGGTGCTTCTCAACAAAGGCATCCAAGGCTTCCAGCCGGTTGACGAAGGCCAACGTCGTAGCGTCCTCACCGGCCTTGTAGATACCTATGTACACGACTTCCTCGTACACGTGGATGTGTAGGTCAATGAATTCTTGTAGGGCGTTGCGTCTAGCGGCGAGCGCGACCTCCAGGTGGACATTCTTCATTGCGTCGGCGGGCAGTCGCAGGGCCACCAGTGCTTGAAAAAGGTTCTCGCCATGGAGGCCGATTAGGGTGGCAGGCAATGAGGAGGTTGGGCGCATGGGCTGGAGGAGTACGGCGATGTCGTCCGCGAGCTTCTCGGTGAACTTGTTGATGGTGGCATCGATCAACTTGTCCAACTGAGAGTCGTCGCTAGCGTCGATGATGTCCATGAACCAGCCGGTCACCAACACTGTCTGGAGACGATCCTCAGTGCCATGCCGCAGGCCGGCATCGTGGACCATCTGGCGCAGCCACTCGCCGCTCGCGCACATCGCCACCATGGGTCTAGAGTGAGCACTTTTGCGCTTAGTGTAGGTGCTTAGGTGCTTACGATGTGGTAGATGCATTGGAATGGAGGGGCGCCTTTATATGAGTGCAAACTGCGTAGCATTCACATCGTGCTGCCTCTTTTCCCCGTCCTCCTCCCATTACTTCCCTCATGCATTCAGGATGCTAATTGAAGGAGGATGCATCATTGGTCGTTCAACATTTCGGGAACCGCTACCCTCTCCCTCGTCTGCCTTAAAGCCGTATTGGGAACTGTCCTGGTTTACTAGTAGCTGTCAAATCCGAGGAGCCATTCTCTGGCATACTACCCAGCTGGGTGGCCCGTCGAGCCCTCCGGATACGAGTGAGGCCGCTCGGTGCTTCACCTACCTCGCCTGGCACGACGGAGCCAGTTGCCGCCCCAAGCCGGCACGTGGTTCAGCAACTCGCCGCTCCAGTTCAGCTCGATGAGGAGTGGCGAGTTGCTCCACGCCGGCAGGGCGGCACGGGCGTCATCGCTGCCGCGTCGTACCGCGCCACCAGTGTCTTCGGCCGCGCCTCCCGTGTATGCGGTGGCCACGCCTTCCATGTCTGTGGGCGCGCCTCCCGTGCCTGCGGCAGCGCCATGCAGGCAGAGACAGAAGCCGGGTGCGCGGAGAGCGATGAGTCGGTGGCCAGCTTCTCCGTGTCCACTGCCATCATCGAGGAGAAGTAGAACATAGGAGGCCACTGCCGCTTGGGTCCCATGAAGGCCACCGCCGAGGCGACGACTGGGTATACAGGTGCTTTCTTGGCTGCTTCGTCTCTTGCGAGGACCTTCGTCGACCCCCCCCCCCAAGTGTCTGCTGGACATGAGGAAGACAAAGGGATCCGCGGGCGGCCATTTAGATTAGGTATTAATTATACCACGAGAGCCGGATTAGCACCGCTTAGTTCATGTAAATGTAATGAAATCCGTCATGTTTATATGAAGATCTTGCTTTTTTATATGAAATCCTTCATGCTTATATGAAATCAGTCCGTGTTTGCACGAATTTCCTCTGGTTGGTTAGAGTTGTGAAAATGTATGCCGCTGGCGTTGGATGTCGTCCTCCGCGGAAGGAAGCGGGAGGAAATTTGCCGGTTGCCGTTGGAGATGCTCTTATGCTAGAAATAATAGAGTCACATCCAATCCATTTGAGTTAATTGCGTGTATGATTCTCCCTCTATAAAAAGTTAATTGCATGTACAGTGTACATGACTTGCAGAGTGGCTACAGATTCGTACAGAAAGTTAAAAAGAAACAAATCCATCCTTAATCTTGTATTCTAAGTACTCTGTGGGTTCCACTGTCAGTACAGTAGCGAAACAAGTATATATTAAAAAAATATAAAAATATAAAGTTTAGGACAGAATTCGAACTCAGGTCATCGCGTTGCGAGCATCCGGCGCTAACCAGTCCAGCAGATGTTCGTTGTGGACGATGCTGGAGATATATCTCTATGTCTACTCTTATACTCCCTCCATTCCTAAATATTTGTCTTTTTGAGATTTCAAATGGACTACCACATACGGATGTATATAGACATATTTTAGAGTGTAGATTCACTCATTTTGCTCTGTATGTAGTCACTTGTTGAAATCTCTAAAAAGACAAATATTTAGGAATGGAGGGAGTAGAAAATAGAGTTGGTGATGATGGTGTGCCTGCCATCCTGCAATATAGGTCATCCGATTTATATATGATGGATAGGAAGGAAACTATGGCAATTTTGCAAAAAGATACCCACACCCCTCTCCACATTTGCAAATAAGGCCTTCCCTCGTTCATCCTTTTCTCTCACAAGATAAAGTACTCATACAAATGCATCTTGATGTTCCGTGCAACGCACGGGCATCTTGCTAGTTTCTTTTTAAATAGTTACTGCGATAATTGGGTTGAAGTGATATATTTTATGTCTACCCCAAATGATCTCAAATTCACTAGTAGTAAAAAAGAAAAGGTTGCCTTGTTAATTAACAGAAAACAGGGTGAAAACTATCACATGTGAGGCCGGTAAAAACAAGGCACACTGGGTTCAGCGTCATCGTCACTATAGCTGTGTGCGCGCGAGAAGTCTACATATCGAGGGGGCTACGGAGAGAAAGACATATCGAGTGTGTGTGAGCGAGGCACAAGAGGACCACAAATCTAGTGTGTGTGTGTGGTGTGTGTTGTGTGTGTGTGGTGTGGTGTGGTGTGTGTGGGTTTGGGTTGAGAGAGAGCCACTTGATAGATTAAGATCAAGATCGAGTTGTCACCCTTCTGCTGTCATTGTTGGGGGGTGGGGAGGGGGGAGGGAGAGAAATACGTATCGAGAGTGTGCACGCGGTAGGCACGGAGGCACAACTAGCGAGTGTGTGTGTGTGTTTGAGAGAGAAGCCAGTAGATAGATTACTATCAAGATCGAGGTGCCACCCTACTCCTTCGGTGTCGGGTAGTGTGTGTGTGTGTGTGTGTGTGTTGAGAGAGAAGCCAGTAGATAGATTAGTATCAAGATCGAGGTGTCACCATACTCCTTCGGTGTCGGGAAGTGTGTGTGTGTGTGTGGGTGTGGGGGGGCAGTGACACTTAGATATAGGGAGAAGGAGTTTGTGTGATGCATATCTATATTAAGAGATAGGTAGATAGCATGTGTGCGAGGCATACTTAAAGCATCACGGAGATAAACAAGCGATGTGCATGCAAGTCCCGGGAAAAAATGAAGAGAGAAACAATGTCTACGGGTATGTATGTGTGTGTGTGTGTGTGTGTGTGAGAGAGAGAGAGAGAGAGCAAAATCTCAAAACAAAAGGTCCTCTGCTGGAATCCCATTGTATGTATTCATATGGTTCCGGGACTCGAGTTAACCTTAGGCATATGTGTGCGAGACATAGTTATACTTTGAGACATTAGTGGCGGTGGGTGGGCGGAATTAAAGGGGTGGGCGTGTTCGACAGAGAGAGCGTGTGTGTTTCTATGTGAGAGACTTGTAGGACGGGGTAGAAAGACGAATTCTAACCTTGACGGAGGGAGAGAAATACACGAAGTGTGCGTGTGTGATTCCGATGCCCACGGAGAAATGAAGTATGTATGCGTGTGAGAGAGATTGCACAATTCATTCACGTATCACTATCTAGCAAGCGTGGACGTGCATCGCTTGAACATAAATCAATATCTACTTCGTATCATGGCCAAAGATACAATATCGATTCAACGCTATAAAGATTGGACACTCACATATCGCATTTTTTTCCAAATAATCCTTTTCAATTGTGCATGCCAAAGTTACAGTGATGTTTCTTCAAACAACCACTATAGCTATCATGTACATGCACCATTGTTAGTTTTGCATTCAAATTCATTAGTCTTGGATGATTTAAGGTTCTATTATGAAGTAATATATGTAATATTCATATATGAATTCAACGGGTACGCAATTTATGAAATGAAGGCCATGTAATCATATGAGGTAACACTTTTAAGTAGCGGACTACAATATCCATTTCTTTTGTGGGACTACAATATCCATTTCTTTTTGTGCGCCTCTACAATAACACGTCAATGCATTATGTTTAAAGTAAATAACCAATGGCACTAAATTATATATTTACACGAGAAATACATAGGCTGAGTGTTTGATCCATTTTTTTGTGAACGCGCCTCTACACCCGTACGATTGGCCGTGCCCGTGTGAACGTCCAAGTTATCGGTGCATCATCCCGAGTTATTGTCTTTTTTTTGGGGGTGGACTTCATACCAGTTATTAACTGCTGATGTGTGCCCCGTGTACACAGTCTCGCATGACCTTCCCGCTAAGACTGTCCAAAATTAGTTGAAACTGGATATTAATGATTCCGCGGGTGGCAAAATCTCCCGCCTCCTTCTAAAATTTCCGCCACCTAGTCTTTAGCATGCGAAATTCCCCTTTTTTCCTTGGTGCACAGAGAATAATAGTTACAATACGGCCCTCATTTACATAATAGGTCGGGGCTGCTTTGGTAACTTCCGGTTCCCCCCACCACACGGCACCCCCATTTCCTCTCCCCCTCCCGCAAAAACGACTACTCCACAGCACCAGAGCATCTTACATCACGCCGTCCGTACTTCATCGGCCTTTCTACCCCTCCCCTCTCGAAACCCTAGACTGCTCATCCACCGGTGTACCAGAGCCCATTCACTGCCAGCGGTGTCCACCTCGTCGGATCTGCTTCTGCGGCCGCATCAACCCCTCCCACCTCCCCTAGAAACAAGTAGAGTGCTCATCCACCACTGTACCATAGCCCATTCAGTGCCGGCCTTGTCCACGGCGCCGGATCTGCTTCGCCGGTACTCTCGTCAACCGCAGCGCATCTGCAGCGGCTCCTTTGTACTCCCCACCGGAGATGCTTCGTCCACACCCCCGGAGCCGCCCCACCGATGCCCCCATAGACGGCCTCTGATCCTCTTCGCCGACACCTTCCTCAACCCTACCGGAGCCGCTTCGCCGACACCATCCTCAACCCTACCGGAGTAGCTTCGCCTATACCATTCTCAACCCTATCGGGGCCGCTTTGCCAACACACAAGTCCACTGCCTCAGATCCGCTTCGTCGCACCCTCGTCCAACCTACCGGAGCAGCTTGTGACGCCCCGTCCAGGGCCGCAGATCCGCATCGTCGACACCATCCTGAACCCAACCACCGGAGCAGCTTCACCGACGCCCTCGTCCATGGCCTCAGATCCGCTTCGCCCACACCATAGTCCACCCTACCGGAACCGCTCCACAAACACCCTACTCGACGGTTCTAGATCTCCTTACCGGACCCCGACAGCCAGTGCAGCGTCATCACCCTTGACGTTTCTAACCTGATTCCCACCGTCTGGCAAGATGCCAAGCACCCGCCACGGCCTAGGTACTTGTCACCTTTAAACCCGTCCAGCATCACCTGCCTGATGTACTTCAAATATACTAACAGGTCACTGTTACATGTTATGCAGCTGGCAAAAACTACAAGGATGATGTTTCTTCTGGATCTAACAGCTTGGCCAACCAAGATCCTGGACCGAGGCATTGCTATGATCTTGTAAGTGCGTCTCTCTCTCTCTTGTATTTTTGTGTGCCTGCCAGCGTGCTTTGCTAGGATTTTCGACTAGTAATCCCTTTGTGTAGACAATGATTTCCACTACTGGCTGCTAAATTAGAGATGTAGATGTCATACATAATACTCCCTCCATTCCTAAATATAAGTCTTTCTAGAGATTCCACTATAGACTACATACAAAGCAAAATGAGTGAATCTACACTTGAAAATGCATCTATATACATCTGTATGTGGTCCATACTGGAATCTCTACAAAGACATATATTTAGGAACAGAGGTAGTACATTACACAAAATCGTAGGTGGCATGTAGGAATTCCAGTGCACTACATTAGGCTCCCTTAGAGTGCCTGCTAGTCCAGTACACAGAGTCATGGCTAGTTTATGCTATGCACACAATTGTTAATTGGTGGTTTAAATATGCGCAAGGGATATGCAATGTATTATCATGTAGAGATATCTGAAATTAGCCATGTCAACTTGCAGATAGGGTTACGCAATGAAAAAGTGCAAGATGTATGTGGCAATTTCATGGAACATCGCAAAAAAAGGAGAGGCAACGGTGAGCCTATACAGTGTGCTATGGTAGGTCACTCCGACCCAGTTCTTTTGCAGGATTCTCCCAGAATCTGCCCCTCTCTAGCTTCTCCTGGAATCTTTGACCCCCATTTGTTTTACAATACTAACTAATTAGACCCTAACTACATAGGATTGTAAAACAAATGGGGCTCAAAGATTCTAGGAGAATCTGGGTAGGGGTCAGATTCTGGGAGAATCTGGCAAAAGAACTGGGCCTCCATTGCAATCATCATGACATGTTATTTGTATGTCAGTTCTATTGGCCAAGTTTCTTAGGGACAGTTATTTCGAGTTATCCTAAGAAAATAAGCACCTTTGAATATAAGCTCCAGATAATAAGCCAACCAGTTCTTTTCATTGCTTGCCTTTTCAGCTTATCTGTGGTATGATCAGTGAAAAGTCTAGATTGCATTATATTTTGTCATTTTGTTGCCCATATGAAAATTAATTTAACTTGCAAACATCACAAATTGAACCCAGTGCAGTAATTAATATGATAGGAAAACAGACCATCAATATTTGTTCAAAATGCAAATACAAAGATACCATCTACTTGGCACAATCTACTTTGGTCAATGTCTTCCATAGAGATCCCATTGCCTAATTTAAATGAAGAACGCATGACCTAAATTTAAATGAAGAACCATTATTTATCGAAATTCGATGGTCCAAGTGGCTGGTTATTATCAAATAGCAGCAGCACTTGAAAGCATCATATAGCAGCAGCAGCTCATAGCAACTCATCATACAGCAGCAGCAGCTAGCAATTCATCATATACCAGCAGCAGCTCATAGCAATTCATCATATAGCAGCAGCAGGAGCAGCTCATAGCAATGCATCATATAGCAGCAGCAACAGCTCATAGCAATTCATCGTATAGCGGATCAGAATGAAAATTTGGCAAAAAAATCTGAGGAGATCCTCACCTTGTTGGATGAGCTCATCCTTCAATAGCACCTCAAGGCCACGGCCTGGGAGGAGGGAGGGGGAACGAGGTGCCTTCTACCAGAGTGGGGCATCGGCCGTAGTTGTGCGGCGACCGTCGGAGCAGTGCGTTGGACGGACCACAACGGAGCAGCTACTGGAGACCATGAGAAAGAGGGGCGGCGCCAGAGGGAGGAGCAGCCGGGGAGATTTGGCCCTACCCGCTGGCCATGTAGCCTAGCTGGACAGAGCATCGTCGAGGACCAGTATCGGGGACGAATCCGCGATCACCTATGGGACCCAGGGAAGGACCCCTTTACGTTCGGCAGGGAGAGACGGTCGCACGAAGAGCAAATCTAGCGAAGAACACGACAGTGCACAAGAGAGATTTACCCAGGTTCGGGCCGCACGGATGCGTAAAACCCTACTCCTGCTTTTTGGTTTATTATCTGTATGATTGTTCTAGCTCCAAGAGCGCTACAGTATAGAGTAGCTGCGTACAATACTGGAGTTCTCAATCTCCCAGTTCCCTTCCTTTCTCCACGTTGCCTATGGGCCTCCTTTTATACGCACAAAGGGGTCACCAACAGGTGGCAAACAGTAAAGGTAGAGGTGGAAAGTTGCTACAGTAAGGCCATTATTACTAGGATGACATGTCCTACCTACCACTGACGGCAGGGGACAAGGGCATTAAATGCCCATGCCTTAGCTGTCCAGATACACGCACTCGGACGTCTTGGACGTGGGAAAAGCCTATCCCACCTGCTCCTGCACCGCTAGCTACAGTGTACCGCCGTCTACACAGTGCCTTGCCACACACGCTTGGAAGGACCCAGAGCGCCACGCTGGCAGAGGCACCGGAGCAGCACAGTAGCACAGTGGTACAGTAACGCTTGCCGCGGCAAGACCTTGCCGCACCTAATAGCTTGCCGCAACCCATAGCTTGCCGCGCAAGGTAACTTGTCGGGGCAAGTACCTTGCCGCAGCTGCTATCTTGCCGCAGCCAATACCTTGCCGCAGCCAATGACTTGCCGGGGCAAGTACCTTGCCGCGGCAAGTACTCTGCTACAGCAAACCTCAGGCTGGGCCTCAGCTGTCCCTCCCGGCAAGCTCCTCTTGCCGGGGCCTTGACTCTTGCTTTGTATACTTTGTTCTTGAATGGCTTAATAACCTTGAGCTTCTCTCTGGCTGTCCTCCCGTAAGCCTGGCCGCGAGATGCTGCTACTGCCCGTGCACAAGTACGGGGTACTAGGGTACCCCTATTCTAGTACACCGACAGGAGCCCCCGGGCCTGGGCCACACACGGTGCCGGGCGTTGTTGGGCCAGGCCCAAACAGTGCACGGGCACGCGTGGCTGGGATGAGCCGAAATGTCTATATGCTGTTTAATTGCACGCTCTCCCACGCGTCGTGCGTTGAATGCGGAGCGTGGGACGCGTGCGCAGTTATCTCGAATGACGAAGGGGCGGATGGTTCCGCATCTTTCCCCATAAAAGGAGGGACCTGCAGAAGCACTCACACACCCCTCTCACCATTCTCGATCTCCAAATCTCCGCCTTCTTCTTCCTCCGCTCCAAAACAAAGCGGTTTCCCAATCCTCCGCCACCACGCGCGTCCGCATCTCCCTCAGACCCCAGCTCCGCCTTCGCCATGCCTCCCAAAGGAGAAAAGGGGAAGACGGGGAAGTCCTTAAAGACGGAGACCCAGGCGCAGTTGAAGAGGCAGAAGTACGCGCTCTTCGCTCCGACGCTCACGGGGGCGGATCTCAAAGCCAAGTTCCAAGGCATGTGGGCCATGAGGACCAAGGCGCATCCGGCCACCCGCGTTCGCCCAGCCACCGACAAGAGCGAAGTGAGCAAGTACCCCTTCTTCGCTTGCTACTTTTGGTGCGGGCTCTGCCCACCGTATTCGGATTTCTTCAGCGACGTCATGTACACCTTCAATCTCCGTCTGCTGGATCTCACACCGAATGTCGTATCCACCATGGCAATATTCGCGCATCTGTGCGAGAACTTCGTCGGCGTCGCACCCAACACCGCGCTGTTCAGGCATTACTTCACTCCCCGTGCTGAAAAGGGGGAGCCTCTCACTGTTGGCGTCTCGTTCGTTTCAAGATTGGGCGCCAAGGAGCATTATCTGAAGGGGGATCTCCGCCCAAGATGGGGAGAAATCCGATCTGAATGGTGTTGGATCATTGACGACGAGCCGCCACCATACTGTGAGCTTCGCAAGACCCCAGCAGCGCGTGGCACGGACTGGAGCGATCTGGATCCCCAGGACAAGAAGCTGGAGATTGCCGCTACCAGGATCATACGGCTCAGGGAGGCCGGGCTCACCATAGGGATGGTTGGCGCAGACTTCCTCCGCCGCCGCATTGCTCCTCTGCAGCAGAGAGGAAGGCCGGCCTCTGATTGGAAGAACCCAGCCGATATCATGCGGCTGCGCCCTGGACTGATCAACAACTTCACAGTTCTGCAGCACGACTTCTTCATGCGAGAACTGTTCAAGCAAGAGACAGATCCAGAGAAGCGCGACAAGGCGTTCACGCTGCCGAAGCACATCGTGCCCCTTTGCAACAACTCCGCATTGAGTGCAATCATCGCTATGATGCCGCTCTGCAATGCGCACAGCATTGAGGCAACTTGGGACGTGCCGCTCGAAGAAGACGTGCGGCGATTCTTTGACTCCACGGTCGAAAAGCAGGTCCGGGTGGAGGAGTGGCTCGTCCGCAACACCACTGAGCAAGAAATAGAATTCATTGCTCGAAGAGTGGAGGAGGACAGGCTCGCCAGGGAAGCTGGCGATTTTGGTTATACTTTGGCGGAGCTCGACGAGGCACAAAAGGAGAGCCTTGCCGAGCAGGGGATGCTTGCCAGGAAGGGCGAGCTCGCCGCACCCGGCAAGGATGTCGGGCCAAGCCAGCCTGCCGACGAGTCAGGCAGCTCGAAGGATGAGGGCTCCTCTTCCGAGGAGGGCATCGAAAGCCCACCGCAGTCAGAGTCCCCAGCCCCTCTGAGGAGGAAACGCCTTCGCAGGCTTGGCAAAGTGGTTGAGCGGCAAGAAGTTCAACAACCGCCGGAGCGCCGTTCGACGCGCTCGACCGCGGCAAGGGCTGGTGCTGCGGGAGCGTCTCACGCGGCCCCGGCAATTGGAGCAGGGTCAGCAAAGACCGCTGCTACTACCCCCGCCAAGCGGCCAAGGAGCCCAGCTCCCCCTCCTCCCCCTCCTCACACGGAGGCGGACTTTGATTTTTCCGCTCTCAGCGAAGAGGACGACGAGGAAGAGTAAGTTCCCTTGCCGCGACCCTCAATCTTTGTAAGATTTTGTTTCTGTCCTCACTTGTCGCACTCCGGCCTTGCTTCCGCAGGGAGGAAACCTTGGCGGAGAGGATAAGGAAGAGAGCTAAGGCCTCGACGAGCAAGACCGTGGTGGTCGTCGAAGATGAGCCCACGGCAACCACCGAGGGAGCGTCTGAGACCATCCCGACCAGCTCGGAGCCCAGCCCTCGTCGCAGCCCCCAGCGCAGCCCCCAGTGTAAGTATTTCAACTACCTTTCGCTGGCGGTCGCTGAGGAACAAGCATTTGTCACTGACATCTTTGGGCGTGTAGGAGAGGAGCAGCAAGTGGAGCCATCTGAAGGTGCTCCAGAAGTACCACCCCCCTCGACCACACCGCCAAGGAGAAGATCTCCGGTAAGGGCTCCCACTAGCGAGCCGAGCCACGAAGAGGAGCCGGCAAGTGCCGAAGCGCCAAGCACCAGCGCTGGCGACCCCACCCCAATGACAAACGTTGATGGGGGAGGGGAGCCCACCGCTCCTGAGCTCAACACGGGTAAACCCACTTGCCGCAAAACTCTTTCTGCTTTCTTTCTTTTGTCTTCTTGAATTTCTTCCTGAAGCTCTTTTTGCTTTACTTCTCGGGTTGGCAGAGCCCTCCTCGGTGGAGCCAATGAACATTAACTCTTCTGCCGAGGAGAACACCGCAGGGGCCGTCGACGACGAGGCCACCAAGGCCGCCGCTGCCAAGGCCGACAAGCTGGCAGCCGACAAGCTTGCCGACGAAGAAGCTGCCAGGGCTGCCGAAGAGGCCGGCAAGGCCGCCGAGGATAATACCACCAAGGCGCCCACCGATGAAGCCGCCAAGGCTGCTGAAGCTGAGGCCGCCCAGAAGGCTGCTGAGGAGGCCGGCGAGGGAGCCGGTGGTCGTACTAACGGCCCTGAGGCCACAGGAGCGCCAGGCGCTACTCCGACCACGGGTCCCTCAACCACTGAAGAGGCGGCAGCGCCCAACTCGCCTCCGCCAAGCAAATACATCCGGGTCGGCGAGAACGTCTACGTCAGCCTCCCCTGGACGGTGGGCTCCAGAGCGCCAACCGAGGAGGATGTTGTGGACGAGGAGATCCTTGCCGCTGCCGGGCTCCAGCTTGTGGATGCGCCAGGCGCCGGCAGCAGCAGCACGTCTGAAGAGGAGCAACTGCTCCAAAAGCTGCTGAATCTTCATCGCGCCCGACGGGAGAAGCTAGCTTCCAGGGAGGCGCTCATCGAGAAGGCCGAAGCTGACATGTTGAGGCGCACGGAGATCTTGGCGGACGTCCGCGCGCGATCTCTTAATGCGTTAGAGGTCAAGCGGGCACAGCTGGCCGAAGAACGGCAGGCCCTCCTCCTGATGAAGCAAGACATTGAACAAAAACAGGAGGAGACCGCCAAGGAGTTGTCTGCTCAGGCCGGTGATCTGAACCAGCGGAAAGTGGACCTTGATGCCCACGAAGAGGAACTTGCCAAGCGCAAGAAGAAACTTGCCGAAACCCTCGAGCAGAAAGACGAGGAGGTGGCAAGACTTGTCGCAGAGCGGACCCAGGGGCAGGCACAAAAACACCAGAAGGAAATCGAAGCCTTGGCCCAAGAGTATGCCAGCAAGTTGGTGGAGGCCACCAACGCTGTCGCTGCTGCAGAAGTGAACAGGAAGGAAACGGAGGAGAAAGTGGCAAGACTAGAGGCCGCCCTCAAGGCAAACGGTGACAAGCTCTCAACGCTTGAAAGTGAGAGGGCAAAGGTGACCCACACTTTGGCGGAGATGCAAGTTACCATAGCCAAGAAGAACAATCTGCTTGCCGCCGCCAACGACTCCAGAGCAGACCTGAAGCTGAAGCTGACCACGCTGAAGGAGACGCTCGACACCATCAGAAAGCGCGAAGGGCTTCTAATGACAGAGCTCCAGAAGGAAAAGGGTCTGCTTCAAGACGCTATTGCAACCCACAAGAAGTTCAGGGATAACGTAGGGATCTTCACAGACAGGCTTGCCAGCACCACCGAGGACATCGACAAGGAGCTGACTGCCCTGAAGGTGCCGGACTTCGAGTACTCCACCGACAAGAACACGCAAACTAGCGTCAAGCTAGCCGAGTTCTTCGATGGAGTAGTAGAAGCACTCCAACAGCTCCAAGTCAATCACAAGGCTCAACTGGCCGACGAGTCACGCAGGCTTTGCCGGGGAGTTCTCCGGAGGTTGTTGGTGAAGATAGCATACAGAAACCCGGGCGTCGACTTCAGCAACATCTTCAAAAGCTTGCCGAAGGGATACGACCCCGCGCCACTAGAGGCCCTTGTCGCGCCCATCGTGGAGAGGGTGGACCATATCCAGAGAGTCGAAGGCGAGCACCGTAATTAGACAGCCCATTCTTCTCCCTCCTTGCCGCCGCTAGACATGTTAAAGAACAATCTGTTTAAGCCGCGGCAACTTATCTTGTAATATAACTTGCAATATTTTGGAGTTAATGCATGTCATCTCCCTTGAGCAATTTCTTTCTTTGTGTGTACTTGCCCTACGCTTATAGGGAACTTGCCGGTGCGCGCACCATTGCCGCGAGCGCTGGGTGCGGGACTTCAGCGGCCTGCTGGTGGTGCCGCTGCCGGCAAGCAACCTTGTCGCGCTCAGTGCAACCACTTAGGTTGTTGAGCGGACTTGAAACAAGGTAAGGGCGCGACCGATTATGCTTAGGTTCCGTCGCACACAGGTTTTCCATACAAAGAGTAGTATCGTTCAAGGAAAATAACCTTGAAAATAAAAAAGAATTTGATTGTTCAAACTTTGGCACTTAGCTTTGTCGCTGATCTCTCCGCGGCAAGGTCTTGTCACTGCTTGCCGCTGCCTTCTTCCCGGCAAGGCAAAGTTTCTTTGAACGAGGCCTGGTCCATATCATTATCCCATCCCCCCGGCAAACTTGTGCGCGAGGGAAGCTTCTGTCTCTTTGAGAAAAAGAAAGAAGAGAAAATAAAGATATAGGAGCTTGGCGGCTCGTTAATGCTTACCGGGGAGGCTGTACTGCACAGTATGTCAGATAATCATGCAAAATAAAAGTAAACATGAAATCGTCAAAAACTGCGAAATACAAAAGCTTTATTTATGCACAGGGTCTGCGCCTGGCTTTGTACAAAGGATTACATGCAACAGCGGCAAGACTTGTACAAAAGGTGGTTGCCGGGGAAGGGCCCGGCAACCGCGCCTTATGGAAAAAACTTACGAAGATGCTCAATGTTCCAGGAATTGATCACTGGAATGCCATCCTCGGTCTCCAGGCGGACAACGCCGGGCCTGGTGACGCGTTTCACCCGATAAGGGCCTTCCCACTTCGGCGTCAACTTGTTTGAATTCTTGGCCGACTGAACGCGCCGAAGAACAAGGTCGCCTTCCTCGAGACTTCTGGCATTAACTTTGCGGCTATGGTAGCGACGCAAAGCTTGCTGGTAGCGAGCAGCTCTCACAGCAGCCTGAAGACGATCCTCCTCGAGGAGCACAGCGTTATCTTGCCGCAGTTGCTCTTGCTCAAGCTCATCGTAAGCGAGCACTCGAGGTGACCCGTATATGAGGTCCGTGGGGAGAACTGCCTCTGCTCCATAAACTAGAGCAAAAGGCGTCTGGCCAGTAGCTCAATTTGGCGTCGTCCTGATCGACCAAAGAACCACTGGCAGCTCCTCGATCCAGTTCTTGCCGCACTTGTGCAGCCTGTCGAAAGTTCTCGTCTTGAGCCCACGCAGCACTTCAGCATTTGCCCTTTCAGCTTGACCGTTGCTTCGCGGGTGAGCAACAGAAGCGAAACAGACCTTGGCGCCAAGGTCTTCGACATACTGCATGAAGGCGTGGCTCGTGAACTGGGTACCGTTGTCGGTGATGATCCTGTTAGGAACACCAAAGCGACAAACAATTCCCTTGAAGAACTTGATGGCTGATTGTGCTGTCACCTTCCTCACTGCTTCCACTTCCGGCCACTTCGTAAACTTGTCGATGGCCACATACAAGTACTCGAAGCCCCCGGTGGCACGGGGAAAGGGGCCGAGGATGTCGAGCCCCCAGACCGAAAATGGCCAGGAGAGAGGGATTGTCTGGAGAGCTTGAGCTGGCTGATGAATCTGCTTGGAATGAAACTGGCACGCTTCACACTTGGTTACTAGTGCAGTTGCATCCTGGAGGGTGGTGGGCCAAAAGAAACCTTGCCGGAAAGCCTTTCCAGCAAGGGCTCTTGACCCTATGTGGTGACCACATATGCCTCCATGAATCTCCGCCAACAGCTCCTGTCCTTCTTCCCGGGGAATACACTTCAATTTCACACCGCTTGGTCTTTTTCTGCACAGCATGTCATCGACAAATTGATACATATTGGACCATCGGGCTACTTTCTCCGCTTCTTCCTGCTCTTCGGGAAGTTCTCCTGTCTGAAGGAAACGGACGATCTGCTGCGCCCACGTTGGAGCATGTGGCTCAACAACGAGGACTAAAGGCATTTCTTCTGCTGCGGGAACATCAGGCCCTACGGCAAGAGCTTGTCGCTCTACTAGAGCCGGCCGTTCCCCGACGAGCTTGGCGGGAACAGCCGCTTCAACGACAAGAGCCTGGGGCCCTGCTGGAGCGTGCTGTCCTTCAACAAGCTCGTCGGGAGCAGTTGCTTCAATGACGGAAGCCCAAGGCCTCGTCGGAGCATCTTGCTCCTCAGCGCTTCGATCAGGAGCGCCTGCTTCAACGACAAGGACCCGAAGTCTTGTCGGAGCAAGTTGCCCCTTTGCCTCTTGCCTAGGAGCACCCGCTTCAACGACAAGAGCGTGAGGCCTTGTCGGAGCAAGTTGCCCCTCTGCATCTTTGGCGCTGGCTTTGGTAGCCTTCTTGCCGGCGGCTTCGGGGAGCTCTGCCGGGAAGTAGTCGCCAGAAGCCAACTTCCTCTTCCTGCCTTACCCTACTGATGGCGTCACGGATGGCTGAGTTAGTTGGAGCACAAAAGTGCCTGGTTCCACAGGCAATTTGAGTGCAGCGCGCTTTGACAAACCATCGGCAATGTCATTCTCAGCACGTGGGACGTGCTCCATTTGTAGGCCATCAAAGCGTTCCTCCAACTTCCTCACCTCATCTACATAAGCTTCCATCAATGGGCATTGGTAGTTCTTGTTCACTTGCCTGACGACAAGCTGCGAATCTCCCCTGACAATAAGCTTCTTGATCCCAAGGTCTGCCGCGATCCTGAGACCGGCAAGCAACCCCTCATATTCTGCAGTATTGTTTGTCGCCTGTTCCTTGGGAAAGTGCATTTGGACCACGTACTTGAGGTGCTCTCCGGTGGGTGCGACAAGCAGTACGCCAGCACCGGCGCCTTGCAGCGAAAAGGCACCATCAAAGTACATAAGCCACTCTTTGCTTGTCTCCTTGCCGGGGAGAGTCGTCTCTGGGATTTCTTCGTCTGGCGTTGGTGTCCATTCTGCGACAAATTCTGCCAAAACTCGGCTCTGTATGGTTGATGTACTCTCAAACTTGAGACCAAAGCTCGACAACTCCAACGCCCACTCGACAATCCTGCCTGTCGCTTCTAGATTTTGCAAAATCCTTTTCAGCGGGAAGCGAGTGACGATGGTAACTTCATGTGCTTGAAAGTAATGGCGCAGCTTTCTCGAGGCCATGAGAAGGCCGAAAAGCAGCTTCTGCACACCAGAATACCTTGACCTAGCTCCCTGCAGAAGAGAGCTCACAAAGTAGACTGGGCGCTGCACCATTTTCTTCTTTTGTATCACTTCGCCTGACTGCGCAGACGAATCCTTGTCGGCAGCAAAACTTGTCGGGGGAGCCCCCAGCTTGTCGCTGGACGTGCTTGCCGCAGTTACTGCCTCCTCATCCACCTCTCTCTCCGCTACTAGCGCAGCACTAACCACTTGATTGGTTGCCGCTAGATACAGCAACAACTTCTCTTGTGGTTTAGGTGCGACAAGTATTGGAGGAGAGGAGAGGTATCTCTTCAAGTCTTGCAGCGCTGCCTCCGCCTCCGGAGTCCATTTCAATGGACCTGCCTTTTTTAAGATTTTGAAAAATGGCAGGGCGCGCTCAGCTGACTTGGAGATAAACCTACTGAGAGCAGCAACACAGCCGGCAAGTCATCGTACATCCTTGACGCGCTTCGGTGCTTCAATTTGCTCAATGGCTTTAATCTTGTCAGGATTTGCTTCAATTCCACGTTGAGACACAAAGAACCCGAGAAGCTTGCCGGAGGGAACTCCAAACACGCACTTCTCGGGGTTGAGCTTCAGGTTGATCTTGCGCAGATTTACAAAAGTTTCTTCTAGATCTTGAACCAAAGTAGCCCTGTCCTTGCTTTTGACCACTATATCATCCATATAGGCTTCCACATTTCTGTGCAGCTGAGGCTCAAAAGCAATCTGGACGGCTCTTGCAAATGTTGAACCAGCATTTTTCAAACCAAATGGCATACGTACGAAACAGTATGTGCCACAGGGTGTGATAAATGCGGTCTTTTCCTCATCTTCCTCAGCCATGAAGATTTGATGATACCCTGAATATGCGTCAAGAAATGAAAGCAAATCACATCCTGCCGTGGAGTCAACAATCTGGTCTATGCGGGGCAAAGGAAATGGGTCTTTGGGACAAGCTTTATTGACATCAGTGAAATCAATACAAAGCCTCCATTTTCCATTCGCTTTGCGCACGACAACAGGATTGGCCAACCACGTAGGATGGAGCACTCCTCTGACGAGGCCTGCTGCTTCCAACTTCTTGATTTCTTCCGCAATAAACTCTTGCCGCTCCACAGCTTGCTTTCTGGCTTTCTGCTTGACGGGCCTCGCGTGGGGACAAACAGCAAGGTGGTGCTCAATTACTTTCCTGGGAACACCGGGGATGTCAGACGGTTGCCATGCAAATACGTCGACATTCGCCCGCAGGAAAGCAACGAGCGCGCTTTCCTATTTGTTGTCAAGTGTGGCACTGATGGTGAAGGAACCACCAGTGCCGTCCTCCTTGGCGGGCACCTTCTTTGTCGCCGGCGGAGCGGCTTTGTTCTTCTTGCACTTGCCGGTGGAGCTCTCTGGTGCGTCCTCGACGGCAGCGCAGCACTCCGAAGAGGTGCGCTTGCCGGAGTGGGCACAGGAGCTCTTGCCGGACTTCCTCTTGTTCTTCCCCCCGGGAGCTTCAGCGGCAAGTGCCTTGGCGGCAGTTGCGGCAGCTGCTTCCCGGTAGATCTTGTCGGCGCAAATAAGTGCATCCTTCTTATCGCAGGGAACTGTGATAACACTTACTGGGCCTGGCATCTTCAACATGTTGTAGGCGTAATGAGAGGCTGCCATGAACTTGGCGAGCGCTGGACGGCCAAGTATCCCATTATAAGGCAATGGAATATCGGCAACGTCAAAGGTGACCTTCTCGGTCCGGTAGTTCAGCTCGCCGCCAAATGTCACTGGCAGCGTGATCTTCCCTTTCGGCTTGCTCCTTCCTGGATTGACTCCTTGGAAAGTACCAGTTTCCTCAAGCTTGCCGTCAGGGATTTGAAGTTTCCGGAGCACAGCGGGCGAAATCAGATTCAAGCCGGCCCCACCGTCAACTAACATCTTCGTGACCTTGAGGTTGCGGATCGTTGGTGAAACCAACATCGGCAAGCACCCGACCGCCGTTGTGCGGTCAGGGTGGTCCTCAATGTCAAAGACGATAGGCGTGTCGGACCACTTCAGAAGCTTTCTGGCGTCAACAGATGGTTCCGCCGCATTGATCTCTCGCACCCACTGTTTAAGTTGGCGGTGAGAAGAATGCAACGAAGCACCACCGTCAACACACAAGACTTCTGCGGCTTTCTGAAATTCGTGCTCACTGGATTCTTCATCATCTAGATCATCATCATCATCATCTTTGTCGCGGCCACGAGGAGGCCTGTCTCTCTGCTGCTGCTTGGCCTTGCCGCGACGCCCTCCTCGGGCAGTGCGCTTCTTGCCAGACCCGCCAGCACCTTCTGGGGCCTTCTCCTTGTCGCGCCTCTCATACTCAGCTTTCTGCTGTTCGACAAGCTGCTCGACTCGTCGGCAGTTCTGGAGATCGTGTCCCTTGGTGCGGTGGATCTTGCAATATTGCTTGTCGGAGCCGTCCTGCTTGTCGGCAGCCGCCAAGGCCTGACAGTTGGCGCACGCGGCAATCTCCTTGCCGGAGCCCTCGACTTTGGCCTTGTCGGCGCTGCCGTTGCCGCTGGACTGTTCGACGGCAAGCACAGCTTTGCCCTTTTTCTTCCTGTTGTTCCGCCGCCGGCCCTTCTTTGCCGGAGCGGTACCTTCGCTGTCAGAGCTCCCCCCTGCGCCAACACCTTCACCTGGAAGTTTCCTTCCCTCTTCAGCACGCGCACACTTGTCGGCGAGAGCATATAGCTGGCCAATGTCTCTGACCTTGGTCATCGCCATTTCCTCCCGCATCTTGCGGTTACGCACGTTCTGATGGAACGCGCTAATAACCGCAGCGGGGTGAACATCTGGGATGTTGTACTGTACGCGGCTGAACCTTTGAATGTATTTGCGCAGGGGCTCTCCTTCCTTCTGGGGGATGAGATGAAGATCACTCTCATGGCCATGAGGTTGATGACCGCCAGTAAAGGCACCAACAAACTGATGACACAGGTCCGCCCATGAAGAAATGGAGTTCTCCGGCAAGTGCATGAGCCATGAGACGACGTTGCGCTTTAACACGAGCGGGAAGTAGTTAGCAAGAATCTTGTCGTCTCGTCCCCCGGCAGCTTGCACCGCAATGGTGTAAATGCTGAGGAACTCCGACGGGTGTGTCTTGCCATCATACTTCTCTGGCACGTCAGGCTTGAAAGCCTTGCGGTTGGGCCACTGGACCTGCCGCAGCTCACGGGTGAACGCTGGACAACTTACCGCGTACGGCAAGTCGCCAGGATCCCCTGGCGCATGCATGTCAACAGCGGGCCCTGCGCGCCTGTCGGACTGGCGATGCGCTTCTCTCCTTCGCTCGATAGTGGTACGAGCGTCTTCTCCTCTGCGTTCCTGAAGAACGAGGCGCTGGTCACGACGAGCTCGCGGGTCAGACGACGCCGTGGAATCATCGCCACGGGCGTCGTTTCGACGTGTCGGCGACCGAGGCCGTCTGGGCGGGGAGTGTACGGTTGTTGCCCCCTTGCCGTTCTTGTTGGTGACAGCATTGTCACCAGTTCTCTTGTCGGCCGCGCGCACCGGGTCGGCATCAGCGAAGCTGAGAAGGCTCTGAATGGTTGCCCTCCACTCGTCAAGCTTATCTGCTGGCGGAGGGAAGTTCAGGAGCAGCTGCGCACGCGCCAACGCTTCTGCTGGTGAGGGAGGTATCGAGTGGCGTGAGGACTGTGGGATGCTCTTACTCCTAACAGTGTTAGAAGGAGCATCTCCACGCCCAGGCGACCGTACCTCGACCCCTCCAACGTGTTGTTGCGTATGGTGACCCCGCGCATCTCGAGATCGATGCGCAAGTTCATTATCCAGGGAGCGCCTGGCACCTGGGGCGTCAGGACGCTGCCTGTCACGGGCTTCTTGCGAAGGCCGCGGCGTCTGAACCGGCGCAGGCGTTCCAGAACGCGCAGCACCGTTTCTGGAGCTTGCAGGGCCAGCAGCAGCGAGCAGCGCTGCGTTCCCAGACCCAGCAGCGCCAAGATTGGCGTTGCTGGCCTGGTTTTGGACAGGTGGAGGTAATAGGAGCTCTCGCTCTCCAGTCCCCCCAGCAGCCGCAATCACGTCGGCACCCTCCTGCATGGGAGCAGGCGGGTTGGACGTAGACGCACCGATGGCCGAAGTCTTCTTTTTTGGAGCCATAAGGCGGAGGATGGCCCAAAAACTAACGCGCAAATCGCTAGATTAGGTTCACACAACCTCTCCCCCTACCTGGCGCGCCAAAGATGTCGGGGACGAATCCGCGATCACCTATGGGACCCAGGGAAGGACCCCTTTATGTTCGGCAGGGAGAGACGGTCGCACGAAGAGCAAATCTAGCGAAGAACACGACAGTGCACGAGAGAGATTTACCCAGGTTCGGGCCGCACGGATGCGTAAAACCCTACTCCTGCTTTTTGGTTTATTATCTGTATGATTGTTCTAGCTCCAGGAGCGCTACAGTATAGAGTAGCTGCGTACAATACTGGAGTTCTCAATCTCCCAGTTCCCTTCCTTTCTCCACGTTGCCTATGGGCCTCCTTTTATACGCACAAAGGGGTCACCAACAGGTGGCAAACAGTAAAGGTAGAGGTGGAAAGTTGCTACAGTAAGGCCATTATTACTAGGATGACATGTCCTACCTACCACTGACGGCAGGGGACAAAGGCATTAAATGCCCATGCCTTAGCTGTCCAGATACACGCACTCGGATGTCTTGGACGTGGGAAAAGCCTATCCCACCTGCTCCTGCACCGCTAGCTACAGTGTACCGCCGTCTACACAGTGCCCTGCCACACACGCTTGGAAGGACCCAGAGCGCCACGCTGGCAGAGGCACCGGAGCAGCACAGTAGCACAGTGGTATAGTAACGCTTGCCGCGGCAAGACCTTGCCGCACCTGACAGCTTGCCGCAACCCATAGCTTGCCGCGCAAGGTAACTTGCCGGGGCAAGTACCTTGCCGCAGCTGCTATCTTGCCGCAGCCAATGACTTGCCGGGGCAAGTACCTTGCCGCGGCAAGTACTCTGCTACAGCAAACCTCAGGCTGGGCCTCAGCTGTCCCTCCCGGCAAACTCCTCTTGCCGGGGCCTTGACTCTTGCTTTGTATACTTTGTTCTTGAATGGCTTAATAACCTTGAGCTTCTCTCTGGCTGTCCTCCCGTAAGCCTGGCCGCGAGATGCTGCTACTGCCCGTGCACAAGTACGGGGTACTAGGGTACCCCTATTCTAGTACACCGACAACCAGGCCAGATGGGACCAGTGGCGACGACTCGCTGGAGGAACCCTAGTGCTGCAGGCAGGGGATCGAGGTAGAGGGAAAGGGGAGAGGAGATGCAAGCGGGCAGGGCAATGAACGCTTGTGTGTTTGTTTTTACTTGACGGTCAGGTGTGACGCGGGCATGAGCATTGGCATTTTGAGTGTAATATAGGCAGACAACAGAGTCATTTCACTATTCCCCTTCCCTTCAATTTTTAGTGAGCTTCTACCCGAAGCACCCCCCTCCAAAGCGAAATAAGTTAAGCCCAAGCCCATAACTCAAAGATGACTTCTTTACATCTTTTATGGCTTATTTTGACAATAAGTTCTGAAAAGGCGGAATAGAACTGGCCCTTAACCTGCAATTCAATTGTGCGTGCAATGATGAATCACTCCTGCCTGCTATAGTTTACATTTAGGCATCATACATGGCATAACCTAATACATGTGCATTTCATTATAGAATCTGAAATATGCAATGTTTATGTTAGTTCATACGTTGCACATGATGTTTAAATGCCCCTTAAATCTGGTCAGTCAAGTGATGGTCTTTAAGCCTCCTTCTATGCTTCTTTTCTTGATATGTAAGATTTGCTCACACATCTGTTCAATTGCTTGTTTGTATCAGCCAGCCATACTAGGACTGTTTGCTTTGATTACTTGTTGTTCTTGACCTAACAGAGCTTGTCAACGATTTAAACACTAAGGGCTGCTGTAGTGGGGGCTTGTATGACTCATAAGTGACATAAAGGTTTGGCTGTACACTAAAGTAGGCTCTCCAAGAGTACCCGGAGATTCAGTTCGAAGGTATGCCTAGTCAGTGCACACATAGTAAATGCTCATTTCATTGTGTGCAAGAGATGTGGCATGTTTCATTATGTGGTGTTGTTTTGTTATAAACTCATCCTTTTGTGTTGTTCACAGACTGAAAAGTATGCATATTTATCTTCCAAGGAGACCAGTAACTAGTTTGTGTCACCTTGCAGAGGGGGTGCGATGAAGATAAGATTAAGGATTTTCAAGTACAAGATGTTAGGAAGGAGCCTTGCAAGAGAAGGAGGAGCAGCGCTGAGCCTGTTCAACCAGTTATGGTAAGTCACTGTATTACAATTACCAGGACATCCTATTTTTCTGACATTGTGCTTGCGTAGGGTTCTTCACCTGTAACCCAGTCATTGGGCCATTGATTAAAACCCCATCCGCTCACTACTATATGATGTTCTAACTTTTTTGTAAATCAGATGTATGTAAACACATTTTAATGTGTTTGTTCACTCATTACGGATGTAGTCTACTTTTAAATATCTAAAACATCTTATAGTAGTGAACAGTGTGAAACTGCTTCCTGCCATGGTAGAGTTGTCGATGTCATAAATGTCATAACCAAACGCATATTCACATCATTAGCCTCCCTATCATTACTAGGATATTGATTACATACTAGTCGAGATACTTCATAGGGGGCAAACAATATTACATTACTTGTTCCTTTATATAGTAAATGTAGCTAGGCCATGGATGTTATTGAGGCATGCATGTATGCATGCTGCCAACTCAACAGTTCAATTGCTTGTTTGTTTCAGGCATAGTTAAATTGCTCTTTTCAATTGCTTTATTTGTCCTCAGTTAACGAGATGCCCAAATAATGATGCCTGATGTTGGGTACTTGTATAACTATTAGTTGACATAATTAAAGGCCTTACCATTTAATTACTCTAGCGAAGTGTGCCTGAAGCTTTGAAGTCTATTAACCAACTATTACTGCATGAGGCTCGCAATCTAGTTTATACTAGGCTAATGATTGCATAGTTTTGCTTGTTGTAGTAGGTTTGTATAAATCCCTCTGTTGTTCATTATGCTCCCTAAGACTTTAATTGAGCTACAGAATGGCCAACTGCTTGCTTACTTATACGCAAGATATATATATATATATATATATATATGTATACATAAACACTATTCTGATCACGGGATCAGAATATTATTCTGATCACAACCTGAACTTCCTGTGTTACACGCCTGAACTTCCCTCTGTAGGAACCCGACCTTCGGGCTATCTTCGCAACCGTGTCTCCCCGCGCGAATTATTTTGGTCAGCCATGTTCTATGTGATGTAAGTGTAATCTCCAAACAGTTTTTAGCAACTAAATGCCTGTTTTAAATAGGAATCTCGCTCATTGGCGGATTTTGCTCTCGGGTCGTGATGAACATGCGTCTGTTGCAATTTTACTGCCTGAGTTGTTCGACCTGAACTTCTCCAAGTGCTAGGTTGAACTTCCGCCAATATTGCCCAAATGGGGCTTGCGATATACCGTTGGAAAGCTATGGACACAAGTATCATGACCCAAGTTGAATTTTTGGCAAAATGTAAGCGGTTTAAGAGCAGTTTTGAAAACCGTTTTTTCTTCATACAAAAAACGTGAATCATATTTTCGATCGCATTTCTAAACTGTTTATCGGAATGAGGCAAATAATATGGCGTTGAAAAGCTGCTGCAAAACCGCTCATTCCACATGTTGAAAGTTTTCTCTAATTCCCTATGGTTAAAGAGTAATTTCGAAAATCATAAAATTTCGCAAACCGAACAGCCGAGTTCGTATTTTCGATGGCATTTCTAAACGGCTAATCCAATTGAGGCAAATAATATGGGGTTGGAAAGCTTATGAAAATGCGCTACTTTTTCATGTTGAAATGTTTTTCTAATTTTGAACGGTTTAAAAGTAATTTAGAAAACGGTACAAGTTCCACCGAGTTCGTATTTTCAAGCTAATTTTTTAACCGTATATCCGAATGCAGCAAATGATATGGCGTTGGAAAGCTTGAACAAATGCAAAACTTTTTCGTATATATTGTTTCTCCCAAATCTTTACGGTTTTAAGTCAATTTTGAAAATGGCTAAAAACGTATTTTCACCGTAATTTCTACAAACTTTATCGGAATGGGGCAGATAATATACCGTTGAAAAGCTACGGAAAATGCAAAACTTTTTCATGTTGATGGTTTTCTCTGATTCCTAGCCGTTTTCAAGCAAATTTGAAAATAGTGAGATCATGCGTTGTGCGTTTTATCACGAAACAGAGTCTTCAAAAATTCACCGCGTGAAGAACTTGAACTTCATCAACACGTCTACCTGAACTTCACTCTGTTTCTTCACGTGTTGTTTTTTGTTCGTAACTCTCCATCCACTCACCGGAATTGAGCAAGTGATATACCGATGGAAAGCTGCTGTAAACACGCAACTTTTCCGTCTTCATCATTTTTTTCATACTCGCTACGGTTTAAAAGATTTTCATCTGAAATTCATTCGTTGTAGTAGCTGAACTTCCTACTGTTTGCACGTTGAACTTCTGTCGTGTATTTTCATTTGTAATTTCTCACCCATTCGTCGGTGTTACACAAATGATATTCCTTTTGTACAAACCTCTCTCGCGATAATTTTTTTAACTTTCTCCGACCGAGGACTTGAACTTACACAAATGATATTCCTGCCGTTTTGAAGTAAATTAGAAAATGACGAGATCAGATTTCTGCCTTCATCGCGAATTGAAATGCACTGCGTGAAGTAGTTGAACTTCTCGGGCATTTCTGTTTGGACTTCACTCTGTTTTTTACGTGCTGTTTTTTGCCCGTAACTCCCAAACCACTTACCAGAATTGAGCAAATGATATACCGATGGAAAGCTGTTGAAAACACGCAACTTTTTCGTGTTGATCAGTTTTTCATACTCGCGACGGTTCAAAATATTTTTTTGAATGCGTAAAAATGTGTTTTTAACGGTATACATAAAACTTTTAAACCATTCATCGGAATATAGCATATAATATACCGTTGGAAAGCTTAGGAATAGTAGCATCCTTTTCATGTACACAGACGTTACAAATTTTTGTCGTTTGAGAGCAGTTTTTAAAATGGTAAAAACAACGTAGTTTTTTGCCTGTTTTTTACATGTAATTGAAGGTCAGACGTCTCGCATTAGAGATCTTGAACTTCACCGGGAGGAGCATGTGAACTTCTTGCAACAAACCTTTTAAGCTTTTTGTTTTCTATTCTTTATATTCCTATCTGAAACGCATTTCGTGTAGTAGTTGAACTTCCCGCTGTTTTCATCTTGAACTTCTGTCACATATTTTTGTTCAACCTCTCTCACAAGAATTTTGAACTTTCTCGGGCCGAGCACTTGAACTTCTAGCAACAAAACTTTTAGCCTTTGCTTTTTCATTCTTTTTTTAATACAAAATGCACACCGTGTAGTACGTGAACTTCTAGCAGTCATCAATCTGAACTTCTCTCGGTTACATGAAAATATCTGAGTTTTTTATAAACATTGAACCACTCCACCTTTTTTGTTTACTTCTTTGTTATTTGAAATTGAACTTACTTGGTTTATTCTCTAGTAACCAGAAAAATCCGATTTTCTTCAAAAAATATCAAACTGCTCCACATTTTCCAGTTGAACTTCTTGGTTTTATTCGTTAGTAACGAGAAAACATTGAACTTCTTTGCTATTTAAATTTGAACCTATAGGTTTTTTTGTAGAAACGGGGAAAATCTATTTTCTCTATAAATTTTGAGTTGCTCTATTTTTTTAATTTGGCCTTCTTGGATTATTCTTTAGTAATGGGAAAAATCATAATGTAGTAATAAACATTGAACCGCTCTGTTATTTAAATTTGAACTTCTAGTTATTTTTTTGAACTTCTTGGGGTCTTGCTAGAAATGGAGAAAAACTGTTTTTATATAAAAAATTGAACTGCTCTATTATTTCAATTTGACCTTCTTGGTTTTATTTTCTTATTGAATTTTTAAAAACCTTACACATTATACTTCCACGGTTCTGTTTTCCCTCAACTTTTTATGTTGTAAAACATTAGAGCTTGGGCATATACATATTTTTGCTAAGTAGGCCAAGATGTTTGGAATCAAAAATACACAGGGAGCAACAACAATTCATCACATATTTTGCCAATGATACAGAGAACAAGATGGGGTCTCAGAACACAAAAGATATCCACTCATGCCATCTGATGTAGATAAGAGGCAGCTAGTATACAAGAAAAATTAGCAGAGCTTTATACTTTGATAGAGAGTCACTAGTGTTGGCTTCAGTGGCAGAATAAGCCACTGACAGCGGTGAACAGGAGAAGCAACTTGTCTCCTCGTCGATCCATGGCAGCGGCATGAAGACAGGAATGAGCATATAATATGTACTCGAGCAGGATCTCATGCACTTCACCATGAAACAATTCAATGAGACAACACGACTGTCTTCTGAACTAACAACACATGTTCTGTACTATTGTTTTTTGCAACATCCAGTAATTAGCCCCAAATCAAAAGAATTAATGTGACTAGCTCACTGACCTTGTTCATAAAAGAACTAGCATCACAAAAAAATTAGACAGTTCAGGGGTTGGAGAGGGAGCAGGTCGGTGTAGCAGCAGCAGGTGCGGGCAGAGGTCGCTGGGAGGATTTGATGCGAGCCTCATCGGCGGTTCAATTCTCTCGTGCACTGCAGTTCAATCACCCCGGCGATGGCGGCAACCAGCGATGGCTGCAGAGGAGAGCTGCAAGACTCGGGGTGTTTCGTCGGTGAAATCGAGGCAGCGGCCTCCGCTAACGGCAAGGGCGGCCAAGGGAATGGAGCAGTGCACGTCACGACCTTGGGGCGGATTTTGGAGAAGTGCTCGTGCGCGGTGCGGAAGGGGGCGACGCCGAGCTGTGGCCACAGGACATGGGGCGCACATGGCGGCGCGGGGAGCCTAGGAGACCGGGATGGGAGGCAGGTGGTCGCTGCGCCGCATGGTGGTAGCCGGATCCAGGGCCTCCGGCGTCCGGGACGAGGGAACCTAACGGCGACGCACCTAGTGGCGGGGAGGTGGTTGGGGCGGAGGGCAGTGGCCGTTGGGAAGGAAGAACGCTGGTCGGGGAGGAGGCCCGCCGGTCGTGGTTGAGGAGGCACGCCGGCGTTGAGGGAGCAGGCGCGCGGCGGCGGCAGCGAGATCCAGGGAGGGTGGCGGTGGCAGCAGCGACGAGATCCAAGGAGAGTGGCGGCGGCGATGCGATCCAGAGGGTGGTGGCGGCGTTCGGGGAAGGGGATCGGGGGAGGTCAGGGGTGGGGATCGGGGGAACGGGTGGGCTGGGAGGGCTTTTCTGTATCGGTCCGGTGGATTTCTCGGATCTCAGGAAAATCCAATCGCCCCTATATAGGGCGCTGTGATCCAAATAGTTATTCTAATCCCAGGATTAGAATAGTGCCACTCTATATATATATATATATATATAATGTTCAGTAGCTGCGTGTGGTCTAAATTTGTAACCTGTCTGTGTTTTGGATTTGGCCCCAACATCATGCTCCTCTGGTGAGCTAAGAGAGATTTCTGTATGCGGGCTGCACAGACTACCATTTTTATAATTTTTAAAATATCACCTGCTTATGCTTCATGACGTGTAACATTATTGTTAGTCCTGTTTTGTCATGTACAAAATAGTCTGTCTTGCTCGCTTCACTATTGTAACTATATTTTTGCCCTAGTCATGTGTACTTACAGAAATATTTCAGGATGAAGTGACATCAACACAAAGATCTGCGAGCAGTACGGCATGGCCATTACCAAATGATTATGGATTGGAATTGGAATGTGTTGATGTTCTCGAGCATCAACTAGAGGTGGCAAGACAACGTGTACATGATTCTCAACATGCAATCAACAAGTTGAGACTGGAGTTGCAGGTATTAGATGCAGAAGTCAAAAAAATGAGATGAGACACTAAGGTAACCACGAAGGAATTGGAGATTTTGCAGACTGAAATTTGTGCTATCTGAATCCGGCCAATCCTATTTTCTGAAGAAATTATAGTTCAAATGGTAAGTTTTGTTGATGCATGTCCATGATGTATGAGCTTTATTTGCCCAGTGTATGTAATTTGCTGTTTGTGTACGCTTTATTATCACTGGTGCCGAACTATAATGCCCAGTGGGTATAATCTGCTGTAATTTCTTTATTGTATAGTGTATGATTATTCTACGTTTCTATGCCTTAGTCTCTTTATTGTATAGTGTACGTTTTTTAGAGGCGATAGTATAGAGTAGGATAATTCTTTGTATATGCTATATCGTTGAAACAGGGGCCAACACGCCCAAACATTACCTAGACGCCATCCGAACGAACAAACATGTATAGTCAAAGCGGGCCTTAATTGGGCTGGTCAAATTAATATTTAGTGGATCCCAAATTGTAACACCCTGGATTTTGCCCTTTTCTTTTTCCTTTGATTTTCTTTGATTTATTGATTTGAATTGCTTTTTCTGTGGCTATGTGGTTCTGAAACTTGGGAAGATCATGTCTTCCTAGGTTTTATAGTGGCTTGCCATCCTCATCATCATCCCTAGATCATGTCATTTTCATCCTTGACCTAATCCAATATTCTTTTTCTAGGGAATATTCCTTTTCTATTAAAGGAATAACCCTATTTGATCTAGGTTGTGAAGCAACCTATCTTTCTGTCACTCCCAAAATTCCCAAATAATTCTCATAAATTTTTTGGGTCATATCTTCCTCAAATATGTCAAAATCCTTCCTTGGCATCATCAAAGATAATTCACAAATATTCCTTTTCTGATTCTGCCCTAAGTGGCTTTTTGAAAAGGAAGTGTCATTTATCTTTGCTTGTTTGACCCCAAACTTTTTGGACACCTTTTCCTGTCCATATAATTGCCCCATGCCAAAATTCAACTCAATTTGCCTAGTGAATATTCCTGAGCAATTTTTCAAATTCCTGTCTGAGGGAAGTCTGTGTGAAGGAAGTACAAGCTAGGCATATCCAAATGAGTTGAAATTTTGCAAGGTAATTCATTTGATCAAATAATGACTCTCCACCAAATTTGAGCTCATGTAACTCATCTATGTGAGCCCAGCTCCAAATCTTGATTTCTGGTCAGATTTTCAGTTTGCGAAGCAACCATATTTTATATTGCTTCATTTAAGCTGAAAATTTACCAGGACATTCTCCTATCCATATCAACTCTCTCCACCAAGTTCTGGCCCATTTCATTAACCCATTTGCCCTGTGAAATTTTTCCAAGATTCTGTCCAGAGAGATGCTATATGAAGCAAGTGCTAGTTTGGCTAATCCAAATGGCATGAAACTTTTTGAGCATCTTCATATCTTCAAATCATTGGGCCATGCCCATTTTTAGATCATTTCATGCAATTATGTGAGTGCTACTTCATCATCTCTTAATCTGGCCCTTATGGTGGTTTCTACAGCAAGTACCCTCTAAACTCATCCTCTTAAGCTGATTGTTGGTGATAAACATCATCTTAGCATGTGATCATCACCAGACAAATCCTTTCCTTCGTTCCCAAGCTGGTGTCCCCACTGCACAGCACAAACACTTGGCTGTTGGTCTGCTTTGGGGCCATCTGCAAATCTCTTCTTTGCCCCTGGACCGAATTCTTTCTTCATTTAGACTAAGGGTAGTATGGACTATCTATTGGACATGGTCAATCCAGCCAAAACGAGCCATTTGCACCAGTGCACGCGGTGATCATGCTTGCGTCATGGCAAACTCACGCTCTGGCTCGTTCCGGCCGCTGTTCCCGTCGTCTCCCTCCTCGTCTCGACCTCCATCCATGTCTAGTAGCTCCCCCGTGCTCGACTGCATCACCGCGTGCCTCTACTTCATCCTAGTTCGCCATTAATGCACCGCTAGAGCCGTGCCCGTGCCGCGTCCAGCCCCTGTCCTCCATTAGTGCACTGCTTGAGCTCGCCCATGAGCTCTAGAGCCTCCCCCACGGCCTATTTAAGGCGTGCCCGAGGTGTTCCACACCTCACCAGCCTCTCCCTCGCCTCTCCCGACCACCGGAGTGCCTATCCTCGCCGTTTTCTTCTCGGGCCACCACGGACATCGCCAGAGTTCGCTCCTCCCCGGTGCGCCTCGTCCTCCTCTCCTCCTCTAGCCACCACCAGAGCACTCCTCTCCTCCCCGCGGTTCGCCCCACCCCCTTGCCCCCTCGCCGGAGCGGCCGCATCGCCGGAGAACCCCGCCGCCCGAGCTCTCTGTACTTCGCCCTGTCGCCGCGACCTCCCCTCCTCCCACTCCTCCCCGGCGGCCGTTTTCCCTCTGAACGGGTGCGGCGTTCATCCCCGAGCCTGTCGGTGCCCTCGCCTCGGCCGGAGGTGGCCGGAGGCGGTGGGGCTAGCGCCGGCAGCGCCTTGCCCGACCTCCTCTGCTCTCTGTCACGAGCGAGCACGGGAGGAGGAAGAAGACGAGCACCCTGGCCCCTCCCCCTGCCGCGTGGGCCCCCTCTGTAAGCCTCTCCACCCCGTGCCCAGGTACGTTAAGTGGAAACGTATTTCCAAAAGTATGTTTTCATCTCTGGAAAACGTATTTTCCTCCTTCTTCAGCCCGAAATGCGCTTTCCCTTCTCTTAAAGCGTATTTCTATCTACTGCGGCCAAGAATGCGCTTTCTCTGTTCCGAAAGCGTATTTTATGAATCCGTTTCTGTCTTATCCACTCAGGGACCCGTTGGTGATAAAAATATTCATAGATTAGTCCCTGAACTTCCACCCCTCGTATCTTCGCGACCGTAACTCCGATCGAGGTGAATCCAAAGCCTACTTCTTCGTCTCGTCGAGATCTATCTTTTGGTATCATTTTCACTAGGTGGTCCCATAGTGAAAATGACCATTATGCCCTTGCTTCTAATCAGCCCCCTTCGAGAGAGAACCATCCGGCGTTTCGTTCCGCGGCTTCACCGCACTTCTTCCCGGAGTCTCCGTCATCCCAGGCAAGCCACAACAGCCACTTGCATGATAGCCATGCAGTAGCCATGGTTTCTACTTGAATATTTAATAAAAGTTTGCCTGTTATCTATCTGCTTGTTTGCTACTACTGTCGTTGTTTCGGTTATGCTCGTGGTTTCATGTTCACCTTCATGCTATGTTCCGATGCATCTTGTTATCTTGTGCTACTTGCTAGTATTATTTTCTCATGTTATGCTTGGTAGTAGTAGTACATGCTGGTAGCAGTGATGTTCAGTCTGATGCATGTTTATCGTCTGTTATCAAGTACCGTTGCGATGCATGTTCCATTTGCATTGAGTTGGTTACATGCTTACTTGGTAGTATTATCGTTATATTCTTGCATGGTATTTATTCCCGATGCTAGTAGTCATGCTATGCTCATGTGTAATGTTATGCTTATGCTCGTCGGTATGCCATGCTCATATGGTTTAATGCTTCATTGTGGTTATGCTCGATGATTATGTTGCACCTCCATGCTTATGTTGATATCATGCTCATGCATTGTAGTTCCATCATGTATTTCAATATGGCTCAGCTCATTTCATTCAAGTTTAACCGGATAATAATGAACTTGAACAACCGTTGGCTGAGTCATGGTGCCACCAAATCGAGCTGACCAGTGCAACCACATTTGCCTTTTATGGGAGGCCCTAATACGGTCTATTGTCATGCCTCTCGCCGGTGCCTCCAAAGAGGGAAGGTTATGGGCGCGCGCTACCCTGATCAGGTAGGCGGACATAAACCTTGTGTGCCCGTTGTTGTTGTTATGGTACCTTGTCCCCGTTTGGGACCGTTTATGTTTTGCCACGACGGTGGCCGTTGGATGTCATTGGTTGACATCGGGGCCACCCAGGACTTAGCCCAAAGGGGAGTTTGTCGGAGTGGCTAGGAGAGTGTGATGGCAATAGGTCGGTTTTGTCGGAATGCCATTGGTCCACCCGAATGGGAGTGCGAGGCCATGGATTCCATGGTGTGGGTACAGTGTACTAACCTCTGCAGAGTGTGTGTTTAAATCTATCGATAGCTGCGCCCGCGGATATGGACTCGGTTCATAATCGGTCACACTATGAGCCAACTATAATAATAACTTGACTAATAATAACCCCAGTTCGATGATGAGAAGAGATTGGTTGTGATCGAGAGAGGATCACGGAGGTATTGTGGATACCGAAGTTGGTTGATTTTTATGTGATCGAGAGAGGATCACGGAGGTATCGTGGATACCGATGTTGGTAAGATGATGCATGAGATGGTTACGAGTTAACCGCCGAGTAAGAGTAAGTTCGTGCATGATATGGTTTACTTGTTGCATGTAGTATCATCATGTTCAGATGCTCATGCCATGCTAATGTTGTTTTAGCCGTATCATGTCAGTTTGTGTATGCCATGTATCATGTTCATGATTGCTTTAACCTGCTAATGCCATGCTGTTGTTTGTCTTGACTGCTTTTGGTTTATTGTGAGCTTGCAAGTACATTCAATGTACTGACCTGGCGTGTCATGCCAGTTTGCAGGTCGTGCCTGGATTGCTTGCTTGTTTGGTGTTGTTCTTGTGTTCGCGAGCTAGGATAAACGTTCCAGCCAGAGTCCCTGCGGATTGGAGTCCACCATCGTCGTTCGTTGTTCCGCTGCCAGTAGAGGTTCCGCTGCCTCGAGTTGTTATGCTGCTTGCATAGAGCAACTGTGGTTGGCTTAGCGTCGCCGTGCCGGTGTTATTCATTGTAATATCGGAGACCTTGTATTCGTATTCGTGTTGTAATAGAGAGCTGGTTTGTTCTATGCTAAGCAGTGCCGTATTCCAGAAGACTTCACCTCGATCTCTGGGCTGGAATACGGGGCGTTCCGGTTTCTCTGAGCCGGGATGCCACACAAATGATGTGGCCCACCATAACAACGGCTCTTAGTAGGCCGTTAACAGGCCGAAAGCTCGATAGGGCCGTATAAATGGAAATGGCCCACGGGCCTCTAGCAGGCCGAAATAAATGCCAATTTTGTCTTGGCCCTTTTACTTTACGGGCCAGTAAGAGGCCAAAAGTGTTTTGGGCCAGAAGAGGCCCAATTTGCAAACTAGGCTTTTAACAGGCCGAAAGTCGCGTCGGGCTGAAATTGTGCCCTGCGGAACGTGGGCCGCTAATGGACCCAAAATTAGGTTGCACAGTCAAAGGCCCAACTGTTGTGCGGGCCGTTAACAGGCCGAAAGACAAAATGGGCTAGGAATTGGCCCATTTACCGAATGGGCCGAGGAAAGGCCTAAAGTCACAACGGGCTAGAAGTTGGCCCAACTGCAGAATGGGCCGAGAAAAGGCCGAAAGACGTATCGGGCCGTTAACGGGCTGGAACTGACGATGGGCTGCTAACAGGCTGAAAGAAGGTCGGGCCGTAATTGGGCCCAAAGATGTAGCGAGCCGTTAACGGGCTGGAACTGACGACGGGCTGGAAATTGTCAAATCTAGAATGGGCCTTTTATGGGCCGATTCTGTGTAACTTGTATGGGCCGTGCTTGTGAATGGGCCTGACTCAAGTAGGCCGCTAATGGGCCGGCCCGCTTATTTTGACAGGTCCGGACTTTTAACCTAAACGGGCCACTGTTGGGCCGAGCCGCGTGTCGACGTACCATAGGCTCGTCCCGTCCACTCGCTTGATGACACCTGTCCCAACACGGAGCTGACACGTGGATACTAAGGCGAATCAAAATTTTACACGTGGAAAATCCCCATTGGTCCGGGCGGTTAACGGGTTATCGGATCCAAACCGGAACCCGATAGCTTAACGGCGACCTGTTACGGTGGATGCCACGTGTCGGTTACCCTTGACGAAAGCACTTCCATGACGCGCCATTTATCGTCATGGAAGTGGACACTTCAGTGATGATAATTTTGGTATTGTCATGGAACACTTCTACGACAGCATAGGTATGACTATCTTGATTCTGTCATAAAATCGTCATGGATGTACATGCATGACAGAAAACGTGACCTACTGTGACAAACACGTATCATCACGGAAGTGTATTTTTATGTAGTGCACATGGCGACGTTGAGAAGAAGAGATTAGCTTTATTGACACCCGTCCAGGAGGCGTGTCAAGCTGATAAGAAGAGGCCGATAAGCGGTGCGGCAGGCTTGCCGGGATTCGACCTCGGCACAACACCTAGCAGTGCATTTAATGCACTTTGTCCTAACTGCCAGAGTTAGGTATGATAGCACTGTTAGCTATCTAATCACACCCAAATGACTGTTTTGCCACTATGGTCGCCCCTTAACCTAAAAAAGGAGGCCCGAGGCAACCTAGCAAAGTGTTGGAATATTTTTTTCAACCCCCAACACTTATACGCACGCGATTACACCAAGGCAACCTTACCGGGCTAGTGTACTCCGTGCCTTCGTCCTCCACCAGATCAATCCACCCAAGCAGGAGTAGGGTTTTACGCTGCAAAGCGGCCCGAACCTAGGTAAAAACGAGTTGTCCATCGCCGTGCCATCCCCTATTGCTTCTGCTCTTTGTGCAACGCGGTCGTCCCCATGCCGAACCATAAAGGGGCGTCCCTGCCCCATAGGTGATCGTGCTTCCATGCCGACACAAATGATTCACAAAAAGATGCTACTATCTCAGAGTCAAGTCCATATTTAGTGCTAAAATTATGAAAAGCATCGGTATCCATAAATTTTTAACACAATCAAATTCAAGATTTATACCTGACTCCTTACCTTCGTCGAGTTCCCAATCTTCAGAGTTGTGTTTAATTCTTTCCAAAAGATCCAATCTGAATTCAATAGTTTTCTTCATAAAAGAACCAGTGCAAGAAGTATCGAGCATGGATTGATCATTACGAGAAAGCCGAGCATAAAAATTCTGAATAATAATTTCTCTTGAGAGCTCATGATTGGGGCATGAATATAACATTGACTTAAGCCTCCCCCAAGCTTGAGCGATACTTTCTCCTTCATGAGGCCAAAAATTATTTATATAATTCCGATCACGATGAACTAGATGCATAGGATAAAACTTCTGATGAAATTCCAATTTCAATCGGTTGTAATTCCAAGACCCAATATCATCGCATAGCCTATACCATGTCAATGCCTTTCCCTTCAAAGATAAAGGGAAGACCTTCTTCTTAACTTCATCTCTGGGTAAACCTGCAAGCTTAAATAACCCACAAACTTCATCCACATAGATTAGATGCATATCAGGATGTAGTGTTCCATCTCCTGCATAAGGATTACCTAGCAGTTTCTCTATCATACCCGAAGGAATTTCATAATAAATATTTTCAGTAGGTGCAGTAGGTTGAGGAGCAACTCTTTGTTCTTCCGGTTGAGGTGAAGATTGTAGGGTAACGCAGCAGAAAACAAAAAAAAATCCGACCTACGCACCAGCCCAGGACCACTATGGAGACTGCATACAAGGTTTGATCATTTTCGTTACCGACTCGTAGCGCAGCGGAAGTAGAGTCGATGACGATCGGCGGTGCAGATCCCCGCAGCTAGGATTTACAACCTCCCAACCGCGAGGATGTATACCCTCATCCGCCACTCGGACAGCCCTCCGGGAGGTGGTCAGACAGTCCCCCGGACGGTGTCACGGACAGCCCTTCGGGAGGACTCACAGAACTCAGACCGTCACTTGGACAGCCCTTCGGGACGACTCACAGAACTCGGACCGTCACATGGACAGCCCTTCGGGAGGCACTCTCGAACAGCCCCTCGGGCACTAAGATCGAAACTACGACCTCTCTACAGAGTTGCACACATACGGTGTCATCTATCCGGCAGGGCTTCGCCGTCCAGAACTAGTTCCCACCGGAACCCAGACAGCCTTTCGGCTCTACGAAACTATTTCGCGGGGAGGGAGAGAGAAGCCATATCATTGCATGACACTTGTATGTGAGAAGGGATGAGTGTGGAGGGCTGCCCCTCAACCTCTATTTATAGGAAATCCCAAGGGGTAGGGTGGTTTTACAATAAAACCCAAAAGTACATGAATGAAGTCCTTCCACCAAGGGCATAAAGGTGAAACCAAGGAACACGAGGGGCTCCATGGTGGAGCCCCAAGTGTGGCCGGCCACACCCCTTGGGGGCCCCCATGAGGGCCTCCCAATCCATCCATGTCATCCCTAGATCTTTTGGGATAAAGCCCAAACAAGTGGCTTTCCAAAAAGTAACCCAAAAAGCACTTTCACTATTCATGACGACATTTTTCAGCGTCCGTTCGAACTGAAAATATTTATGTGGGCTTAGAACATTTCTAGTACCCACTAAAATAATTTTCAACACATTCTGGAACAATTCCAGATTAGTGATTTTCATCTGCGAAAAGCATCTGAAGTGGTTCCGGCAGCTCCGGAACATTTCCGGTTTTTCTTCCAGAAAATTCCCAAAAGTTTCCAGAATGATTCTGGTACCCTCCAAGAATTATCGGGCATGTGCCGAAACCAATTTGACTTTATGGTATCCTCTGAAACAACTTTTTAGTTTCACCGGAACTCATCCGGTGACCTCTCTCTGCGGAACTTTTCCACTGTCCGAAACTTTTTCGATGTCCGAAACTTTTTCGGTGATTTTCTCTCAGACTCCCTGTCTAGTATTCAGCAGATAGATGACCCTTAAGCGTGTGACCCTATAGGTTCGGTGAAGTATAGACATGACACGGAACCCCTTCCGATCAATGATCAAACATCGGAGTCGTGGACACCCATATTGACCCCTATACCCAAACGAATGAATATTCGAGTGAACCTCCAGTTGCCGTGTGCTATTCCTGTTGCTTCGCGATATGTTACAAATACCTGAGGTGAGACATGTTGGCATTCCCGTGGATCAACAACTTGTCCACTATGCTAGTTACCTCGTTACCGGTATTGTTCTCTTTTCTCGTTACCGTGTTCCGGCATCCCCGTGATCAAATCACAAAGTGTCTGGCCAAATGATGATGGATACCGTAACACCGAGAGGGCCCAGAGATATCTCTCCATCGTCGGAGGAGCAAATCCCAATCTTGAGCTATCAAGTTACTTGACATACTTTTCCATGAACCCGTAAGCCGCCATAATAGCCACCCATTTACGGATGACGTTTAACAAACCCCAAAGTTCATGAAGCAAGCATGAAGAAACTCGATACTCTCATGGTCTAAGGAATCATGCAAATGTTAACCATCTCTGTGTTATTAACCATTAACTTGTGACGAATGTAACTCATAGAATAACATCAATTCGGGTCGATTCAACACAAATGTTCTTCTAACATTGTGCCCTCAAAGTTGCTGGCATAGACATGCCCATGATCAGGAAAACAGAACCATCATGCAACACTTGAGCCAGTCTTAGAGGCCAGACTAGGAATACATTTTACCGTTTATTATTCCACACGTGCACATGAGTTTCCCTCCAAGCCTTGTTTTATTGTAGACTCGAGAACCATAGCAGTTATAGCATGGAACACAAACCTAATTATTAACAGGGAGATAATCAATAACATTTATTATTGCCTCTAGGGCATATCTCCTACAGACTCCCACTTGCACTAGAGTCAATAATCTAGTTAATGCTAATGCACTTTTCACATGTGGCACACCGATGTAAATATGATTCGCTTGTGGTATAGCCTGATGTCCAACGGATCTGACGACTTCAGCTCCGTGTGTATCTTTGCATATCCTCGCGTTTTCATGCTTTCACAAAATTCATATTTTGTGTGGACTTGGCTTTGTATGTATGTGAATCACAGGTCGAACCTGGATTCCTCAGACTGAGTTATGGAGCAACTACCTGCAGTAGTGTCCCATTGACAAAAGCCATCTTGGAACCATACTAAGTTCATGAATGAACTATATGATTCAACATCTTCTTTGTCGCTTTTAAAAGTGGCAACATACTTCGCCTCTGTTATAGAATTCGCCACAGTAACTTGTTTGGAACAATTTCCAACTACCGTGCCACCATATTGTGTATTACACAAAAAACCTTAACTTAAATCGAAAATCGCTTGGAGCATGGATGAAGACTGTATCGATGTAACCTTTTACAACGAACTCTTCATGATCTCCGCTTGCGAGAAAACATGCCATCAGTGCTACTATAGTACTCAATGACCCTTTTTCACTGTTGTCCCATGATCAGTACTTTTGATCACTTTGGTATCTATACTTGCAACAACTTTGGGAGTATTGGACATATCTGGTTGTTTTACATACCATGGAATACATGATTAATCTAAACACAAGAGTGTGTGGAATCTCCATCATGTATTTTGCTCATCAGTGTTTTGGGACACCGAGTCTTGCAAAAACCCTTTCCATGTGACTTCGGCAAGAATCACTCCTTGACGTTTTTAATGCTAAAAGGTTTTAGCATTTTGTCAATATGTATCTTTGCTAAGCCCCATTAGGTAAATCTATCTCCATAGATCATCATGCCTAATATAAAGGCTATTTAGCCCAAGCACTTCATCCAAAAACTATTTCTAAATGAAGTTCTAATTTGTGTCAAGAAATTTATTTCCAATTAACAATGTGCCAAGCACACAATGTTTTTAGAAATTTTATTATGCTCCCACTTACTTTCTTGAATCACAAGCATCTTCTTTACCCATTGATGAATTCAAAACCCTTTTTGACCATTTCATAAAAACACGAAGATTCCAACTCCACTTTGCTCGCTTCTGTCCATCGCTGGAACTCTGAAGTTTGCATACTTACTAGCATCCTCTGGACTGACAAAATACCTTGGACTGTAACACATGCAAGTCCTTGGTTTCATTTCCATCAGATGGAAATCCTTTTGTCATCCTTTGTTTCATATCTCATGATATGAAATATGTATTAATTGCTAGTTCAACCCGAACCGACTTTAAGCATCGCTACGGTGAAACAACCTCATCGTAGTCAACTCCTTGAACTTGTATATTGCAACAAGTTGAGCTTTATGGATAAAACATTTTTATCCGTATCAGTTTTTAGTTCCATAAAATTCGTTAGACTCTTAAGTCTTCCGAAAGGTGTATCATGATTTTAATCTTGAAACATTTATATGGAGACTATCTCGGATTGTATTGGCATTTAGCCAATTCCAGAGTCATGGCCCATCAACGCTTCCTTGTGTATCGTAGGTATACTGTTTTCTAACAACAATATCTCATATGCGCACCTGAGAGGTTTGCACGAGTTTTTCCTACATGGTTCAGCTGCAAGTTCGACTGAAGTCCATACATCTCATGTAGAGGCTTCTGTATCAGTCGCAGTAGGAAACTCTGGAATCACTTCCAAGGTCTCTTTCCTTTGACCTGATGACGAAGATACTGGTTATCTCATCGAGTTGCACTGTCCTCCCACTCACCTTTTGCAAGAACTATTCTCTTTAAAAGCATACCATTTTGTGGCAAAAACCTTTGCCTCGGTATAGTGGTGGGGGAATACCCAATGACTTGGGATAACCTACAAAGTAGCACTTGTCTGATTTGGAATAGGTTTGTAACCTTTTACACAAGCCCCATATTCCAAATGTTAAGAAAAGATATAACATGGTTGGGCGTACCATACCATGGTGTCATTTCAACAGACCCGATGGAGCTCTTTTCAGTGTAAAAGCCGCAGTCTCTAAAGCATTACCTTTTAAAAGGGATAAAGGCAAATTTATTTATGTCATCTTTGATCTTACCATGTCATAAATGGTTCGATTACATCTTCACGGACTTTCCACTTGCAGTGGTGTTCCGGGAGGTGCAAGTTATGAAACCCCTTTCACAACTCATCAGACATTCGCTAAACTTGTAACTCAAATATTCCTTTCTGCAATCGAATTGTAGAAACATAATTTTCTTGTTACAATAACTTCTACTTCATTTTTGAAAACCTTTCGAATGATTTCAAAAGATCCAGACTTACGTCTCATCAAGCAAATATCCATATATCTACTTGAGTCATTTCTGAAGATAGTAAATCCACTACTTGCAACATTTATCGGACTACACACATCAAATGTATGATCACCAATAAGTTTGTTGTTCGTTCCTTATGGCCTGTGAAGGGTATTTCAGTCACTTCACTTTTCAGAGGAAATTTGCAAGTGTCAGATGATTCAAAATCAAACGACTTCAAAAATCCATCATAATGGAATTTATCCATGCGGGTTTCTCCAATGTGACCAAATGTAGTGCCACACTTATGTGGTATTCTTTTAGTCTTACAACATTTAGCGTCAGTGTTATGGGTGTATCATATTACTATCAATATTCATAACATATATCCCATCTGGATGGAAGCATGGCCCTTCATGTTATTCATAATACTGAACAACAATTGTTCTTTTTATGAACAACCCTTTTGCAACAAACATTTTGCAATGGGCTAGAGTGTATGAAACTCTAAAATGAATTATGAAAGTAAAAAACAGAGGTAATATATTATTATCATTATTCATAACATACATCTCATTCTCAATGAAAGTATGGCCCTTATGTTATTCATAACATCGAACATAAAAAGTTCTCTTATGAATAACCTTTTTGCAAGATTCCTTATGCAAAGGGCTATAGTGTATGAAACTCCAAAATGAATTATGAAAGTAAATACATAGGGAATACACCGATGGAAGGTATAGTAACTATTACTATGTTCCCAGCGTGTATCAAAACCTCATTCCTGGCTAGTCTTCCAGGCCATAGTAGTTCTTACATCGAGTTGCAACAGAAAGCAATCGAGCGGGTATCTTTGTGATTAACTCACAATACCCAAGAATTAGTGATCAACATGTTTAACCATAATTCCCAAGAACTATATCTTTGACCAGCCTTCTATACATCAAAAACTTGTATGACATTCATACATGAGCTGGATATTCCAGTCTTCTTTCTTTCTGCCTTTATACTTCTAACAGTTTAACTTTCAATATTTCTCCTACTCTCAGAAGAAGCACCCAACTTAAGAGTGGCGTTAGCCCCGGACTTCCTGGGCGTGAAAGTTTCACTAACACCCTTCGGACACTTCCTTTCTCTTTAAGTTGTTGTTTTATTCACCTTTCATCATATGACAGGCGTTCTTCTGGATCCCTTTCTTATCAGTCTAATGCATAGTAAAACTCCTTTACTAATAGTTTGCAAACAAACATTGCTTTGGATATCTCATATCTTTTAGCCTTTGTCTGTCTCTGAAAATGATTTTCAGATTCCATGAATATCACATAACTATCCAAACTTTCAAAGTTCGGGTCTCATGGAAGCAAACATATTGCACTTGACTGAAAACGGAATTCTAGCTTTTGGATCGAAGGACGAGAGTCACATGATCCATAGCATAAGAGAGAGAATACCGAAAGTATGCGATAGGACAAAGTCCTTCTTGGCACTCTTGAGGACAATCCTCACATTATGTTACCAACCGTAAAGGTTTAACCAGATATTTAACAGCTGTTCAATTTTAATAGGGAAGGTGGAAACGTGAGCCATTATTCTACAACTATTTTGCAAATCACACTTTAGACAGTGTTCAAAATTAATTGCACAGAGAATTAAACAAGTTAATTCTAAAGTGCGCTCCCACTCAAATCAATACCTCTCATAATTGATTGTGAGTGATTCAAGATCCACATTTCAATTCAACGCCATTGATGTGGACATCACTGATGACGAGAATTTCAATTGGTGGGCAAACATGCCGATCACATCTCTATGTGACTCCTGTTCATATTTCGATGGGCGTGTTCCGAGCTCAGGATGATCAAGCCAGAACGTCAAGACAACCAAGTGATCTCGCTGCGAGGTCTGACCTCACCCGCCTCACACTTCTCTAATCGTTCGTACCCATGTGGACATGGCGCACCCCGAAAAGTTAGGTGCCGTGACGGTGCTACACTTGGGAGAACATTAACTACTTGATATTTTTGTGAGAGATCACCCTAATAAAAAGTGACTACCGCGCAATCAAGAAGGGTGCATCATAAGGGATAAACATCTCAGGCAATTCATAATAGCATGATATGGTATAGCCCTTTCTGACGGAGAAGTCTTGTATTTCGTCATCTTCGGCATTCGCGTCGGTGTTCACCTTCGTGAAGATTGCCACCACCTTGTCGATGCACCAGATAATATTGCTATCTCTATAGCTGATAAAATAATGCATTACACAAGGTCGACACGCAGGTCATTTAAAGTGCAATCACATGGCTCCAGCCATCATGCCAAATCATGACACGCAGGTCATGTTAATCAATTTACATCATATAGATATCTCATACATAATCAAATTATTATGAGCACTGCTATACCACATCATATGCACATGCAAACCCTCCTGCAAAACCAAGTTAGACGCCTCTAATCGGTTCATGCAAAAACTTGTTTTACGTGGCTTCTAAGGTTTCGAAACAAACCAAAGCTACCAACGTCCATCATCAAGCATGATAATTGAAGCGCTAGATTAACTTCGCGGGGTGTATGAAACACGAGATAATAAAATCTCGAGCCCCATACTGAACTTCGTCATACGCATGACCCCCGTGCAGATCATATCTGCATTGCCCTTTCATCTGCGAAACATCCATCTTTCTTTAACTATGGTGGAACCCAAAGAACTGTTAGCACTTCGTTGATCTGTCAATCAGCATACTCGGGAGCAGCATGAAAGGATCGCGGATTGCCAGAAATTTGTGAGATTCCACCATGCCGTCAAGATCAGGACTACGCAAATTCAGGGAAGCAACAAGAACATCGGGTAACAGATTTCATCTGCTACCCGCACAAATAATTTTCAGTAATAGAACTCATCTACTCCCTAATTATATTGTGCAACACCCATACATCTCCATGTATTCTAGATTGCAACCTGCATCTACGCATAGCACGGCTCATGATGCCACTGTAGGGTAACGCAGCAGAAAAAAAAATTCCGACCTACGCACCAGCCCAGGACCACTATGGAGACTGCATACAAGGTTTGATCATTTTCGTTACCGACTCGTAGCGCAGCGGAAGTAGAGTCGATGACGATCGGCGGTGCAGATCCCCGCAGCTAGGATTTACAACCTCCCAACCGCGAGGATGTATACCCTCATCCGCCACTCGGACAGCCCTCCGGGAGGTGGTCGGACAGTCCCCCGGACGGTGTCGCGGACAGCCCTTCGGGAGGACTCACCGAACTCGGACCGTCACTTGGACAGCCCTTCGGGACGACTCACAGAACTCGGACCGTCACATGGATAGCCCTTCAGGAGGCACTCTCGAACAGCCCCTTGGGCACTAAGATCGAAACTACGACCTCTCTACAGAGTTGCACACATACGGTGTCATCTATCCGGCAGGGCTTCGCCGTCCAGAACTAGTTCCCACCGGAACCCAGACAGCCTTTCGGCTCTACGAAACTATTTCGCGGGGAGAGAGAGAGAAGCCAGATCATTGCATGGCACTTGTATGTGAGAAGGGATGAGTGTGGAGGGCTGCCTCTCCACCTCTATTTATAGGAAATCCCAAGGGGTAGGGTGGTTTACAATAAAACCCAAAAGTACATGAATGAAGTCCTTCCACCAAGGGAATAAAGGTGAAACCAAGGAACAAGAGGGGCTCCATGGTGGAGCCCCAAGTGTGGCCGGCCACACCTCTTGGGGGGCCCCCATGAGGGCCTCCCAATCCATCTATGTCATCCCTAGATCTTTTGGGATAAAGCCAAAACAAGTGGCTTTCCAAAAAGTAACCCAAAAAGCACTTTCACTATTCACGACGACATTTTTCAGCGTTCGTTCAAACTGAAAATATTTATGTGGGCTTAGCACATTTCCAGTACCCACTAAAATAATTTTCAACGCGTTCTAGAACAATTCCAGATTAGTGATTTTCATCTGCGAAAAGCATCTGAAGTGGTTCCGGCAGCTCCGGAACATTTCCGGTTTTTCTTCCAGAAAATTCCCAAAAGTTTCCAGAATGATTCTGGCGCCCTCCAAGAATTATCGGGCATGTGCCGAAACCAATTTGACTTTATGGTATCCTCTGAAACAACATTTAGTTTCACCGGAACTCATCCGGTGACCTCTCTCTGCGGAACTTTTCCGCTGTCCGAAACTTTTTCGGTGTCCGAAACTTTTTCGGTGATTTTCTCTCAGACTCCCTGTCTAGTATTCAGCAAATAGATGACCCTTAAGCGTGTGACCCTATAGGTTCGGTGAAGTATAGACATGACACGGAACCCCATCCGATCAATGATCAACATCGGAGCCATGGACACCCATATTGACCCCTATACCCACACGAATGAATATTAGAGTGAACCTCTAGTTGTCATGTGCTATTCCTGTTGCTTCATGATATGTTACAAATACCCAAGGTGAGACATGTTGGCATTCCCGTGGATCAACAACTTGTCCACTATGCTAGTTACCTCGTTACCGGTATTGTTCTCTTTTCTCGTTACCGTGTTCCGGCATCCCCGTGATCAAATCACAAAGTGTCTGGCCAGATGATGATGGATACCGTAACACCGAGAGGGCCCAGAGATATCTCTCCATCGTCGGAGGAGCAAATCCCAATCTTGAGCTATCAAGTTACTTAACATACTTTTCCATGAACCCGTAAGCCGCCGTAATAGCCACCCATTTACGGATGACGTTTAACAAACCCCAAAGTTCATGAAGCAAGCATGAAGAAACTCGGTACTCTCATGGTCTAAGGAATCATGCAAACGTTAACCATCTATGTGTTATTAACCATTAACTTGTGACAAATGTAACTCATAGCATAACATCAATTCGGGTCGATTCAACACAAATGTTCTTCTAACATTGTGCCCTCAAAGTTGCTGGCATAGACATGCCCATGATCAGGAAAACAGAACCATCATGCAACACTTGAGCCAGTCTTAGAGGCCAGACTAGGAATACATTTTACCGTTTATTATTCCACACGTGCACATGAGTTTCCCTCCAAGCCTCGTTTTATTGTAGACTCGAGAACCATAGCAGTTATAGCATGGAACACAAACCTAATTATGAACAGGGAGATAATCAATAAAATTTATTATTGCCTCTAGGGCATATCTCCTACAAAGATACCCCGAACAAGCCCCTCAAAGGATTATTTTCCATAATGGCAAGTGATAGTAAATTTCACCACGTAATATAAATTTTTCCTTACCAAATTCCACTCACCAAAGGTGCTTCACTCCCCGGCAACGGCGCCAGAAAAGAGTCTTGATGACCCACAAGTATAGGGGATCTATCTTAGTCCTTTCCATAAGTAAGAGTGTCGAACCCAACGAGGAGCAGAAGAAAATGACAAGCGGTTTTCAGCAAGGTATTCTCTGCAAGCACTGAAATTATTGATAACAGATAGTTTGGTGATAAGATAATTCGTAACGGGTAACAAGTGACAAGTGTAACAAAGGTGCAGAAAGGTGGCCCAATCCCTTTTATAGCAAAGAATAAGCCTGGACGAACTCTTATATAAAAGCAAAGCGCTCCGAGGACACATGGGAATTATCTCAAGTTAGTTTTCATCATGCTCATATGATTCGCATTCGTTACTTTGATAATTTGATATGTGGGTGGACCGGTGCTTGGGTGTTGTCCTTATTTGGACAAACCTCTCACTTATGATTAACCCCTCTCGCAAGCATCCGCAACTACGAAAGAAGAATTAAGATAAATCTAACCATAGCATGAAACATGTGGATCCAAATCAGCCCCTTATGAAGCAACGGATAAACTAGGGTTTAAGCTTCTGTCACTAGCAACCCATCATCTACTTATTACTTCCCAATGCCTTCCCCTAGGCCCAAATAATGGTGAAGTTTCATGTAGTCGATGTTCACATAACACCACTAGAGGAAAGACAACATACATCTCATCAAAATATCGAACGAATACCAAAGTCACATGATTACTTATAACAAGACTTCTCCCATTTCCTCAGGAACAAAAGTAACTACTCACAAAGCATGTTCATGTTCATGATCAGAGGGGTAATAAATATCATTAAGGATCTGAACATATGATCTTCCACCAAATAAACCAACTAGCATCAACTACAAGGAGTAATCAACACTACTAGCAACCCACAGTTACCAATCTAAGGTTTTGAGGCAAAGATTGAATACAAGAGATGAACTAGGGATTGAGAGGAGATGGTGCTGGTGAAGATGTTGATGAAGATTGAACCTCCCACTATGAGAGGATCAATGGTGATGACGATGTCTTCGATTTCCCCCTCCCGGAGGGAAGTTTTCCCGGCAGAATCGCTCTATCGGAGCCCTAGATTGCTTCTGCCCAGGTTTCGCCTCGAGACGACGGCGCTTCATCCCGAAAGCTCTCTTCTGATTTTTTTTTCTAGGTTAAAACCCTTCATATAGCAGAAGATGGACACCGGGGCTGGCCAGGGGGCCCACAAGCTCAGGGGCGTGCCCTGGGGGGTAGGGCGCGCCCCCCAGGCTTATGGCCACCTGGTGGGTCCCCTTCTGTTGTTTCTTCGCCCAATAATTCTTATATATTCCAAAACAATCCGTAAAGTTTCAGGACATTTGGAGTTGTACATAATAGGTATCTCAGATTTGCTCCTTTCCGGTCCAGAATTCCAGCTGCCGGCATTCTCCCTCTTCATGTAAACCTTGTAAAATAAGAGAGAAAAGGCATAAAATTTGTATCATAAAGTGAAATAACAGTCCATAATGCAATAAATATGAACATAAAAACATGATGCAAAATGGAAGTATCAATACCCAGAAGTCGGAGGATCTGAAAGATATTGCAAATCGGGTTCCGCTCTTAGGGTATCTCCAACGCCGACCCTTAAGCCGCCCGTATCTGCCCGGACGCAGTTGTCCGGATCTCGTAAGTCATCCAACGCCACCCCCATCGGTCCGCGGAGCAGTCTAGACCACAATTTTCCTGCAAAGTCAAAACAAACTGCCGGGGGGCTTTGCTGGAGTCCGGACACAAGCCGCGTAGGACTCCAACACCCCCAGCCCACCAAAAACTGAGTCGGAGCCCCGCTTTTGTAGCTGGCCGCATTGTTTCCACGGCAAAATCCCCCACTCTTTTCTTCCATCTCGCTGGTCCACCAAATTCCCGTCCTTTTCCCCCACTCTCTTTTTCCCTCTCGCTCGCCGACGCATGGACTGAGGGGAGACCCAGTCGTAGACGGAGGTGGTGGAGGATCCGAGCATCATGCTCGCCTAGAATATCAACTCAGCGACACGTCAAAATCGTCGCGTCAAAGCGAAGGAAAAGGCGAAAACGCTCAGGAAGCAGAAGGCCGGTAGAGGGCGTGTCGGTGGCGGACGAGGCGGTGGGTGTGCTGGTCATGCACGTGGTGGAGGTCGAGGCCAGGGTCGGGGGGCCCGCCGCCCTGGCCAACCATGCAGACGCCGCCATGGCCGGAACATTACAAGGCTCCGTACTACTACGCCTCCAAGCAGCTGGGTAGGCAGTCCCCAACATCCCTCGTCGTGTCGTTCATCATCGATGTCACCGCGGCGCCTCTGCTTTTCGCTAAGTGTTCATCGTCGCCGCTTGTCCGAATGCGGGCGACAGGCGTGGAGCAGATGGGTGCGTGCACACTATACGCCGGTATGCCTAAAACGTGAGAGCCAACGTACGAGGACGCGCACAGGAAGATGTACGAGATCATCCACGAGGGAGGCGGAGGAGGAAGTACCTATGAGGACGAGTAGGTGGATGACTCGAAGCCCACCCAATTCGGCACCTACAACCAGCCGGGCACGCAACAGTATACCCAGTCTGGCGGCTACACCCAGGTCGGCACGCAAAAGCAGGACTACACCCAGCTGGGCACGAGACACGCAGCAGCAGGATTGGGCCACCGGACAGCGGCAGGAGGACAAGGAGGACGGCGAGGACGATGATCCGGATGATTCCGGTGGCGATTCAAAGAAGAGGGCCAGAGGAGAAAGGTTCAACATGCGGAAGGATGAGCTGTTGTGTGATGCATGGTTGGTTGCTAGCCTCGATCCAATCCATGGCACTGAGCAAAAGGGCACAACCTTTTGGGCCAATATTCATACTTGGTTCCATGAACACAAGCATTTCGCGCTCTACTGTAGCGCGGTCATCCGCAAACGTGAATCAAAGTCCCCTAACCATCTATGGTACACCATCCAAGAGGCCGTGTCGGAGTATTGCGACCACTTGAGGCAAGTCATCGCACGGTGGCCTAGTGGTGCTCAAATCACCGAGCAAGTAAGTTGTTAATATGTGTATATCACTTGTCGGATATGCATTGTTGTGCAGATCATCTGTAGCTGGATATGCATAGTTTTGTAGCCGGATATGTATGCATTGTGTAGATCATTGGTAGCCGGATATGCACAGTTTTTAGCCAGACATGTATGCATTGTGTAGATCATTGATAGCCCGATATGTGTTGCATAGTTTTGTAGCCAGATATGTATGCATTCTGTAGACAATTGGTTGTGGGAGATGCATTGCATAGTTTTGTAGCCGGATATACATGTACTTCACCGACAAAGAAAAATCTCTCCAACACGTACCTCAATAGAGAATCTTTCAAATATTATTTATCTATTTCCAAAAGTTTTTTATCCTGGTGCAATGGGTGCGGAAGTGGATCCTCTAACATTAAGGAGCAAAGTCACCTAAGCTACAGTGCAAGCTAGTGTAAAACAGAGAAGGAAAGTCACGGGTACTGTAGCGAACATTGTATTATCTACTTAAGTAGGTATTGTACACAGTTACTGTTGATATAAATAAATTTAAAATTAATTTTATTGCATCATAATTTTGTTTGTATGTAATTTTTGTAAATGTATAAAGTAGATTTGTAATTTGGAAATTAATTCAAGTCATTTTAGCCTTAATCATGTGGAAGTGAAGGAGGGAAGTTAGGAAATTGTAGCTTAGGTGACTTCCCTCCTTAATGTTAGAGGATCCACTTCCGGTGCAATGGCCAGCGCGTTCTGTTTTCACTCAAGCCACCTGAGTAATGACGAGTGGAAACAATGGCCATCCGATAACTACAAGGGTAGAGCCTCCTTTTTTTTTACATCAATAGTGGAGAGCCTCCTAGCGCAATGGCGAGTGTCTTCTAGTTTCACTCAAGCCACCTGAGTTCAAATCTCCTCACCTACCTAACAACGAAAGTTAAGGAAGTGAACTTTCCCTCCTTTTCTTTATTCCCAAAAGAATAATTTGTGAAGAATACGATGTTGTCAGATAACCAAAAACCGAGAAAGGACAAGCCAGTAAAATGCCTCTTTTTCTTTATTCCCAAAAGTGTGATAATTGTATATGTATATACAATAATTTGTGAAGAATACGATGTTGTCAGATAACCAAAAACCGAGAAAGGACAAGCCAGTAAAATGGACAGATGCCATTTCACAGATCTACAGCACCTATCCAAAACCTGGTAAACGCACCCAAAAACGGAAACCTGGTAAAATTGCATTGGCAGGGCAACACTGTCCCAGTTACACCACCTACAGTTTCCAGCACCAGTCACACCTGAGACGTGAAACATTCTGCCTGAAGATCTTCCGTGGGTCAATAAGGTTCTTGCAGCTGGTGGCGAGGCATTCCAGCCCGAAGTATGTTGGGCATGTTTCCTAGCGAGCCCCCTCGGATCCTTCCCTCCACCGGAGGATGCACGTATCGGATCCCTTCGGGTTCAGGGGGCAAGTGTTCAAGGATGCAGTTCTCATCTAAGCTGTCACTGGTCAAACCAGGTCAGACTCCACCGCATCTTGCCACCACCAAGGGACCCCAGCCTTGTAATAGTGATGCTCGCCTTCATGATCCCACGAGATCTCAGATGCTTGCAGACCAATTACGGATTTTGGTTCCTTGCCATGGCAAGCAACCCATGCTTCAACAGCAGCAGCTTTTTCCTCTTCACTGCTGTAATTCCAGCTCACCCTACCATATGGGTTTATGCTTGGGTTAGCCATTGCTGCGATCGCTCCAGTCATGTACGCAGAATCCCCAACAATTGGAGCGCCTATAGCAGCCAGCTGTGCTCTAATCTGCATATCATTCAATTTACAAATTACACACTTGAGTAGTTATAAGCAACATTTTAGAGAAAGAATGTACCAGTGAATGAAACAATTGCATATTGACCATTTGTTCAATTTCGAGAACAAGAAAGGCTGTACTTCGATACAACACAAGACAACTGCATATTTAGCTAAGAGCAACCACATATTCACATTGGTACTCTCTATTCTGTATCCACGCATCAAGAAGGAAACACAGGGAACTTCTTATACCAGTTTTGAATATGAGAAGAAGTATCAGGGCTTTATGCACTGTCGAGATTAACCAAAGCATTCTTGATCCATGAAACTACTATCCCATATGATACATGTAAATGCTCTGATTATGTTAAATAAGAAAAGCAGAAATAGGCAAATATTACTTTACAGTTTACATCAGAGTATCCTATCCCTAGACAAGAGCCTGTCAGTTTTAATTCTCTTTAGGCTACCGAAAGAAAAAAAGAAAAGAAAAGGTCTATAACAGTGTCCTTTTCGTACAATAGGAGTTTAGAACATCACAGATGAATGATGAACCTTAAAGAAAGAAACAATTAGTTTGAATCAGAAAGATACGATACCTGATGAGTTTTCCCTGTCATGAGATTGATTTTACATTCATAGGCAGCTTCCTGTTTGGGCCACCCACAGTTGTCCACTTTGTGGACTTTTGTTATCAACGGTTTTGGCCATGGAACCTTCTTACAGTCTAATATCTCCATTTGACAGAGATGCCATCTTTCAATATGATCTGATAAAGTATAACAAAAACATTAATCTACTAATGTAAGGATAGCAGATTAGGGAAATGCATTGGAGCTCCCACAGGTGCCACACACCCCTATATGAATATAGCATTACAAAAAATACCAGGAATTTTCAAAACAATCTGAAATTTTGGGATATCAAACCTGGGAGCCCATTGTACACCCATGTTCAGTTTTGGGGGGAATGGGTGCCCTTGGTATCCATGGCGAAGGAAATACGGTCTGACATACGATCCATCCAAATAGTTTTTTCTATACATAGAATTTTTTTGACTTTTTTACCGAGATTACCACGGGCACCCATTCCCCACAAAACTGAACATGGGTGTACAATGGGCACCAAGGTTTGATATCCCAAAATTTCAGATTTTTTTGAAATTTCCTGGTATTTTTTTAATGCTATATGCATATAGGGGTGTGTGGCACCCGAGAGCCACAAATCCTCATACTAGCAGATTATCTATACATGTCTGGTACAATATCCAATGCTAAGACAATATTACACTAGTTACTTGTTACGTAGTTTATAGCTGCAGATGCAAACTATCAGGCTAGAAGTTTATGCAACATACGGAGTACTTGTTTCAATCAGGTCAAAGACTTCTTAATTGTTTAACACCAAAACAGCATTGACACAACTGAATGAGTAACAAGGCAGCACACAAAGAAAATCTGACATACATGTACTACGTGAGTCCTATACGTACACAATTGTTTATCTCCAATGAAATCAAGTGGACATGGTTCCACATGCACCTGAATGAACAGTAAAAATGGCGGATTTTTTTTTTTTCAATTCTAACTTTTTTTGTAACAAACATGGCCGAGTGTTCTAACCACGTGTGAATATTGGTGAAGAAATGCCATCCATGGTGTTCTGAACGGAAAAGATCAAATTGTTGGTCGCCTAGAACACGATGGATGTCATTTCTTCACGAAAATTCACATGTGGCTAGAACACTCATTATGTTTGCTACAAAAAAAAACCCGCTATTTTCCAGTTATTACTATTCATCTGGGTGCATGTACACCCAGGACTCCAGGAGCCAAAACTCTGTGTCATAATGAACGGTCGCAATTTAATGATGGTGTGTTACTACATATATGTTACATTGGAGATCTTACCTAAAATCTAATATGTTTGCGAACTGCAATCCAACTACATGTACATTTTAACTCAAGCCAACAACTTTAACACTAACATACAGAGCAATTAACTGTAATTCAGGGATTACCTTCTGAAACAAGTCTCGGAGCACGATTAAGGGGACGCATGTAATGAGTAATTATTCCTGGAGACACAGGTTCTGTTGTAAGTGCGAGATAAACTTTTTTAACTTGCTTTTCCTGTCGCAGAAGAAAAAAAATCATTGTCACTAGATGTTCACAGAGCAACATATTATAGTGAGCAATAGAAGAACATACCCTTATCAATCCATGGAAAACTGAGCAGAATTCCTTGGTTTTAGATAATACCACACTGCAAATTGCAAATTCTCAAATTAAGTGAAAATGATGGCATTAGTTATTTGCATTCCACAACATGTGGTTTATATAAGCATGTTAGCAAAAGACAAACCAGCCCTCCGAACAGTTGTCAATCTGATGAGTTGTCATTAAAGGGCTCTCCAATCCTAACGCACGTGAAGTAAAAACCACGCAGGATTCCTCAATATTATCAGTTGCACCTCCTACCTACACATTTAGAAATTATCAACGGATATTAGTTTGGAGTTCGGACCCTTAAACTTCTATCCATGGCCTAATGCACTAACTGGATCTTTCCTCAACCCACTAGCTCTGAAACTATAAATCATGTTTCATGAATAATCCTGGTCTTACACTTGTGCATCCTCTTACATCAGTGGTATGTAGTTTTTTAAATTATGTGAGGCCAGCATTTAGCTACGCTTTAATTTTATGAAGCCACCATTTGGTTACATTTTAATTTAATGGAGCCACCATTTAGTAAAGTAAATGGATTGCATAGTCAATGGGATTTTGAAATGACACAGATAATAAGTGCCTAGCTAAATTAGAGAAACCAGATAGCTACTTGCAGAAACATAACCAGTACTTGCAGAAAGACCTTGAAAATGTACAGTAGATACAAAAACAGGGGAGAAAGGGAAAAAAATGATCATACTGATGTTGCAGCTGGCTTATTGAGGACAACAAAGTCATCAGTGATTGCCACTACCCTGGATTTCCAGTCAATTTCATAGCACCTGATAATATTTGGTAAACCACGGACGCATTAGTACACAACCCGATGTGGTCAATCAGCATCACGGTAGTTAGCAGTACATAACTGATAGCAGTCACCAATGCAAAACATCCTAGCAGATAAAAACAACTGCAGAATTTTACCTGGGGAACCGTTTGGGATGCACATGAACCCTTAGATAAGTGCCCGCCTCAAGGCGCTGGCTGGGGTCGGTCACCCGGAACGTCTTCTGCGCCTCCCTGACGGTCTTCCCTTTAATGGACGCCCTCCCGCGAAGGAGCGAAGGCTCTGTCACCTCTCTGAAGATCCTCACATGCTCCGGAGCGGCGTACGGAGGCGGCTGCGGCGCAACAAGAGCATAGTACACGGCCCCGAACTTGATGAGATCTGCAACGTACCTTCACGCGCACAATGTTACCAAATCACTCGTGCTCGCTTCGGCCTAGGCATTTCACCTTCCAATAAGCTTAGCTAGCGTAACAGATACAGATACAGAGCGTATGGGTGCTTACATAGGGGGGAGGTTGAGGGACCTGGAGATGAACTCGCCGGCGACCTCGTCTTCCCGGGCGACGAGGTGCTCGATCCTCGGAGGGTCGTCTTTGGACGGGCAGGGCAGAAGCCTGTCGTACGCTGGGTACCTGCAGGTGCAGTAGATGCCAACACCATCAGTGTGCTGCCTGCGGAGCGGAGCAGAGGCTGCTCGCGAGGGCGGGGTTGAGGGGAGCTTACGAGGTGGCTGTTAGGGCCTCTACGGGGTCAGCGGCTCTGGTTGCCCTGGCGGCGGCGGCGGCGTCGAGGTGCGTGGTGGGGGAGACGCGGAAGCGGTGGCGTGGGATGCGGCGGGTGGTGAGAAGCGGGGAAGAGGAGTAGAGGGCGCGGGGGAGGAGGGGCGGCGGCGGCAAGGGCCGGTGCCATAGCTGCGGGAGGAGGGAGGCCAAGGACGCCGCGGGCTTCGCCATTCCGGCGGGTGGCGGCGGCCGGCGGGGTTCGGCTTTTCCCCTTCGTTGGGGGTTTTGCCCTTCTGGCCTTTTGGGCACGTCTAAGATAAGATTGTGATTTTTTTTTTTTCTGATATGATATTTGGGCGTGAGGAGGGAGTGTTTTTATATCTAAACTTTGTCTTAAAAGCATCTTCAACAGCCGCGCGATATAAGCGCCGCACTGGAAAAATCCAGTTTTTTGCACGCGCGCAGCCGCTCCAGGCGCTCCAGCGGAGGCGCAAAAAACACGCGCGGCATAAGTGGTTCATAGCGCGGGGCGAAACGGCATCACGCGCCGCTTATTTCGTGCGTCCGCTCCCGTGCGCTGCACACTCAAGCGCCCGCGCCACGACTTCCACCTACCACCAATCCAGGCGCTAGCGCCGCCGCCCGCACCACCCCATTTGCTCCGGCGACCCGACGACGCTTTCCCGGCCTATCGCCGCGCCGCCGCTACTTCCTCCGTCTCCCTCTAGTCGCCGCCGCCCCTCGCGCGCGTCATTCCTTCGACGAACAGCGCCCGGCCGCCCACTGCCACTCGGTGCCCACAAGGTGTTCGACAAAACGCTTGCAAGGTATGTATTTCTTCAACTTCACATTTTTTAGATGAATTTGGTGCATGTTCTTTGTAGTTTTTATAGACTAGTTTAAATTCAACTTTGTAGGTGAGTTCGTCATATGATTCTTCCGAAGAAGAATTTGATATTGAAGAGGAGGACCTTGCAATGATCCTAGCCATGCACATCAATAAAAAACCGAAGCACGGTGGTTCGGTTATGGGTCGGCAGAAAATTTGGAGGGATAAGATCGATGCCGACAACAGATTGATGAGGCACTATTTTGTGGATAATCCCGTGTACCCCGAGTTGTACTTTCGACGCCGGTTTAGCATGAGCACCGAGTTGTTCAGGCGCATTGCAGAGAAACTGGCAAGCCATGATCGGTTTTTTCAGCAAAGGAGGAATGCTGCAAACTGGTTTTAGCGCGTCGCGCGTGTGACGACCCCGACTCAATCGTGCACTAACCATACACGCAAATGCACACGATCAAGCTTAAGGACTCACTTGGAGATATCACAACACAACTCTAAAACATAAATAAAGTCATACAAGCTTTATATTACAAGCCAGAGGGCTCGAATATATAAGCTCGCATACAAGCGTCAGCGGAAGCATCAGATATCTGAGTAGAGATATGAAACGGAAACAGATAAGCCTCTAGGAAGGCGGGGCAAAAGAAAACACTATGATCGAAAGGCACATGCCTCCTGCCTGGGACCCTCCGAATCTACTCCTGGTCGTCGGCAAGCTTGTAGTAGTAACCACCATCGGGGTGGTAGTAGTAGTCGTCTGCGGGGGCAGCTGGCCCCGGGGCTCCGTCGTCTGGTTGCATCAAAAGGGGAAAGGGGAAAAAGAGGAAGCAAAGCAACCGTGAGTACTCATCTGAAGTACTCAGTAAGCAAGGATCTACACTACATATGCAATATTTTCAAATAGAGGCTGTATATGTGGACTGGGCTGCAGAAATGCCAGAATAGAGAGAATGCCTAGTCCTATCGAAGACTAGCATCTTCAGCGGTCTTGCAGCATTAGAAAAGTGTAGATCAGTACAGCATAAAGTAGTAGCAGTAATCAGTATCAACCTCGGCCAGAGATCCTTTCTCGACTCCCTGCGGGAAAGCAATCCCAGAGCCCTAGTATCCATTTCTCATCACAAGTATCCAGTTCTAGTTGTATCGATCGGGATACAACTCCGAGCGTCCGTTACCGAGGATCAGCTATGCATAGATTAGTTCTTCCCTGCAGGGGTGCACCAACTTACCCACCACGCTCGATTAACTCCGGCCGGACACACTTTTCTGGGTCATGCCCGGCCTTGGCCAAATGATACGCCGCAACCCGACCTATGCTTAATAGAGAGGTCAGCACGCCGGACTAAACCTATGCGCCCAGGGGTCTTGGGCCATCGCCCCGGGAACTCCTGCACGTTGCGAACGCGGCCGGTGAGCAGACCTAGCAGCCTGCAGTACAACGGAGGGTGCTTAACGCGGTCTAACCCAGCGCGCGCCGCTCAATTGCTGACGTCCATTAAGCTTCGGCTGATGCATACGACGCAGAGTGCCCATAACTATTCCCACGTGATGGTTAGCGCTATCGGGCCAGAGGCCCACTCGGATCAAATATCCAAACCGTTAGTGAATTAGGAGCACGCGATAACGAGCAGAGACTAACGATCGATGTGACCCCGTCGCCCCGTCTCGAGGACTTGCGGCAAGGGCTAAGAATGCCTGGCCATGCCTCGTAATTATCTCGCGGGTACTCTCTCTGGTCACCCGACTACACATCATTCGCATCACTTGTTCGCGCGGGTACCCCTCAGGGCCGACCCGACTTTAGTATCATGGTTATATGGTATAGTCATAGTATCCGTGTGTCCAGAACACCAAGGGGGAACCCTGAGGAATCACCCTCGATGGAATTCCACCTGATGTAATCGTCAAGGTGAACTAAGGAGGAATCACCCTCGAGGTCCACTCTTGAGGAGTTGCATGACAACGTCGTTACCGGGAGTAGAGAAAGAGGAATCACCCTCGAGGACCACAACCGGTGAACTAACCTACAAGGTTAACATCAGAAGTGCTGACGAGGTATCACCCTCGGCACTCGATAGTAACCCGGTAGTGTCGTACAACTAGGGGGGTGATGTGCGGTGCCGGGGTCTGGTCTTCAATCCCGCTGATCGGGTCTTCTGATAATCCAGCGGGGCAGTTGGGTCAAAATGGGGTCTCTGACGGGTCTCTAACCAGCCTATGCTAAACAGTTTAGGAAAGCAGGTAATTATCATCAGCAGGTTACAAAATCAGGCTATGCATCAGAATAGGTAAAGCAGTAGCAACAGCAATTCTAATGCAAGCATAAGAGAGAAGAGAATAGGCGATATCGGAATGTTCAAAGGGAGGGTGCTTGCCTGGAAGCTCTGCGTCAAGGGTCTGATCGCCAACTGTGTAGTCGTACTCCAGAGCTGCGTCGGCCTCGGGGACTACGTCGGTGTCGGGGTCTACCGAGAGAAAAGAGGGGGAGGAAACAAATAAATTCACAGCAAATATATGCAACACGGAGCATGCTATGCTTAAGGTGCAGTGCAGGGTTGCCTAAAAGTATATCTATGTCATATTAGTTATTTTAGGCTTCAAGTTGGAATTATTAACCGGTATATATGCACTATTCATCTATCGAAAACGGGCTAAAAGTTGCGGGTTCACCTCCGTAGAGGGTCCCGACACGGAAACAGATGGCACGGTTGGATTCGTCTCGTCATTCTGAGCAACTTTCATGTACAAAGTTTTTTTATCTGACCTACGGTTTAATTTCTACGAATTTTTAAAGATTATAACATTTTCTGAAATTCTGGAATTATTTATTTAACAGAAATGGATTATGACATCAGCATTGCGTGGGGATGACGTCAGCAGTCAACAGACTCGCTGACCAGGTCAAACCTGACCTATGGGTCTAGTAGGACCCACATGTCAGCCTCTGTTAGCTTAACAGTGGATTAAATTAATTAACAGACTAATTAGAGGGGTGGGCCCCAGATGTCAGTGGGTAATTAGGCTAAACTAATTAGTTTTTAATTAAAACGGTTTAATTAGACTAATTATAAACGGGGGCCCACATGTCAGTGGCTGGGGGCTGCCCAGTCAGCACGTTGACTGGGTCAACCCAGTCAACGGGGCCCCAGGGCCCACTGGTCAGCGACCCAGGGGCGGGGCCCACCGAGCCACGTCGGCGTCGGGGCCGGAGATAACTCCGGTGACCAAAAACGCGGCGGCGCGTCGCCGGAGCGCGTCAGAATCGCTCCACATGGGTCCGTTTTGCGCGCGACTACTTGTGTTCGATCGGGCGCACGCTCGCGCGTCGAACTGCGGTGGTGGCCCGGCCGGAAACGGCCGGAGACGGTGGTGGCGAGCGGCGGAGCGGACGCCGGAGTTCGGGCGTCGACGGATCCGGCGCTGCACGGCACGGGGAGGCACGCTAGGGGTCTCGTTGGACTCGCACGAGCTCCAGGAGCTCGATGCGAGGCTCGGCTGCGCGTGACGGTGACGATGGCCACGACAGCGAGCTCGTCGGCGGCAGCGGGTTCGGGCGCAAGCGGAGCAATGGCTACGGCACGAACTAGAGGGCCTAGAGGGCAGAGGAGGGAGGCAGCTCACCTAGTGGCACGCACGTTGGCCGTTGGTGGTTTAGTAGCTGCAGGGGCCGGCGCCGGAGACGAAGAAGAACGGCGGCAGCCGGAGATGTGGACGAAGGGGATCCGGTGCTGCAGCGCCTCCGTGTTCCAGCTGAGGCCACCAGTCGACGAGGAAGACGAAGGCGGACCTCTACGGCATCACGGCGGGTCGAGGCGAAGACGGTGGCCGCGGTGGCGTCGGAGCTGCGGCGGCGGTGGCGCTCGGTCGTCGATGGAAATGGATGGCAGAGAGCGAGGGGAGAGGGGAGAAGTGAACGAGGAGGACCAGGGGGGAGGCACTGGCCTCGGCCTTATCCCCTCGACGAGCCACGGCGTCGATGGACGTCGAGCTGTCGGCGTCTCACCGGCGCGCGCGCGGCGACCACGGGCGAGACGACACGCAGTGAGAGAGAGAGAGAGAGGGAGATGGGCCTGGTGGGCTGGGTTCGGGGCACTGTGCACTTAGGCCCAGTGCACAGTGCCTCTTTCTTTTTTTCTTTTTCTGTTTCTGCCTTTTTTTTTACAGAGAGGGTTTTGCATTATTTTGAGCCACAAAATGAATATGCAAGAATGTGAAACTTGCTCACATTAGTACATTGCAATATCCAGCACTGCCACAAAAGTTTGGTCATTTTTTAAGTTCATTTGAATTTAATCAAAAATGAATAGGGCATTTTAGGTGCTGATTTGGCTCTGTTTTAAATGCTCTGGCCCATTTCAAGTTGATGGTGATGTTGTGTTCCTTAACAACATTTGTTTTGGAATATTTGCTAGATAGTGCACATTTTTCCAGCAAATTTGGAGCAACTTTATTTTGCACTTTGAGTTTGAATTGATTTCAGAGAGAAATTTGACATGAGGTGTTTAAGCACTATGATGAAGCATTGCAAATGGAGATGACATGGCATGTTTAGCTGAGGAACACAGTGCTTATTACACAGGGGTGTTACAGCGCGGTTGCGCGGCTGTTGGAGATGCTCTAAACTAACGGAAATATGTAGAAAAAGGGTCTAGGATTGCTTTGTTCAGGAACAAAATTTGTCATTCTGGAATATATTGGGGCATATATTTTTTTCTTTTATTCAAAACAAAAAACTTACAAGTTTTGTACAGAACCAAAAATGAGATCTAATATTCTAATCCCGTGTATAGTTTCTTTGCGGTGCTACGCGTCGGTCCACCGCATCGCGAGTTGTCAGATTCGGCACTAATCTAGCACCGAGTGCCCGAGTCGTTCTTCACTTTTGCAACATACGTTGTGTTGCAGAATCTTTTTACAACAGAGGTCATGTTGCAGAAAATATTTGTAAAAAAGGTTGTGTTGTAGACTTTTTTTTGCAACAGAAGTTATGTTGCAGTTTTTTTTTTCAACAAAGCTTATGTTTCAGATTCTTTTCATACTAGAGGTTATGCTGCAAAAAAAAATTATCTGCACCGTCGAGTTGCCACTGCAACATTTCCCATGTTTCGGAAACATGGACGATGTTGCAAAAACTTGAGTTGCAGTGCGCGGGACTAGGCTGGCACGTGGTTGGCTCTCAACGTTGCGGACGCGGAGCGTAGAATCGGCCGGACGATTCTAATCATTTTCCAGTTTCTTTTGTATCTATACTACTATTAAACAATCGAGTTGTGGCAGAAACATTACATCTCAGCCATACATCCGCCATGTCTCAATGGACCGGATTGCCTCAATGTTGTATCACATCATTTACCAAAATCAATTACCAATAACATTTACCAAAATCAATTACCAATAATTACCGTGATCTACGCCTACATAATTACGCAAAACTTACCAACCTGGGCCTATTTTAATCATAATCAATTAGCAATAATTACCATGATCTAATAATTACGCAATCTGCTTCCTTATGAACACTTGGTGCGAAAGGAAACCGCTGCATGATCAGGATAGAAGGGAACCACCGCAGCGCCTCGCGCCGCCCAAATCGCCTCGAGCTGCTGCACGCCGCCGCTATCGCATCGACCCGCCACCATTCAGGATGCCACCCCCATCGCCTCGAGTCGCGACATCTTCAGGGACGCCGCCCCTCACAGCTTCGTGCCGCGCCCACCCATCGCCTCGCCTGGCCTCGGCCATCAGCGTCGCTGCCTAAACTGCTTGGCCGGTCGTCGGGGACGCCGCCCTGGCCTCGACCGTCGGCGACGCCGTGAGTTCGCATATCCCCGTCATCTCGCATGGTCAGGGGATACGCCACTTTCAAACACACCGCCGCCGGGCCTGACGGCTGGAGAGGTCTTTCATTTGTACTGTATTTTGTTCACCTTATTATGTCTTCCGTCTGTACTGCCTTTCGTTCACCTTATTTTCTCAGTGAAGTGCCGCTTCACATTTGATAGATTGATTCACGTGTGCTATATGTTTTGGCATACGTGATGTACTGATTCATGTTTCACTTACCTAAGATTGATGAACCAAAAAGTAGCCCCGTATACACTTGATAACTAAAGCCAAATCAAGCTTGTTAACAAAGTTTAAAACTATTTGATCGGTGATTTGAATGCAGACATTTATCACCTAAGCTTCATTACCAATGTGATTTGCATTGCCTGAATTTTGCTCATCCATGTTCTTGATCATATTATACTGATTTCACTGATTTTGTACACACATCTCGCAGATGGAAAATAGTCTCTTTTTTTGCGGGAAGCAGATGGAAAATAGTCATCGGGTGTTTCTCCGTTATGATCAGGTTGTGCACTAATTTGAATTACCAGCAAGGTACGATGGATTTCAACATATATATGACATGTGAATGGCCAGAGTGGGCAACCATGGATGGCAAATTTTGTCAAGAAAATAGTGAAAAAAGGGCACATGTTCTAAGGAAATTTTATAGATGGAGAGGATATTTTTCATGAAGTATTTCTTTGATCATAAAATGGAAGAAATTAATCTCGAAGATACATGGGGTGGGAAACGACGGGAGTAAATTATTATAGGTGTGTTCTCCAAAGGACAAATTGCATCCCAAGGACAAATTGCGTCTTGATGCAAGATGGGAGGCTTGGAATTTACAACGTGCGTTGCACGTGCCAACTTGCTAGTGTTAGTATAAAATATAGCTTTTTCTCTCTCTTCGCTATATAATCAAGCATCCCCTAAGCACCTAAATCATGTGCTTTTCTTATGCAACTTTCAAAGGTCATACAAATTTCAGAACAATTGAAGTACGTCCAAGAATATTATTTCAATCACATCATCATCTACCATGATACAAAACATGTGCTTACCAGCACCTCAGATTGATTGCGGCTTTGTTTGACCGACTGCTGAGAATATCAGTCTAGGGCCCTGTTTATTTGGGCTTTTGGTTCTGCTTTTGCAGCTTTTTCACTTTGACCAAAAAGCCATAGAAGCTCCTAAATAGGTGCTTTGGAGCTTTTATGACTTAAGCCATAAAAGCTCCAAAGCACGTATTTAGAAGCTTCTATGGCTTTAAGCCATAAAAGCTCCAAAAGCATCTATTTAGGAGCTTCTATGACTTTTTAGTCAAAGTGAAAAAGCTGCAAAAGCAAAAGCAAAAGTCTAAACAAACAGGGCTAGGGCATGTTGTTGTGGAGGGGATTATTGGCGGTGCCTCTTGGCGTCGCAGTGCTACTATCTGCTCCCCTTCGGGCTGGTCATGTGGTGCCTTGTTTTTCGGTTCTCTGCCCCGCCTTCCATTCTCGACATCTTCCGGAGGTGACAGTTGCCGGCAATGTGATGGCTTCATGCTCTATTCCGATTTATCGGTGCCCTTCGGCGGTGTGTGCGGCCAGCCTCATCTCGCACATTTGTTCAAGGTTGTCCCATGGTGGAGCTCAGGGGCAAGGTTCGTGTTGTTTGGTGAAATCTTGAATGCCCTTCGATGGCATTAGCCGAACACTTCGTAGTGATGGCGCGAGATTCATGACTACGATGTTGTCTCGGTGAAATAGACGACAATGCCCAACAACACCCGTTGATTTGCATGTTGGATTCATAATGTGAAGCAATTTACCCTTTTTATAATGCCTTGGGGGGATTGGGAATGTAATTAGTAAGGTCAGATTTGGATCAGGTACTATTATTTTCAACCGGATTTGCCATTTTGTTTATGAAGGTGTCAAGCCAATTTACACTTGAAATCCATTTAGATTCATCTAGTAATATCAATATGGTCAAATTTCTCCAACTATGTCATATTTCTCTGGTTGTGGATCTAGGGCGTGTTTGGATCGGAGCCAAGAGCAGCCCAGCAAAAAACTTGGTAGTTGACCGGGCGTGGGCTCTTGTTTGGATGAATGCCAATAAATTGGCTCGCCCTGACCACTAGCTTTCTCAGTTCAATTTTCCGCCAACTTCTGCTAGTATTCGTTCCACGCCGTCACAATTTCGCCTATAGTCCCTTGAACATCCATGCATCTTTAACTTCACAGCTCGACGTTGCGCATCTATCGCCGGCTTGCCGCGCCGTCGAGGCGTCGATCGGTGGGTCACCTCGTCACGTACGCCACGAGGTCGTCCAGGTCCCGGCGCGAGGACCCGCCGTCGGCCACGGCGGCGCGAATGGCCAGCCCGAGCGCCCTCGCCCTCTCCCGGACCGCCGCCCCTTCCTCCGATCGCATCGCCCTCTCGATGGCCTCGCGGATGGCGGCCGCCGGCGTGACTTGCCCGCGCTCCTCCCATGGCCGCACGAGGACGCCGGCCCCGAGGTATTTGCACACGAGCTCCGCGTCCCATGGCTGGTCGCTGTGCATCGGCCACGACAGGATGGCCTTCCCGTGGCTCAGCCCCTCCACCGTCGAGTTCCACCCGCAGTGGCTCATGAAAGCCGCCGTCGCGACGTGCGCCAGGATCTCCAGCTGCGGCGCCCACCCGGTGACCATCACGTCCGTCCCCTGAGCAGCCGCCACCGCGTCCGCGAGCCCGCGCGCGCCGCCGGACTCGCGCATGTCCGCCCGGTCGGCGTCGCGCAGCACCCAGACGAACCGCTGGCTGGTGTCGCGCAGCGCTGCGGCCAGCTCCCTCACCTGCTCTGCCCGGAGAGACGACGTCGTGCCGAACGAAATGTACAGCACCGACGACGGCGGCTGCCTGTCGAGCCATTCCAGGCACTCGTGTCGCTCCGCCGGAGCCTGTGCGGCCGCGGCCGCATCGGTGGCGGGCAGCACCGGGTTCAGAGGCCCGATGGCGAACAGCTTGTGGCCGTCGGAGGAGGAGGCGCTCTGGGCGGCGAGCACGTCGAGGAACTCGCCCTCGAGCACGCGGCAGGTGTTCACGACCATGCCGGCGCCGGGTGCGCGGCGGCGCTCCAGGCCCATCCGCTTGGCGAGCGCCACAAACTCCTTGGTCGCGCAGGCGTCGGCCGGGTGGAACACCATCCCGTGCTCCCGCAGGAGGCGGTGGCCGGGGTCCATCCACCCGACGTTGTAGGACGCGGCGAGGCAGTGCACCCCGAGCGCCTCCCCGTTGGGCAGCCGGGCTGCCTCGCCGGCCGCGAACGCCGCCATGCGGTCGTGCAGGACCACGACGCGGCGGTGGGACGCCGAGAGCTCCTGCAGGAGCGCGGCCAGCGAGGCCCGGGCGGCGCCGCCGTCGCAGAAGGCCTCGAACAGGGGCTGCATGTGCGTCGGGAACGGCGAGGACGGGTCGGGGTCCGGGGACGCGTGCGCCGGGACGTCGAGGGCGCGGAAGCGGAGGGCGAGGAGGGAGCCGGCGTCCCAGCCGTGCACGCGCGCGCGGGCCTCCCGGAGGTGCGGCTCCGGCGCGGCGAAGTGCACGGGGATACCCCGCCCTGCGAGCAGCAGCGACACGTGCAGGAGCTGGTTCAGGTGGCCCTGCGCCGGGAACGGCACGGTCACCACGGCGACGGGAAGGGATTCCATCGCCGCGGGTGATCCAGATCGGAACGCAGCGGCGGCGGCGGCTCACGGGCTCGCTTTTGACTCTTGGGAAAAGACAGGAGCTTTCGCGATAGGAGGCACGCTCACCTCTACGAACGCGCACACACACACTGCTCTATGAGCATCTCCGAAAGACTGAACCGGCATATCATCTTGAAATTTACGAAGTCACCGTAGACACCTCGTCGTCGACAGGAACATCTCCTCCCACTGAATGCGCATCGCCAGAAATCCTGAAATAAATCCAGGAATAAATGCGAACATCAGGACTTGAACCCTGATGGGCTGGGAATACCATAGTCCCTCTAACCATCCAACCACAGGTTGATTCGCCCAGATTAAATTATTGCTCCGTCTGTTCTTGTCGTTCACATTAACATGTTCCCGAATTTCCACCTGAAATTGCAAATATTACTCTGCAAATTAAGATGTCAGACACCAGCTGACGAGATGATAATTCTGATAATCATTAGTCCTATCTTTGTTCAGGTTCCTAAAAAGAAAAGGAAAAACTTTGTTCAGGTTAGCTTCAGTTGTTATGCCAGGCTCATTTCAATCCGCGCAGGCTCAGCTCCATCTTGGAAGAATTCTGCCTAAATGGTGTGATTGGTTGGTGAAGATTATAACAAACAGTTTTGCTAAGTCTTAGTCGACTGAGACTTCGTTATGTCTCAGTCAATGCTATCTTCCTTTGATTTTGCATTAAGATTCATACAAAAAAAAATTATTTTTATTTTTATTTTACATACTATATCACTTTTCTGAGACTTGGTTAACTTTCAGTCGACTGAGACCTAGCCACATCCTATAACAAACAGTCTGTATTTGTAGCCTCTGTATCTTAAAATACCTGAGGCGCGGAACGGTTTCAGTTTGAGTCCTGATTGTCCTCTAATGTCTTTCATTCATTCATCTATAGAATGTGGTAGTTGTCGAGCTGATTAAGACTCTGGAAATTTACCAGGCGAAGCACTTGAAAAGAACAGACCTAAAACCGCAACAAGCAGACAAGGTCTCTACTATGAAAATATCATTAATTTTTATATGTAAGAGCATCTACAACCGGACCTCTCAAACTGGTCTCATATGCCTGGGCGGGCCGCTCGGTCACTGTCCGATCACGATTTTTTGACCCAGACGGGCGTCTCAAACGGGCCTCAAACGCCCGGGCTGACCGGCACCCCTCGTATCCAGCCCAAATATGAGGCAGATATGGGGTGCCCGAGCCCGCCGACCCCGCTGCAGGTCCTAGCGGTCCCACCTGCAGCGACAGAAACTCCTCCATCTTTCATCGGTGCAACCAAATTTTAGTCCCACATCGCCGGCCGAGGCGGATGCCGCTTGGGTTAAATAGCTACGCCAGCGGATGGCGGCAAGCTTGGTTGTTGTTGTGTAGGTCTATCAATTCTGGCATGTGTGATCGAGATATATTTGACACTAAATTGCATTTCATTGACTGATGATTGTTCATCGAGTGTTAAGTTTATCTCGATCATATCGTTGATACCTCTACTACAATGACAGTAGATTTTTATTTTGTTTTCATGCATGGACGTGATTAAAAAAAAGACAAGCCGACACCAATGTTTCCTTTGTGAAGGATATAGACCCTGACTATGAATCTTCTATGTGATAAACATAGAAGATTCATAGTAAGAGTCCATATCCTTACAAAGGATGCAATGATGTCAGAAGCTTGTCTCTTCTGGACGATCCGGATATTTAAACTGGTCAACTAGCTCATCAGTCGGTGAGTTGGGACTAATACGGGTGTGAAAATGTTAAGTATGAGCAATTTTCGATGCCCAGCCGGCCCAAGACGGACATGATGATCGACGTGCATGGCCCTGCATGTAACAGATATTTTGAAAATAGGATGCGTGGTTGTGAATTGTAAAATTTAAGGCACGCCCGGTCACTGTCCGCGGACGGACGCGTCCGCGGGCGTTTGAGGGTCCAAATTTGCAACCTCCGCCTGTAGATGCTCTAAAGATGTTGGTACAAAAGTTTTTTAAAAAGACTTCAACTTTAACACTGGAAGCAAGCCTAAGATAAAGGAGTTAAAAAAATCCACACCACAAAACAAAGGAATCTCAAACCACTCCAAATTTGAGCTGAAAAAAGCTTATCGCGAGGCATCAGACGTAGTGAGCACACTTGCCCTTGGATCACCTCTCCAATGCGATAAGCAGGGCTTGATTCCTCGATAATCCTGTCGGCTGCCTCCTTGTACGTCCGCATCATCTCGGCGTTTTTAATTTTTCCAACCTATAAACGTGTACCAAATAATCCAATAACTAAGTACAGGGAGAGTGAATATATTGTCTAAGAATGTTCAAACCAAGTTTGTTTGTTAGATATTTACCTGTTGAAGCCACTTGAACACAGGTGGCACTTCGCACAATCCAGTGAAGATTTTCGCCCCGAGTCCAGAAGGAAATACTCTCGGGATTTTATCAGTGAAGCCACCACCAGTGAGGGCTCCTTTGATTCAAAGGAATTTTATAGGATTTCTGGAGGATTGAAATCCTTAGGATTTTTTTCTATGTTGGTCCTTTGATTCATAGGATTGGATTTCATAGGAATTTTTCTATGAAATCTTTTGTACTACATTTCATAGGAAATCTAACATCCACTCCAACCTGTTTTTATAATTCTTTTGTTTTTCTTGTGGCATCAAACACTCATTGCTAATCCTATAGGATTCAAGGAGGCATGCCACTCCAACCCTATACTTTTCCTATTCCTACGTTTTCAAAATCCTACGAATCAATGAGGCCCTGATATGGGCTAGTTCTTTCACACCACCCTTGCTGATGATCTCAAGCACCTTTTTCATCCAACATGATTGAGTTACAACTTTGGGCATAAAAATAAAACCATGGGATATACGGGTCATTCATCGATAAAGACTAACCTGCTTAACATAGATGACAGTCAGCGTCATAAAAATTTCACCGACGGTCCTGGTTTTGCCATCATTTCCTGGGAACTGATCAGTCAAGGAGAGTCCACTTTGGTCTAATACTCTAGAAATAAGAATCTTTTTGGCTATCATTAACCATAAACAATCCGAGAAAAAGAATAAAAAACAAACGGATAAAATTTGAAATATGAATCATCTATCTGAATTTGAGACAAATTGAACTAGATAAGTGTAATATACCTTCTAAGGAGAGAGAACCCGTTTGAACGAACCCTACTTGAAGGAAGACCAATGAGGATATCTCCCTCCACAACGTTTTTACTGTCGATGAGCTTATCCTTGTCCACAACACCGATGGCAAAACCACCAAGATCCTATTCACCTTCCGCATAGAGACTAGGCATCTCTGCAGTCTGTCACAATCAATTACTTAATTGGGAATATCCTTTTGTATTGTTTATTATACAAAAAAGCATAGTCCATACACTAGTAGAAAAAGGGTCTAATGTGAAGCACATTAGTCCCGGTTTGTAACTGAACCGGCACTAATGTGCTCATTAGTGCCGGTTCCAACGGCTAGGTGGGCGGCGATCATTAGTACCGGTTAGTGCCACGAACCGGTACTAAAGACGTGGTGGCAGGCTTGTGTCAGGCTGGGGCCCACCAGCACCTTTAGTACCGGTTGGTTATACGAACCGGGACTAGAGATGCACCTTTAGTCCCGGTTTGTATAACCAACCGGTACTAAAGGTCATCCTATATAAACCCCTTCGTCGAGCCCGAGCGCTATGTTCTTCCCCTTTCCCCTCTCCTCTGTTTTCTTCCTCTTTCTCTCGAGCTCACACTCCATTTTTGCCAAAATTTGTGAAGATTTGAAGGCACCCCATCCATCGAAGTGATCACAAAGGTTAGCAACTTTGTCCTTTCATCTCTCATTGCTAGATTAGCTCTTGCAATCTCTATAAGTATAGTGATTTGTGTTTTTTATTTTGGGAGGAATTATATGTGGTAGTATTTGATTTATATGCAATTTGAGGTCAAAATAACTCTTAGTTTGCATATGTAGGTGTGGTTTACTTAGTGCCTTCCCGTCTCCGTCCTAACCACCGTCGATCGTCCGCACCGTCCCGTCGCCGGCACCACCTTGTGGTGAGCCTCTTGTTCTTATCTTTTTTATATAAAAAATCATGTTTGTGTGATTTAGATATATAGTTACTCGTATAATTATCTTACCCGTACGTTGTTTGTTTTACATAGTGCCATGGTTTTGATATCCGTCCCCGTCGGCCCTCGTCCGGGTTATGATTCGGATGTGGTATATTCTCTTTTATAACTATTTGTTGCATTTCGTGTTTATGACAAATTATGCCCATCAAGTTGACATAGATATTTTTATCTAGGAGGTATGTGAACCAGAAATTCCAACCGACCCTATTGTCGAGAGGTTAAATTTAGTTGAAAGAGAAAACGAGTATTTGAAAGAAAAATTGAAAAGAATTGAGGGGGAGAAGATGGAATTGGAGTTGCATGTTGCCGATGTCGTCGATGATCACAAGATCAAGATGGAGAAAATGCGCTTGAAGATTAGAAAGATTAGAAAATATGCCATTGATAGTGAGGCTTGGTATCATTATGCTGTTGGATCAATTGTTACCTTAGTTGCGATCTTGATCGCATTTGTTGTTGCATTTAAATGCTTTAGCTAGAGAGTTATTTGTATGTTTGTTTTATGAGAATAAGTGTTGTATGAACTTTATGTATGGACTTTATGTATGAACTTGTATTAATTTGGTCTATTCGGTGTTGTGTAATGAAGATGAGCCGGCAATGGATGTACGATGACCGATGCTCTCCCCAGTTCGTTAATGGCGTGCATACTTTTCTGCTTGCGGCTGAGGCAAACAAGCGGGCGGATGGTTTTATGCCTTGTCCATGTGCCGGCTGTAAGAATGATCAGAATTACTCTAAGTTAAGAACCATTCACGTCCACCTGTTTGAGTCCGGTTTCATGCCCCACTATAATGTTTGGACCAAGCACGGAGAAAGAGGGGTTATGATGGAAGACAATGAAGAAGAAGAGGATGACGACAACTATCCTGGCCATGGGTTCCCTGAATACGATGGTACAACAATAGGGGAAGAAGCTGAGCCGGCAATGCGGGAAGAAGCTGAAGAAGAGGCATCAGATGAGCCCGCTGATGATCTAGGTCGAGCCATTGCCGATGCAAAGAGAAACTACACAAGTGAAAAGGAGAAGAAGAAGTTGCAGCGCATGTTAGAGGATCACAAGAATTTGTTGTGCCCGAATTGCGAAGCTGACAAGAAAAAGCTGGGCACCACACTGGAATTGCTGCAATGGAAGGCAGAGAATGGTGTATCTGACAAGGGATTTGGAAAGTTGCTGATAATGTTAAAGAAGATGCTTCCAAAGGACAACGAATTGCCCGAGAGTACGTACGAAGCAAAGAAGGCTGTCTTTCCTCTAGGGTTAGAGGTGCAGAAGATACATGCATGCCCTAATGATTGCATCCTCTACCGCGGTGAGTACGAGGATTTGAACGCGTGCCCGGTATGCGGTGCATTGCGCTATAAGATCAGCCGCGATGACCCTGGTGATGTCGAGGGCGAGCGCCCTAGGAAGAAGATTCTTGCCAAGGTGATGTGGTATGCTCCTATAATACCACGGTTGAAATGTTTGTTCCAAAACAAAGAGCATGCCAAGGCGATGCGATGGCACAGAGAAGACCGTAAGAAAGACGGGAAGTTGAGAGTACCCGCTGACGGGTCGCAGTGGAGAAAAATTGAGAGAAAGTACAGGGAGGACTTTGCAGGTGATGCAAGGAACGTATGGTTTGGTCTAAGTGCAGATGGCATTAATCCTTTTGGGGAGCAGAGCAGCAACCATAGCACCTGGCCTGTGACTCTATGTATGTATAACCTTCCTCCTTGGTTGTGCATGAAGCGGAAGTTCATTATGATGCCAGTGCTCATCCAAGGCCCTAAGCAACCCGGCAACGACATTGATGTCTACCTAAGGCCATTAGTTGAAGAACTCTTACAGTTGTGGAATGGAAAAGGTGTACGTGCGTGGGATGAGCACAAACAGGAAGAATTTGACCTACATGCGTTGCTGTTCGTGACCATCAATGATTGGCCTGTTCTCAGTAACCTTTCAGGACAGGCAAACAAGGGATACCGCACATGCACGCACTGTTTGGATGATACCGACATTATATATTTGGATAATTGTAGGAAGAATGTGTACCTGGGACATCGTCGATTTCTTCCGAGCAGGCATCCCGTAAGAAAGAAAGGCAAGCATTTCAAAGGTGAGGCAGATCACCGGACGAAGCCTCGCCACCGTACTGGTGATGATGTACATGATATGGTGAAGGATTTGAAGGTAATCTTTGGAAAGGGTCCTGGCAGACAATCTGTTCTGAATGATGCTGACGGACGTGCACCCATGTGGAAGAAGAAATCTATATTTTGGGACCTGCCCTATTGGAAAGACCTAGAGGTCCGCTCTGCAATCAACGTGATGCACGTGACGAAGAATCTTTGCGTGACCTTGCTTGGCTGGGCATGTATGGGAAGACAAAAGATACACCGGAGGCACGGGAGGACCAGCAACTTATGCACGGAAAATACGGCATACATCAGGGTCATGCCAGCTACGCTCTTACCAAAGAAGAGAAGGAAATCTTCTTTGAATGCCTGCTCAGTATGAAGGTACTGTCTGGCTTCTCGTCGAATATAAAGGGAATAATAAATATGGCAGAGAAAAAGTTCCAGAACCTAAAGTCTCATGACTGCCACGTGATTATGACGCAACTGCTTCCGGTTGCATTGAGGGGGCTTCTACCGGAAAACGTTCGATTAGCCATTGTGAAGCTATGTGCATTCCTCAATGCAATCTCTCAGAAGGTAATCGATCCAGAAATCACACCAAGGTTAGAGAATGATTTGGTGCAATGTCTTGTCAGTTTTGAGTTGGTGTTCCCACCATCCTTCTTCAACATCATGACGCACGTCCTAGTTCACCTATGCGAAGAGATTAACGTTCTGGGTCCTGTATTTCTACATAATATGTTTCCCTTTGAGAGGTTCATGGGAGTCTTAAAGAAATATGTTCATAACCGTGCTAGGCCAGAAGGAAGCATCTCCAAGGGCCATGAAAATGAGGAGGTCATTGAGTTTTGTATTGACTTTATTCCTGACCTTAAGCCGATTGGTGTTCCTGAATCGCGGCATAAGGGCAGACTGGGTGGAAATGGCACGCTAGGACCAAAACAAATAATATGTATGGACGGGCATTCTCTCACTCAAGCACACTACACAGTTCTACAAAATTCTGCCTTGGTGGCTCTGTATATGAAGGAACACAAGAATTTTCTACGCTCCAAACACCCGGAGCAGTCTGACGACTGGATTACACGTGAACAAACGGGGACTTTCGCCGGTTGGTTGCAGACACGTGCCATGCATGACGCCGCTGTTGAAGATGACCCGTACTTGCTGTCCCAGTTACCATCTTCGAATATAATGACTTTCAAAGGGTACGAGATAAATGGGAATACATTTTACACGATCGCCCAAGATAAGAAGAGCACCAACCAAAACAGTGGTGTCCGCTTTGATGCAGCAACCAAGAGGGGAAAGGACACATATTATGGTTACATAGAGGACATATGGGAACATGACTATGGATGTGGTTTGAAGGTCCCTTTGTTTCGGTGCAAATGAGTCAATATGACACGAGGCGGGGTAACGGAAGACCCACAGTACGGAATGACAACAGTGGATCTCAACAATCTTGCGTACGCAGACGAACTATTCGTCCTAGCCAATGATGTGGCGCAGGTTTTCTATGTGAACGACATGTCTACCAAGCCGAGAAAAAAAAAGATAAGCAAGCGAATACATCATACGATGAGACAAAGCCCCACATAGTTCTTTCAGGGAAAAGAAACATCGTGGGAGTGGATGACAAGACAGACATGTCAGAAGATTATGAAAAGTTTGATGAAATTGCTCCATTCACAGTGAATATTGACCCGAGCATCCAGTTAAATGATGAAGATTGTCCATGGTTACGGCGCAAAGGGACACACGCGAAGAAAAAGTTTCACACCCAAAGATCCCACTCTGGGATGTGATCGGCTTCACTGTCATCACTTTCTTCTCTAGTGAGTTTCCGGACTTGTATATCTGGAAAGTCCCACTTTGGACAAACCGTAGGGAATCTTTGTAATAGTTAGGGTGCTTATGTGTTTTGGCATTTGAAACATGTACTTTTGTGCTTCAGACAAACGTGTACCTTTCTGACTTCATTTGCTATTTTTCAGCTCATTTACTGATTTTTTTTAGAGCTAAATGACCCTGAAATTGAAAAGCAGTACAAATGAACTCTGAAAAGGTTGAAAGTTGGCATGGTATCATCATTTCCCCCTCATAGCATGTGCAAAAAAGTTGAGAGGGTTATGGCAAAAACTGGATGCACTTCGTGTACAAAATGGACAATCTCTTTCGAAGTATCAGGGTTTCGGACGAAAACTCATCTGTTACAAAGGCAATTCATTTTTTTAACTTATTACAACTCCAGACTTTTTGTGCGTTCAGTATGCACCATTCAAAGCCACGTCATCAACTTTCAACCCTTTCTGACATCATTTGCTATTTTTCATGCATTTACTGATTTTTTTTGAGCTAAATGACCCTGAAATTGAAAAGCAGTACAAATGAACTCTGAAAAGGTTGAAAGTTGGCGTGGTATCATCATTTCACCCAAATAGCATGTGCAAAAAAGTTGAGAGGGTTACGGCAAAAACTGGATGCACTTCGTGTACAAAATGGACAATCTCTTTCGAAGTATAAGGGTTTCGGACGAAAACTCATCTGTTACAAAGGCATTTCATTTTTTAAATAACCTAAGAATTACCAAATTGAATATAATGATAAAACACACTAATATTAAACATAAGAAAAAAATCACTGAAAAATCTATTGTTAAAGTTAAGTTATTCACAAACTAGTGATTCACACAAATTTCATATAATTCAAATTTAAACTATTCAAATTTGAAAACTACTGGCACTAACAAAAAGTTTGTAATTTTTTGTACCTAAAGCAAAAATATTCACAAAGAAACTCTAAATACAGCAAAAAAACAACTCAGAAATAAATAAATCAGAAAAAAAAAACTAAATTAAAAAAAGCCCGCCTACTGGGCCACAGCGGCCTGCATACGACTAGAAACCCAACCTGGTGTTGGGCTAGGATGCAGGCCCGAAAGGCCCAGTAGGCCCACAGGGCAGCGCGGCAGAGTTAGGCCCAGAAGCCTGCTATGGAGAGGAGTTCGAGACAGCAGCCGTGCTGGGGCTTTTAAACCAGTGCGGACGCCCCTCGGCTAGCGAGGTGGGACTAAACTTGCCGCATCGCACCTGCACCAGCGCACCCCCTTTAGTACCGGGTCATGGCTCCAACCGGTACTAAAGGGGGGGTCTTTAGTACCGGTTGGAGCCACGACCCGGTACTAAAGGGGTGCGCTTCCCGCCGCTTGGCCTGGCCAAAACAGACCTTTAGTACCGGTTGGTGGATCCAACCGGTACTAAAGGTCCAACCTATATATACAACACTTGAAAAAAATTTAGTTTCCCTCTGTTTCTTCCTCTCCGTCGACGACGCACCACCTGCCCGGCCCGATCGACGTCGTCGCCGCACCCGACGCGCCGCCCCCGACGCGCCACCCACGCCATCCCCGACGTGCCACCCGCCGCCCCCGACGCGCCGCCCGCCGCCCCTCCCTCAAGCTCGCACGCCGTCGCCGTCGCCGCCCCCGACGCCCCGCTGTGAGCCCCTGCCGCCATGGCCGCCCTCACACACACACATATTTTCTTATTTTCTTATTTTCTGTTTTTTAGTTTTTTATAGTTTTAGTTATAGAAATGTTAGATGAACACATAAGCAACAGCGGAAGAGAGCCGCCGCAGCTATGGTGGCTAGCGGTACAAGTACAGGTACAGGAGGCAAGAGATTCCAATTTGGTCCAAGCCTCACGCCTCTTCCGAAGAGTCCTTACGACCTAACTATGGAAGAAAACGAAGCAGAAGTGCAAGCCCAAGTGAGGGCCCATTTTGGACCGAAACCGCCACTGCCGCCAAAGGAGAAAGTACCTGAGCATGTCATTGACCACTTTATTCGTATGGCTGAACCACCAGCTCCCAAGCCTATTGACTCAGACTATGAGTGCCAAATCAGGAAGGCATGTCAAGCACAAAAAAAGAAGGAGTCAAGCTCGAGCTCGAGCTCCAGCCAAGCAGCTGCCAAAAAAAGCGGGAAAACTGTTCCCCAACTGGGAGAACAGGCGGTGCAATCGATCCCCCCGCTCATTGTACCAACACATGCAAGTACCAGCGCTGATCAGCTGGTAATAACCGACGAGCATAGAAGGCAGGCTGCAGAGCTCGGTATCACTGTTTATCAACTCCTAGAGATCGAGCCCATGGATACGCTTAGAGGGGAGGACATAAAACGGAAATATGCCCGCGGCGAACCTTTGGTCAAGCCTGAGGAGGTCAAGAAGCTCCCAACGAGAATGTATGAATTGCATGAATGGTACATGAAAATTGCCAAGACTACCAATCGAGAGTCCCTCATGGTGAAAGTCAAGGCAGATCATTACTTCAATGAGACAGCTCTGTATGTTGAGTTTACAGAACAGTTTTAGTTATTCAATCAAGACGCACTCGACAAATCTATCGTCAGTTGCTATTGTCTGTAAGTGATTTCTTTCTATAATTTAAGTCTCAAGCTAGCTGTAGTACTCGTTGATCATTACCTGTAATTATCCTCACTATATTCTTTTCTGTGGTATTATGCAGGATGAAGATCTATGAAATGAAAAAAGCTGGACGCGATGGCAATGGGTTCATTGACCCAAATACCATTAATCAAGAGACATGGACATATGAATGGTATCGAGAAGAAGTAGAGAAAAACATGCTAGAGTCCTTGAAGAAACTCAACAGCAATCGAGATATACTACTTCCTTACAACTTCGGGTGAGTCACACTGTCTTGTACTACAAATTCTGTTTTTGCTTACTAGCTAGATGTTAATAAGTGTATAGGGTTTAGGGTAGTTGATGAGTGTTATGCACATGCCCGCTTAATTTATACATGCAAACGTGTGCGAATGCAGTTTCCACTGGATCTTGTTAGTCATTCAAGTTGAAGAAGGAAAAGTTGAAGTATTGGACTCACTACTTAAACCAGTTACTGACTACGAAATCATGAAGGGGATAGTCAACAGGTAATTTCAATCATTATTGAACTATATGTCGGCCTCTTTAGTTCGTCATTTCCTGATATCAACTAATTAATAACTCCTTTATTCATTTTCTTTGCCGGCGGGCAGGGCTTGGCAAAAGTTCATCAAAGAGGTTCCAGGCGAATGGAAACAAAAGCTGTATTGGTATCGACCCAAGATAATTAATTAAGTAGTACTAGCTAGCTACCAAATCTTTAATTCTAGTTTCAATACCATTAATTATCATGCTTGATTAATTATTACCTGATTGAATTCTATTCTGGTAAAGGCCATGATGCAGGCGCCGGGGACTGATTTATGTGCATACTACGTTTGCGAGAACATTCGCATGATGGCGTCCGAAAGGAGCAGATCTTCTAGACAGATATGGGTACGTTTGCCAGAACACTATTCACAATTTTTACATCATTATCGATATCTAATCACACAACTAATACATGCATATTGATCTCCTTCTTAAAAGTTCAATGAGGTGCGGGATAAGCTCCTACCAACGGATCGCGTACGAGCAATTCAAGAGGAAATAGCGGGATTTTTGCTCGACTAGGTCATAGATCCCAAAGGAGAATACCATTACCCGCTACCGCAGTAATGCCTCCATGTAGGAGAAATTGTATATACCAACTTGTATATATACATGTGTATGTGTGAATGGTGGTGCGAGACATTCGATGATATATATATATATATATATATATATGATCGGTTCTACGAGAAATTCTATTTATATATATGCATAACGTGTACAATATGTAGTATCGTAAAATACCAGCAAATGAAAAAGAATTAAATGGAAAACATAAAATTAAAGGAAAAAGAAATCATAAACCCAAAACCCCCTAAACCTTTTAGTACCGGTTGGTATATATATATATATATATATGATCGGTTCTACGAGAAATTCTATTTATATATATGCATAACGTGTACAATATGTAGTATCGTAAAATACCAGCAAATGAAAAAGAATTAAATGGAAAACATAAAATTAAAGGAAAAAGAAATCATAAACCCAAAACCCCCTAAACCTTTTAGTACCGGTTGGTGTTACCAACCGGTACTAAAGGTCTCCCAGCCCCCGGCGCTGGCTCGTGCCACGTGGTGGCCCTTTAGTGGCGGTTCGTGTTGAACCGGTACTAAAGGGGGGGGGGGGGGGACCTTTAGTCCCCACCCCTTTGTGCCGGTTGAAGAACCGGCACTATAGGGCCTTACGAACCTGTGCTATAGCCCGGTTCTGCACTAGTGATATGGAATGTTTATGGAGAGTAAATACCAAATTTACAAAGAAATGAACAACGACAAATATCACGGTATTTTCAGTTAAAAATTTGTCCATGCACCAAAGATAAAAAATAAGTACTCAATACATATTGTTGTAGTTATACTAATGTTAACGTCCAGTCGACCGGACGTTAGCGACATATCCGCACGACCCGGCGATCGCTCGATCCGCTTCTCCCGTGCGGTTTCCATTCTCGTGCGTGAAAAATAAAAAAGAGGTGCTCCTAGGAATCGAACAAGGGACCTGTTTGTTGCAACCACAGTAGGCTACCAGCTAAGCTAAGACTCTGATGTATTATTTCAGCCGGATTAGACTACTTTTATACCTTATTAAATGAGTGAAAAAGAAAAACAACAATACCATATTAACTTGTCTCCTCTTCTACGTTTGCACATAGTTAATGCAATGTCCAATCTTTTCCGCACTTAAGTAGACTTTTTTACCAACTCATCTAAAGTTGATGACACCGTGGTAATTTTACCGACCAGGGGGGATACTCCCCGATCACTTTTGTGTGAATATCAGGGTAACTCGCATATCACAGACCTGATAACTTATATAACTCAGTCCTGATAACTTTGGCGTAGGGGTGGGTGTTGATGAAATATCCCCCGATAACTTTTGGTGTGAATAGCATGGTAACTCATACATCGGAGAGCTGATAACTTATGCACCCGGTCCTGATAACTTTTGGCGAATAGAGGTGATGAAATATACCCCCGATAACTTTTATGTGAATATCACGGTAACTCACACATCGCTGGCCTGATACACCCCCGGTAACTTCTGTGTAAATAAGACGATAAATTACGTACAATTAACCTGATAACTTACATATAAACACATTGATAACTTTTCACCTTTGGCGAAAAGTTCTAGAAATATGCCCTGATAACCCAGTGCAAATAGCTTGGTAATTTACACACCAGACACCCAATAACTTACATACAACACATTTGATAACTTTTTACCCATGTGAAAAACGTTACTGAAACATGTCCTGGTAACTTTTTTTTGTCGAAACATACCCCAGTGTGAAGTTACCACTACCCCATGCTAAAGTTATCATGCTTCTCATGGTATAGTCATTAACCTTCTCATATTATAGTTATCAGGCTTATCATAGTATAGTTATCATATCGCTCAAGTCATAGTTATCACGCAGGTCATGCCAAAGTTACCAAGCAAAAAACTTATTATTGCTGATATGACAGAAAAAAGAAAGGTTCAAATTACCTTGTTTATATACAATAGACAACAACTAAAGGTGGCTTAGTTGGTTACTGGGCTTAAAGTCTAATGAATAGACCTGGGTTCAAGTCCCCTTTCTAGCACTTTTCTTTTCTTTTCATATTGTGTAGCCAAAAACCAAAAAAACCACTAGCGATTTACTATTGGCGTATATGGTTTTCGAGAGAAGAAAAAAAAACCGGTGGAATCAAGCAATCCATGAGAAATCGAACATATAAGGTCAAGGGATGTGCTAGGCAGAACCAAGCCTCCACGTCGCCCTCCGCTTCGCTATGAATAGTGCAGCGAGCGGGCAGCATGGGCAAGCGAGCGGTCAGGGCAGCGAAAGAAAAGAAGAAGGGGAAGCGAGCGGGCAGCGCCAGGCCATGACGAAAAGGAGAAAGCCTCATCCCCTCTTGCCACCGCCGGCTCCTCTCATCTCTCCGTGCCTCATCCGCTCTCCCTCGTCTCCTCTCCCCCACCGCCAGCCCCTTCTCTCTACTCGCCCCAGCCGTCTCTCTCCTCCCCTGCGTCGTCCCCTCCCTCTGCCTCCGTGCTCAGCAGGAGGAACCGGGGTCGCTGCTGCATCGCACGATGGTCAGCGAGGGCGAGCTCCAGCGCGAGCACGTGGACCCATCGCCCATGCCGGCGGGGTCCCTAGCCCCGAGCTGTGCCTCTACATCGTCCTCACACGTGGTCGTCCTCGCCATTCTGCCAGTGGAGAGCTCCTCCATGACGGCATCCACCGAATCCGGCCGGCCCAGATCCACACGCCTCCTCCTTCCTCGGTAGCTTGTGGATCCCCCTAATGCGTCAACGACGCGTGACTGCACTCGGCCGTGCTTCCCGCCGCTCCCAGCCACCGGGTGCCATCCTGCCGACACGGCCCACCGCACGCTGCCACCGGCGTCTTCTTCCCTGCTGACGGCACCTCCCGCCGGTCGATGCCTCCTCCTGTATTGCGCTTGCCACAAGGAGGTGGAGTTGAAAGAGGGGTGGGGGATGAAAAAAAGATCCAGGCAATGGCTCGAGCGATGCTTGGTGACTGCGAGCATCGTCATCTTCATCAATAGGAGGACATGAGCAATAATAGCACTAGCCGGCCGGCGAGAAAGGTTGCTCGGCTCGGCCGCCGACGCACACTGGCCATTTTCGTCGGGCTATTCTTGAGCCATGAAATTTGCAGATCCATGTAAGTTTTTCTATTTTTCTTGCATAACTTGTCTCTCCCCTAAGTACTTATAAATACTGCACAAAAATTAATTGCTTTACCTTCTCGTCCATGCCTAATTTGGGGGAAAAGAGAGATGGATTTGGGAGAGTCTTCTTCAGTCTGTGATTCTTCGGGGCTGTAGATTTATTTGGTAGTGTACGTGTTATGTCATACCCACAAATATCTGTTCTGCACCATGATAGCATGAGCTTGCTGCAGCCATATGGTTCTTAAGAGTATGGTGCTTGTTAAAAAAAGAGTTTGGTAGTCCGATTTGGTTCTCATGGTGGTATGTTTCCTATCATCTCCTTTTTTAGTTTCTAACTTTATGATTTCATTTTTTGTCTTGGCTAGCAAGAGCAGTAGGAGGTGGCGGGGAGGATGAGGAAGGAGACAGCGGGAGGAAGAGAGATTCTTAGCGGCGCTCTTGCCTTATTGGACATGTTGTACAGCTCACCATTTTTTTCTCTTGCCATCATCTCCAATAGTGTTGAGTCCCCTTCTTGGCGCCAATTGCAACACATATCTCCTTTGACTGATTCGCCATTGTTTCCCGCAGCCGGTTTAGTTTTGTCTCGAACATCCATTTTCTTTGAGATTTGTTTTTGTCGTGTGCTGACTATTTAGGCATCCTTGCTGCCGCCACAACCTATCCAAGGAAGCAACAGATCGAGGAGGACGGAGGCACAACGCGACGATGACCGTGGCATAGATCAAGAGCATGGTCATGGGCTCATGGCCTGGGAGCGAATCAAGCATCCCGGATCACGACGGAAGCTGGAAGCCACGAGAGCTGCCCGAAGAAGAGAGCGACGGCATGGGGTGGAGGCCGAGGAAGAGGGCGACGAAGCGGGGGTGGAAGAGGGTGTGTCTGTGGTCATCGCCTTCCGAGATGACGCGACTTGACGATTCAGATTCGCCTTCCGAGACGATGCGATGCGGCAATTCAGATTTCTCTCCTTCCTCGCCTCAGCGACATGCTCTGCTTCTCTAGCTTGCAGGTTGTGGCCTTTCTCTTCTCCTCTTGTTTCCTTGCATTCTGATCAAGCCATGGTGCATATTGCCTCTGGTTTGCTTATGTGAGTGTGCTTCTATACAGAAAATTTGATTTGCTTGTTTTTCACTTCTTTAGGGGTATAAGGAGAGCGCTCTATTGTTTGCAGCGGCTGCATCATTTCGACAAGTGATATGATTGATCTTTGCTATGTGGACCAATGGCATGATCTGTACCTAAGGTTGGAGATGCTGAATTGGGTAAGAAAAAGATGACAACCATTTGCTTGTTTTTCATTTCTTTAGGGATATGAGGAGAAAGCTCTATTGTTAGTCAGCTACTTCCATTCTTGGATGATTAATTATTTGCATGAAGGTTCAGAGAATGGCCTCTATTGCCTTACAATCCAACTGGTAAACAGAACAGTGCCTTACATAAGCACTGATGGCGATCTTATATACTTATATGTATATGCTTTCTTTATGCATAACACGCGAGAAATCACTGATGCGCATGACTGACAGCTTTCGCACAACGAAGTAAAATTGGCAGGTGCTTTTCTCTACTTTCTAATATTATCCATATATCACAGGGCAATGATAATTAGTTTTAGCAGGGATTAGTGGTTCGTCGCAATTTTTCTAGCTTCTTTTATCCTCCAAATGATATAGAAGGCAGTTAAGTTCCATCCTCTAATTTATTGTGATCTTTATAGGACCAATTAGGATGCATACATGTGAAGGAAATATGCCCTAGAGGCAATAATAAAGTTGTTATTTATATTTCCTTATATCATGATAAATGTTTATTATTCATGCTAGAATTGTATTAACCGGAAACTTAGTACATGTGTGAATACATAGACAAAACAGAGTGTTCCTAGTATGCCTCTACTTGACTAGCTCATTCATTAAAGATGGTTAAAGTTTCTTGACCATAGACATGTGTTGTCATTTGATGAATGGGATCACATCATTAGAGAATGATGTGATGGACAAGACCCATCCGTTAGCTTAGCATAATGATCGTTAAGTTTTATTGCTATTGCTTTCTTCATGACTTATATATATTCCTCTGACTATGTGATTATGCAACTCCCGAATACCGGAGGAACACTTTGTGTGCTATCAAACGTCACAACGTAACTGAGTGATTATAAAGATGCTCTACAGGTGTCTCCGAAGGTGTTTGTTGGGTTGGCATAGATCAAGATTAGGATTTGTCACTCCGTGTATCGGAGAGGTATCTCTGGGCCCTCTCGGTAATGCACATCACTATAAGCCTTGCAAGCAATGTGACTAATGAGTTAGTTACGGGATGATGCATTACGAAACGAGTAAAGAGACTTGCCGGTAACGAGATTGAACTAGGTATGAAGATACCGACGATCGAATCTCGGACAAGTAACATACCGATGACAAAGGGAATAACGTATGTTGTCATTACGGTTTGACCGATAAAGATCTTCGTAGAATATGTGGGAACCAATATGAGCATCCAGGTTCCGCTATTGGTTATTGATCGGAGTTATGTCTCGGTCATGTCTACATAGTTCTCGAACCCGTAGGGTCCCCACGCTTAACGTTCGATGACGATTTGTATTATGAGTTATGTGTTTTGGTGACCGAAGTTTGTTCGGAGTCCCGGATGAGATCACGGACATGACAAGGAGTCTTGAAATGGTCGAGAGGTAAAGATTGATATATTGGAAGGTTATATTCGGACACCGGAATGGTTCCGGAGTGATTCGGATATTTTTCGGAGTACCGAGGGGTTACCGGAACCCCCCGGGGAATTATTGGGCCTACATGGGCCATAGGGAAGAGGGGAGGCAGCCCACAAGGGGTGGCTACGCCCCCTCCCATGGGGAGTCCGAATTGGACTACGGGAGGGGGCGCGCCCCCCTTTCCTTCTCCTCTTCTCTCTCCCTTTCCCCTTTCCCACTCCGAAAAAAGGAAGAAGGGGGCCGAATTGGACATGGAGTCCAAGTAGGACTCCTCCCCCTTTGGTGCGCGCCTAGGCCGGCCCTCTTCTCCTTCCCTCCTTTATATACGGGGGCAAGGGGGCACCCCAAAGCACATCAATTGTTCTTAGCCGTGTGCGGTGCCCCCCTCCACAGTTTACTCCTCCGGTCATATTGTCGTAGTGCTTAGGCGAAGCCCTGCGCGGATCACATCACCAACACCGTCGCCACGCCATCGTGCTGACGGAACTCTCCCTCGACCCTCTACTGGATCAAGAGTTCGAGGGACGTCATCGAGCTGAACGTGTGCTAAACTCAGAGGTGCCGTACGTTCGGTGCTTGATCGGTTGGATCGCGAAGACGTTCGACTACATCAACCGCGTTAAGCTAACGCTTCCGCTTTCAATCTACGAGGGTATGTGGACACACTCTCCCCCTCTCGTTGCTATGCTTCTCCTAGAAAGATCTTGCGTGAGCGTAGGAAATTTTTTGAAATTGCATGCTACGTTCCCCAACAGTGGCATCCGAGCCAGGTCTATGCGTAGATGATATGCACGAGTAGAACACAAAGAGTTGTGGGCGATAATAGTCATACTGCTTACCACCAATTTCTTACTTTGATTCGGCGGTATTGTTGGATGAAGCGGCCCGGACCGACATTACATGACCGCGTTCATGAGACTAGTTCTACCGACGTGCTTTGCACACAGGTGGCTGGCGGGTGTCTGTTTCTCCAACTTTAGTTGAATCGAGTTTGACTACGGCCGGTCCTTGTTGAAGGTTAAAACAGCACACTTGACGAAAAATCGTTGTGGTTTTGATGCGTAGGTAAGAACGGTTCTTGCTAGAAGCCCGTAGCAGCCACGTAAAACTTGCAACAACAAAGTAGAGGACGTCTAACTTGTTTTTGCAGGGCATGTTGTGATGTGATATGGTCAAGACATGATGTGATATACATTATTGTATGAGATGATCATGTTTTGTAAAAGTTGTCGGCAACTGGCAGGAGCCTTAAGGTTGTCGCCTTATTGTATGAAATGCAATCGCCATGTAATTGCTTTACTTTATCACTATGCGGTAGCGATAGTCGTAGAAGCAATAGTTGGCGAGACGACAACGACGCTACGATGGAGATCAAGGTGTCAAGCCGGTGACGATGGAGATCATGACGGTGCTTTGGAGATGGAGATCAGAGGCACAAGATGATGATGGCCATATCATGTCACATATTTTGATTGCATGTGATGTTTATCTTTTATGCATCTTATTTTGCTTAGTACGGCGGTAGCATTATAAGATGATCCCTCGCTAAATTTCAAGGTATAAGTGTTCTCCCTGAGTATGCACTATTGCTACAGTTCATCGTGCCGAGACACCACGTGATGATTGGGTGTGATAAGCTCTACGTTCACATACAACGGGTGCAAGCCAGTTTTGCACGTGTAGAATACTCGGGTTAAACTTGACGAGCCTAGCATATGCAGATATGGCCTCGGAACACTGAGACCGAAAGGTCGAACATGAATCATATAGTAGATATGATCAACATAGAGATGTTCATCATTGAAAACTACTCCATCTCACGTGATGATCGGACATGGTTTAGTTGACATGGATCACGTGATCATTTAGATGACTAGAGGGATGTCTGTCTAAGTGGGAGTTCTTAAGTAATATGATTAATTGAACTTTAATTTATCATGAACTTAGTACCTGATAGTTTTTGCATATCTATGTTGTTGTAGATCAATGGCCCGTGCTACCGTTCCCTTGAATTTTAATGCGTTCCTAGAGAAAGCTAAGTTGAAAGATGATGGTAGCAACTACACGGACTGGGTCCGTAACTTGAGGATTATCCTCATTGCTGCACAGAAGAATTATGTCCTTGATGCACCGCTAGGTGAAAGGCCTGCTGCAGGAGCAGATGTTGATGTTATGAACGGCTGGCAAGCTCGATCTGATGACTACTCGATAGTTCAGTGTGCCATGCTTTACGGCTTAGAATCGGGACTTCAAAGACGTTTTGAACGTCATGGAGCATATGAGATGTTCCAAGAGTTGAAGTTAATATTTCAAGCAAATGCCCGAGTTGAGAGATATGAAGTCTCCACCAAGTTCTATAGCTGCAAGATGGAGGAGAATAGTTCTGTCAGTGAACATATACTCAGAATGTCTGGGTACCATAACCACTTGACTCAGCTGGGAGTTAATCTCCCGGATGATAGTGTTATTGACAGAGTTCTTCAATCACTGCCACCAAGCTATAAAGGCTTCATGATGAACTATAATATGCAAGGGATGGAGAAGACTATTCCCGAGCTCTTCGCTATGCTCAAAGCTGCGGAGGTAGAAATCAAGAAGGAGCATTAAGTGTTGATGGTTAACAAGACCACTAGTTTCAAGAAAAAGGGCAAAGGGAAGAAGGAGAACTTCAAGAAGAATAGCAAGCAAGTTGCTACTCCCGGGAAGAAGCCCAAGTCTGGACCTAAGCCTGAAACTGAGTGCTTCTACTCCAAAGGGACTGGTAACTGGAAGCGGAACTGCCCCAAGTATTTGGCGGATAAGAAGGATGGCAAAGTGAAAGGTATATTTGATATACATGTTATTGATGTGTACCTTACTAATGCTCGTAGTAGCGCCTGGGTATTTGATACTGGTTCTGTTGCTCATATTTGCAACTCGAAACAGGGGCTACGGATTAAACAAAGATTGGCTAAGGACGAGGTGACGATGCACGTGGGAAATGGTTCCAAAGTCGATGTGATCGCCGTCGGCACGCTACCTCTACATCTACCTTCGGGATTAGTTTTAGACCTGAATAATTGTTATTTGGTGCCAGCGTTGAGCATGAACATTATATCTGGATCTTGTTTGATGTGAGACGGTTATTCATTTAAATCAGAGAATAATGGTTGTTCTATTTATATGAGTAATATCTTTTATGGTCATGCACCCTTGAGGAGTGGTCTATTTTTGTTGAATCTCGATTGTAGTGATACACATATTCATAATATTGAAGCCAAAAGATACAAAGTTAATAATGATAGTGCAACTTATTTGTGGCACTGCCGTTTAGGTCATATTGGTGTAAAGTGCATGAAGAAACTCCATGCTGATGGGCTTTTGGAATCACTTGATTATGAATCACTTGATACTTGCGAACCATGCCTCATGGGCAAGATGACTAAGACTCCGTTCTCCGGAACAATGGAGTGAGCCAATGACTTATTGGAAATAATACATACCGATGTATGCGGTCCGATGAGTGTTGAGGCTCGCGGCGGGTATCGTTATTTTCTGACCTTCACAGATGATTTGAGCAGATATGGGTATATCTACTTAATGAAACATAAGTATGAAACATTTGAAAAGTTCAAAGAATTTCAGAGTGAAGTGGAAAATCATCGTAACAAGAAAATAAAGTTTCTACGATCTGATCGCGGAGGCGAATATTTGAGTTGCGAGTTTGGTCTTCATTTAAAACAATGTGGAATAGTTTCACAACTCACGCCATCTGGAACACCACAGCGTAATGGTGTGTCCGAACGTCGTAACCGTACTTTATTAGATATGGTGCGATCTATGATGTCTCTTACCGATTTACCACTATCGTTTTGGGGTTATGCATTAGAGACAGCTGCTTTCACGTTAAATAGGGCACCATCTAAATCCGTTGAGACGACACCATATGAACTGTGGTTTGGCAAGAAACCTAAGCTACCGTTCCTTAAAGTTTGGGGCTGCGATGCTTATGTGAAAAAGCTTCAACCTGATAAGCTCGAACCCAAATCGGAGAAATGCGTCTTCATAGGATACCCAAAGGAAACTGTTGGGTACACCTTCTATCACAGATCCGAAGGCAAGATATTCGTTGCTAAGAATGGATCCTTTCTAGAGAAGGAGTTTCTCTCGAAAGAAGTGAGTGGGAGGAAAGTAGAACTTGATAAGGTAATTGTACCTTCTCCCGAATTGGAAAGTAATTCATCACAGAAATCAGTTCCAGTGATGCCTACACCAATTAGTGAGGAAGTTAATGATGATGATCATGAAACTTCGGATCAAGTTACTACCGAACCTCGTAGGTCAACCAGAGTACGTTTCTGCACTAGTGATATGGAATGTTTATGGAGAGTAAATACCAAATTTACAAAGAAATGAACAACGACAAATATCACGGTATTTTCAGTTAAAAATTTGTCCATGCACCAAAGATAAAAAATAAGTACTCAATACATATTGTTGTAGTTATACTAATGTTAACGTCCAGTCGACCGGACGTTAGTGACAGATCCGCACGACCCGGCGATTGCTCGATCCGCTTCTCCCGCGCGGTTTCCATTCTCGTGCGTGAAAAATAAAAAAGAGGTGCTCCTAGGAATCAAACACGGGACCTGTTTGTTGCAGCCACAGTAGGCTACCAGCTAAGCTAAGACTCTGATATATTATTTCAGCCGGATTAGACTACTTTTATACCTTATTAAATGAGTGAAAAAGAAAAAAAACAATACCATCTTAACTTGTCTCCTCTTCTACGTTTGCACATAGTTAATGCAATGTCCAATCTTTTCCGCACTTAAGTAGACTTTTTTACCAACTCATCTAGAGTTGATGACACCGTGGTAATTTTACCAAGCAGGGGGGATACTCCCCGGTCACTTTTGTGTGAATATCAGGGTAACTCGCATATCACAGACCTGATAACTTATATAACTCAGTCCTGATAACTTTGGCGTAGGGGTGGGTGTTGATGAAATATCCCCCGATAACTTTTGGTGTGAATAGCATGGTAACTCATACATCGGAGAGCTGATAACTTATGCACCCGGTCCTGATAACTTTTGGCGAATAGAGGTGATGAAATATACCCCCGATAACTTTTATGTGAATATCACGGTAACTCACACATCGCTGGCCTGATAACTTATGTACCTAGGTCTTGGTAAATTTGACGACCGGGTGGAGGGAGGCACGTTGATGAAATACCCTTGGTTATTTTTTGTGCGAATAACTTGATAACCCACACATCACAGGCCTGATATTTTTTGGGAGAAAAAGATGTTGGAAACAAATCTTGATGCTAGTAGTTTCCATATTGTAGTTTTATAGCCTAAAAAATCATGCTAAAGGCGAGAATTGAACTCAAGACTTCAATATTGAGATCTTAACACACTAGCCAACTCACCCACTACTTGGCTCCTGACAAGTTCAAATAAAATACCACTTTTTTGACCATCTGAGGTGAAAAAGTTGTTAAAATACACCCCCGGTAACTTCTGTGTAAATAAGATGATAAATTACGTACAATTAACCTGATAACTTACATATAAACACATTGATAACTTTTCACCTTGGGCGAAAAGTTCTAGAAATATGCCCTGATAACCCAGTGCAAATAGCTTGGTAATTTACACACCAGACACCCGATAACTTACATACAACACATTTGATAACTTTTTACCCATGTGAAAAACGTTACTGAAACATGTCCTGGTAACTTTTTTTTGTCGAAACATACCCCAGTGTGAAGTTACCACTACCCCATGCTAAAGTTATCATGCTTCTCATGGTATAGTCATTAACCTTCTCATATTATAGTTATCAGGCTTATCATAGTATAGTTATCATATCGCTCAAGTCATAGTTATCACGCTGGTCATGCCAAAGTTACCAAGCAAAAAACTTATTATTGCTGATATGACAGAAAAAAGAAAGGTTCAAATTACCTTGTTTATATACAATAGACAACAACTAAAGGTGGCTTAGTTGGTTACTGGGCTCAAAGTATAATTAATAGACCTGGGTTCAAGTCCCCTTTCTAGCACTTTTATTTTCTTTTCATATTGTGTAGCCAAAAACCAAAAAAACCACTAGTGATTTACTATTGGCGTATATGGTTTTCGAGAGAAGAAAAAAAAGTCGGTGGAATCAAGCAATCCATGAGAAATCAAACATATAAGGTCAAGGGATGTGCTAGGCAGAACCAAGCCTCCACGTCGCCCTCCGCTTCGCTAGGAATAGTGCAGCAAGCGGGCAGCATGGGCAAGCGAGCGGTCAGGGCAGCGAAAGAAAAGAAGAAGGGGAAGCGAGCGGGCAGCGCCAGGCCATGATGAAAAGAAGAAAGCCTCATCCCCTCTTGCCATCGCTGGCTCCTCTCCTCTCCTCTCCCCGCGCCTCATCTGCTCTCCCTCGTCTCCTCTCCCCCACCGCCAGCCCCTTCTCTCTACTCGCCCCAGTCGTCTCTCCCTCCCCCGCGCCGTCCCCTCCCTCTGCCTCCATGCTCAGCAGGAGGAACCGGGGTCGCTGCCGCACCGCACAATGGTGGGCGAGGGCGAGCTCCAACGCGAGCACATGGACCCATCGCCCACGCCGGTGGGGTCCCTAGCCCCGAGCTGTGCCTCTACATCGTCCTCACACGTGGTCGTCCTCGCCATTCTGCCGGTGGAGAGCTCCTCCATGACGGCATCCACCGGATCCGGCCGGCCCAGATCCACATGCCTCCTCCTTCCTCGGTAGCTCGTGGATCCCCCTGATGCGTCAACGATGCGTGACTGTACTTGGCCGTGCTTCCCGCCGCTCCCAGCCACCGGGCGCCATCCTGCCGACGCGGCCCACCGCATGCTGCCACCGGCGTCTTCTTCCTTGCTGACGGCACCTCCCGCCGGTCGATGCCTCCTCCTGTATTGCGCTTGCCACGAGGAGGTGGAGTTGAAAGGGGGGTGGGGGATGAAAATAAGATCCAGGCAACGGCTCGAGCGATGCTTGGTGACTACGAGCATCGTCGTCTTCGTCAATAGGAGGACATGAGCAACAATAGCACCAGCCGGCCGGTGAGAAAGGTTGTTCGGCTCGGCCGCTGACGCCCACTGGCCATTTCCGTCGGGCTGTTCTTGAGCCATGAAATTTGCAGATCCATGTAAGTTTTTCTATTTTTCTTGCATAACTTGTCTCTCCCCTAAGCACTTATAAATACTACACAAAAATTAATTGCTTTACCTTCTCGTCCGTGCCTAATTTGGGGGAAAAGAGAGATGGATTTGGGAGAGTCTTCTTCAGTCTGTGATTCTTGGGGGCTGTAGATTTATTTGGTAGTGTACGTGTTATGTCGTACCCACAAATATCTGTTCTGCACCATGATAGCATGAGCTTGCTGCAGCCATATGGTTCTTAAGAGTATGGTGCTTGTTAAAAAAAGAGTTTGGTAGTCCGATTTGGTTCTCATGGTGGTATGTTTCCTATCATCTCCTTTTTTAGTTTCTAACTTTATGATTTCATTTTTTGTCTTGGCCAGCAAGAGCAGTAGGAGGCGGCGGGGAGGATGAGGAAGGAGACAGCGGGAGGAAGAGAGATTCTTAGCGGCGCGCTTGCCTTATTGGACATGTTGTGCAGCTCACCGTTTTTTCTCTTGCCATCTTCTCCAATAGTGTTGAGTCCCCTTCTTGGCGCCAATTGCAACACATATCTCCTTTGACTGATTCACCATTGTTTCCCGCAGCCGGTTTAGTTTTGTCTCGAACATCCATTTTCTTTGAGATTTGTTTTTGTCGTGTGCTGATTATTTAGGCATCCTTGTTGCCGCCACAACCTATCCAAGGAAGCAACAGATCGAGGAGGATGGAGGCACGACACGACGATGACCATGGCATAGATCAAGAGCATGGTCATGGGCTCATGGCCTGGGAGCGAATCAAGCATCCCGGATCACGACGGAAGCTGGAAGCCACGAGAGCTGCCCGAAGAAGAGAGCGACGGCATGGGGTGGAGGCCGAGGAAGAGGGCGACGAAGCGAGGGTGGAAGAGGGTGTGTCTGTGGTCATCGCCTTCCGAGACGACGCGACTTGACGATTCAGATTCGCCTTCCGAGACGATGCAATGCGGCAATTCAGATTTCTCTCCTTCCTCGCCTCAACGACATGCTCTGCTTCTCTAGCTTGCAGGTTGTGGCCTTTCTCTTCTGCTCTTGTTTCCTTGCATTCTGATCAAGCCATGGTGCATATTGCCTCTGGTTTGCTTATGTGAGTGTGCTTCTATACAGAAAATTTGATTTGCTTGTTTTTCACTTCTTTAGGGGTATGAGGAGAGAGCTCTATTGTTTGCAGCGGCTGCATCATTTTGACAAGTGATATGATTGATCTTTGCTATGTGGACCAATGTCATGATCTGTACCTAAGGTTGGAGATGCTGAATTGGGTAAGAAAAGATGACAACCATTTGCTTGTTTTTCATTTCTTTAGGGATATGAGGAGAAATCTCTATTGTTAGTCAGCTACTTCCATTCTTGGATGATTAATTATTTGCATGAAGGTTCAGAGAATGGCCTCTATTGCCTTACAATCCAATTGGTAAACAGAACAGTGCCTTACATAAGCACTGATGGCGATCTTATATACTTATATGTATATGTTTTCTTTATGCATAACACGTGAGAAATCACTGATGCGCATGACTGACAGCTTTCGCACAACGAAGTAAAATTGGCAGGTGCTTTTCTCTACTTTCTAATATTATCCATATATCACAGGGCAATGATAGTTAGTTTTAGCAGGGATTAGTGGTTCGTCGCAATTTTTCTAGCTTCTTTTGTCCTCCAAATGATATAGAAGGCAATCAAGTTCCATCCTCTAATTTCTTGTGATCTTTATAGGACCAATTAGGATGCATACATGTGAAGGAAATATGCCCTAGAGGCAATAATAAAGTTGTTATTTATATTTCCTTATATCATGATAAATGTTTATTATACATGCTAGAATTGTATTAACCGGAAACTTAGTACATGTGTGAATACATAGACAAAACAGAGTGCCCCTAGTATGCCTCTACTTGACTAGCTCATTCATTAAAGATGGTTAAAGTTTCCTGACCATAGACATGTAATGTCATTTGATGAATGGGATCACATCATTAGAGAATGATGTGATGGACAAGACCCATCCGTTAGCTTAGCATAATGATCGTTAAGTTTTATTGCTATTGCTTTCTTCATGACTTATACATATTCCTCTGACTATGAGATTATGCAACTCCCAAATACCGGAGGAACACTTTGTGTGCTATTAAACGTCACAACGTAACTGGGTGATTATAAAGATGCTCTACAGGTGTCTCCGAAGGTGTTTGTTGGGTTGGCATAGATCAAGATTAGGATTTGTCACTCCGTGTATCGGAGAGGTATCTCTGGGCCCTCTCGGTAATGCACATCACTATAAGCCTTGCAAGCAATGTGACTAATGAGTTAGTTATGGGATGATGCATTACGGAACGAGTAAAGAGACTTTCCGGTAACGAGATTGAACTAGGTATGAAGATACCGACGATCGAATCTCGGACAAGTAACATACCGATGACAAAGGGAATAACGTATGTTGTCATTACGGTTTGACCGATAAAGATCTTCGTAGAATATGTGGGAACCAATATGAGCATCCAGGTTCCGCTATTGGTTATTGATCGGAGATATGTCTCGGTCATGTCTACATAGTTCTCGAACCCGTAGGGTCCTCACGCTTAACGTTCGATGACAATTTGTATTATGAGTTATGTGTTTTGGTGACCGAAGTTTGTTCGGAGTCCCGGATGAGATCACGGACATGACGAGGAGTCTCGAAATGTTCGAGAGGTAAAGATTGATATATTGTAAGGTTATATTCGGACACCGGAATGGTTCCGGAGTGATTCGAATATTTTTCGGAGTACCGAGGGGTTACCGGAACCCCCCGGGGAATTATTGGGCCTACATGGGCCATAGGGAAGAGGAGAGGCAGCCCACAAGGGGTGGCTGCGCCCCCTCCCATGGGGAGTCCGAATTGGACTAGGGGAGGGGGGCGCCCCCCTTTCCTTATCCTCTTCTCTCTCCCCTTCCCCTTTCCCACTCCGGAAAAAGGAAGAAGGGGGCCGAATTGGACATGGAGTCCAAGTAGGACTCCTCCCCCTTTGGGGCGCGCCTAGGCCGGCCCTCTCCTCCTCCCCTCCTTTATATACGGGGGCAAGGGGGCACCCCAAAGCACATCAATTGTTCTTAGCCGTGTGCGGTGCCCCCCTCCACAGTTTACTCCTCCGGTCATATTGTCGTAGTGCTTAGGCGAAGCCCTGCGCGGATCACATCACCAACACCGTCGCCACGCCGTCGTGCTGACGGAACTCTCCCTCGACCCTCTGCTGGATCAAGAGTTCGAGGGATGTCATCGAGCTGAACATGTGCTGAACTTGGAGGTGCCGTACGTTCGGTGCTTGATCGGTTGGATCGCGAAGACGTTCGACTACATCAACCGCGTTAAGCTAACACCTCCGCTTTCGGTCTACGAGGGTACGTGGACACACTCTCCCCCTCTCGTTGCTATGCTTCTCCTAGAAAGATCTTGTGTGAGCGTAGGAATTTTTTTGAAATTGCATGCTACGTTCCCCAACAACATGAAGGAGTGAATCTACTGGTTCAGCTGAAAATTGATCTCTATTTGGTTTCTATTTTTGCGTTCAGTTTTGCCTGCCGCTTGTCCTTGGTATGCTCATCCATCTTGGCTGCTCTACTTGCCTGCTTCTCCTCTCCAACTCAGGTAAATGGACTATTCTTTAATTTGTCTTGGGAACGACTCTTCTTTTACATGTCTGTTCCATAGCATGCCGGTGCACTGACCACTTCATGTCCATTTATTTAGTAGGTTCTGCGATCTCCTGTGTTGCTGCGTCCCGATCTTCTGCTTCGTTGCATCTCTGTTTTGCTCATCGAGGTTTGCTTGCTTTCTGTCTAGCTAAAATGCATATTTCCTTTCCGGTACATGTTGTCATGGTGTTTAAATTGCTGATCATTTTAATTTTCTGGATCTGGCATGCCATCGTGTATTGTTCGGCCTCATCCCGCTTGTATGTCATGCTTGTGTGTGAGCAGAATGTGTCCGCTTATTTCAGTCGTTAAACATGTTTTGGATGTCGTGGTGGCAGTGTAGCGCGGTGTGCTTTATGACGCTTTCGTATCTATGTGAGGTTGCAAAGGACGTGTCTGTACTTGCTGGGGTAGAACTCAAATTGTGAGGGATGCTTGTGCTCAGATTTCGTCGCTGCTGGTCGGTTCTTGTCTTCAGCGCATGAAAACCTGCAACTGCTATCAAGCGAACCACATGTAACTAAACTTCTGATTCGGTGATGTACACACAGATCTAGGTGACCCAATTCCTGGAGTATTTTAGTTCTATTGATTTGTAGCATCTATATTATTAGATACATACTTACAGATGTGCTTATTTAGTGTGCCTTCTCTCATCTCACAGTAAATTGCTTTGTTGTTCTAAATAATTGTTGCAGGAGGGAGCAGCAGGCATAGAAGAAATCCCAAGCCAATTTTGCTCAGCTGTAGCATCTTCCACTGACAATAAGTCTGCACAGCAGCCTGGTGAGGTTTGTTCTTGCATTTAAAAACATAAGTCTTTCAGTTGCTCTCTACTCGCTGGTAAAAATAAATACCCAGCTGAAGAGTACCTTAGTTAAATCAATCAATAGTGAGTTGTATTACTAGAGAGTAGAGACATAAGAAAACACCCTTAGGTGTGACACTCTACGTGGTTACCTTCTTTAGTCCCAGCTATTGATATCATACTGAGATCACACTCTGCCAAGCGGAATGTTTGTTTCTATGTACTTCTGGATGCTAATTTACCGTTCTTGATTTTGATGGGGGATATTCCTTCATTGTTTGGTTACCTGTCAATGCTCGGTCCTATTTCCCACCTTGTGCTTTGACTTCTTGCATTTTTTCCGTCTAAGTTATTAGGCTACTGCTGCCTGGTTTTCCCATGATGAACCACTAATTATGATGCACTGCTGGCTGGTCTGCTTTTTTAATGCTTTTTTAGTAACAACATTCAGACTTAATGTTTATTACTTCATTTCAGAGTTTTAAATTAAGACATCGCCGTCAATTTATATGGTCTTCTGAAGTTTCACCTTCCCTTTGACATATTAGTTTGATCAAATCAATGGGAAGTCAGCATTATTTTGATGTACTGGCTTACAGTCTTATTAAGTACTCCCTCTTAAAACTAATACAAGACCTTTTAGATCACTAAAATAGTGATCAAAATGGCCTTATATTAGTTTACACAGGAAGTACATATTTCTATTTGAGTAGAACTGGAAGCTGCTATTGCTATTGCATCTAAGATTTGCCCTTTGCTGTCGTTTAATAAGTAGAACCATTGGGCCTAATTTTTTTTTCAAATGGCCACACAGTCAGATTCCTCTATCATTAACATTTAGATTGACATATATTCTTGGTAATAACATTTTTTTCCTACCTCTATTGCCTATTTCGCGTAGATAGATCATTTGCTTTTGAGAGGGATTAGATAAGGTCTACGAGTCCTTAGTAAGCGTGATAAGCAAGCCCTGCACTTCTATTTACTATTAAGCGCACTCTGAATTTTTTATAATGGCGTTTCAGGGATATAATACAATCAATCCAACTATTACCTTTGGTGTGCTTTTTGGATGTACTAATCTGAAGATGCTGGCTAGCCTATTTCGCCATCATATAGCCTAGAAGCAAGGGCATTTTAGTTATATAAAGTTATATGCTTAGTTTATCCACTCCTATTTCTGTGCGTTTTCGTTCGTGTTGGTAAAAAGGTTATTGGCTAGATCATCTATGCACACATCTTCTTATATCATGCCATGTAATATATGGTCCAAAGTGCATTATCTTGGAATATATGATGACTATCTAAAAATATATTTGCCTCTCATCCTGTTATGCTATAGGAATGAGGTTTACAATAGTGCTTATTGTTTCATTCCATTTGATTACCCTTCAATTACCACATGATGCTCAGTCCTAACAGGCATTTTGCTCCATGAGTGCAACAGGTAGTCTACTATGAAAAGATGCTTATATGGTGGGGTGATCTTTGATATTGATCAAACTGCAGTGATGACTCCCTTCCATAGCCTTTTATAAGGTAATTTGCTCATCAGGTTTGATCTTCCACGGGTTTGTTCATCACACCTTGAGATGGCAAGGCCTTTAGATGAAGATCTCTGCTTCATATGGTTAGCTGGTTGGTTTAGTGCTCTGCTTTATAGAAGCAATCTACATAAATTATCGTAAACCACCGTAAGACCCTGCTTCAGGTTTTAGTTAGTGCTTCAACTGTGTCCTGCTATATTTGACTATGATGTCTACTTTGTAGTTTATAAGACCAATGTAAATAAGCGACGGTGAGCTGTGTTCATACCTTCATTCTTTACATACCTTCATGCTTTTGGGCTATTATGCTACCCTGAACTCGAATGTACACCACTATGTACAAACTTCTATCTAAGTATTATTTGCTTTCATGATGTTTAACTCCATTATGTATGCTTGATTATGCACATATGATAGTTTGAATACTTGGTTTGCTTTGGATATTTAAGCCACGGGTGCAATGGGTCATCTTTCTTACCATGAAAAGTTGCTTGGACATGCAGCGATGACTCTACATAATACCACCACCCCCATGTCCTGATCTTTTCTGTTGGTGGCTATACAATCCATCCTTGCTACTATAGCTTGCTTTATAAAGCCAATGTCTACTATTATCAAGTGATTTCATTACTTTCAGTCTATCATGGTGCCATGTAATGGGATACAAGTATATATTAAGTTGGTTCTAAATCAATCACATATGCATGGTTTGCATACTCGGCTCGCTCTCGCTTTTTGCGCCATGGGCGCAACGGGTCATCTAGTTATTCAAATGAGACGAGATTCATTATGGAGAAAAGCTTATCTCAGGAGGTCTCACCTCTCCTCCTATCAGATTATAGCCTGATTGTTCGCATCCATCCACAACTCACTTGATAACCTATACAATTCAAGTATAAATAGACACCACATCATGAGCGGAAGACAAGATTACAATAAGCAACAAATGTTGCGTAAAGTGAACAACAACACCGACTCTCTGCAAGATCGACATCAAGCTTGCCCGTAGCATAGTAACCTGAGAAGACCAATGGTTTTGTGCCGATGTTAGGATGTCATTGACACTGATAGCAACCTGCAATAATGAACAAAACTATATGGATTGATTCACTCCAGTGATAGATGTGACAAAGTGCGCATATATATCGCAATTAATCACATACCAGGTCAATCCCAATTGTATCATGAATACTAGTTTCAAATGCAAGCTTCAGCTTTGTCCCAACAGCATCAACGCTAAACACGAGGTATTCATCTTCTGTTCAATCCAACCACATGACACAAAAATATCATGAATATGGCATTATATTCTTGTGCCCAACCTGAGTAAACAACAAATACAAGGTCCGACCCAGACAGTGGATCTTGAGCGTCTAAAAAGAGGCCAATGGAGCATCATAGCACAACTACAATCAGGACAACAATGCTCTCTTTTCACGCCAGCCACATATCTTTCAGAGTTATATTTGGTTGTTAGAGATAACATGAAATTAGATAGGAATTGTTTACATATTATATTTAGTGGGCCTTTTATACTCTAAGTCTTAAGGACCTCTATATATACCTCATCCGAGAGGTTCAATATACGACACAAATCGCATTCTCTCAATTCTCATCCTCTATCATGATATCGCAAGATCCTAAACATAGATACACCCCAACTTCCGCATTGCGCCGCTCCAGGGAGATCGATCTCCATGGTATCTGTCAACTGTCCCTGAAAGTCTTTTTTCCTATCGATTCATCGATGGTTCTCTCTGTCAGTCGTTTGACTGGCGTCTTTGTTTTTTGGTTCACCGAACATAAAACGGTTAGCGTCGCCCATGGCATACCGGCCTCACACGCATGTACTTCGACATCGGCGTCAACTCGACACTGGCCGTCTCCTCATCACGAACTACGTGTCAAGTCAGGATGTGTCGTACAAGGGATGTCTTTATGCATTGTAGTTGGCTTCTCTCGTCCACGCCTTGTCCATCGTTGAACCATCGTCGCCACCACCGATCGTGACGACTTCGACAACACCGTCGTGACTCCCATGTGAGCAGCTTCGTCTGCAATAGCGGGCCATCAACTCAACATGGTCTACACTCTGTCTAATCAACCAGACACACACATTGCGATCAACCAAACATGTGTGAGCGTGCGCGCATCAACACTAGTCGAGCATTGGTCTGCTGATGTGTTGCCTCTGGGCTGCAACTTTGACGGCCTTGGTACTCGCTCCTAGTTGTCAAAGTATTTCTAGGCACATACATCGTCAGAGGCATCTCCTGCCGTTGCACCGACTCATGAGCTGCAGTTAGGTCGCTCCCTCGGGCCATAATGTCGCTACACGCTCTCATCTTTGCTATCCCGCGCGCAAAGACATCCTTCTATACCATTGTGCCGCCTCCTAAGTGTGGGGTCCACACCATTTTGCGCATGATCTTCATCACACTGTCGGAGTGTCAGGTTCTTCCTCATCTACTATGTAGGTCCTGAAGGAACTACTCACACATCATCATGGGAGGCAGCAAGGTTGATGAAGATTGCCTCTGTAATGGTGTCCCCCTCCGATAGAGTACCGAAAAAGGCCTTCAGATGGGATCACGAAAGAACATAGGCTTACAGCGGTGGAAGAATTGTTTCGGGTCTCACTCTATTTTTTTTGTAATATTAGGGAATTTATAGGATAGGAATTAGGTCAAACGGAGCCACATGGGCCCCACAAGTGTTGATGGTGCGCCAGGTGAGCTTGTCGCTCCGTCGTACATCTTCTGGTCTCTCCCTGAAGCTTATAGGGTCTCTCATAGTCCATAAAAAATCATTGTAAAGTTCATCGTGTTTGGACTTTGTTTGCTATGGTTTTTCTGTGAAACAAAGAAAATGCAAAAACAAGAACTGACATTGGACACTAAGTTAATAGGTTAGTCCATAAAAATAATATAAAATGGCATATAAAACATACAAAAGTGATAATATAATAGCATGAAACAATTAAAAATTATAAATATGTTGGAGACGTATCAGATTGTTCCGTGTTGTAGAACACCAGATAATCAGCACATCGGGGGCGCGGGAATACTTTGCGCTGCTACTCCCATAAGAGTTGTTGGGTTTTGCTATAAAGAGGAAGGGTGATATAACACATAAGCAAATTATTTCCTTCACTTGAGAACCAAGATTTAATCGAACTAGTAGGAATCACCAAGCTAACCAGGTCGACAGAGACAAAAAAAATACTTGCACCCAACTTCGTAAGGGTGTTGTCAAGCCCCTGGTCTTGCTAATTACAAGGTTAAAAGCAAATAGATAGATAATAGTGCAGCGAGAGTAAAAGCAAATATGAAAGAGCAATTTTGTAGGATCTTGTATTAATGGAAGAATAGACCCGGGGGCCATAGGTCCACCAGAGGTATCTTTCTCGAAAAGAACGCAAACGACATGGTAACAAATTACAGTTGGGCAATTGCAAAAATATCAACGAGTATGACTATGGTCATTCATGGCATAATCTCTTATAGGCATTACGTCCATAACAAGTAGACTGTTAGTTCAACTGCATCTGCTAATATTACTCCACTCCAAGACCGCTATCCAGCATGTATATCAAAGTATTAAGTTCATAAAAACAGAGTAACGCTTTAAGTAAGATGACATAATGTAGGGAGAAAGAAACCTAGCAATAAGATAAAACCCCGTCGTTTTCTCCTTAGTGACAATAATACAAATACATGTCTTATCCCAATTATGTCACTGAGATATAGAAATTACCGCAAGATTGAACCCACTATTATGAACCACTCCCTCTGAAGATCTACCAATCAATCTGTTGGGAAACGTTGCATGAAAAATAAAAAAAATTCTACACACACGCAAGATCTATCCATGGAGATGCATAGCAACGAGAGGGGAGAGTGCGTCTACATACCCTCGTAGACCGTAAGCAGAAGCTTTTGACAACGCGGTTGATGTAGTCGAACTTCTTCGCGTTCCAACCGATCGAGCACCAAACGTACGGCACCTCCGCGTTCAGCACACGTTCAGCTCGATGACGTCCTCCGCCTTCTTGATCCAGCAAGACAGCGAGGTAGTGAATGAGTTCTGACAGCACGACGGCATGGTGACGGTGATGGTGAAGTGATCTCTGCAGGGCTTCGCCTAAGCACTACGAAAATATGACCGGGGGTGTAAACGGTGGAGGGGGGTGCCGCACACGGCTAAGACAATATTGTGTTTTGTGCTAGGCGCCCCCCCCCACATATATATAGGTGAGAGGGAGGAAGGAGCAGCCAAGGAGGCGCCCCCCCTTCCATATATAGGTCCGGGGGAAAGGCAGGGGAGGGTGCTACTTCTTGAGCTTGCGTTGGTTTTTCCCTTGAAGAGGAAAGGGTGATGCAGCAAAGTAGAGATAAGTATTCCCCTCGGTTAGAGAACCAAGGTATCAATCCAGTAGGAGACAACGCACAAATCACCTAGCACCTGCACAAACAATCAAACAACTTGCACCCAACGCGATAAAGGGGTTGTCAATCCCTTCACGGTTACTTGCAAAAGTGAGATCTGATAGAGATAGGTAAAACTAAACAAAAGATAAAGTAAATATTTTTTGGTTTATAGATCTGAAAATAAAAGATTGCAAAATAGTAGATCGGAAAGTAATATGATGGAAAATAGACCCGGGGGCCATAGGTTTCACTAGAGGCTTCTCTCAAGATAGCAAATAATACGGTGGGTGAACAAATTACTGTCGAGCAATTGATAGAAAAGCGCAAATTTATGATGATATCCAAGGCAATGATTATGAAATATAGGCATCACGTCCATGTCAAGTAGACCGAAACGATTCTACATCTACTACTATTACTCCACACATCGACCGACTCCTGCCTGCATCTAGATTATTAAGTTCATGAAGAACAGAGTAACGCATTAAGTAAGATGACATGATGTAGAGGAATAAACTCAAGCAATATGATGTAAACCCCATCTTTTTATCCTCGATGGCAACAATACAGTACGTGCCTTGCTGCCCCTACTGTCACTGGGAAAGGACACCGCAAGATTGAACCCAAAGCTAAGCACTTCTCCCATTGCAAGAAAAACCAATCTAGTTGGCCAAACCAAACCGATAATTCGAAGAGAATTACAAAGATATCAAATCATGCATATAAAAATTCAGAGAAGATTCAAATAATATTCATAGATAAGCTGATCATAAATCCACAATTCATCGGATCTTGACAAACACATCGCAAAAGAATATTACATCGGATAGATCTCCAAGAACAACGAGGAGAACATGGTATTGAGAATCAAAGAGAGAGAAGAAGCCATCTAGCTACTAGCTATGGACCCGTAGGTCTGAGGTAAACTACTCACGCTTCATCGGAAGGGCAGTAGAGTTGATGTAGAAGCCCTCCGTGATCGAATCCCCCTCTGGCAGGGTGCCGGAAAAGGTCCCTAGATGGGATCTCACGGGTACAGAAGGTTGCGGCGGTGGAAAAAGTCTTTTCGTGGATGCTTCTGGTGGTTTGGGAACATATGTGAATATGTAGGCGAAAGAATTAGGTCAGGGGAGTCACGGGGGGCCCACAAGGCAGGGGGGCGTGCCCTACCCCCCTGGGCGCGCCCTCCACCCTTGTGGCCGCCTCATGGCTCCTTCGAATTCATATCCAAGTCTCCTGGGTGTCTTCTGGTCCAAGAAAAATCATCGCGAAGGTTTTATTCCGTTTGGACTCCGTTTGGTATTCCTTTCTCACGAAGCTAAAAAAACAAGGAAAAAACATAAACTAGCACTGGGCTCTAGGTTAATAGGTTAGTCCCAAAAATAATATAAAATAGCATATTAATGCATATAAAACATCCAAAACAGATAATATAATAACATGGAACGAACAAAAATTATAGATACGTCGGAGACGTATCACAGGGAGGCGCCTCCCCCCCCCCCTTTCCTTTCTCCCATGAGAAGGGGAAGGCAGGATGGGCTAGCCCTCCCCCATTTCCTTCCCTAGGGCCGGCCGGCTAGGGAGAGGGGCGCACCAGCCCCCTTTGGGCTGGTCTATCCCTCCCTTGGCCCATTAGGCCCATAACACCTATCGGGGGTGTCCGGAACCCCTTCCGGTGACCCGATGACTACCCGATGCATCCCGAAACCCTTCCGGTGTCCGAATACCATCATCCTATATATCAATCTTTACCCCTCGACCATTTCGAGACTCCTCGTCATGTCTGTGATCTCATCCTGGACTCCGATTAACATTCGGTCACCAAATCATATAACTCATATAACACTATATCGTCAACGAACATTAAGCGTGCGGACCCTACGGGTTCTAGAACTATGTAGACATGATCGAGGCACCTCTCCAGTCAATAACCAATAGCGGAACCTAGATGCCCATATTGGCTCCTATATATTCTACAAAGATCTTTATCGGTCGAACCGTTATGACAACATATGTAATTCCCTTTGTCCATCGGTATGTTACTTGCCCGAGATTCGATCGTCGGTATCTTCATACCTAGTTCAATCTCGTTACCGGCAAGTCTCTTTACTCGTTTCATAATACATCATCCTGTAACTAACTCATTAGTCACTTTGCTTCTTATGATGTGTATTACCGAGAGGGCCCAGAGATACCTCTCCGATACTCGGAGTGACAAATCCTAATCTTGATCTATGCCAACTCAACAAACACCTTCGGAGATACCTATAGAGCATCTTTATGATCACCCAGTTATGTTGTGACATTTGATAGCACACAAGGTATTCATCCGGTATCCGGGAGTTGCATAATCTCATAGTCGAAGGAATATGTATTTGACATGAAGAAAGCAATAGCAATAAACTGAACAATCATTATGCTAAGCTAACGGATGGGTCTTGTCCATCACATCATTCTCCTAATGATGTGACCCCGTTATCAAATGACAACAAATGTCTATGGTTAGGAAACCTTAACCATCTTTGATCAACGAGCTAGTCTAGTAGAGGCTTACTAGGGACACGGTATTTGTTTATGTATTCACACATGTATTTAAGTTTCCGATCAATACAATTCTAGCATGAATAATAAACCTTTATCATGAATAAGAAAATATAAAATAACAACTTTATTATTGCCTCTAGGGCATATTTCCTTCAGTCTCCCACTTGCACTAGAGTCAATAATCTAGTTCACATCACCATGTGATTAACACCCATAGATCACATCGCCATGTGATCAACACCCAAAGAGTTTACTAGAGTCAACAATCCAGTTCACATCACCGTGTGATTAGCATCCAAAGAGTACTAAGGTGTGATCATGTTTTGCTTGTGAGAGAAGTTTAGTCAACGGGTTTGCCACATTCAGATCCGTATGTATTTTGCAAATTTCTATGTCTACAATGCTCTGTATGGAGCTACTCTAGCTAATTAATTACTCCCACTTTCAATATGTATGTATCCAGATCGAGACTCAGAGTCATCCGAATCGGTGTTAAAGCTTGCATCGACGTAACCCTTTACGACGAACTCTTTATCACCTCCATAACCAAGAGACATTTCCTTAGTCTTCTTTAGGTACCTAAGGATAATTTTGACCGCTGTCCAATGATCTACTCCTAGATTACTATTGTACCCCCCTTGCCAAAATCATGGCAAGGCACACAATAGGTCTAGTACATGCTACCTCTTGAGCTTGCGTTGGTTTTTTCCTTGAAGAGGAAAGGGTGATGCAGCAAAGTAGAGTAAGTATTTCCCTCAGCTTTTGAGAACCAAGGTATCAATCCAGTAGGAGACAACGCGCAAGCCACCGAATACCTGCACAAACAAACACCAACTTGCACCCAACGCGATAAAGGAGTTGTCAATCCCTTCACTGTTATTTGCAAAGTGAGATCTGATATAGATGGATAAACGGTAAAGTAATGCTTTTGGTATTTTTGGTTTATGGAACGGAAAGTAAAAGATTGCAAAGAAAGTAAATAGGAAATTAAAATTGTAGATCGAAAACTTATATGATGGAAAATAGACCCGGGGGCCATAGGTTTCACTAGAGGCTTCTCTCAAGATAGAAAATATTACGATGGGTGAACAAATTACTGCCGAGCAATTGATAGAAAAGCGCAAAGTTATGATGATATCTAAGGCAATGATCATGAATATAGGCATCATGTCCGTATCAAGTAGACCGACTCCTGCCTGCATCTACTACTATTACTCCACACATCGACCGAGTCCTGCCTGCATCTAGAGTATTAAGTTCATAAGTACAGAGTAACGCATTAAGTAAGATGACATGATGTAGCGGGATAAACTCAAGCAATATGATGAAAACCCCATCTTGTTATCCTCGATGGCAGCATTATAATACGTGCCTTGCTGCCCCTACTGTCACTGGGAAAGGACACCGCAAGATTGAACCCAAAGCTAAGCACTTCTCCCATTGCAAGAAAAACCAATCTAGTTGGCCAAACCAAATCGATAGTTCGAAGAGACTTGCAAAGATACCAAATCATGCATAAAAGAATTCAGAGAAGATTCAAATAATATTCATAGATAAGCTGATCATAAATCCACAATTCATCGGATCTCGGCAAACACACCGCAAAAAAGTATTACATCAAATAGATCTCCAAGAACATCGAGGAGAACTTTGTATTGAGAATCAAAGAGAGAGAAGAAGCCATCGAGCTACTAGCTATGGACCCGTAGGTCTGTGGTAAACTACTCACGCTTCATCGGAGAGGCAATGGTGTTGATGTAGAAGCCCTCCGTGATCGAATCCCCCTCCGGCAGGACGCCGAAAAAGGCCCCTAGATGGGATCTCACGGGTACAGAAGGTTGCGGCGGTGGAAAAGTGGTTTCGTGGCTCTCCTAGTAGGTTTAGGGATATTTGAGAATATATAGGCGGAAGAAATACGTCGGTGGAGTCATGAGGGGCCCACAAGGGTAGGGGGCGCGCCTCCCGACCTTGTGGCCGCCTCGTGGCTTTCCTGACGTGCACTCCAAGCCCTCTGGATGTCTTCTGGTCCAAGAAAAATCATCGCAAAAGTTTCATTCCGTTTGGACTCCGTTTGGTATTCCTTTTCTGCGAAACTCTAAAACAAGGAAAAAACAGGAACTGGCACTGGGCTCTAGGTTAATAGGTTAGTCCCAAAAATCATATAAAATAGCATATTAATGCATATAAAACATCCAAAACAGATAATATAATAGCATGGAACAATCAAAAATTATAGATACGTTGGAGACGTATCAAGGATCCCCAAGCTTAATTCCTGCTCGTCCTCGAGTAGGTAAATGATAAAAACAGAATTTTTGATGTGGAATGCTACCTAACATATTTATCATGTAATTCTCTTTATTGTGGCATGAATGTTCAGATCCGTATGATTCAAACCAAAAGTTTAATATTGATATAAAAATAATAATACTTTAAGCATACTAACGAAATAATTATGTATTCTCAAAATAACATGGCCAAAGAAAGCTTATCCCTACAAAATCATATAGTCTGGCTATGCTCCATCTTCATCACACAAAATATTCAAATCATGCACAACCCCGATGACAAGCCAAGCAATTGTTTCATACTTTTGATGTTCTCAAACCTTTTCAACTTTCACGCAATACATGAGCATGAGCCATGGACATAGCACTATAGGTGGAATAGAAGGTGGTTGTGGAGAAGACAAAAAGAAGGAGATAGTCTCACATCAACTAGGCGTATCAACGGGCTATGGAGATGCCCATTAATAGATATCAATGTGAGTGAGTAAGGATTGCCATGCAACGGATGCACTAGAGCTATAAGTTTATGAAAGCTCAAAAAGAAAACTAAGTGGGTGTGCATCCAACTTGCTTGCTCATGAAGACCTAGGGCGTTTTGAGGAAGCCCATCGTTGGAATATACAAGCCAAGTTCTATAATGAAAATTCCCACTAGTATATGAAAGTGATATCATAGGAGACTCTCTATCATGAAGATCATGGTGCTACTTTGAAGCACAAGTGTGGGAAAAGGATAGTAACATTGTCCCTTCTCTCTTTTTCTCTCTTTTTTTTGGGCCTTCTCTTTTTTTATTTGGCCTTTTCTCTCTTTTTTTTATTTCCTCACATGGGACAATGCTCTAATAATGAAGATCATCACACTTTTATTTACTTACAACTCAAAAATTACAACTTGATACTTAGAACAAAATATGACTCTATATGAATGCCTCTGGTGGTGTACCGGGATGTGCAATGAATCAAGAGCGACATGTATAAAAAATGATGAACGGTGGCTTTGCCACAAATACGATGTCAACTACATGATCATGCATAGCAATATGACAATGATGAAGCATGTCATAATAAATGGAACGGTGGAAAGTTGCATGGCAATATATCTCGGAATGGCTATGGAAATGCCATAATAGGTAGGTATGGTGGCTGTTTTGAGGAAGGTATATGGTGGGTTTATGGTACCGGCGAAAGTTGCGCGGTACAAGAGAGGCTAGCAATGGCGGAAAGGTGAGAGTGCGTATAATCCATGGACTCAACATTAGTCATAAAGAATTCACATACTTATTGTAAAAATCTATTAGTCATCAAAACAAAGTACTACGCGCATGCTCCTAGGGGGATAGATTGGTAGGAAAAGACCATCGCTCGTCCCTGACCGCCACTCATAAGGAAGACAATCAAAAAATATCTCATGCTCCAACTTCGTTACATAACGGTTCACCATACGTGCATGCTACGGGACTCACAAACCTTAACACAAGTATTTCACAAATTCACAACTACTTACTAGCATGACTCTAATATCACCATCTTCATATCTCAAAACAATCATAAAAAATCAAACTTCTCATAGTATTCAATGCACTTTATATGAAAGTTTTGCTTTTGGTATTTTTGGTTTATGGAACGGAAAGTAAAAGATTGCAAAGAAAGTAAATAGGAAATTAAAATTGTAGATCAGAAACTTATATGATGGAAAATAGACCCGGGGGCCATAGGTTTCATTAGAGGCTTCTCTCAAGATAGAAAATATTACGGTGGGTGAACAAATTACTGCCGAGCAATTGATAGAAAAGCGCAAAGTTATGATGATATCTAAGGCAATGATCATGAATATAGGCATCACGTCTATATCAAGTAGACCGACTCCTACCTGCATCTACTACTATTACTCCACACATCGACCGAGTCCTGCCTGCATCTAGAGTATTAAGTTCATAAGAACAGAGTAACGCATTAAGTAAGATGACATGATGTAGCGGGATAAACTCAAGCAATATGATGAAAACCCCATCTTGTTATCCTCAATGGCAACAATACAATACGTGCCTTGCTGCCCCTACTGTCACTGGGAAAGGACACCGCAAGATTGAACCCAAAGCTAAGCACTTCTCCCGTTGCAAGAAAAACCAATCCAGTTGGCCAAACCAAATCGATAGTTCGAAGAGACTTGCAAAGATATCAAATCATGCATAAAAGAATTCAGAGAAGATTCAAATAATATTCATAGATAAGCTGATCATAAATCCACAATTCATCGGATCTCGGCAAACACACTGCAAAAAAGTATTACATCGAATAGATCTCCAAGAACATCGAGGAGAACTTTGTATTGAGAATCAAAGAGAGAGAGAAGAAGCCATCTAGCTACTAGCTATGGATCCGTAGGTCTGTGGTAAGTACTCATGCTTCATCGGAGAGGCAATGGTGTTGATGTAGAAGCCCTCCATGATCGAATCCCCCTCCGGCAGGACGCCGGAAAAGGCCCCTAGATGGGATCTCACAGGTACAGAAGGTTGCGGCGGTGGAAAAGTGGTTTCGTGGCTCTCCTGGTAGGTTTTGGGATATTTGAGAATATATAGGCGGAAGAAATACGTCGGTGGAGTCATGAGGGGCCCACAAGGGTGGGGGCGCGTCCTACCCCCCTGGGCGCGCCTCCTGACCTTGTGGCCACCTCGTGGCTTTCCTGACGTGCACTCCAAGCCCTCTGGATGTCTTCTGGTCCAAGAAAAATCATCACGAAAGTTTCATTCCGTTTGGACTCCGTTTGGTATTCCTTTTCTGCGAAACTCTAAAACAAGGGAAAAAACAGGAACTGGCACTGGGCTCTAGGTTAATAGGTTAGTCCCAAAAATCATATAAAATAGCATATTAATGCATATAAAACATCCAAAACAGATAATATAATAGCATGGAACAATAAAAAATTATAGATACGTTGGAGACGTATCAGTACACAGCATGGCATACTTTATAGAACCTATGACTGAGGCATAGGGAATGACTTTCATTCTCTCTATATATTCTGCCGTGGTCGGGTTTTGAGTCTTACTCAACTTCACACCTTGTTACACAGGCAAGAACTCTTTCTTTGACTGATCCATTTTGAACTTCTTCAAAACTTTGTCAAGGTATGTGCTTTGTGAAAGTCCTATTAAGCGTCTCGATCTATCCCTATAGATCTTGATGCCCAATATATAAGCAGCTTCACCGAGGTCTTTTATTGAAAAATTCTTATTCAAGTATCCCTTTATGCTATTCAGAAACTCTATATCATTTCTGATCAACAATATGTCATCCACATATAATATCATAAATGCTACAGAGCTCCCACCAACTTTCTTGTAAATACAGGCTTCACCGAAAATCTGTATAAAACCATATGCTTTGATTACCTCATCAAAGCGTATATTCCAACTCCGAGATGCTTGCACCAGTCCATAGATGGATCACTGGAGTTTGCACACTTTGTTAGCACTTTTAGGATCGACAAAACCTTCTGGTTGTATCATATACAACTCTTCTTCAAGATATCCATTCAGGAATGCAGTTTTGACATCCATTTGCCAGATTTCATAATCATAAAATGCGGTAATTGCTAACATGATTCGGACGGACTTAAGCATCGCTACGGGTGAGAAAGTCTCATCATAGTCAACCCCTTGAACTTGTCGAAAACCTTTCGCGACAAGTCAAGCTTTGTAGACAGTAACATTACCATCAGCGTCAGTCTTCTTCTTGAAGATCCATTTATTTTCTATGGCTTGCCAATCATCGGGTAAGTCCACCAAAGTCTATACTTTGTTCTCATACATGGATCCTATCTCATATTTCATGGCCTCAAGCCATTTATCAGAATCTGGGCTCATCATAGCTTCTTCATAGTTCGTAGGTTCGCCTTGGTCTAGTTACATGACTTCCAGGACAGGATTACCGTACCACTCTGGTGCGGATCGTGCTCTGGTAGACCTACGAGGTTCAGTAGCAACTTGATCTAAAGTTTCATGATCATTATCATTTGCTTACTCTAGTTGGTGTAGGCATCATGGGAACGGATTTCTCTGATGTGCTACTTTCCAATTCGAGAGAAGGTACAATTACCTCATCAAGTTCTACTTTCCTCCCACTCACTTCTTTCGAGAGAAACTCCTTCTCTAGAAAGGATCCATTCTTAGCAACAAAGATCTTGCCTTTGGATCTGTGGTAGAAGGTGTACCCAATAGTTTCTTTAGGGTATCCTATGAAGACGCACTTCTCCGATTTAGGTTCGAGCTTATCAGGCTGAAGCCTTTTGACATAAGCGTCGCATCCCCAAACTTTAAGAAATGACAACTTAGGTTTCTTGCCAAACCATAGTTCATACGGTGTCGTCTCAACGGATTTAGACGGTACCCTATTTAACGTGAATGCGACTGTCTCTAATGCATAACCCCAAAACGATAGTGGTAAATCGGTAAGAGACATCATAGATCGCACCATATCTAATAAAGTACGGTTACAACGTTCGGACACACCATTACGTTGTGGTGTTCCAGGTGGCGTGAGTTGTGAAACAATTCCACATTGTTTTAAATGAAGGCCAAACTCGTAACTCAAATATTCGCCTCCGCAATCAGATCGTAGAAACTTTATTTTCTTGTTACGATGATTCTTCACTTCACTATGAAATTCTTTGAACTTTTCAAATGTTTCAGACTTGTGTTTCATCAAGTAGATATACCCATACCTACTCAAATCATCTGTGAAGGTCAGAAAATAATGATACCTGCCGCGTGCTTCAACACTCATCGGACCGCATACATCGGTATGTATTATTTCCAATAAGTCATTAGCTCGCTCCATTGTTCCGGAGAATAGAGTTTTAGTCATCTTGCCCATGAGACATGGTTCGCAAGTATCAAATGATTCATAATCAAGTGACTCCAAAAGTCCATCTGCATGGAGTTTCTTCATGCGCTTTACACCAATATGACCTAAACGGCAGTGCCACAAGTATGTTGCACTATCATTATCAAATTTGCATCTTTTGGCATCAATATTATGAATATGTGTATCACTACGATCGAGATTCAATAAACCATTCACATTGAGTGTATGACCATAGAAGGTTTTATTCATGTAAACAGAACAACAATTATTCTCTAACTTAAATGAATAACCGTATTGCAATAAACATGATCTAATCATATTCATGCTCAACGCAAACACCAAAAAACATTTATTTAGGTTTAACACTAATCCCGAAGGTAGAGGGAGTACGCGATGGTGATCATATCAACCTTGGAATTACTTCCAACACACATTGTCACCTCGCACTTAACTAGTCTCTGTTTGTTCTGCAACTCATGTTTCGAGTTACTAATCTTAGCAACTGAATCGGTATCGAATACCCATGTGCTACTACGAACACTAGTAAGGTACACATTAATAACATGTATATCAAATATACTTTTGTTCACTTTGCCATCCTTCTTATCCGCCAAGTATTTGGGGCAGTTCCGCTTCCAGTGACCATTTCCTTTGCAGTAGAAGCACTCAGTTTCAGGCTTGGGTTCAGCTTTGGGCTTCTTCATGGGAGCGACAACTTGCTTGCCATTCTTCTTGAAATTCCCTTTCTTTCCCTCGCCCTTTTTCTTGAAACTAGTGGTCTTGTTAACCATCAACACTTGATGTTCTTTCTTGATTTCTACCTTCGCTGATTTCAGCATCGCGAAGAGCTCGGGAATCGTTTTCGTTATCCCTTGCATATTATAGTTCATCACAAACTTCTAGTAGCTTGGTGATAGTGACTAGAGAACTCTGTCAATCACTATCTTATCTGAAAGATTAACTCCCACTTGATTCAAGCGATTATAGTACCCAGACATTCTGAGTAAATGCTCACTAGCTGAGCTATTCTCCTCCATCTTGTAGGCAAACTACTTGTCAGAGGTCTCATACCTCTCAACACGGGTATAAGTCTGAAATACCAATTTCAGCTCTTGGAACATCTCATATGTTCCATGGCGTTCAAAACGTCTTTGAAGCCCCGATTCTAAGCCGTAAAGCATGGGACACTAAACTATCAAGTAGTCATCATATCGAGCTTGTCAAACGTTCATAACGTCTGCATCAACTCCTGCAATAGGTCTGTCACCTAGCGGTGCATCAAGGACATAATTCTTCTGTGCAGCAATGAGGATAATCCTCAGATCACGGACCCAGTCCGCATTATTGCTACCATCATCTTTCAACTTAGTTTTCTCTAGGAACATATCAAAAAATATATGAGAGTTATATCGCGAGCTATTGATCTACAACATAGATATGCAAAACTATTAAGACTAAGTTCATTATAAATTAAGTTCAATTAATCAAATTACTAATGAACTCCCACTTAAATAAGCACCCCTCAAGTTATCTAAGTGATACGTGATCCAAATCAACTAACCCATGTCTGATCATCACGTGAGATGGGGTAGTCATCAATGGTGAACATCTCTATGTTGATCATATCTACTATATGACTCACGTTCGACCTTTCGGTCTCCAGTGTTCCGAGACCATGTATGTACATGCTAGGCTCGCCAAGTTTAACCCAAGTATTCTGCATGTGCAAAACTGTCTTACACCCATTGTATGTGAACGTAGAGTCTATCACACCCGATCATCACGAGGTGCTTCGAAACGATGAACTTTGGCAATGATGCATACTCGGGGAGAACACTTTTATCTTGAAATTTAGTGAAGGGATCATCTTATAATGCTACCGATGTTCTAAGCAAAATAAGATGCATAAAGGATAAACATCACATGCAATCAAAATATGTGACATGATATGGCCATCATCATCTTGTGCTTTTGATCTCCATCTCCAAAGCATCGTCATGATCTCCATCGTCACCGGCTCGACACCTTGATCTCCATCGTTGCGTCGGGGTCGTCTCACCAACTATTGCTTCTACAACTATTGCTAACGCATAGCGATAAAGTAAAGCAATTACATGTCGCTTGCATTTCATACAATAAAGAGACAACCCTAAGGCTCCTGCCGGTTGTCGATATTACAAAACATGATCATCTCATACATCAATATATATCACATCATATCTTTACCATATCACATCACAACATGCCCTGCAAAAACAAGTTAGACGTCCTCTACTTTGTTGTTGCAAGTTTTACGTGGCTGCTACGGGCTTCTAGCAAGAACCGTTCTTACCTACGCAAAAACCACAATGGTGTTTCATCAAGTTTGTTGTTTTAACCTTCTTCAAGGACCGGCCGTAGTCAAATTCGATTCAACTAAAGTAGGAGAAACAGACACCCGTCAGCCACCTTTATGCAAAACTAGTTGCATGTCTATCGGTGGAACCGGTCTCATATGCGTGGACATGTAATGTTGGTACGGGCCGCTTCATCCCACAATACCGCCGAATCAAAATAAGACGTTGGTGGTAAGCAGTATGACTATCACCGCCCACAACTCTTTGTGTTCTACTCGTGCATATCATCTACGCATAGACCTGGCTCAGATGCCACTGTTGGGAAACGTTGCATGGAAAACAAAAAAAATTCTACGCACACGCAAGATCTATCCATGGAGATGCATAGCAACGAGAGGGGAGAGTGTGTCTACGTACCCTCATAGACCGTAAGCGGAAGCATTTGACAACGCGGTTGATGTAGTCGAACTTCTTCGCGTTCCAACCGATCGAGCACCGAACGTACGGCACCTCCGCGTTCAGCACACGTTCAGCTCGATGACGTCCTCCGCCTTCTTGATCTAGCAAGACGGCGAGGTAGTTGATGATTTCCGGCAACACGACGGTGTGTTGACGGTGATGGTGAAGTGATCTCCGCAGGGCTTCGCCTAAGCACTACGAAAATATGATCGGGGGTGTAAACGGTGGAGGGGGGCGTCGCACACGGCTAAGACAATGTTGTGTTTTGTGCTAGGCGCCCCCACATATATATAGGTGGGAGGGAGGGAGGAGCAGCCAAGGAGGCGCCCCAAGTAGGCCGAATCCTACTTGGGGTCCTCCCCTAGCCGCGCGCCCCCCTTCCATATATATAGGTGCGGGGGAAAGGCAGGGGAGGGAGGCCCCCCCCCCCCTTTCCTTTCTCCCATGAGAAGGGGAAGGCAGGAGGGGCAATCCCTCCCCCCTTTCATTCCCTAGGGCCGGCCGGCCTGGGAGAGGTGGGCTGGTCTGTCCCTCCCTTGGCCCATTAGGCCCATAACACCTACCAGGGGTGTCCGGAACCCCTTCCGGTGACCCGATGACTACCTGGTGCATCCCGAAACCCTTCCGGTGTCCGAATACCATCGTCCTATATATCAATCTTTACCTCTCGATCATTTCGAGACTCCTCATTATGTCTGTGATCTCATCCGGGACTTCGAACAACACTCGGTCACCAAATCATATAACTCATATAACATTATATCGTCAATGAACGTTAAGCGTGTGGACCCTACGGGTTCGAGAACTATGTAGACATGACCGAGACACCTCTCCGGTCAATAACCAATAGCAGAACCTGGATGCCCATATTGGCTCCTATATATTCTACGAAGATCTTTATCGGTCGAATCGTTATGACAACATACGTAATTCCCTTTGTCCATCGGTATGTTACTTGCCCGAGATTCGATCGTCGGTATCTTCATACCTAGTTCAATCTCATTACCGGCAAGTCTCATTACTCGTTTCTTAATACATCATCCTGTAACTAACTCATTAGTCACTTTGCTTGCAAGACTTCTTATGATGTGTATTACCGAGAGGTCCCAGAGATACCTCTCCGATACTCGGAGTGACAAATCCTAAACTTGATCTATGCCAACTCAACAAACACCTTCGGAGATACCTGTAGAGCATCTTTATGATCACCCAGTTACGTTGTGACGTTTGATAGCACACAAGGTATTCCTCCGGTATCCAGGAGTTGCATAATCTCATAGTCGAAAGAATATGTATTTGACATGAAGAAAGCAATAGCAATAAACTGAATGATCATTATGCTAAGCTAACGGATGGGTCTTGTCCATCACATCATTCTCCTAATGATGTGATCCCGTTATCAAATGACAACACATGTCTATGGTTAGGAAAGTTTAACCATCTTTGATCAACGAGCTAGTCTAGTCGAGGCTTACTAGGGACACGGTATTTGTTTATGTATTCACACATGTATTTAAGTTTTCGATCAATACAATTCTAGCATGAATAATAAACCTTTATCATGAATAAGGAAATATAAAATAATAACTTTATTACTGCCTCTAGGGCATATTTCCTTCACAATCTTGGCCAGAGAAGGCAAAAAGATCAGAAAACATACATGGCTACTTAATTATACAACAAATAAATCTCAAAAGATTCAAATAGATTCAATGAACAATCTTATCATAAACTCAAAATTCATCATGTACCAACAAACACATCACAAAATTACATCGGATTGATCCCAATCACACAAGGAAGAATGTGAACATGGTATTGAAGATCCAAAAATAGAGAGAGAACCATCTAGCTACTACTATGGACCCGTAGGTCCTTGAGGAACTACTCACACATGGTCATGGAGGTAGCAAGGATGATGAAGATGCCTCCTCCAATGGTTTCCCCCTCCGACAGAACTCCGAAACAGGGCTCCATATGGGATCTCTTCGGAACAAAGGTGTGCAGCGGCAACATTTCTCTTCTGGAGGAATGGCGGATTGTTTCGGTATTTATAATAATTTATGGCGATTGAATTAGGTCAAGTCGTGGCTCAGGGGGCACACAAGCCTGGGCGATGCGACCACCCCCTGGCCGCGCCACCTGGGATTGTGGGGCCTTGGTGACTCCTCTCGGTGTCTCCCAAAGCTTCTAGTGTTCCTTATGATTCATAAAAAATCGTCAAAATTGGCATCGTGTTTGGACCTTCGTAGGTATTGATTTTGTGTAAAACGAAAACAAGCAAAAAACAGGAACTAACAATAGGCACTAGATTACTGGGTTAGCCCCGAGAAATAATATAAATTGCTATAAAAGTACATAAAAGTGATAACATAGTATTCAACAATAAAAAATATAGATATGTTTTGAGATGTATCATGCGCCCATGGACCAGCTGCACGGGAACCTTTCCACCAAGCAACTCAGATCAAATTCTCATGGCATTCATCAATACTGAGGTGGATCTAAGCACCTCGGATAAAGCTTGGCACTAGACTTCGGATCGAGAACAGGATGCTTTTGTGGAACTAGTTTCGAGACCGACATTTAATAATGAAGAGTAGTTCGGATTAGCCGAGGTGCGGCCTGACTTGAAGACCAGTTCAGGGGCTACTGTCGGTGCCCCGGCTATGGGGCCTCTCACCACGTTGACTCCCGACCTGATGGACCAGGCCAAGGACCCCTATGTCGGTTCCTTCCTGGGCCACTTAGGGCAGCAAGAGAGATCCAGAAGACTTGACATATACTATTACTACAAGACACTGGATCTCTGGAGAACCATGTTTCCTCATACGTAGCCGACTAGGATCTTGTAACCCTAGGACCCCTGGTATCTATATAAACCGAGGGGTCAGGCTCGTAGAAACACATTATAATCTCGTGGTACATCACATGTACTTGGTACACCCCCAACGCAATAATACAATCAGATCATGACGCTAGTAGAAAAAGGGCCTAATGTGAAGCACATTAGTCCCGGTTTGTAACTGAACCGGCACTAATGGTACCGGTCCAACGGCTAGGCGGGCGGCGCTCATTAGTACCGGTTCATGGCGAACCTTTAGTACCGGTTCGTGCCACGAACCGGTACTAAAGAGGTGGTGGCAGGCTGTTGTCAGGCTGGGGCCCCACCAGCACCTTTAGTACCGGTTCATGCCATGAACCGGGACTAGAGATGAACCTTTAGTACCGGTTGGTTAGACGAACCGGTACTAAAGGTCATCCTATATAAACCCCTTTGTCGAGCCCGAGCGCTCTGTTCTTCACCTTTCCTCTCCTCTGTTTTCTTCCTCTTCCTCTCGAGCTCACACTCCATTTTTGCCAAAATTTGTGAAGATTTGAAGGCACCCCATCCATCCAAGTGATCACAAAGGTTGGAAACTTTGTCCTTTCATCTCTCATTGCTAGATTAGCTCTTGCAATCTCTATAAGTATAGTGATTTATGGGTTTTATTTTGGGAGGAATTATATGTGGTAATATTTGATTTATATGCAATTTGAGGTCAAAATAACTCTTAGTTTGCATATGTAGGTGTGGTTTACTTAGTGCCTTCCCGTCTCCGTCCTAACCACCGTCGATCGCCCGCACCGTCCCGTCACCGGCACCACCTTGTGGTGAGCCTCTTGTTCTTATCTTTTTTATATTAAAAAAAATCATGTTTGTGTGATTTATATATATAGTTACTTGTATAATTATCTTACCCATACGTTGTTTGTTATACATAGTGCCATGGTTTTGATATCCGTCCCCGTCGGCCCTCGTCCGGGTTATGATTCGGATGTGGTATATTCTCTTTTATAACTATTTGTTGCATTTCGTGTTTATGACAAATTATGCCCATCAAGTTGACATAGATATTTTTATCTAGGAGGTATGTGAACCGGAAATTCCAACCGACCCTATTGTCGAAAGGTTAAATTTAGTTGAAAGAGAAAACAAGTATTTGAAAGAAAAATTGAAAAGAATTGAGGGGGAGAAGATGGAATTGGAGTTGCATGTTGCCGATGTCGTCGATGATCACAAGATCAAGATGGAGAAAATGCGCTTGAAGATTAGAAAGATTAGAAAATATGCCATTGATAGTGAGGCTTGGTATCATTATGATGTTGGATCAATTGTTACCTTAGTTGAGATCTTGATCGCATTTGTTGTTGCATTTAAATGCTTTAGCTAGAGAGTTATTTGTATGTTTGTTTTATGAGAATAAGTGTTGTATGAACTTTATGTATGAACTTGTCTTAATTTGGTCTATTCGGTGCTGTGTAATGAAGATGAGCCGGCAATGGATGTACGATGACGATGCTCTCCCCAGTTCGTTAATGGCGTGCAAACTTTTCTGCTTGCGGCTAAGGCAAACAAGCGGGTGGATGGTTTTATGTATTGTCCATGTGCTGGCTGTAAGAATGATCGGAGTTACTCTAAGTCAAAAACCATTCACGTCCACCTGTTTGAGGCCGGTTTCATGCCCCACTATAATGTTTGGACCAAGCACGGAGAAAGAGGGGTTATGATGGAAGACAATGAAGAAGAAGAGGACGACGACAGCTATCCTGGCCATGGGTTCCCTGAATACGATGGTACAATAATGGGGGAAGAAGCTGAGCCGGCAATGCGGGAAGAAGCTGAAGAAGAGGCATCAGATGAGCCCGCTGATGATCTAGGTCAGGCCATTGCCGATGCAAAGAGAAACTGCGCAAGTGAAAAGGAGAAGAAGAAGTTGCAGCGCATGTTAGAGGATCACAAGAAATTGTTGTACCCGAATTGCGAAGCTGACAAGAAAAAGCTGGGCACCACACTGGAATTGCTGCAATGGAAGGCAGAGAATGGTGTATCTGACAAGGGATTTGGAAAGTTGCTGATAATGTTAAAGAAGATGCTTCCAAAGGACAACGAATTGCCCGAGAGTACGTACGAAGCAAAGAGGGTTGTCTGCCCTCTAGGATTAGAGGTGCAGAAGATACATGCATGCCCTAATGACTGCATCCTCTACCGCGGTGAGTACGAGGATTTGAACGTGTGCCCGGTATGCGGTGCATTGCGCTATAAGATCAGCCGCGATGACGCTGGTGATGTCGAGGGCGAGCACCCCAGGAAGAAGATTCCTACCAAGGTGATGTGGTATGCTCCTATAATACCACGGTTGAAACGTTTGTTCCAAAACAAAGAGCATGCCAAGTTGATGCGATGGCACAGAGAAGACCGTAAGAAAGACGGGAAGTTGAGAGTACCCGCTGACGGGTCGCAGTGGAGAAAAATCGAGAGAAAGTACTGGGAGGACTTTGCAGGTGACGCAAGGAACGTATGGTTTGGTCTAAGCGCAGATGGCATTAATCCTTTTGGGGAGCAGAGCAGCAATCATAGCACCTGGCCTGTGACTCTATGTATGTATAACCTTCCTCCTTGGGTGTGCATGAAGCGGAAGTTCATTATGATGCCAGTGCTCATCCAACGCCCTAAGCAACCCGGCAACGACATTGATGTGTACCTAAGGCCATTAGTTGAAGAACTCTTACAGCTGTGGAATGGAAAAGGTGTACGTGCGTGGGATGAGCACAAACAGGAAGAATTTGACCTACATGCGTTGCTGTTTGTGACCATCAATGATTGGCCTGCTCTCAGTAACCTTTCAGGACAGACAAACAAGGGATCCCGCGCATGCACGCACTCTTTGGATGATACCGACAGTATATATTTGGATAATTGTAAGAAGAATGTGTACCTGGGACATCGTCGATTTCTTCCGAGCAGGCATCCCGTAAGAAAGAAAGGCAAGCATTTCAAAGGTGAGGCGGATCACCGGACGTAGCCTCGCCACCGTACTGGTGATGATGTACATGATATGGTCAAGGATTTGAAGGTAATCTTTGGAAAGGGTCCTAGCGGACAATCTATTCCGAATGACGCTGACGGACGCGCACCCATGTGGAAGAAGAAATCTATATTTTGGAACCTGCCCTATTGGAAAGACCTAGAGGTCCGCTCTGCAATCGACGTGATGCACGTGACGAAGAATCTTTGTGTGACCCTGCTTGGCTTCTTGGGCGTGTATGGGAAGACGAAAAATACACCGGAGGCACAGGAGGACCAGCAACGTATGCACGGAAAAGACGACATACATCAGGGTCATGCCAGCTACGCTCTTAACAAAGAAGAGAAGGAAATCTTCTTTGAATGCCTGCTCAGTATGAAGGTACCGTCTGGCTTCTCGTCGAATATAAAGGGAATAATAAATATGGCAGAGAAAAAGTTCCAGAACCTAAAGTCTCATGACTGCCACGTGATTATGACGCAACTGCTTCCAGTTGCATTGAGGGGGCTTCTACCGGAAAAAGTTCGATTAGCCATTGTGAAGCTATGTGCATTCCTCAATGCAATCTCTCAGAAGGTGTCGTGGAATAGTCACGGCAGATGTCCTAGTGTGAGGACTTAGTCGTGAGGCCAACGCATCTATGTGGTAGCTTGAGAGGGGTTGAGCGGAATCGAGAAACACGACACAAGACAAGGGTTTAGACAGCTTCGGGCCCCAGGAAACATCATCCGGTAACAACCCTACATGATGTTTGTGGCTAGGTCTCATTATCCTCTCGAGGGAGTCGCCGTAACCCGGCTCTCCCAGTTATGTCTAGCCCTCCGCCCCTCCTTATATAAGTTGAAGGGGCGGGTTACATGTAGAGTCCAACTTGGATTAAGACTTTAAACTATTCTGACTTCTCTTCATGGGCTTCTTAACGTCTTGGTCTTCTTAATGTCTCGGGCTTATTAACCCCAGGCGACTCTGTCTGCTGGGTTATGACTGTCCGCCGGTTTACCATCTGGTTTATCATCTGGTTTATCTGTCTGCCGGTTTACCATCTGGTTTATCATCTGACTTAACTGTCAGCCGGTTTATCACCTGCCGGTTTATCGTCTGGTTGAACTATCTGCCTTAACTGTCTATCTTAACTGTCTGTCTTAACTGTCTGCCTTAACTGTCTGTCTTAACTGTCTGCCTTAACTGTCTGCCGGTTTACCATCTGCCTGTTTACCAAATCCCAGCCGGGTTATAACTCCAGCCGGGTCATACCGCGGGGTATATCCCCGACATTAGCCCCCAGTTTAATTTGGATTTATCCATGTTAAACTGATCCTGATCATCCTTAAGTCCTTGTCATTTCCTTCTTCTAGAAAATCCGGGTCAATAGGCTAGCTTCATAATCAATTTGCTGACATTGGTTTGTCACAGAGAAATATTGTGAAGAATAATTCATTTGACTCAGCTCCCAATGCTTAACAAAAATATTGGTCTTTGAAATACTCATCTGATCTTCAGCCGGTTTAAGAATGTAGAACTTGCCGGTTTATCCTTGCCAAAATTGCCGGTTTATAAATATTGATTGCACCGGGTCATAATTGTAGTTAACATCAAGCTTGAAAATATACCTCTTATATGCCTATCCCTTGTAGCCCCCAAGTCTTAAGAAGGTAGCGTAGCAACAGCTTAAGACTTGCTTCAATATGAATGTCACAATCTTGAAGAAATCCGATTTGTTCAGCTCAGTCACTAGTCAAACTAAATATTCCACATATGTAGCCCCCAAGTGCCGGGTTGTCATGCTTGCAGCAACCTGGGACTTGTAATTGCCTTATGCTCATAAAACCTTCAACCAGTGTAGCCCCCAAGGGCCGGGTCATTATGTAATAATGAGTAGGAACTTTGTAGATATGATCATGTAGACTTGAACAGCAACGTGTAGCCCCCAAGGGCCGGCTCAGCAAGTCAATACTGAGCTGGGACTTTATATATATACTTCATTGAAAATAACATTATATGATGTAACCCCACCATGGGGCTTGAACCCACGTCCACAAGGCTAAGAGTCTTGTCTTCTACCAACTGAGCAATGAACCCTTCAATATAATGGATTAAGGCTTGTGTACCTTGAATTTTTGACAGGAGCAATTGGTAGCCCCCAAGGGCCGGGTCGTTACAATGTGATGAGCCGGGTCTTCAATGAGGTGAGCAAAAATGACTTTGCATTAGCCCCCAAGTGCCATGGTGCATGCTGACAGTGACATGGGACTTGCATATTTGATGTAATCTCAACTTGAATAATGTAGCCCCCAAGTGCCGGTAGCTATTAAAGATTGGAATAATATAATCCGGCAGCTCTTGGCCAATAGCGATTTAATGTGCATTCATTGTAAACCGGAATTTTGTAACCCGGAAAGTTTTGGTGAATACACCTGGCATTCCACGCCAAAAGGTTATGTCCTCTTTGGTGAATACACCTATGTTTGAACAGATAACCCGGAAACTTTGGTGAATACACCTGGTTTTCCAAGCCGGAAGGTTATGTTCTCTTTGGTGAATACACCTATGTTTGAACAGATAACCCGGAAACTTTGGTGAATACACCTGGTTTTCCAAGCCAGAAGGTTATGTCCTCTTTGGTGAATACACCTATGTTTGAACAGATAATCTGGAAACTTTGGTGAATACACCTGGTTTTCCAAGCCAGAAGGTTATGTCCTCTTTGATGAATACACCTATGTTTGAACAGATAACCTGGAAACTTTGGTGAATACACCTGGTTTTCCAAGCCAGAAGGTTATGTCCTCTTTGGTGAATACACCTATGTTTGAACAGATAACCTCGAAACTTTGGTGAATACACCTGGTTTTCAAAGCCTGGCTTTTAAGCCTATTACAAGGGTTATACAAACTCTTTGTTCTTCAGAATCAAGGAACCCCCAAGTAATATTTTTGAGCTGTGCTCAAGGGGCACCTATGTTTGAGTTGTGCTTTTGCAACAGACTCTCTTTGGTCCCTGTACTTTTTCTGAGAACTCGAACTTGCGAGAGATTAATTCTTTTTGAACCAGAAATTCTTAAACCGGATATTGAGAGCTTCAAAGCTTGGTGAGGGACATATTTCCCTTAAGCCGGATTTTAAACCGGCACCCTTTATTTTGAGCCAGAAATTTTCTGACGGCCCTTAAATTTTCATCAATACATCAATAGCCTCCGGGACCGGGTTATCTTTCCCTTGAACGTCCTGGGGTTCTTGAATTTTCCGAAACTGTTTAAGACTTTGCTGAGTCATATCATTGTAGCCCCCGAGTCTTAAGATGACTCGAGGAGTTGGCCTGAGACTCTCCATATTTGACCGTGATATAAACCGGTATAAGTCTTTCAACAACTCAGTGATATAATAGTCCCTTTCGCAGTAGATAACTTGTCCTGCATTAGAAAACTTGCAAGCCGGAGTAATTGCTCTTTTAAAGAAAGCAATATATAATATAAATATATACTGAATGGATTTCACCTGATATGTTAGGCCGGAATTTATCCACCACGGAGTTGATGATCAGCACGGTGAAGCTGAAATTAATCACAGCCGAGTCGGCCGCGACATTATAAACCGGCGCAGACGGGTGAGGCAATCGTCAGTGTGCGGACCGATGAGTTGGCCGTGGTGTTAATATAGAATGAAAGGGCGGCGAATTGCACACCCGTCGAACATCAAGTAAGCGCGCACGCTCCATCTCCGCGGGATAATACCACTTTGTAATGAATAATTCTCCTGCATATAAAATACAGCAGGACAAAGTAGTTTTGCTTGAATAAATTAATATGTACTTAAAAATAAATGGGGTAAATAGCACCTGAATATCATGTAGTAGCAGTTCTCCGTCCAACTAGTACTAGTGCTTCTGCAGCAACAGTAGTAGTACTAACAACCAAGGTGCACAGCATCCTTGATCTCACGTTCAGTATGTAGCACCAGCAGTTGATAAGCATAATTAGTTTGATGCCAACATTTGGCGTTGCCAACATTTGGCAAAATCAAAAGTTGCCAAATATTGATAACTTTTTATGAGCTTGGCAAAAAAAATTGATAGTCGACCAATCACTAACCAATATTTGGTATTTGCCAAATATTGACATGCCAACTTTTGGCATCGAACCAATCATGCTCGATGTGACTCATCTTTGATCAAGAGAAGCGCAGCGGCCCGACAAAAGCCAAAGAAAAGAACACAGGAACCAGCGATTCTCTTTCGCCTAATCCCTTCTCACGCAGGTACTGGTTTTGAAAGCAGTACACTGGCGACTCAGTGGAGATACCTATATTGATTTGGATGCAAAGCAGCACAGCGAGGCAGCAGGCTGGCTCACAAGGTCAGTGAGTCCCGGCCATGGCGACTCGGCGGCGAAGTTGCTCAGAGGCGAGACAAGACCGCAGCAGCGGCAGGCCACGGCAGGTCGCGACTGCAGAGGCGCTTTGGCGACTTCGGATGCTGCAACGAGGGCACTCCGGCGGGTCAACGAGGTGCGTCCGCGGCAGCGGCGGGTTGGAGAAGCGCGGCCGTGGCCGGTTCAGCACGAGCGCGCATAGCAAGAGGAAGGGAGGGCGGTTTAAGGCGGAGGCGGCGGTGGCATCCGGAGTGAGCCACGGCGAGTTACAGCGGGGGCAGGCCGGCGACAACATGTCCGTTGCAGTGGAGTTTGGGCGCCGGCGTCTTTGACACAACCACGAGCCGTCTCGTTGTAAAAGGGGACGCCGGGCCACACCATGTGCAGAAGGAGCGACAGTGAGCCGGCAAAGCGCGTAACAGCGGCGCTTGGCGTGGCGGGTTGGAGGCGAAGACAGGCTGGTCAGCGCAGAAGTCCAGCGATTCAATACAGCCCCAGCGGCTCGTAACCGAGCGGCGACTCAGGAGGCAGACGGCGACTCAGGAGGCAGACGGCGGCTCAAGGCCGGTGACTCAGGCGACGGCGGCCTGCCGCGGAGCGCTGGAACAGCAGCAGCTGCAGCGCAGTGGAAGAAACAGCCGGCAGCTCGTCGGCGGCGGTTCGGCGACTTAACACGGAGAGGCTCCAAGGCAGGAGATCGACCCGGCGGCGGCTCAGCAGTGGAACGAGCCGGCTCGAGGCCGCGAGAGGCAGCAGTGGCTAGACGGCGCGGGGCGGAGCCGCCGCCGCCGGCCGAATAGAGCGCAAAGACCGCAGAGACTCAGGGAGGCCGCGGGCGGCTCGCGGCTCGGAGTCATAGCAGAGGCAAGTGAGGCCGGGTCGTCGCTCAGCGCGGCGGCTAAGGGCGTCGTGAGGGAGATGACGCTCAGCGCGACGCTAAGCGGTGGCGGCTCGAAGGCTGCAACAAGGGCGCTCCTGGTGGGTCGATAAAGTGCTTCTGCGATAGCGGTAGGTCAGTGATGGTAATGACGGCGGCGGTTCAAGAGGCGATGCAGAACAGGTCCACGGCTCAGAGGACGGTCGACTCGTCTCGCGGCAACAACTGCAGCAAAGGCCCGGCCCAGGGGCTGCCGAGGTCGAAGCGCTGGCTTGAAGAGGAGTCAAACAGGGGCGACCCATAGCGGAGCAAAGGAAGAGTTAAACAGTGAGCCGGGGAGGTAAAGTCACCCGGCGATGGCAACTTGAGGCAAGGCGGCTCGGCGAAAATCAGAGTGGCTCGCAGCAAACCATTAATGCGTGATTGCAACAGCAGAGTCCGGGTCGTAATTGGCTTGACCTCGTATACTTGCCAAACTAGAAGTACTAGTCCATGGCATTAACTTGTCTGACCCCAGTACGTAGCCTTGGTGATTCTCTGACCGTAGGAAAAACGGTTTCAATGACTTGTAATTTGATGGCCAGGTGAGCAACGACCGCAGCGAAAATTTCTATAGATCTTACGTTGATGAACATGAACATGAACCGGCTGGTGGCTGCATCCGAGGCCACTTGTGTTGACTGTTCCTGAATTTAACTGTGTCTGCATGCGTCATGTGCGTCCTCTGACTTATGGGCTGTGATGAGCAGTTTACTGACTTGTAGTTCGAGTCCTTCACGTGTTCAGGTAGCACTGGGAACCAAAAAACTGTAGTGTAAAGTAGCACTTTGTTTACTCGGCCGTCACATCTGAAAAGTAGTAGCAGCGGCAATGACAACTTGGCGGACTTGATGCATGTGCTGCCAGTTTTGCTTTTGCTGCCGTGATTACCCTCGGGAGTAGCAGTCTCTAGAGTTAATCGTAGCACATCAGCTATTTGGATCTTTACATCGCAGAGGAGAAAATCAACCTCCGAATTTGATCTGAACACGGACGACGGAACCATCAAATCCTGTCGGTCTCGGCGACTTAAACCTTGTGCCGATTTGATCTGGCGCACGTCTTCGACTTGCAGCATCGGCGGCGCCGTACTCGATACTCCCCAAATTCTTTTGATCCTTGTACTACCAGCTCCAAAGTAAATCACGATTCCTGTTACCAAGAATGAATTTGCCGGCTCTTTTTCATCCGACGAATCGCAATCTTCTTGATCTCCGAAAGATCCCTTAAAGAACTCAACACCACCGTGCGCAGGCCTCATGGTGGACGCCAACTGTCGTGGAATAGTCACGGCAGATGTCCTAATGTGAGGACTTAGTCGTGAGGCCAACGCATCTATGTGGTAGCTTGAGAGGGGTTGAGCGGAATCGAGAAACACGACACAAGACAAGGGTTTAGACAGCTTCGGGCCCCGGAAAACATCATCCGGTAACAACCCTACATGCTGTTTGTGGCTAGGTCTCATTATCCTCCCGAGGGAGTCGCCGTAACCCGGCTCTCCCAGTTATGTCTAGCCCTCTGCCCCTCCCCCTCTTGGGGTGCCCCGCCCCTCCTTATATAAGTTGAAGGGGCGGGTTACATGTAGAGTCCAACTTGGATTAAGGCTTTAAACTATTCTGACTTCTCTTCATGGGCTTCTTAACGTCTTGGGCTTCTTAACGTCTCGGGCTTATTAACCCCAGGCGACTCTGTCTGCTAGGTTATGACTGTCCGCCGGTTTACCATCTGGTTTATCTGTCTGCCGGTTTACCATCTGGTTTATCATCTGACTTAACTGTCAGTCGGTTTATCACCTGCCGGTTTACCGTCTGGTTGAACTGTCTGTCTTAACTGTCTGCCTTAACTGTCTGTCTTAACTGTCTGCCGGTTTACCATCTGCCGGTTTACCAAATCCCAGCCGGGTTATAACTCCGGCCGGGTCATACCGCGGGGTATATCCCCGACAGAAGGTAATCGATCCAGAAATCATACCAAGGTTAGAGAAAGATTTGGTGCAATGTCTTGTCAGTTTCGAGTTGGTGTTCCCACCTTCGTTCTTCAATATCATGACACACGTCCTAGTTCACCTATGCGAAGAGATTAACGTTCTGGGTCCTGTATTTCTACACAATATGTTCCCCTTTGAGAGGTTTATGAGAGTGTTAAAGAAATATGTTCATAACCGTGCTAGGCCAGAAGGAAGCATCTCCAAGGGCCATGAAAATGAGGAGGTCATTGAGTTTTGTATTGACTTTATTCCTGACCTTAAGCCGATTGGTGTTCCTGAATCGCGGCATAAGGGCAGACTGGGTGGAAATGGCACGCTAGGACCGGAACAAATAATATGTATGGACGGGCATTCTCTCACTCAAGCACACTACATAGTTCTATAAAATTCCGCCTTGGTGGCTCCGTATATGGAGGAACACAAGAATATTCTACGCTCCAAACACCCGGAGCAGTCTGACGACTGGATTACACGTGAACAAACGGGGACTTTCGCCGATTGGTTGCAGACACGTGCCATGCACGACGCCGCTGTTGAAGATGACCTGTACTTGTTGTCCCAGTTACCATCTTCGAATATAATGACTTTCAAACGGTACGAGATAAATGGGAATACATTTTGTTGGAAATATGCCCTAGAGGCAATAATAAAGTGGTTATTATTATATTTCCTTGTTCATGATAATTGTCTATTGTTCATGCTATAATTGTGTTATCCGGAAATCGTAATGCATGTGTGAATACATAGACCACAACATGTCCCTAGTGAGCCTCTAGTTGACTAGCTCGTTGATCAATAGATGGTTACGGTTTCCTGACCATGGACTTTGGATGTCGTTGATAACGGGATCACATCATTAGGAGAATGATGTGATGGACAAGACCCAATCCTAAGCATAGCACTAGATCGTGTAGTTCGTCTGCTAAAGCTTTTCTAATGTCAAGTATCATTTCCTTAGACCATGAGATTGTGCAACTCCCGGATACCGTAGGAATGCTTTGGGTGTATCAAACGTCACAACGTAACTGGGTGACCATAAAGGTGCACTACAGGTATCTCCGAAAGTGTCTGTGGGTTGGCACGAATCGAGACTGGGATTTGTCACTCCGTATGACGGAGAGGTATCTCTGGGCCCACTCGGCAATGCATCATCATAATGAGCTCAATGTGACTAAAGAGTTAGCCACAGGATCATGCGTTACGGAACGAGTAAAGAGACTTGCCGGTAACGAGATTGAACAAGGTATAGGGATACCGACGATCGAATCTCGGGCAAGTATCATACCGGTAGACAAAGGGAATTGTATACGGGATTGATTGAATCCTCGACATCGTGGTTCATCCGATGAGATCATCGTGGAACATGTGGGAGCCAACATGGGTATCCAGATCCCGCTATTGGTTATTGGCCGGAGATATGTCTCGGTCATGTCTGCATGGTTCCCGAACCCGTAGGGTCTACACACTTAAGGTTCGGTGACTCTAGGGTTGTTATGGGAAATAGTATGTGAATACCGAATGTTGTTCGGAGTCCCAGATGAGATCCCGGACGTCACGAGGAGTTCCGGAATGGTCCGGAGGTAAAGATTTATATATGGGAAGTTGTTATTGGGGTTCCGGAAAAAGTTCGGTTTCTTTCGGTATTGTACCGGGAAGTTTTCGAAAGGTTCCGGAGGATTCCGGAGGGGTCCGGAAGTCCGGAAAGGGTTCCACCACGTCCAATACAGCAGCATGGGCTGTAAGGGAGCGCCCTAGCCTTAATGGGCTAGGGGCACCAGCCCCCCTAAGGCCCATGCGCATGGGAGAGGGGAAACCCTAAAGGGGGAGGGCCTCCACTTGACTTGGGAGGCACTCCTCCCCCCTTGGCCGCCGCCCCAACCCTAGATGGGATCTAGGGGGGCCGGCCCCCTCTCCCCCCAGCCTATAAATAGTGGAGGGGTGGGAGGGAGGCCACAACCTCTCCCCTGGCGCAGCCCTCCCCCTCTCCAACACCTCCTCCTCCTCCTCCGTTTGAGCTTGGCGAAGCCCTGCCGGAGAACTGCAAATTCCACCACCACGCCGTCGTGCTGCTGGAGCTGTCTTCCCCAACCTCTCCCTCCTCCTTGCTGGATCAAGGCGTGGGAGACGTCACCGGGCTGCACGTGTGTTGAACGCGGAGGCACCGTTGTTCGGTGCTTAGATCGGAATCGACCGCGATCTGAATCGCTGCGTGTACGACTCCTCCAACCGCGTTCTTGCAACACTTCCGCATCGCGATCTTCAAAGGTATGAAGATGCACTCCTCTCTCTCTCGTTGCTAGTCTCTCCATAGATTGATCTTGGTGATGCGTAGGAATTTTTTTGATTTACTACTACGTTCCCCAACACATTTTACACGATCGCCCAAGATAAGAAGAGCACCAACCAAAACAGTGGTGTCCGCTTTGATGCAGCAACCAAGAGGGGAAAGGACACATATTATGGTTACATAAAGGAGATATGGGAACTTGACTATGGACGTGATTTGAAGGTCCCTTTGTTTCAGTGCAAATGGGTCAATATGACACGAGGCGGGGTAACGGAAGACCCGCAGTACGGAATGACAACAGTGGATCTCAACAATCTTGCGTACGCAGACGAACCATTCGTCCTAGCCAATGATGTGGCGCAGGTTTTCTATGTGAAGGACATGTCTACCAGGCCGAGAAAAAGAAAAGATAAGGAAGCGAATACATCATACGATGATCCAAAGCGCCACATAGTTCTTTCAGGGAAAGGAAACATCGTGGGAGTGGATGACAAGACAGACATGTCAGAAGATTATGAAAAGTTTGATGAAATTGCTCCCTTCACAGTGAATATTGACCCGAGCATCCAGTTAAATGATGAAGATTGTCCATGGTTATGGCGCAAAGGGACACACGCGAAGAAAAAGTTTCACGCCCAAAGATCCCACTCTGGGATGTGACCGGCTTCACTGTCATCACTTTCTTCTCTAGTGAGTTTCCGGACTTCTATATCTGGAAAGTCCCACTTTGGACAAACCGTAGGGAATCTTTGTAATAGTTAGGGTGCTTATGTGCTTTGGCATTTGAAACGTGTACTTTTGTGCTTCGGACAAACGTGTACCTTTCTGACTTCATTTGCTATTTTTCAGCTCATTTACTGATTTTTTTTTAGCAAAATGTCCCTGAAATTGAAAAGCACTACAAATGAACTCTGAAAAGGTTGCAAGTTGGCATGGTATCATCATTTCACCCACATAGCATGTGCTAAAAAGTTGAGAGGGTTACGGCAAAAACTGGATGCACTTCGTGTACAAAATGGACAATCTCTTTCGAAGTATCAGGGTTTCGGACGAAAATTCATCTGTTACAAAGGCAATTCATTTTTTTAACTTATTTGAACTCCAGACTTTTTGTGCATTCAGTATGCACCATTCAAAGCCATGTCATCAATTTCCAACAATTTCTGACTTCATTTGCTATTTTTCAGCTCATTTACTGATTTTTTTGAGCTAAATGACCCTGAAATTGAAAAGCACTACAAATGAACTCTGAAAAGGTTGAAAGTTGGCATGGTATCATCATTTCACCCACATAGCATGTGCAAAAAAGTAGAGAGGGTTACGGCAAAAACTGGATGCACTTTGTGTACAAAATGGACAATCTATTTCGAAGTATCAGGGTTTCGAACGAAAACTCATCAGTTACAAAGGCATTTCATTTTTTTAAACTTATTACAACTCCAGACTTTTTGTGTGTTCAGTATGCACCATTCAAAGCCATGTCATCAACTTTCAATCCTTTCTGACATCATTTGCTATTTTTCATGCATTTACCGATTTTTTTGAGCTAAATGACCCTGAAATTGAAAAGCACTACAAATGAACTCTGAAAAGGTTGAAAGTTGGCATGGTATCATCATTTCACCCACATAGCATGTGCAAAAAAGTAGAGAAGGTTACGGCAAAAACTGGATGCACTTCGTGTACAAAATGGACAATCTCTTTCGAAGTATCAAGGTTTCGAACGAAAACTCATCTGTTACAAAGGCATTTCATTTTTTAAAAGAACCTAAGTATTACCAAATTGAATATAATGATAAAACACACTAATATTAAACAGCGGAAAAAAGAATTACTGAAAAATCTATTTTTAAAGTAAAGTTATTCACAAACTAGTGATTCACACAAAATTCAAATAATTCAAATTTAAACTATCCAAATTTAAAAAATACTGGCACTAACAGAAAGTTTTATATTTTTTTACCTAAAGCAAAAAGATTCATAAAGAAATTCTAAATAAAGCAAAAAACAACTCAGAAATAAAAGAAAATAAATAAAGCAGAAAAGAATAAAAAAGAAAAATAAAGATTGTCCTTCGAAGTATCAGGGTTTCGAACGAAAACTCATCTGTTACAAAGGCATTCCATTTTTTTTAAACTTATTACAACTTCAGACTTTTTGTGCGTTCAGTATGCACCATTCAAAACCACGTCATCAACTTTCAACCCTTTCTGACATCATTTGCTATTTTTCATGTATTTACTGATTTTTTTGAGCTAAATGACCCTGAAATTGAGCACTACAAATAAACTATTAAAAGGTTGAAAGTTGGCATGGTATCATCATTTCACCCACATAGCATGTGCAAAAAAGTAGAGAAGGTTACGGCAAAAGCTGGATGCACTTCGTGTACAAAATGGACAATCTCTTTCAAAGTATCAGGGTTTCAGACGAAAACTCATCTGTTACAAATGCATTTCATTTTTTAAAAGAACCTAAGTATTACCAAATTGAATATAATGATAAAACACACTAATATTAAACAGCGGAAAAAAGAATTACTGAAAAATCTATTTTTAAAGTAAAGTTATTCACAAACTAGTGATTCACACAAAATTCAAATAATTCAAATTTAAACTATCCAAATTTAAAAAATACTGGCACTAACAGAAAGTTTTATATTTTTTTTACCTAAAGCAAAAAAGATTCATAAAGAAACTCTAAATAAAGCAAAAAAACAACTCAGAAATAAAAGAAAATAAATAAAGCAGAAAAGAATAAAAAAGAAAAATAAATAAATTAAAAAAAACCCAGCTACTGGGCCGCCACGGCCTACATACGACTAGAAACCCAACCTGTAGTTGGGCCAGGATGCAGGCCCGTACGGCCCAGTAGGCCCCACAGGGCGGAAGAGTTGCAATAGGCCCACAAAGGCCTGCTTAGAGAGGAGCTCGACACGGTAGCCGCGGCGGGGCTTATAAACCGGTGCGAGCTCCTCTCAACTAGCGAGGTGGGACTAAACTTTGTGCACCGCGGGTGGCAGTGCACCACCTTTAGTACCGGTTGGTGGTTCTAACCGGTACTAAAGGGGGGGGGGTCTTTAGTACTGGTTGGAGCCACCAACCGGTACTAAAGGTCAAATTTGGCAAGGCCAAGCGGCGGGAAGTGCACCCCTTTTAGTACCGGGTCGTGGCTCCAACCGGTACTAAAGGTCCGTCCTATATATACAACACTTACGAAAATTTCACTTTCTTCTTCTCTATTCGTCTCCTCTGCTTCCTCGATCGACAGCGCCGCCGCCCCCGTCGCGCGCCGTCCCTGTCGCCGCCCCGGCCCGTCCCCGTCGACTCGCGTGCCGCCCCCGTCGTCGGCCCGTCCCCGTCGACTCGCCGCCCCCGTCGCCGCACCGGCCCGTCGCCGCTCCCCGTCGCCGCCCCCGTCGCCTCGCCGCCCCGGCCCGTCGCCCCGCTGTGAGACCCCCGCCATGGCCGGCCGCCCTCCCAAGCCCGCACACACACACACATGTACATGTACACACACACACACTTAGATGTTATATTTTTAGTTTTTAGTTTTTTTAGTTTTTCTGTTTTTTATACAAAGGTTTTAGATGAATTAATTAATTAATTAGACTAATGTCAAATGTCAAAGGTTTTAGATGAATTAATTAATTAGATTAATGTCAAATGTTAGATGAATTAGCTAGATATATTAATGTTAGATGAATTAGTTTTTTATACTTTTAGTTAGATGAATTAGATATATTAATTAATGTTAGATGAATTAGTTTTTTATACTTTTGTCAAAATGTTAGATGAATTAGCTAGATATATATATATATTAATGTTAGATTAATTAGCTAGCTAGGTATCATATGTCAAAGTTTGAATTTTGACATATGCAACGATATTTGATCGTCGACATATGTCAAAGTTTGCATATAGAATTTGCATATAGAATTTGTTCTCGACGTCAACGATGCCCGGCCCGCATCCTCGCCGTCGACCCGTTCGCGACGACGTCCTGCTTCAGAGGAGCCATGTCCGGGACTGGGCTCCGCCGGGCTGGCACTGGGAGGTGCTACCTTTAGGGGCGCGCCGCTTGGTGAGGAACCCGGCCCCGGGTCCCGTCGTCGACCCGGAGCTCCTTTGGTGGCGTTCGCGTGGGCCACTTTCGGTGCGAAGGGAGCCGGCCCCGCCGGAGGTGGTACGTCGCCGTGTCAGGGAGGAGGACAAGCACGTCCGTCGCTACATGGCTGCTATGGACGTCAGGTTCTCCAATACCTGGCAGGTTCTTCGGAGATCTCACCCGAGCTATGATCCTGTGATGGTTTCTTCTCTTTGGGTGTCCACCGCCCACGCCTCAGGAACCGCGAGTGAACTAGATTATTCGATAGTATTCGATCTATATTAGCTAGCTAGTGATGTATTCGATAATATTCGAGACGATGTATTCGAGATTATATATATTATTCGATAATATTCGAGACGATGTATTCAAGATTATATATATTATTCGATAACATTCGAGACGATGTATTCGAGATTATATATATTATTCGATAATATTCGAGACGATGTATTCGAGATTATATATATTATTCGATAATATTCGAGACGATGTATTCGAGATTATATTCGATGATGCATATTATGTACTATGATTCAGTTTTTCCTTATTGATTGCATGCATGCATTGTAATTTGAATACTAAATTGTTTTATATTTCTTCTGGATTAATTAAATAAAAACTATGGACAATACCGGCAGAGAAGGAGAGGAGACCCTGTTCAACGTCATACGCTCATCCCCTCGCCCAGATGAGTTTGAAGAAGATGACGGCTCGCAATATCTGAACCCCACCGGTGAGGGTATGATATTTGATGAAGACGAACGAATAGATGAAGTCCAGAACTATGATTATGATGACGAAGAAAATGTTGATCTTGAAATAACAAAGACCAGCGAGGTATATTTATATAAGCAGGCATCTGGTGATCATCACATGTTTTAAATGATTTGTATATATATTAACGAATCGATCTTTCTTCTTTCAGCCCTCCGGATCGAGCAAATCTTCTACAGGCAGCAGGACAGTGCGAGGCCCGGCCAAAAAGTTGAAGGATGGCATAAAGTACAACATCGATGCCATCAAACCTAATGGCGAACCAAGCGAGCCTAAGAAGAATGCGGGCAAGTTCGTTCGTCAGTGCGGAGTTCTTGTGAAGGACCAAATCCCGATCTCCATTCAAGAATGGAAAAAGCCAGCAAAGGAACGTCCAGATCTTACTTTTGTTGACCAAAGAGCAAAAGATCTGCTTTGGGAATCTCTCATGTCACATTTCACCCTACCAGATCATTTCACAGATGCAGATGTGCAGAAAGTCAAGGACGCTGCTCTTAGAAAGATGGCAGTTGCATTCAACAACCACAAGAAAAGTATATGGGCCAAGTACGTCGAAGGAGGAAAGAAGACTCCAGAATTCACGGGAACACTGGAGAAGCAAAGAGATCACTGGCCCGCTTTCGTGAAATTCAAGGAATCAGAATTAGCTAAGGAACGGTCGAGAATAAACAAGCTCAATGCCGCGAAAAAGGAGCATTACCATAGGCTGGGGCCAGGTGGCTATGCGGTGGCCCGGCCTAAGTGGGATAAGGCTGAGCAACATATGGTGGATGCAGGGGTCATTCCAGTTACATTGAGCTGGCCCCCCAGGTGCAAGACTTGGTTCTATGCACATGGGGGGACGTTGGACCCAAAGACAGGCAAGGTTTTGGAGAAGGCAAGTCTTAAAGGAGCGGACCTCAAACTACTTGTTGCAATAGAAGAGGCTCGAACGGGGGTGTTCACGCCCAACAGAGAGAACGACGAGCTTACGCGCGCCCTGGGAAATCCTGAACACCCGGGAAGAACACGAGGCAAAGGCGTTGTTCCGTGGTATGAGGGGTTTGAGGACTGGAACGCCGACTACAGAAGCCGTGCGAGAAAGAAGATGGAGGAGGAGAAGAAGAGGAAGCTGGAGGAGGAGCAGAGGAAGCAGGAAGCAGAACGCCTTCAAGGCCTAGAATCAGCGCACGCGGAGTTGGCACTCCAATTCCAGCGGCAGCAGCAGCAGATTGACTCACTTAGCCAGGAAAGGGGGTCTCAGCAGCGGCAACAGCTAGCGGATCCAGCATTGGATAGCACCGTCCCATCCATGCCGAGAAGCAGCGTGGGTTCCGCCCCGGGCGAGGCACTGCTGGATAGATACCCCGTGGATGACATCATGGAAAACACTAATTGTGAGCTACACTTCAAAATGAAGAACATATCCATGAAGGTGGCGGACGCTGTTGCTTATACAAATCCCCCTGAAGCAACCTTCCATTGCAACCCGATTCCAGCTGGCTATGCTCGTGTCGTGGTTGATGAAGTGGTGGCACAATATTCGGGGCTAGAGCTTGACATTCCTGGAGGTGACGACGAGCACACACTGGGAGAGGCCATACATCATATCATTCTATGGAGAAAGGATTGCATCATCTTTCCAAGGCCACCGACACCGCATCAGCCGACTCCTCCTCCAAGTCCGCCACCGCGTCAGCAGACTCCCGCTCCTCCAAGTCATTAGCCACCGCCTCAGCAGAGTCCTGCTCCTTCAAGTCCGCCAACGCGTCAGGCCACTCCTCCTCCTCCAAGTCAGGCACCGCGTCAGCCGTCTCCGGCGCCTAAGCAACAACGGAAGAGAGCCGCCGCAGCTATGGTGGCTAGCGGTACAAGTACAGGTACAGGAGGCAAGAGATTCCAATTTGGTCCAAGCCTCACGCCTCTTCCGAAGAGGCCTTACGACCTGACTGAGGAGGAAAACGAAGCAGAAGTGCAAGCCCAAGTGAGGGCCCATTTTGGACCGAAACCGCCACCGCCGCCAAAAGAGAAAGTACCTGAGCATGTCATTGACCACTTTATTCGTATGTCTGAACCACCAGCTCCCAAGCCTATTGACTCAGACTATGAGCGCCAAATCAGGAAGGCATATCAAGCACAAAAAAAAGAAGGAGTCGAGCTCGAGCTCGAGCTCCAGCCAAGCAGCTGCCAAAAAAAGCGGGAAAACTGTTCCCCAGCTGGGAGAACAGGCAGTGCAATCGATCCCCCCGCTCATTGTACCAACACATGCGAGTACCGGCGCCGATCAGCTGGTAATAACCGACGCTCATAGAAGGATGGCTGAAGAGGCCGGTGTCACTATTTATCAACTCCTAGAGATCGAGCCCATGGATATGATTAGAGAGGAGGACATAAAACAGAAATATGCCCGCGGCGAACCTATGGTCAAGCCTGAGGAGGTCAAGAAGCTCTCAACGAGAATGTATGAATTGCATGAATGGTACATGAAAATTGCCAACACTACCAATCGAGAGTCCCTCATGGAGAAAGTCAAGCCAGAGTATTACTACCATGGGAAAGATCTGTATGTTGAGTTTACAGAACTGTTTCAGTTATTCAATCAAGACGCACTCGACAAATCTATCGTCAGTTGCTATTGTCTGTAAGTGATTTCTTTTTGTAATTTAAGTCTCAAGCTGCTAGCTGTAGTGCTCGTTGATCATTACCTGTAATTATCCTTACTATATTCTTTTCTGTGGTATTATGCAGGATGAAGATCTATGAAATGAAAAAAGCTGGACACTATAGCATTGGGTTCATTGACCCAAATACCATTAATCAAGAGACATGGACGCGTCCATGGGAACGAAAAGACACAGAGAAAAGCTTGCTAGAGTTCTTGAAGCTCCTAAATACCAATCGAGATATACTACTTTCTTACAACTTCGGGTGAGTCTCACACTGTCTTGTACTACAAATTCTGTTTTTGCTTACTAGCTAGATGTTAATATGTGTATAGGGTTTAGGGTAGTTGATGAGTGTTAGTCACATGCCCGCTTAATTTATACATGCAAACGTATGCGCATGCAGTTTCCACTGGATCTTGTTAATCATTCAAGTTGAAGATGGAAAAGTTGAAGTACTGGACTCACTACTTAAACCAGTTACTGAGTACGAAATCGTGAAGGGGATAGTCAACAGGTAATTTCAATCATTATCGAACTATATATGTCGGCCTCTTTAGTTCGTCATTTCCTGATATCAACTAATTAATAACTCATTTATTCATTTTCTTTGCCGGCGGGCAGGGCTTGGGAAACGTTCATCAAACAGGTTCCAGGCACTTGGAAAGAAAAGCTGAAATGGTATCGACCCAAGGTAATTAATTAAGTAGTACTAGCTAGCTACCATCTCTTTAATTCTAGTTTCAATACCATTAATTATCATGCTTGATTAATTATTATCTGATTGAATTCTATTCTCGTAAAGGCCATGAAGCAGGCGCGGGGGACTGATTTATGTGCATACTACGTTTGCGAGAACATTCGCATGATGGTGTCCGAAAGGAGCAGATCTGATAGACAGATATGGGTATGTTTGCCAGAACACTATTCACAAATTTTACATCATTATCGATATCTAATATATATACACACAACTAATACATGCATATTTGATCTCCTTCTTTAAAGTTCAACGAGATGCGGGATAAGCTCCTACCAACAGATCGCGTACGAATAATTCAAGAGGAAAAAACGGGATTTTTGCTCGACCAGGTCATAGATCCCAAAGGAGAATTCCATTACCCGCTACCGCAGTAATGCCTCCATGTAGGAGAAATTGTATATACCAAATTGCATATATACATGTGTATGTGTGAATGGTCGTGCGAGACATTCGATGATATATATATATATATATATATATATATATGATCGGTTCTACGAGAAATTCTATTTATATATATGCATAACGTGTACAATATGTAGTATCGTAAAATACCAGCAAATGAAAAATAATTAAATGGAAAACACAAAATTAAAGGAAAAATAAATCATAAACCCAAAACCCCCCAAACTTTTAGTAAGGTCTCCTAGCCCCCGGCGCTGGCTCGTGCCACGTGGTGGGCCTTTAGTGGCGGTTCGTGTTGAACCGGTACTAAAGGGGGGGGGGGCTTTAGTCCCCGCCCTTTAGTGCCGGTTACAGAACCAGCACTAAAGGGCCTAATGAACCGGTGCTAAAGCCCGGTTCTGCACTAGTGACGTATGGTATTATCTCCTCGGAGAGGCCGAACCTGGGTAAAACCTTGTGTTCCTGTCACCATTGTTCCATGACGCCTAGCTTAGGATCCCCTACCCTGAGATATGTCGGATTTAGCTCCTTCAACGAGCGAAGTCCGAGCTGAACTTTCCGGACATTAGGAGCTAGGATGTTGCAAAGTTCCTTGCTCCCGAATTACGGATTATGTCTCGCAAGGAGGAGAAGGAAGACTGCCTCGTCATGCAGTAGCACACCGCCCAAGAGAGTGATGAGGCGACTATAGCGAGGTTTGTCGCAGAAAATCCGCACCTTGTGCAGGCAGAGCACAAATTCACGCAAGGCAAGACGACCATCAAGAAGGTGGACGGGGCTGGCCCCTCAGAGGTGATCAAGGAGGAAGATGCAGGCCCCTTGGTGATCAAAGTTGAGTCAGACGACGACGAAGCCGAGGAGCAACTCGATAGTAAGGATGAGGTGATCCTGGAGTTTTGGAGCTGTGTCGACAATGAGGATGATGATAAGTATTGTGTCCCTAGTAGTGGGTTCATAGTATAACTTTTGTAGTGAGTCTATCGTGTTTAAGTTTGAACATTTGATAGTTTAAAATGTTGAAAGATGCAATGCTCATGTTTATTTCGATGCCCTATTTTTACATCATTTGCTATGATAGAAAGTGTTCTTTTAGTGGATGGTAGAAAATGTTGAAAAATGTGTTTATAGTGGGCAGATAAAATTTTCGTATCCTATTTTTTTATCATGTGACACGTGTGGTAAGCAACTCAAAATTGACGGAAAAAAAATCCATTTTTTTACGTGCCTAAAATCCATTTTTTTAACCCTAAAACTGTATGCGCTATCATTTGTTCTGAGATGCTTACGACACAATCGGCCACTTATGACGACCGCCGAGTGCCGGCCCAAGCTTCTGTGTCTCCAGACCGACGGCGCCGATGACCAGGGCATCGCCGTCCACGCAGCAGCCCTCCGCGCGGCGGCCGACCGTCGTGCTGCTGCTGTGGCTGGCCCTCGCTTTCTGCCTCGCCGTCCTTTTCATCCAGTCCTCCTTCACCTCCCCGAGTGCGCCCCACGCCCGAACCCTAGATTCTCCGGACCAGCCCTCTACTGGGGCGAGCAGGCTGGATCTCGACTCCGACCAGATCCGGGAACTCTCGGGGTTCCAGTCCCGCGTCCAGCAATGCGTGGTACGTCACTGCATTTCCACTGCGGAGAGATCAATTTGTTCCGTTAGTCCACTACACAAGTGCGTATATCGGTACATGGTAAATTGGTAACTGGGATTGGGAACACCGACTGGGGGAGACAATAGCTGCGTTTGTTCTACTCATATCCGCTGAATTGCAGTTGGTCCATCGCGGATCCACAATACTCTGCCGAAATCATTGTTTCATGTGACTCATATCCCCTTCTCAGTAAAGGGAAACTGCTTTCTGGCATTTTTACTCAGGGTGTGTGTTCGCCATGTTTGCAAGGTAGTAAGTGAGCTAGTGCCTGAACTATAAACACACCCAAGCTTTGTTATGGTTTATACTTTATACCTCGTGTACTAGCTTGAATTTAGTGATGTAGATGGAGAAGGGGATGCCATCTGTAGGATAACATGCTATGAATTAATAAGGATGTTATTGCGATGTATACTGGAAAGGCAAAATGGTCATCATATTATGCAACTATGTTTGGCTCAGATTGAACCCTCTCAAGAACTGAAAGTTGACACAATATCCCAACACTTCCCAGATTGCTGTGGTTGTTTTTTACTTCCTAATGTTTCTTCTTATTTTAGCTTTGCTTCTGAAATCTCAAATTTATTTAGGCAAGCAGGGGACTTGGCCTCACAGCAGATACTGTTGATCATTGCAAGCTAGTCCTTAAGTTTCCTGAAGGAACCAACAGCACTTGGGTCAGTATTCATTCATGTTCATATGCAGTTGCTGCTTTTATTCAACAAGATTCACTAATGATGATGTTTCTTGACTTGCAGTATAATGCTCAATTCAAGCTTTTTGAGAAACTAAAATACGAATATGATGTCTGTGAGACTATCCTTTTGTGGGAACAGGTCAGCACATGGCTTCTGAAATAACTTATTTATCAGTGTAAATACACGTGTTAATACTGACATGATGTCAGTACCGCAACATGACGACTGTCTTGACAAGGGAGTACTTAGATGTGCGACCTGACGGATGGCTGGATTATGCACCTAAAAGAATAGCACAGCTGTAAGTTGGGGATTTGTTGCATTGTTCTTATAAAGTAACGCCACTCATGCTGGTAAATTTGTTTTTCTAAATATGCAGTGGTGCCAAGAAATGCTACAATCGTACTCTGTGTGAAGAGCTTCTTAGTATTTTGCTGCCTGCTAAACCCCCTTTCCATCCACGCCAGTTTGCGACATGCGCAGTCGTTGGCAACTCAGGAGATCTCTTAAAAACAGAGTTTGGACAAGAGATTGACGCTCATGATGCTGTCTTCCGAGACAATGAGGCACCTGTCAATAAGGTAATAGCTTTGATAATGTTTCCATCGACTTGGTGACCCTGTAATGTCCTCCTTTATATTGTTATTACTTATCAGGCAATTTAATGTTCTTGCCTGTTAGCCGTTTGCCATTCTTATTAGCTTTGTGTTGTTTAAGTGTCATATAGACTATATCTGTAGACTAATTCTATTCTGCCAACTGAAAATTTCATTCCTTCTGGAAATGATGCACATAACATTTTCCATAACGACATTGTTCTTCTTTTTTCATCTGCAGAAATATGCAAAGTATGTTGGGTTGAAAAGGGACTTCCGACTGGTTGTCAGGGGTGCTGCTCGAAATATGGCACCAATACTGAAGGGTTCATGTAATGTTTTAATCCTGATTTCTTCCAGTTGACTTCAATCCTGGCTTTCCAAAAAAAAGATAAGATAGGCATTTTTTTCGCGAATTCGCAGAAGATTTGCATATCATCTCATTGATAGGGAGAGAGTAGCAAAGGGTTCAGGAGAGCGTCACACAGCTACATACACATGACATGGCGCAGATGTATGCGCAAGAGAAGAAGACAAGGGGTTGCTCAGCCCCGAAGAACTAGGTTGCCAGAAGTAAGCAACCTAATCTGTGTGCACCAGCCTTGACCTGGGTCCACGCTTGGCAATCTATATAGAAGGCCGCTTGCTGTCGAATATGCATCCGTTGCGGTCTCAGATGTACCGCACCGTGAGGATGGCGAGAGAGGCAAGACTCTTCCTAAAGCCATTGGGGGAAGCAGTGGAAATGTTGGCCCACCGGTCACCAGTGTAGGATCTCCTTGTTGCCGGACGACGAGCTAAATGTGGCTTGCTGTCGACGATGGGTTCGCCCATATCAGGGATCGTGAGAATCCCCTTTTATTTGTCCGGCTAGGGGCTAAAACACTCTAGAAATCTTGGAACCAAACATGTTTTTTTTACCCAGGTTCAGGCCACCGAGATGGTGTAATACACCATGTCCTGCTTTAATGTTTTCCTCTGTTTATGTAGCATAGATTACAGGATGAACTCTCTATCTCTCTCAGAAGTGTTGGAGTGCTAGTCTACTTTCCCTAGCTACCCTTCAAAGTCGCAAAGCCTCTCTCCAGCCTTGATCCTTGCCTTATATAGGCCTTGGGGGGCACCACAATAGCCTGTTACAAACCATGGCATAAACAATCTCGGGCAACCAGCCTGCATGTCCCACGCGGGCCTGTCAGAAGATAAGGCGGTGGGCGCAGGCGGCATTGACGAGCCGAGCCCCTCCAGCTCGCCAGGTCCGCCCCTCCAGCTCGCCAGGTCCTACTTAGTGGGAGAAAGTCGAAGAGGTGCGCTACATCTAGCGGGTCGTTGGTAAAAAAAGCGACCTGCCCTTGTCACGTCCCTGATATGTGGCAGACCATATCATCTTGGTTCGCTACGAACCGACTTACGGTTCATAATCATCATAACATATAACCCGTTTATCACACGCATGCAGGCATAGCTATTAATGCGCATGTCGGCCCTTGGTCTCATGAAGAGCCCAAAGAGAAGCAATCAAGCCTACACCTGATCTTTCCCAACTTGCGGGCCCCTAAATGACCCATAGGAGAGGATCGGTTGCTCGGTGGAGGGTAGTTGGTCGGAGAGGACCCCGATCAACCCTATAGACTACTTGTTGTACACTTTGAAGTAGTCATTCAACCCTAGTGTTGTACACTTTGTAGCAGCAAGGTGGAGTTGTTCCTCCACAACCTTGTGCTGCTTCAGGTGGTATCAGAGCCCCGTTGATCCATACTAGTTCTTGTTGTTACTTTGAGAGCGAGCTACAACAAGCAATGGAACAATTGGAGAAGAGGATGGATGGTGCAGAACAACAAATCAAAGGGCTGCGTGAAGATCTTAATCGGAGATTCGATCAGCTGTTGAGATGATAAGAAAGGGTGTTCCCCCCTGTTGCCAATGAAGAAGATTCATCTAAAGACGATGTTCACCGATGAAGAAGGGGAGGTAATCTTGGAGCAAGAGCACCACAACAACGTGCAGTTCAACGTACTTCAAGAAGGCCGATTTATGTTGAAACTTCTAAAGGCGAAGAATATGATGATGCCCTTGAAGAACCTGATCTCTATGCATATCAGAGAGTGCCAACTCTACATATGCAAGGGATACATACAAGGTGAAAGCTGAGATCCCAACTTTTAAGGAAATGTTGATATTGAAGGGTGCCTTGATTGGTTATATGAAGTGGAGACTTTCTTTGAGGTCATGGAGGTTCCGAAAGATCCTAGAGTTCCTTTGGTCACGTACAAGCTGAAAGGAGGAGCCAGTGCATGGTGGCATCGTGTTCAAGGAGAACACAGACTCGGAAGAGAACCTCGTGTGAGAACTTGGCGGCAAATGAAATGTCTTTTGAAAGGGATATTTATGCCCGCTGATTATGACAAGATCCTATTTATCCAATTTCAAAATTGTGCTCAAGGAAATAGGATTGTTTTAGATTACATAGTGGAGTTTCTAAGGCTACAAATGAGGTGCAACCTTACCGAAACTAAAGATCAATGCAAGGTACATCAATGGTCTCAATGATGTTATTCAAGATCGATTGATGATGCAATAAATCTAGTCCATTGATCAAGCACAAGCTCTAGCCTTAAAAGGCCGAGAGGTTTGTGAGGACAAGAAAGAGAACTAAGGCTCCATATCCTCACACCGAAGGCTCTTCTAGGAGTCACACTAAAGGCAAAATGACCCGTCCCGAAGCAACTAGAGGCAAGGGGAAGCAAATGAAGGCCCAAAATGCTACAAATGTGGTGAAGAGGGACACTTATCCAATGGTTGCCTATTGAGGAAATTTGTGAACACAACTATCCATGATGGTGAAGACGATGAGGAAGAATATGAATCTGAAGATGTAGAGGGACATGTGGTTTGTCAAGAAGGTGAAGAGCTGGTATGTGTGATTCAACATCTCCTATGTTCCACACCACATCTTGACGACACACAACGGAAGAAATTTTTTGAGAGCAAATGCACGGTGAATGGCAAGGTATGCAAATTAGTAATTGATAGTTGCAGGTGCGAGAATCTTATCTCCCAGAATTTGGTGAGCCATTTAAAGTTTGAAACTCATGATCATCCAAATCCCTACACTATTGGGCCGATCAAGAAATGAGTGAATATGATGATCACCAAACAATGCATCCCGCCACTTCCTTTGGGCAAGCATTATCGCTCAAATATGTTTTGTGATGTGGTTGACATGGATGCCAACCATGTTCTTCTTGGGAGACCTTGGCAATTTGATGTGGATACTACACATAAAGGGAAGGAAAATTCTTACTCTTTCATTTGGAACAAGAGAAAAATCATTATTCTACCAAACAAAATTGATGGTAATACCTCTAAGGAGGAGGGGGAAAGGTATGTTAACTATCTCCCACACTTCCAACGAGTTTGTGAGGATTTGAAAGAGGCAGATTCGCATGTTGCACTTATTGTAAAAGGAGAAGAGCACCCGGCTGTCGAAATTCCAACAAATGTACATGGCTTATTAGCAGAATTTTAGAACATACTTGAAGAGCCACAAGGCTTGCCACCGATGAGAGGAATTCAACATAGAATTGACTTAATTCCGAGAGCAAGTCTTCCTAATCTTCCACACTATCGAATGAGCCCCAAAGAGCATGATATATTGAAGGAGAAGGTGGAGGAATTGTTGCAAAAGGGGCACATTCAAGAAAGTATTTGCCCATGTGCTGTACTAGCCCTACTCACGCCAAAGAAAGATGGATCTTGGTGCATGTGTGTGGATAATAGAGCCATCAACAAGATCACTATAAGGTATATATTCCCTATTCCCTGTCTGGATGATATGTTGGATCAACTTAGTGGAGCAAGAGTGTTCAAAAAGCTAGATTTAAGAAGCGGATATCATCAAATTTGCATCAGGCCCGGGGATGAATGGAAAACAGCCTTCAAGATAAAGGAAGGGTTGTTTGAATGGCTAGTCATGCCATTTGGACTCTCAAATGCACCAAGTACCTTAATGCACTTGATGAATCAAGTCCTTAAGCCCTTCTCACCCCCCTTTGTTGTGGTTGATTTTGATGACATCTTGATCTATAGCAAGGATGAAGATGAACACTTTGAACACATTCGGAAGGTGCTAGGAGTTCTAAAGAAATGAGCTCTATGTCAACTTGAAGAAATGTGTTTTCCTGCAAACACAACTTCTTTTCCTAGGATTTGTCATAACATGCGATGGCATTCGTGTGGATGATTCTAAGGTTGAAGCAATCCGAGAATGGCCAACTCCGAAGACCATTTCTTAGATAAGAAGTTTTCATGGCCTTGCAACTTTCTATAGGCGATTTGTGAAGAATTTCAGCACTATCATGAGTAGCTATGAGTTGAATGGTGAATCTTAAGTAATGTTTTATAGAGTGTTCTAGCTATAAGTAGAAGTGAGATGTGAAGGCTTCCCAAAGCCTTATAAATAGAGGCCCTCACCTCTAGTTTGGAACTAGACCATGTACCCCCATTACCTATAATAGAACTTGGTGTTCTTATCTAAGATCTCGTGCTCTAGGAGTTTTGGATTGTACTCCTACTGCCATATTGGCCTACATTCGCCTCTAGAGCGATTTCTAGTGCAGCCGTTGAGGTAGTTCCTTCAACCCTAATGTTGTACACTTTAAGGAGCAAAGGTGGAGTTGTTCCTCCACAACCTTATGCTGCTTCGGGGGGCCCCGGGCACACTTTTCTCCCTTCAAGTCTAGAACATGAAGCTAGGCCCATCTCCAGCCGGCCCGGGGGACCCTGTCTCCCGTGAAGCTGACATCGACTCCAAGAGAGTACCTCATGCCAAATCTGTCAGTTGACGGGACACCCGATGAGGAGGTGTTGCATAGTTTCTGAGGCCTGGTCACAAAGGGCACAACTGTCCGCGTGCGGCAAGCCGTGCCGTGCTAGTCGTGCGGAAGTCCAACATCTCTTTTGGTTTGGCAACCAAACAAAAAAATGGACACTAGTGTTGCTCAAGTATTCCAAGTCGGCCGTCAATGCTAACCACTGGTGGAGACGAGACATGTTAACATGAACTGTCCGTGTACTGGTCACCGCTCGTCCAACGCCATTCAATGCGATCTGGGATGGGCAAAACAATGACGGTACGAAGACGGCGCCGAAGCTCAATGTACCCCACCTACACTGGTGACCCTAGAGTGCCTCAGTTGTCTTGTATCCGTGTGCGCTCCGACAGTCCCTCATGGACTAGATGGTGCTTACGATTACGGTGCGACACCGGGGAGAGCATGGACGGGGCAATCTCTGAGATGTCCTTACCGAGCCAATAATTCTCCCACAAGCGACATGCTCGGCCGTCACCGAGAGGCCAAACAGTCGAGGCACGAAAGATTTGACGTACTTCTGGATCACATGGGAGATGGAGATGACGCCAAGGACGGGAGGGGTCAATCATCTGCAACCAAAGCCACTCAGCGCGAAGTGCTATGTGGGTGCGCTGTAAACCCCTGATGCCAAGATCACCAAGCTCGAGCGGCTAACACACCTTTTGTCAGTTGACAGGGCAATGCCAAGATCACCAAGCTCGAGCGGCTAACACACCTTTTGTCAGTTGACAGGGCAATGACCCTGCTGGCATCTTTGGGTCCATGCCAAAGAAAATTGTGGATGATACGGTTGATCTGCTTCAGGATTGGCGGGCAGAGCGCCATGGCGAGAAGATGCACCGACATAGCATCGAGGACGTGGCGGGCCTGTGCCAGCCTCTCGCCGTAGGGCAGCAGAGATGCAGGCCATGTAGGGAGTTTGTTGGCCATCTTGTTGGCGAGCGGTTGTGTGGCAGCCGCAGATGGCCTCCTTACAGAGAGACATGCCGAGGTATGTGATCGGGAAGCCAATAATAGAGCAAGAGAGCTCGGTGCTGATCGTGTCAACCTCAGAGGAGGAGGAGCGTATTGGAGTGCCGGAACATTTGTCGAAGTTGTTTTGTAGGCCAGAGGCGATTCCAAAGACATGGACAGCTCCCCGACAGAGCGCAGATCCTGGGTATAAGGGTGGCAGAAGATGACCACCTCATTTGCATAGAGAAGGATACTTGACGCGGTGTGACGGATGTTGAGTCTCCCGGTGTGAACCGCATGCTGAGCAGGGAATTCAGGGCATCGATGACGAGAGTGAAAAGCATCGGGGACAGGGGGTCGCCCTGGTGCAGCCCGGCATGGCGGATGGGAGATCCTGGCGTGCCATAGAGCAAAACACGCGTACTGGCTGTGGACAGCAGGATGAAGACCCACTCGCCCCAGTGCGTACCGAGGTGCTGAAGAATTTCGAGAAGAAACAGGCAAAAGATGGAGTTGAAGGCACGTGCGATGTCAAGCTTGAGCAATACCCGGCGAACCTTGAGGTTGTGAAGTTGGTTCACTGTCTTCTGCACGAGTAAGAAGTTGTCGTGGATACTTCTACCAGCGACGAAGGCGCTCTGTTTAGACGACACCATTTCCCCAAGCCTTGGCAGCAACTGATGAGAAAGGACCTTTGCAAAATGGGCTATTCATTAGTTTATTTCTTTTACTGATGAAAGTATGAGAAATCACATGACAATACCCTTCAGTCTAGTTTCCAATTTTACAACTGATCATGTTGAGCTGTGAGAATAATTCATATTTAACATATTTGAACCATGATCTAACTTTCACATTTAAACTTGCAGCTGATGAGGCGCTTATTATAAAAAGTCTGACACATAAAGAAATAAATGCAGTGATAAAGGTAATATATTTGCCTATATTCTGTTGAGCTGAGCATGTGCTATTTATTGTTATTTCTGGGTTCTTGAGAGGTGAACAAATGCGGAACAAGTTATTATTTTTTGTATAATCTGTATTGAACACCAGATGATTGTTTTACCTGGCAGGAACTTCCGAATCCCGTTTACCTTTTTCAAGGCATAGTCCTAAGAAGAGGTGCTAAAGGAACTGGTATGAAGTCCGTAGAATTGGCCCTTTCCATGTGTGATATTGTCGACATTTATGGTTTTACGGTTGATCCTGGCTACACAGAATGGTGAGTTTTGATGCATGGGTGTGGTACCTCTAGATCTCTGTATCATCATTTTCGTCTGCGGTTTTGTATAAGTATGTATTCTGCCCACTTCATTATTTCAGGACAAGATACTTCTCAGCCCCTAGGAAAGGACACAACCCATTGCAAGGCCGAGCTTATTACCAACTTCTGGAGTGCCTCGGAGTAAGTCTCAGCTGCCCTCTCTTTCTGATTTGTGTAGATAAAGTTATCTTTTCTCCATTCTAATTACCTTCTCTGTATGCAGATAATTCGGATTCATTCCCCAATGAGAGCACAACGGGTGGAAGATTGGTCGGATGTGCCAAGCAGAGAAGAGATCAGAAGAGCACATGCTGCAGCTTTTTGTTTGAAAAGGCGTGAAACGGGTCAAGCAGATGAACCGGGGCCATTTAGCAATTGCAAGGTATGGGGAACAGTTGACCCAGACTACGGGCCGGTATCAGGAACTTCAGATATGAGCGAAACACGGAGGAATTCAAACTACAGCAAGTGGGAGTTGCTCCCACTCGAGAGCCTGAGAAGTGAGGCTCAGGAACACCATGCCCAAATGGGTGGCGTATCACTATACAAGATGGACGGAAACAAGTTAGATGACCTTGTTTGTGTGAGGCACCACCGTTCATCTGGCTAAGACAGTGACACCAGATTTTCCTCGAGATAGCAGCATCTTGACCCTAGGTAGGATCAGTCTCACGAGATTTGTTGCTTAGCCAGTTCTAGGACACTAGCTTAACCACCCAGGGATTCTATGGGACATACATAACATCTGTGTGCTGAGGCATGCTATATCCTATATTCACGCTGACATGCTTGTGATGCATTTTTTGGGATCTACTCACACCGGTACTAAATCGGCGACACTTATTTTGATACGGAGGGAATAGATAATATTGTAATGATCTGCTATATGACAAGCATATAATCTGGTACAAATGAAGTGTCCTGGGTGCTGCTTTCGCATTCTGTGAACAGTTGTTTGCTGTACATTACAGCTGTAAAAGAAAAGTAAGTCTGTTTTATTAGAATCAGACTAGGGTGGAGATAGAGAAGGGACACAGGAGTGCGAAAATTCTATTCTGAGCCCGGTCTCAGCTGATCCCGAAATCAGCATCGTCCAGATTCATCTGGATCGAAGCCACGAGCTGTATTCTGTCCCGTATTTGCGTCATACAGATGGAGATAAGAAAATGGACCAGCGCCTCATTAATGGCTGTATGCGCGACGGACGTCGGCCGAATCAGGTTAGGTTGCACGGCCCACTAATATTTCTGAGCCGTCCTGAGGGTCCAACGACTTTTCAAGTCTCGATTACACGCGCAAACAGACAATTCCACCTCCTGCTGCTCGCAACATGCAGGCACCCTAAGAGCATCTCCGACAGCCGCCCAACGCGCGACGCGCTAAAAAAGCGTTTGCAGCGCGTCGATCGTCTATTTTGACGCGGCGAGAAGCGCTTGCTCCAGCAGCCGCTGCAAATTTTAGCGCGCGCGAGTAGCTCCAGCAGGTGCGCTAAAAAGCAGCGCGCGCGAGCGGCCGACGCTTGCCATATGTTACATTTTGGATACGAGATATTTCAAACATCAAAACAAAGACATGGCATAATTTAAATCACCCAAACAAGTTCATGACATAAAAGTTCATGCCCACAAGTTCAAATTCATGCCCACAACATCGTCCAACCAAGTTCAAAATCCGAACCAAGTTCATGACACAAAAGTTCACACCAACGAATGGCCCATCAACAATCAAGCCTCGTCCTCGTCTTCATCCCCATCTTTCTCCGATTCATCATCCTCCTCCGAAGATGATTCTTTCTCCTCCTCTTCATTGTCGCGCGCCGCATCATCATGTGAAGCTCGGAAGGTGTTGGCAAGATCTTCAACGGCATCATGCAAAGGTGTGTGAGGCACACCGGAAGACATTCCGCCCATGCCGCCCGGAGGTGCTCCCATGCCTCCCATGAGAGATGCAAAACTCATGCCTCCCATGCCGCTCATGCCGCCCGGAGGTGCTCCGAAGCCACTCATGCCTTCCATGGTCTCCATGGTAGCTCCAAAGCCACCCATGGCACCCATGCCGCCCATGATAGCTCCGAAGCCACCGATGCCTCCCATGCCGCCAATGCCACCGCCACCCATGCCGCCAATGCCACCGCCACCCATGCCGCCCATGCCACCGCGAATCATGGCTCTTTTTTGGATCAAGACTTCTTCACGGGCAAGATTGACGTACTCCTTTTGCGCCTCATTGAGGGTAGATGTGTCCATGAAGAACAAGTACTTCTCCCATTCCAACAACCTAGCTCGCTCCTCCATGGCCACCTTCCTCTCCTCCAATGCCACCTTCCTCTCCTCGGCCGCCACCCTCCTCTCCTCGGCCGCGGCATCTTGGTTCCTTGCCATCTTCCTCACCTCGTTCGCTTCCTTTCTTGCCTTCACAATAGCTTCCATAGCATTTTTGAGCTCGTCATCTCCTTTCATCATCTTCTTTTCTTTTGCGTCTTTCTTGCATCCATCCGGTCGTTTTGGCTTCGAGTATGAAACCGAGTTTGGTGTAGGGATTCTCTTGCCGTCATCACTTGATGCCTCCTCCTCATCATCATCCAAATCAATTGTTCGCTTGCGTTTGTTGCTCTCATCAACATCATCGATATCATCACGCTTCTTCCATTTCTCATCATCCTTCAATGCTTCATAGCAATGAGGCAAGGTAAATGGTCTCCCTTTCTTGATCTTCCCTTTCTTGCTCTTCTTCTCCTCTCCTTTGAACAAGTTTTGTGCAATATTGAACTACATAAAAACAAAACAAGTTAGCACTACAAACACCAAGAACAAGCATGATGAACATGGATGAAATGGCACTTACCCTATCTATATCATTAGTGCCACTTGGGTTCAACTTGTCAACCGCCTTTTGTGCGGCCGCCCACTTTTGACAATCTCGGTTGATTGTTGACCACCGGGAGTGAAGAGATCGGTCCGAGCGGTCAATTCCACTCTTGTTGTGTAGATCAAAGTGCTCCTTCATCCGGTTCCAATATGCATCTCTACTTTGATCACCTCCAACGGATGGATCCCTCGACACTTGCAACCAAGTATTGCATAGCAAGACATCTTCATCATTGGTGTAGTTGCCTCCTCTTCCTTTCGGTGCGTCGACAATGCCCTCACCATCCTCGTCCACCTCGAACTCATGGTCATCGAAATGCATGTCATTGGTTTGAGACCAATGAGAATTGTTGGAGCCAACACTCATAGTTGACATATATGCCTCATCGTTGAAACTACGAAGTATATACAACGAAGCAAATAAGCTATCTATATGTATGCATTCAAAAAATAACAACAACAAAAAGTTGGCGAAATTTTATACCTTTGGGGCATTTCCTCGAACACCTTGTGCGCGTCGGCCGCCGGCTCAACAAGTGAGCTCGCCGGCGCTTCGGTAGCCGCCGCGTCCGTCGCACGCCCTGCAAGCTTCTTCCTCGACGGCTTAGAGGAGCCGGAGCCTTCCGCCGCCTTGTTCTTCTTCGCGGATACCTTGCCCTTCTTCGCCCGCGCCGCATTTGGGCGCTTCGAGAGGGGGGCACGTGGCTTCACGGCGGGCGCCGGCGCGACGCCACCCACCGCCGAGGTCATCCGTGGCGGCATGAAAAGGCCGCGCGCGATACCGGTGCTTGGAGGAGCACCGGCGGAGGCGAAGCCAAAGCTCCCCGCGCTAGGGTTTGCGGCGGCGGCGGCGGCGGAGGGGTCGCGGGTGTAGGAAGGGATGAGGGGGGTGCCGGCGCGGGCGTCCATCGGGTCAATTCGCCGGCGGCGGCGCGGGCGGGGCGAAGGTGGCACGGCGGAGAGAGTACGGCGCGAGCGCTCGAGTGTGCGGCGCGCGGAAGCGGGCGCACCAAATACACAGCGCGCGATGGCGATTCGGACCGCGTGCTGAACTCTATATGCCGCGCGCGTGTTTATTGCGCGTTCGCTGGAGCCCGTATATCGATTGCGCGCGCGCTAAAAAGGACAAATTTACAGCGCGGCGCTTATTTAGCGTGGCGGTTGGAGATGCTCTAATCCGCTTGATTTTTTGTGGAATCCTGAAGTTGCCAAACCCGCGACACACATTTTTCGCCAATTAAAATCACAAAGGCGTGTAACCCACATGCTGGCCTATTTGCTTCATCTCGCGCATAACATGACGACATCAAGTGATAGATCATTATGTATACTAGTACTAATCACCACGGCACACTAGGCACGACACAGACATACACCCAATTCATTACGTCCTGCTGCAGTGGTAACGACATTGTTAACATCTGCAAGGCAAACAAGCCTATGAGCTAGAACCTACCCTTCTACGTTCGATTGCTTCGCTGCATACCTCCTCCTCATCGATCCATCATCCGTCTCCTCGCCACCAGCTTTGTACACTGCGTTGGACTCGCCTCCATCCGCCGAAAATGCAGCAACCTCTGCGAACAAGGCAGTGGCATTTCGATCGTGCTCGCCGGACCCTTCTTCCGGGAGACCATGATCCAACTCGTTGTATCGTCCGCCTCCTCGCCTTCTTAAGCCTCGCTACTTTCGTCAACAGCATCTAGCAAATATGCAAAGTCGCAGGCATGATAAGCTCGGCGCGGGGCTTACCTCTTCAACCCCAGATGCGGCTGCTCCGGCAAGCCGTTCATGCCGGCGGCTCATCTGAATTGAAGTGTCCCTTACCCTTGCCGAGGTAAAAAACATCAAGAATGACATTCAGCGAGCGACTGGAAAAAGTAAATCTTGGAAGATGTAGTTTCTGCAACGAGAGCTGACCGGTCAACCGGATCTAGCAAGAACTCCAGCCCACTCGCCTCCATCCACGGCATCCACGAGTCACCGGAACCAGCCGGCGGCGGCGCCGCGCAATACAAACCTGTCCCGAGATCACCTCTTTGACTTCGACACGTGCCTCCTACACGTCCCGAGATCAGGTTTACCCAAGCGTCCTGGGCCCGCATACCTGTTCCTTGGCCCACGACATCCTTCACGTCCCAAGCTGTGGCTCAGAGCCTCGTCGTAACGGAAACACCCCCACGTCCTACGAAACCGGCCCACGTTCACGCTCGTATCGCGGCTGTATAAAGCTTTAACGCGGGTCACGTTCTGACACGGCAGAGCGATTTTTTGAGAGCTCCTATGCGCCGCTCGTTGCGGTGAATTGTCGAGCGGACGCACAGGCGCGTCTCCAGCTGGGCCGGCCCATTAGCGCAACGCAGTGAAAAAAATCCCAAAAACCTCCGCTCGAGGGAGGGATCGAACCAGGGACCTCCATCTTTGTACGCACGAGCCTAGCCAACGCGATAGACAAGCTTTGTTGGTTTGCCATGGCGCACGAAGCTAAATGTAATGTAGATCTGAACATTTTCTCAAATTCCTAACATGAAAATTATTTTGAAAACATGTTTTTTTAAAAAGCAAACACTTTCCAAATTTTAGAAGAAAAACTAAAAAGCTTGAACAAAGTTTTGATAAAATGAACACTTTTTAAAATCCCGAACATTTTTTGAATTTAGAGAACAAAATTTTGAAATCGAGAACAAAATTTGAACATGAACATTTTTTAAAGCACGAACATTTTTTAATCTTGAGAACAAATTTTGAAACGGAGAACAAATTTGGAAGCGCGGAATTTTTTTTAAAGCATGAACATTTTTTTTGAATCTTGAGAACAAATTTTGAAACGTAGAACAAATTTGGAAGCATGAACAATTTCTTAAAGCACGGACATTTTTTGAACATTGAGAACAAATTTTGAAACGGAGAACAAATTTGGAAGCGCGAACATTTTTTGAAAACGTGAACAAAAAAATTGAAGTCTGGTACATTATATTAATTTCGAAAGTTTTGAACTTTTTTGTGTAATGAGAACAATTTTTGAATTTTGAGAACATTTTTTAAAAAACTGAACATTTTATGGAAAGGCAAACAAAATTTGAATATTTTTAAAAAAAAGAGAAAAGAAAAATAAAATGAAATAAGAAACCAAAGAAAGAAAACAAACAGAAAAAATGAAAAAATAAGAAAAGAAAAAAGAAACAGAAAGGAATTTGAAAATCTGAAGAACAAAAAGGAAATAGAAAGAGAAGAAAAAGGAAATGAAAAATGAAATAAAGAAACAGAAAAACAAAGAAAGAAGAAAAAAAAAGAGAAAGAAAAATAAACAGAAAAAGAAAAAAACCAGTGGAAAACCGGTTCAAGAACCTTCCAGAAAGTACCCAAAACCGGATACTGTAGCGCGTGTACTATCTCGTAGTTGGGCCGGCCCATCTTGATCGCTAGGTCGCTCGCCTCTGTGCGTTCGCTGAACATTCTGCCGCAATGAGCGTCCGTTAGGATATTCCCGATTTTTTGGCATCCCGAGACACACAGCAGCGGCGCAGATATCGGGCTCATCTGAGCCCGAGCACCGAAACGCTGCTTCCCACAGGAGTGTTCTTTCTGAAGCTGTTGCTCTTTCATTGCTAGCATACGGTCTGTATTTTTGCTAAAAAAAGGGTCCGTATTTATAGTACATGAAGAAGTCGGTTGTACTTATAAATATCTGCAATAAGTTTTGGACGCGTCTAGCGGGTGGCCGTTGGCCCGCTAGCGCTCCGGAGTGGCCGGCCGAAAAAGGAAATATCTTGTGAGTACGGCGTTTTGGGTCACGAGCGACATGGCGCTCGGTATCCCAATCGTTGGGTGGAGCATGGAGATCTGGGCCAAATTTATTTAGCAACACAATACAGACTTGAATACATCGAGTTCCAACAGTGTTGTTGTATACGGGTGGCCCAGGCTCATCACGTGGACAGACGTGCCAATACTGCTTTGGTTTTGAAGTGGGCCAGGTGGATGGTTGTCAGTCAACTGTTGCGCACTTATTTTCTTGGTGTGAATTCTCAAAAAGAAAAACATAGTATTTCTTGGCATGGGTCCATGTAATACATGTACCATACTGTGCAGACAATTAACAACTACTCTATTGTCTCAAAAATCCCACAAAAAAATATTGTCTAAAAAAAACGAAGGCTCTAATTTTCAAGAAAAGAAAACTACGGCTCTAAAAGGAGACAATTAACTATGTTCCCTAAATTGACTAAAAATATACAGCCCCATAAATAAAGAAAATTGATACACCGACGGGCAAATGTTTATGGATGATGGTTGACAGGGCACTTTCTCTGGTAATCTCACATAACTTCTCCCCTGATTTTTCTTGATCTGTTCTTCGTGATTTTCAACCGGCCAACTCAATCATTTCACATCAGCCCATAATTCCAGTCGATAAATATTTGCCTATGACTGTAGCATTATTGCCTAAAAAGGATGATTAAATACGATGGAGGAAACACTGATTTTTTTTCCGGTTGTCTCGAACTCGAGGGCTTCTTTTCTCTATGTAATTTTTTTATTTTTTCCAAAAAAATCATCATTTCTATTTTTTTCCATTTTGCATTTCTTCATATATGTTTTCCTTTGTAATTATTTCATTTTCTTATTCTGTGTAGTGATTGAACATTGTTTGTTTTTCTAAGTTTGCTTGTGTATACGGATCTTTGGTTGTCCTTCATTTCATGAATGGCCAGATAATTTGTTTGCGGCAATATGTGATGGTGCTTAATCGTGAAAAGAAGTTTCATAATAATTTTGAAATTTCATAATGTGCCCATTTCAATGTATTGGGGTCAATTTGTGGTCTTACCTTTTAAATCATGGAGGACTTTGAAATGAAGTATCATTTCGATTGCCAAGCTGACCGATAAGAATGTCTTCATCTGGAGAATATATAACAGCCCTAGTTGTTTTAGAAAAGAAATCCTAACAATTACTCAAAATCATGTGCAGAACATTAGAAAATTGTGCCGAGAAGATCTATGCACTTCTCCTACAAAAGAAGCTAGGGTTCGTGCCTCTCACCGGCGCCGCCTCAGGTCCGCCTCGTCTTCGGTGGCTCTAGGGCCATGGGGGCGCGATGGATCCTGCCAAGGTCCGGTAGGAGGGCTCCGTTGTTAGTCATTCCTTTGAGTTTTGTTAGGGTTTGTGTCCTACTCAGGAAGACGAGACGGCGGCGGCTCCCTGAAGATGAAATAAGAGTTTCCTCGCCTAGCCCCCGTTCCGGTGGTGCGTCTAGCATCATTGGTGGGCGTGCGGAGGTGTGTCTCTGGCGGATCTATCTTCGGTGCATTTGCTTGGATAAGGTTGTTGTTCGTCTATGTTCGTGTGTCTTCGGGTTGGATCCTTTCGATCTATCTTATTCTTTATCGGCGGCGGCTGCTGTTCTGGTGCGCTGGTCCTATAGGGCCTTAGCACGACGACTTTCCGACTGTCTACTACAACAAGTTGTGCCCGACTCCGACGAGGGAGGGGCGATAACGGCGGCGCGCCTTCGGCTCGCTTCAATGCTTGTAGTATTCGCTAGATGGTCTATGGATCTGGGTGTAATTATTATTATTTCTGACGTTCGTTGTACTGCCATGATTGATGATGAATAGATTGGAAGTTTTCTTGCAAAAGAAGAAGAAGATCTATGCACTTAATTATGTTATAATATTCATTCATAACATTGAAGGTTTATGCAGTTGACATCGTGCTAAGTACGCACTAACGGATTATATTTCTTTTGGAGAAAAATTATACTCCTCTTTATTCATTGTTCATGGTGATCATTAATTAACGGACTAGATAAACATAGATTAGTCAAGACTGAACAAACAACATCTTTCTAGCCCATCAGATGGACACCTCAACCCGTGCCATTTATATCTCTTACCGACCTGCTATGGTGGGCTATAGGCGGTGGGGACAGCTCGTATTTATAAAACCAAAAAAGGTGACTATACATAGAATACAGCCAATATACTTCGATGACACGCGCACAGGGCAGAATCAGGAGCCAATGTAGCGGCCGTGATTCCGAGCTACATGGTGCTCGGCCACCAAAGAGGATTTCCGATATCTTGTCCCCTATTCTATAAATGGAAATAATTTGTCTCCCTAATCCATATTAGGAAAAGTGAACAGGCGTGAACATACGTAAACAGAAAAAATAAAAGACAATTAGTACAAAGCGCCCATGTGAACGCACTTAATTTGAGTTTTTAAAATTTTAAAAAACCGTAACTTTCAAATCGCGCATTGAAATTAAGATCTGTTTTCACTGTTGGAACCCTCGCGGCGTGCTCTTCGAAACTAGATCCCACATGAATATGTTTGACGGAATTTTTTTTGTGCAATTTTGTTTTCGTTTTGTGCAACTGACTAGTAGTCGATGTGCAACTACCTCACAGTGAATGTGTAACTTTTCTCCTACTCCGTAGACGTGCAGTTTTCAATGATGGTACCTCCACCCCCGAACTATCTCCTTCTAGTAAAATGTACAACTTCGTTTGTTGCCCATACCAACTGCATAGTAGTTGATGTGCAACTTTCCCCCAGCCCGTGGATGTGCTTTCACTGTTTGCTGCATCGGCCAACAACCTAACAGCGGATGTGCAACTTCGGATACTGCCACGGCCAACTGTCTAACAACGATGTGCAAATTTTTCTCGTACCCCCCATCGATGCATAGTTTCCCTACTAGCACCCGGCCCAAACAACCCCTACTAGTGATATGTGCAACTTTAGCCCCCTGTTTATATGCAACTTTTCACTACCCTCATGAATATGCAACTTTTCACAACCTCATGAATGTTAATTTTTCATCATTAACTATCCCTACCTGTGAGATGTGTAACTTCGTATGTTGTCCTGACCAACTACCTAGCAGACTATGTGCAACTCTGTTTGTTGCCCCCGCCAATCGAAAATACATATCCAAAAGTAGTGAGGGAAAGAAGTTGCACATTGACTAATAGGTAGTTGGCTTCAACCATAGACTACTTGCACATTGACTAATAGGTAGTTGGCTTCAACAACAGACTAAATTGCACATATCACTGGTAGGGGAGGTGGGGTAGGGTGTGCCAACAGTGAAAAATTACACATTCACGAGTAGGGAGGAGGTTGCACATCTACTTCGTCGGGGCAATAGACTAGTTGCACATCAAAGTTGTCATGGTTGCTAGGTTGCAACCTCATACGAAGGTGCAGCTCCAAACATTAGTTTTGAAAAAAGTTGCACGATGTAGTACTAAAGTTGCACAATACAGTACTAAAGTTGCACCATATAGCATCAAAGTTGGCATCAAAAAATTTTCGTCGAAACATACCCATACGGGATCTAGTTTCAAAGATCTCGTCACGAAGAACCCAACGGTGAAGACGGATCTGAATTTCGACACGCGGTTTAAAAGATACGACTTTTTAAAAATTGAAGACCCGGAATAAATACATGTGAATCTGTTTTGTTATCCATCAGATGTGATAAGTCTAACTGCATTTAATGATCAATCACATGCACTAGTAGACAAACTTACGCATGCATGTGTGCACGGCCGCTCGTTTTCTCCAAAAGATGCGTATGCACTTTGAAGATTTTAGGATAAGTTTTCTGGTGCAATATGAGGTAGCCATCTTTTTGGAAGATGCGCAGGAGAGCTGCATATTTCTTTTTGGACGCGTCTAGCGGGCGGCCGTTGGCCCGCTAGCGATCCGTGGCATCCTTCTTTATTAGGAAAGATTATGTCTCCTTGCTACTTCAGAAAAGTTTGTGTCCACCTGGTCCCCACAGTGTCGCTTGCATGCATCCATGTGACCGCATGGTCCAACTAGTGTGCATGCATGCATTCCCAGATAGTGTAGTTAATGTGGCAACCTGCTGTGTTAACGTTTTTAATTCGTACTTCAAATTTTTCTAAAAGCCATAACTTTCAAACTGACGTGTCGGAATTCAGATCCGTTTTCATCATTGAAATCCTCGCGTCGTGCTCTTCGAAACTAGATCCCGCATAGGTATGTTTCAACGAAATTTTTGTGTGTGCAATTTTGTCTCCGTTTTGTGCAACCGACTAGCAGCCGATGTGCAACTACCTGACAGTGGATGTGCAACTTTCCGCCTACCCCATGGATGTGTAGTTTTCACTGATGGCACCTCCACCCTCAAAACTACCTCCTTCTAGTGAGATGTGCAAATTCGTGTGTTGCACAGGCCAACTTCCTAGTAGTTGATGTGCAGCTTTCCCCCTGCCAGTGATTGTGCTTTCACTATTTGGTACGTCGGCCAACTGTCTAGCAGTGGATGTGCAACTTCGGATACTACCACGGCCAACTGTCTACCAGTGATGTGCAACTTTCCCTCATACCCTGTGGATGTGTAATTTCCCTCGTAACACTCGGTCCAAACCACCCCTCTAGTGAGGTGTGCAACTTTAGCGCCCTGTTTATATGCAATTTTTCACTACCTTCATGAATATGTAACTTTTTCACTACCCCCATGTATGTGGAATTTCACCATCCAACTATCCCTGCTTGTGAGATGTGCAACTTCATATGTTGCTCTGGCCAACTGCCTAGCAGACTTTGTGCAACTCCGTTTGTTGCCCCCGCCAATTGAAACTACATATTCACAAGCAGGGAGGGAAAGGAGTTGCACATCGAGTAATAGGCAGTTGGCTCGAGCAACAGACTAAGTTGCACATATCGCCAGTAGGGGAGGTGGGGCAGGGTGTGTCAACTGTAAAAAAAACTATACATCCACGAGTACGGATAAGGGTTGCACATCGACTACTAGATAGTTGGTCGGGGCAGTAGACTAGTTGCACATCAAGTTGTCATGGTTGGTAGGTTGCAACCTCATATGAAGTTAGATCACGCAACTCCAAGAATTGGTTTTAAAAAAGTTGCACCATGTAGTAATAAAGTTGCACAATGCACTACTTTAGTTGCACCATATAGCACCAAAGTTGGCACAAAAAAATTTCGTCGAAACATATCCATGCGGAATCTAGTTTCAAAGATCTCGTCGCGATGAATCCAACGGTGAAAACGGACCTGACTTCCGACGTGATATTTAAAAGATAGGACTTTAAAAAAATTTAAAAGCCCAAAATAAATTTACATGAATATGTTTCTCAAACGACGTGACTAGTCTGAACGCATTTAATGCTAACAAAAAATGTCCACTAGCTGACAAAAAAGTACACATATGTGAATGACAAAGCCGGTCGCCCGTTCCTACGAGAAAGCGCGCGTGTGTTTTTAAGAGCATCTCCAATAGATGGTCCAAATGTAAAAATACCTAACTTTTGGACCGTCTGGGGCAAAAAACGCTGCTCCAACAGAAGGTCCATATGTAAAAAAATTTGGACCGCGGCCTCCTGGTGATGTAAAAATGAAAACTTTGTGATGCAAATTTACATCACGAGATGCAACTGATGTAAAAACCGCGGCCGCGGCCGCGCGCCAACGCCCAACCGCCAGTTCATTCGCCTTCCGCCTCGCGACCGCCCGCCCGCGACCCGCCTATCCGCCGCCCCTCCGCAGCTCCCCGCTCGGCCACCGCCCCGCCGCAGCTCTCCGACGCCGTCCCGCCGTAGATCCAGACCCCCGCCGCTGATTCCACCCCGCCTGGGCCGCCGCTTGCCGCCGCGCAGCCCCGCCCGCCGCCGCCGCCCCGCCTCGACCCCGTCCGCCTCCTCTCCGGCCGCCTCCGCACCCCGTCCGCCTCGTCTCCGGCCGCCTCCGCCTCCGGTCCGTCCTCCACCCAGCCCCACCCCGTCCGCCTCCTCTCCGGCCGCCTCCGCCTCCGGTCCGTCCGCCGCCCGCTCCCCGATGGCGCCTAAGAAGACGCCGAAGGGCAAGTCCGGTTTCTTCGGTGTGAGGGCGAAGCCCTCCGGGAAGTTCGGAGTGGAGTTCTCTGACGCCGGGCGGCGTTGGTGGCTCGGCACGTATCCCACCGCCAATGATGCCGCGCGTGCCTACGACGTGGCGGTGTGGCGTGCCGGACGGCCGAAGACGGACCTCAACTTCCCGGAGATCGAGTCCCAGGCGGTGGCGGAGTGGCTCATGCCGCAGGGCATCCGGATGGAGGAGATGCCGACGAAGAAGGCAAAGAAGAGGCCGGCGGTTGTCGTCGCTCCCGGCGAGAGCGACGAGGCGGCGATGGCTCGGTTTGCGCGAGAGCATCCGCAGTACGTCCAGGCCGAGCTGGAGCACTATTGGAAGCGCGACATCGAGGCGAAAAAGAAGGGGGTGAAGAAGGAGGACGAGGCCGGCCCCTCGACTGTGATCCCTATCGAGTCGTCGGATGAGGACTGGGATGACTCCGAGGAGGAGGACGAGGGGTGCGATGACCCGACCAAGGACGAGTTCTGGGAGCAGTTCCGCAGCTCGGACGACGAGGAGTAGTTTCATCTAGTAGTTCGAATAAGTAGTAGTTGAATTTGTGTATGAAACTATGTTGAATTTCATGTTTGAACTATGTTGAGATGAAGTACTAGTTGTTCGTTTTGGACCATCTGTTGGAGTTGCTCTTTTTTTTACATCTCCGATTTGGACCATTTGTTGGAGTTGAGCATTTTTCGGAGCTCCAAAACGCACCATTTGGTGGTCCATATTTTACATCTCCGGTTTTGGACCGCCAAAATTTGGACCATCTATTGGAGATGCTCTAAGATTTTAGGTTTCTTTTTTGACGGGCGGTCTGCTCTCTGTTATAAGCAGGAGAGCTGTGTATTTCATCATGTATGTTAGAATAATTCAAGGCGCACCTAGCGATCACACATCACTAGAAACGACACTGAGATTTGTTAACAAGGTTCATCAACATGGCTAAATCTCTAGGGCATGGTTAAATGCACTCCTCTTCATGTACTATTTTTTTGTGATGGTCTTCATGTACTAAATTGACATAGTGCAATCGGCGATAAGCCTGCCGAGGCCATCAGACAACACTTCGACCACCCACCACAGCTGGTCTAGCCTAGAGCTTATGTGTAGCCTTTTTGGCCGTCCTGCGATGACTTTATATAATAGGCTCAGGTTACACATGTTTGACTCAAATACCTAACCCTCTGCTAATTACAAGTCCAATTTGGATACATATTTTGACACTTCACCTTGATGAATATGACCTCACCATCTTGAAGCCGCCATGCGTGAATCTCCTTGTACCTTGGACCTGAACTATTAATTATGAGCTTGGCTGCTACTTCCTTGAGTCCACCTTCAACTATAGTCTCTTCTTTTTCTCCATGACAGCAAACTCCTACCAAAATTAAGTTCTTCCACACTCTTGTTTTGTGTGTTGCGTTGGACGGATACTTCGTGAGTTCAGCATCCTCCACACTTTGTCTGACCACATATTTGACCAGGAGTGTCTCTGTCTCTCATGCTTACTACACGCCTCGTAGCTATTATCGCATCGATCCTCTGTTGTCCCGGTCGAGTATATTGGGTAGCTAGCCCACACCACCTCAACCCCCACTGCAGAGTACCACCAGTCATCACCGACCGATGAAATGTTTCACGTATCCCTCAGACCATTTGGCCACAACCCGGATAACATGCCCCTCGTTTTTTCCGCTGAAACAGGTTTCGACTCTCCGTGCACTTATGTCGTATACTCTCCATCAGCCGAGTGAAGTCTTCCATCAGACTCCAGCTTCACCTTCAACATGACTCCATGGTAGATGACCAGTCTACTGTCATGCCCGTCAACTTCAAGCTCCCATGCATAGGCCGCCTTTAATCAACCCAGCGCCATCGTCTTGTTGAAGGGCACAAGCCCTTGGACCTTCTTTCTCGAATACGCACGAGTGTGCGTATCATTCATTAAAGAAGGAGGGGGAAGAGACTCCCAACGATCCACAACTTACAAAATATTTACTTGCGGATTTCATCCAACACCACCTTACACGCTACACGGAGTACTCCTGGCCAACCCACACGCTACCCAACTCTTCAAAACCTTTGTTCTCCCCTTTGAATATCCTGTTGGGGAACGTAGCAGAATTTTAAAATTTTCTACGCATCACCAAGATCAATCTATGGAGTCATCTAGCAACGAGCGAGAGGGGAGTGTATCTACATACCCTTGTAGATCGCGAGCGGAAGCGTTCAAGAGAACGGGGTTGATGGAGTCGTACTCGTCGTGATCCAAATCACCGATGACCGAGCGCCGAACGGACGGCACCTCCGCGTTCAACACACGTACGGAGCAGAGACGTCTCCTCCTTCTTGATCCAGCAAGGGGGGAGGAGAGGTTGATGGAGATCCAGCAGCACGACGGTGTGGTGGTGGAAGCAGCGGGATTTCAGCAGGGCTTCGCCAAGCGCTACTGGAGGAGGAAGAGGTGTCACGGGAGGGAGAGGGAGGCGCCAGGGGCTGAGCTGTTTCTCCCATGCACCTCCCCACTATATATAGGGGTGGAGGGGGCTGGTTTCTTGCCCTCCAAGTCCATTGGGGCGTTGGCAAAGGTGGAAGGAAAGAAATCCCATCCTTTCCCTTCCCCACCGATTGTTATCCCCCTTTTTTAGGGATCTTGATCTTATCCCTTCGGGATATGATCTTATTCCTTCTAAGGGGGAATCTTGGTGCGCCTTGACTAGGGGTGTGGGGCCTTGCCCCCACTACCCACGTTCATGTGGGCCCTCCCATGCAGGTGGGCCCCACTCCGGAACCTTCTAGAACCTTCTCGGTACAATACCGAAAAATCCCGAACATTTTCCGGTGGCCAAAATAGGACTTCCCATATATAAATCTTTACCTCCGGACCATTCCGGAACTCCTCGTGACGTCCAGGATCTCATCCGAGACTCCGAACAACCTTCGGGTTACCGCATACTAATATCTCTATAACCCTAGCGTCACCGAACCTTAAGTGTGTAGACCCTACGGGTTCGGGAGACACGCAGACATGACCGAGACGACTCTCCGGTCAATAACCAACAGCGGGATCTGGATACCCATGTTGGCTCCCACATGCTCCTCGATGATCTCATCGGATGAACCACGATGTCGAGGATTCAATCAATCCCGTACGCAATTCCCTTTGTCTATCGGTACGATACTTACCCGAGATTCGATCGTCGGTATCTCGATACCTTGTTCAATCTCGTTACCGGCAAGTCTCTTTACTCGTTTCCGTAACACATCATCCCGTGAACAACTCCTTGATCACATTGAGCTCATTATGATGATGTCCTACCGAGTGGGCCCAGAGGTACCTCTCCGTTACATGGAGTGACAAATCCCAGTCTCGATTCGTGCCAACCCAACAGATACTTTCGGAGATACCCGTAGTGCACCTTTATAGCCACCCAGTTACGTTGTGACGTTTGGTGCACCCAAAGCACTCCTACGGTATCCGGGAGTTGCACAATCTCATGGTCTAAGGAAAAGTTACTTGACATTGGAAAAGCTTTAGCAAACGAACTACACGATCTAGTGCTAGGCTTAGGATTGGGTCTTGTCCATCACATCATTCTCCTAATGATGTGATCCCGTTATCAATGACATCCAATGTCCATGGTCAGGAAACCGTAACCATCTATTGATCAACGAGCTAGTTAACTAGAGGCTTACTAGGGACATGTTGTGGTCTATGTATTCACACATGTATTACGATTTCCGGATAACACAATTATAGCATGAATAACAGACAATTATCATGAACAAGGAAATATAATAATAACCATTTTATTATTGCCTCTAGGGCATATTTCCAACAGTCTCCCACTTGCACTAGAGTCAATAATCTAGTTACATTGTGATGAATCGAACACCCATAGAGTACTGGTGTTGATCATGTTTTGCTCGTGAAAGAGGTTTAGTCAACGGATCTGCTACATTCAAATCCGTGTGCACTTTACAAATATCTATGTATCCATCTTGAACATGTTCACGTATGGAGTTGAAGCGACGCTTGATATGCCTGGTCCTTTTGTGAAACCTGGGCTCCTTGGCAAGGGCAACAGCTCCAGTGTTGTCACAGAAGAGAGCCATTGGACCCGACGCATTTGGAATGACTCCTAGGTCGGTGATGAACTCCTTCATCCATACTGCTTCGTGTGCTGCCTCCGAGGCTGCTATGTACTCCGCTTCGCATGTAGAACCCGCCACGACGCTTTGCTTGCAACTGCACCAGCTTACCGCTCCACCATTCAAAATATACACGTATCCGGTTTGTGACTTGGAGTCATCCGGATCTGTGTCAAAGCTAGCGTCGACGTAACCCTTTACGACGAGCTCTTCGTCACCTCCATATACGAGAAACATATCCTTAGTCCTTTTCAGGTACTTCAGGATGTTCTTGACCGCTGTCCAGTGTTCCTTGCCGGGATTACTTTGGTACCTACCTACCAAACTTACAGCAAGGTTTACATCAGGTCTGGTACACAGCATGGCATACATAATAGACCCTATGGCTGAGGCATGGGGGATGACACTCATCTCTTCTATATCTTTTGCCGTGGTCGGGCATTGAGCCGAGCTCAATTTCACACCTTGCAATACAGGCAAGAACCCCTTCTTGGACTGATCCATATTGAACTTCTTCAATATCTTATCAAGGTATGTGCTTTGCGAAAGACCTATGAGGCGTCTCGATCTATCTCTATAGATCTTGATGCCTAATATATAAGCAGCTTCTCCAAGGTCCTTCATTGAAAAACACTTATTCAAGTAGGCCTTTATACTTTCCAAGAATTCTATATCATTTCCCATCAGCAGTATGTCATCCACATATAATATGAGAAATGCTACAGAGCTCCCACTCACTTTCTTGTAAACACAGGCTTCTCCATAAGTCTGTGTTAACCCAAACGCTTTGATCATCTCGTCAAAGCGAATGTTCCAACTCCGAGATGCTTGCACCAGCCCATAGATTGAGCGCTGGAGCTTGCATACCTTGTCAGCATTCTCAGGGTCGACAAAACCTTCCGGTTGTATCATATACAACTCTTCCTTAAGAAAACCATTAAGGAATGCCGTTTTGACGTCCATTTGCCATATCTCATAATCATAGTATGCGGCAATTGCTAACATGATTCTGACGGATTTCAGCTTCGCTACGGGTGAGAAAGTCTCATCGTAGTCAACCCCTTGAACTTGTCGATAACCCTTAGCGACAAGCCGAGCCTTATAGATGGTCACATTACCATCCGCGTCAGTCTTCTTCTTAAAGATCCATTTATTTTCTATGGCTTGCCGATCATCGGGCAAGTCAGTCAAAGTCCATACTTCGTTTTCATACATGGATCCTATCTCGGATTTCATGGCTTCAAGCCATTTGTCGGAATCCGGGCCCGCCATCGCTTCTTCATAGTTCGAAGGTTCACTGTTGTCTAACAACATGATTTCCAGGACAGGATTGCCGTACCACTCTGGTGCGGAACGTCCTTGTGGACCTTCGAAGTTCAGTGGTAGCTTGATCATGATCATTATCATTAACTTCCTCTCTAGCCGGTGCAGGCTCCACAGAAACATTTTCCTGTGCTGCGCTACTCTCCAGTTCGAGGGTCATCTCATCAAGCTCCACTTTCCTCCCACTTACTTCTTTCGAGAGAAACTCTTTCTCTAGAAAGGATCCATTCCTGGCAACAAAGATCTTGCCCTCGGATCTTAGGTAGAAGGTATACCCAATAGTTTCCTTAGGGTATCCTATGAATACGCATTTTTCCGACTTGGGTTCGAGCTTCTCTGGTTGAAGTTTCTTCACATAAGCATCGCATCCCCAAACTTTCAGAAACGACAGCTTAGGTTTCTTCCCAAACCATAATTCATACGGTGTCGTCTCAACGGATTTTGACGGTGCCCTATTTAAAGTGAATGCGGCAGTCTCTAAAGCATAACCCCAAAAGGATAGCGGTAAATCGGTAAGAGACATCATAGATCGCACCATATCCAATAGAGTGTGATTACGACGTTCGGACACACCATTACGCTGAGGTGTTCCAGGCGGCGTGAGTTGTGAAACAATTCCACATTTCCTTAAGTGCGTGCCAAATTCATGACTCAAATATTCTCCTCCACGATCTGATCGTAAGAACTTTATTTTCTTGTCACGTTGATTCTCAACCTCACTCTGAAATTCCTTGAACTTTTCAAAGGTCTCAGACTTGTGCTTCATCAAGTAGACATACCCATATCTACTCAAATCATCGGTGAGGGTGAGAACATAACGATAACCACCGCGAGCCTCAACACTCATTGGACCACACACATCAGTATGTATGATCTCCAATAAGTTGGTTGCTCGCTCCATTGTTCCTGAGAACGGAGTCTTGGTCATCTTGCCCAAGAGGCATGGTTCGCATCTGTCAAATGATTCATAATCAAGAGACTCCAAAAGTCCATCTGCATGGAGTTTCTTCATGCGTTTAACACCGATATGACCAAGGCGGCAGTGCCACAAGTATGTGGGACTATCGTTATCAACCTTGCATTTCTTGGCATTCACATTATAAACATGTGTAACATCACGTTCGAGATTCAATAAAAATAAACCATTCACCAGCGGGGCATGACCATAAAACATATCTCTCATATAAATAGAACAACCATTATTCTCAGATTTAAATGAGTAGCCATCTCGCATTAAGCGAGATCCAGATACAATGTTCATGCTCAAAGTTGGTACTAAATAACAATTATTGAGGTTTAAAACTAATCCCATAGGTAGATGCAGAGGTAGCGTGCCGACGGCGATCACATCGACCTTGGAACCATTCCCGACGCGCATCGTCACCTCGTCCTTTGCCAGTCTACGCTGATTCCGCAGTTCCTGCTTTGAGTTACAAATATGAGCAACCGCACCGGTATCAAATACCCAGGAACTACTACGAGTGCTGGTAAGGTACACATCAATTACATGTATATCATATATACCTTTGGTATTGCCGGCCTTCTTGTCCGCCAAGTACTTGGGGCAGTTTCGCTTCCAGTGACCGTTTCCCTTGCAATAAAAGCACTCAGTCTCAGGCTTGGGTCCATTCTTCGACTTCTTCCCGGCAGCTGGCTTACCGGGCGCGGCAACTCCCTTGCCGTCCTTCTTGAAGTTCTTCTTACCCTTGCCCTTCTTGAACTTCGTGGTTTTATTCACCATCAACACTTGATGTTCCTTTCTGATCTCTGCCTCCGCTGACTTCAGCATCGCATATACCTCAGGAATGGTCTTTTCCATCCCCTGCATGTTGAAGTTCATCACGAAGCTCTTGTAGCTAGGTGGAAGCGACTGAAGGATTCTGTCAACGACCGCGTCATCCGGGAGATTAACTCCCAGCTGAGACAAGCGGCTGTGCAACCCAGACATTTTGAGTATGTGCTCGCTGACAGAACTATTTTCCTCCATCTTACAGCTGTAGAACTTATCGGAGACTTCATATCTCTCGATCCGGGCATGAGCTTGGAAAACCATTTTCAGCTCTTCGAACATCTCATATGCTCCATGATGCTCAAAACGCTTTTGGAGCCCCGGTTCTAAGCTGAAGAGCATGCCGCACTGAACGAAGGAGTAATCATCGGTGCGTGTCTGCCAAACGTTCAAATCGTCTGGCAGTGCTGGGAGAGCAGGTGGGTCACCTAACGGTGCTTCAAGGACATATGATTTCTTGGCAGCTATGAGGATAATCCTTAGGTTACGGACCCAGTCCGCATAGTTGCTACCATCGTCTTTCAGCTTGTTTTTCTCTAGGAACGCGTTGAAGTTGAGGGTAACATTAGCGTTGGCCATTTGATCTACAAGATAGATATGTAACATTTAGACTAAGTTCATGACAATTAAGTTCATCTAATCAAATTATGTAATGAACTCCCACTCAGATAGACATCCCTCTCGTCATCTAAGTGATTACATGATCCGAATCGACTAGGCCGTGTCCGATCATCACGTGAGACGGACTAGTCATCAACGGTGAACATCCCCATGTTGATCGTATCTTCTATACGACTCATGCTCGACCTTTCGGTCTCTTGTGTTCCGAGGCCATGTCTGTACATGCTAGGCTCGTCAAGTCAACCTAAGTGTATTGCTGTGTAAATCTGGCTTACACCCGTTGTATTCGAACGTTAGAATCTATCACACCCGATCAACACGTAGTGCTTCGAAACAACGAACCTTCGCCACGGTGCACAGTTAGGGGGAACACTTTCTTGAAATTTTAGTAAGGGATCATCTTATATATGCTACCGTCGTTCTAAGCAAATAAGATGCAAAAACATGATAAACATCTCATGCAATCAAAATAGTGACATGATATGGCCATTATCACTTTGCTCCTTTTGATCTCCATCTTCGGGGCTCCATGATCATCATCGTCACCGGCATGACACCATGATCTCCATCATCATGATCTCCATCATCGTGTCTTCATGAAGTTGTCTCGCCAACTATTACTTCTACTACTACGGCTAACGGTTAGCAATAAAGTAAAGTAATTACATGGCGAATTTCAATGACACGCAGGTCATATAATAAATTAAGACAACTCCTATGGCTCCTGCCGGTTGTCATACTCATCGACATGCAAGTCGTGATTCCTATTACAAGAACATGATCATCTCATACATCACATATATCATTCATCACATCCTTTGGCCATATCACATCACAAAGCACTTGCTGCAAAAACAAGTTAGACGTCCTCTAATTGTTGTTGCAAGTTTTTTTTTACGTGGCTGCTATAGGTTTCTAGCAAGAACGTTTCTTACCTACGCCAAAACCACAACGTGATATGCCAATTTCTATTTACCCTTCATAAGGCCCTGTTCATCGAATCCGATCCGACTAAAGTGGGAGAGACAGACACCCGCTAGCCACCTTATGCAACTAGTGCATGTCAGTCGGTGGAACCTGTCTCACGTAAGCGTACGTGTAAGGTCGGTCCGGGCCGCTTCATCCCACAGTGCCGCCGAATCAAGATAAGACTAGTAATGGCAAGAAGATTGACAAATCGACGCCCACAACTACTTTGTGTTCTACTCGTGCAAGATACTACGCATAGACCTAGCTCATGATGCCACTGTTGGGGAACGTAGCAGAATTTTAAAATTTTCTACGCATCACCAAGATCAATCTATGGAGTCATCTAGCAACGAGTGAGAGGGGAGTGTATCTACATACCCTTGTAGATCACGAGCGGAAGCGTTCAAGAGAACGGGGTTGATGGAGTCGTACTCGTCGTGATCCAAATCACCGATGACCGAGCGCCGAACGGACGGCACCTCCGCGTTCAACACACGTACGGAGCAGAGACGTCTCCTCCTTCTTGATCCAGCAAGGGGGGAGGAGAGGTTGATGGAGATCCAGCAGCACGACGGTGTGGTGGTGGAAGCAGCGGGATTTCAGTAGGGCTTCGCCAAGCGCTACTGGAGGAGGAAGAGGTGTCACGGGAGGGAGAGGGAGGCGCCAGGGGCTGAGCTGTTTCTCCCATGCACCTCCCCACTATATATAGGGGTGGAGGGGGCTGGTTTCTTGCCCTCCAAGTCCATTGGGGCATTGGCAAAGGTGGAAGGAAAGAAATCCCATCCTTTCCCTTCCCCACCGATTGTTATCCCCCTTTTTTAGGGATCTTGATCTTATTCCTTCTAAGGGGGAATCTTGGTGCGCCTTGACTAGGGGTGTGGGGCCTTGCCCCCACTACCCACGTTCATGTGGGTCCCCCATGCAGGTGGGCCCCACTCCGGAACCTTCTAGAACCTTCTCGGTACAATACCGAAAAATCCCGAACATTTTCCGGTGGCCAAAATAGGACTTCCCATATATAAATCTTTACCTCCGGACCATTCTGGAACTCCTCGTGACGTCCAGGATCTCATCCGAGACTCCGAACAACCTTCGGGTTACCGCATACTAATATCTCTATAACCCTAGCGTCACCGAACCTTAAGTGTGTAGACCCTACGGGTTCGGGAGACACGCAGACATGACCGAGACGACTCTCCGGTCAATAACCAACAGCGGGATCTGGATACCCATGTTGGCTCCCACATGCTCCTCGATGATCTCATCGGATGAACCACGATGTCGAGGATTCAATCAATCCCGTACGCAATTCCCTTTGTCTATCGGTACGATACTTGCCCGAGATTCGATCGTCGGTATCTCGATACCTTGTTCAATCTCGTTACCGGCAAGTCTCTTTACTCGTTTCCGTAACACATCATCCCGTGAACAACTCCTTGATCACATTGAGCTCATTATGATGATGTCCTACCGGGTGGGCCCAGAGGTACCTCTCCGTTACATGGAGTGACAAATCCCAGTCTCGATTCGTGCCAACCCAACAGATACTTTCGGAGATACCCGTAGTGCACCTTTATAGCCACCCAGTTACGTTGTGACGTTTGGTGCACCCAAAGCACTCCTACGGTATCCGGGAGTTGCACAATCTCATGGTCTAAGGAAAAGTTACTTGACATTGGAAAAGCTTTAGCAAACGAACTACACGATCTAGTGCTAGGCTTAGGATTGGGTCTTGTCCATCACATCATTCTCCTAATGATGTGATCCCGTTATCAATGACATCCAATGTCCATGGTCAGGAAACCGTAACCATCTATTGATCAACGAGCTAGTTAACTAGAGGCTTACTAGGGACATGTTGTGGTCTATGTATTCACACATGTATTACGATTTCCGGATAACACAATTATAGCATGAATAACAGACAATTATCATGAACAAGGAAATATAATAATAACCATTTTATTATTGCCTCTAGGGCATATTTCCAACATATCCCTACCTTGGCCCAACGCCTTCCTTCTCCCCGGATCTGTTCCATGGTCTTCATAAGTGACGGGGTAGCTCCGTTAAATAGGATGTCGTTATGGTGCTTCCAAATCATCCACATGCCGAGGAGGCACTTTGCCCTAGTTGACCTTTGATTTCTGGGATCTTGGTCCTGCCTGATGCACCATTCGCCTAGGGTCTCATCGTGGAGCGGCTCAAACTCTCGTCATCCGGTGATCACACCCAAACCATGCCAATCTTGCCTCACGAACATATCACGAATGAGCTTTGCGCACTCGGCGCCACTGAGATCACCAAGCATGAAATTGTGAAGAAGCTACTGAGATCACTTGACAGCTCATTTGACAGTTTGGCTCTGATGATCCAAGAACGTCCTGACTTCAGAGACCTCAATCTGTCTGACATACTTGAGAGGCTCAACACACATGAGTTCCAGCTGTCTGAGAAGAGAGATATCTATGGCCCCAACTATGGTCGATCCCGTGCTTTGAAGGCAAAAGCTGTTTCCTCATCAGAAGAAGAATCTGACTGCAGTTGTGATGATCCTGAAGACATTGGCAAAGAGCTAGCAATGCTCGTGAGAAAGTTCCAAAAGTTCTCCAAGAAGAATCGCTTCGGAAAATCTTCAAGATCCAGTTCCAAGAATGATGAGGCTTCCTCTCGTGACTACAAGAAGAGAACATGCCACAAATGCAAGAAGCCATGTCACTACATATCTGAATGTCCTCAATGGGACAAGGAAGCCAAGAAGAAGAGCAAGGAATATGACTCTGACGGCAAGAAGAAGAAGAAATCTTCAAAGTCTTCTTCAAAGTCTTCCTCACACAAGAAGAGCTCATCTAGCAAGGCTCGTGCATTCATTGGCAACGAGATGGATTCAGAGGAGGAGTCTACTTCTGAGGAGGTGGAGGTGTAGTCTGAGGAGGAGTCTGACTCAGGCGTGGCAAGCCTGGCTCTGGCTTCAGCATTCGTCGCCAAGTCCATCTTCAACCCTGAAGACAATGGTCACGACGTAGACGCCGAAGTCAATGATGACGACGACTCTGCTCCCACCTACTGCTTCATGGCAAGAGGTGCTAAGGTAAACTCATGCGGTGCTTACTTTTAGACCTCCAGTGAAGATGACTCTGAATGTGAATCCAAACCCAGCTATAAGACTCTTGCTAAAATTGCAACTGAACAACAAACAGCCATGGAAAAGATTCAAAAATTGCTAGACAAAAGCGATGACCTGTTGGACGAGGAAATGAATCGAACCCGGTCCTTAATCGAAGACATCAAAAACCTTCGCGTTAAGTACGAGGAACTTGAAAGTCGTCATGAAACCCTCTCAGCTACTCATGAGAAGCTTTCCTATGATTATCTTCAAAGGAAGCAAGATCTAGAGAAACTGAGAGCGTCTCATGAAGATCTTCAAAAAGAAAACGATTCACTACTCGCTCAACAGATCAGTTCCGCTCAGGAAGATTTTGTGCCTCTTTGCTTAAAATGCCTTAAGCGTGACAATGCTGTTTCCATTGCTGGATGTTCTACTGCTTCTGAAGTTACAATATCTTCACCTGCTGATGTGGTAACTAACCCCTCTTCTGAGGATGCCACTACTATTGCTGATGAGAATGCCAGGTTGAAGACGTTGCTTGAAACAGGCATGTACAAAAGCCTCAAAGGGCATCAGACACTCTACGATGTCCTCAAGAAACAGATTCTCAACCGAAACCCTAGGAAAGAGGGTGCTGGTTTTGAGAGGAAAATGAATGCTCATGGTTCTTACTGGAAGCCTGAGCAGTACCCCAAAACCGCATGGGTTGCTGCAAAGGGTCCTTCAGTAGATACATCCACTTTGTCTGGCTTCACTTGTGCTAACCCTATTGTCATTGATGAGTCATTTGACTCAAACTATAAATTGTTCAAGAATCAGAACAGTGAAGTGTTTGCCAGGTTTATTGGAACTAAAACTTTGCATGATGTTTGCCACTAATCCATTGCTCATATGCATATGATTCCTTCTTGTGATTTGGTCTATGTAATGTGTACTTTGATGCCATGCCATTGGTTGCGATGTAAAGTTGCTGTAGCATGACTCAATCTTGCTCTCAAGTTGTCATCATAATGTTACTGTTTTGCCATGTTGTAATATTTGCAGAAACTATGGAACACGACAGAGACTTAGAACAAGAAGAGATGTTGGGGGAAATAATCCGCAACGGAGATGATGATATCACCTCACAGTTTCTCAACAACGACTCCGATGGTAAGGGAAGAGAAGATGACGGCTCCGGTGATCGAATGGAGGGAGAAGATGACGGCTCCGGCTGTGTTGGAGCCTTAACTGTTGCAAAGTCTGGCGAGGTATATTAATTAAGCCTCTGCTGACTAGATGCATTAATTGATTTGTATGTACATATATTAATGCTTCTTTCTTCTTTTAGCCCTCCGGATCGAGCCAAACTTCTGTAAAGAGACGAGGCCCGAAGAAAAGGTTGGGCGAGAATGAAAGGTTCACGATCGAAGAACTCGCTGCAGATGGCAAACCGACTGCTCCCAAGCGGACCGCAGACCGATTTATAAGTCAGTGCGGAGTTGTTGTTAGGGTCAGCATCCCGATCAGCATTCAAGAATGGAATAAGCCAAAGGCAGATGGAGTTTCTTATGTCGACGATAGATCCAAAGATGAGCTTTGGAATACGCTCATGACAAATTTCACCCTACCGCCAGAGGTGGAGCAAAAAGTCAAGGCATGGGCTCTTAAGAAGATGGCCCAACAATTCAACAACTGGGAGAAAAGATTGCACGAAAAGTATGTCCTGAAAGGGAAGACTCCAACATTCACCGGAGCAAATGAAAAGTTAAAAGATCACTGGCCAGCATTTGTGGAGTACAAGACATCGGAGGCAGGTAAGAAAAGGTCAAATATAAATAAGCAAAATGCTGCAAAGAAGGAATATCACCACGTTACGGGGTCAGGTGGCTACAAGGCTACCCGGCCTAAGTGGGGGAAAGTTGAGAATGACCTGCTTGATAAAGGGATCCATCCAGAGACATTGGACTAGACCGAATGGGCAAGGACTTGGTTCTTCGGGCATGGGGAACTTTGAACCCAGAAACAGGTAAGTGTGTTTATACGAAAACTCAACTTGCAACACCCGTCAAAGCCATTCAAGCTGCAATGAAGGACATGCACGAGGGGAAGTTCCATTCCGACAGAGGGAAGGACAAAATGACACGGGCCCTCGGGAATCCTGAACACCCTAGACGAACACGAGGCACATCAGGCTCAGTTCCGTGGAAGGTTGGGTTTCCCGACAGCAGTGACACTTACAGAAGCCGAGGGAGAAAGAAGAAACATGATGCAGACCGGCTGTAGAAGGTAGAAGAAATATTAGCGTTGCAGTAGAAGCAAATAGAGGCACTTACCAGCCAGCGAGCTACCGGCCCATCATCTCAGCGGCATGAAGATCCTTCATTCGATACTGCCCACGGAGCTACCCCACCATCTCAGCGGAAAAGCAGCGTGGCTTCCACGGAGCTCATTCGGCCTGATATCACGGCTCCTCGCTACCCCGTGGATGATATCACGCAGAGGGGAAATTGTGATCTACATGCGAAATGCATGAACTTATCCTTGAAGGTGGCGGTCGGCTATGCCTTACCTCGTGTACCTGATGGAACTTACCATTGCTCTCCGATTCAAGATGGCTGTGCTGTTGTCGGGGTGGATGAAGTTATCAACGGATTTGAGCAGCTGGAGCTTGAGTACCCTACAGGTGAAGGGGACACTCATCTGGAAGATGCTAGAAGGACTACCATTCTATGGAGAAAGGAACACATCGTGCTTCCACATTGGATGTCGCGTCAGCAGACTCCGCCGGAGGAGGCCCCTTAGTAGACTCCTCACAGTCCAGCTCTATCTCCGCCGCCTTAGCCGTCTCCGCCGCGTCAGCACACTCCGCCACCTCAGCTGTCTTCGCCGCGTCAGCACACTCCGCCGGAGGAGGCCCCTCAGCAGAATCTGCCGCGTCAGCTGACTCTGCCTCCTTCGCCGCCTCAGCACCGGCGCAAGAGAGCCGCCGCTCCGGCGGCTAGTAGTACAACTGCGAAGAAATCCAGAGAAGATACAAGTGTCAAGAAGGCTCCTGCCAAGTTACCATACGATATGACTGATGAGGAACTCAAGAATGTCGTGGATGCCAATGTGAAACGCCAGCTTGCACCGAAACGGCCCGATCCAAAGGAGAAATTAGATCCGGCAATAGCGGAGCACTATATAGAAAACCTTACGCGACCACCACCGCCTCCGCTGCTATCAGACAATGACCGGTCTATTGTAAAGTCATATGGAGAACATGTGAAGCGGCCGGGAAGTAGCAGTAGTGCAAGTGGGAAAACAATTCCCCAGCTCAGTGAACAGAAAAACCAATTGTGCCCCCCGCTCAAGGTATTTACGGATATCGATTATGATCTGGGGGTAGCGGCCGATGATGTTGGTTTCACTCTTGGTGATTACTTAGGCGAGGAGGTACAGTTCTCCATGGCTGAGTTAGCATATAGATACCAGCACGGGAAGCCTCTCGTCAAACCTGAGGAGGTCCGGCTACTACCAAGACAAATGCGAAAATTGCATGAGTGGTACATGGAAGCCTCAAAGGAAGGGACCAACTATATCATTGCGAGAGTTAAAGATGAGCATTACTTCAATGGAGACGAGGAGATTTACGTTGAATTTGATGAATTATTTCAGTTTTACAATCAAGACGCCGTCAACAAATCTATCGTCAGTTGCTATTGTCTATAAGTATCATATTTGTAATTAAGTCTCTAGCTCAGCTCGTTCATTACATGAATAATTATCCTCACTATATTATGTAGAATGAAGATCCTCGATTGCAAAAGAGGCCAAATCTATGACATTGGGTTCATTAACCCAAATACTATTCATGAAGTTACGGTACAAATGAACGCCAAGGATACAAAGAAGATCTTGCCAAGGGCGTTAATTGAACAACAAAACAAAAGGGAAATACTATTTCCTTACAACTTCAAGTGAGTGTTATACTGTCTTGTACACATTCTGTTTTGCTTACTCGATGTTAAATGTAATTGATGAGTTATGCTGCGTGCGCAGGTTCCACTTTATTCTGCTAGTCATTCGGGTTGACTCAAGAAGCGTACTTGTCATGGACTCTCTACGTAAAGACCCTAAGATGTGGACGGACCTACGTGATATGCTCCAGAGGTAATTTCAATCATTATCGCACTATATCGGCAACTTTAGTTCATTTCCTGATATCAAGTAATTAATAACTACTTTATTTATTTTCTTTGCCGGGCAGGGTTTGTAAACGGTTCACCAAGAAGGCTAGGGGTGAATGGAAATAGGAGCTACAATTTCGACAACTCACTGTAAGTAGTACTAGCTAGGTCCGCGCATCTCTTTGAATCTAGTTAATTTCAATACCATTATCCTGCTTGATTATTATTTTGATTGAAATCTACTCTCGTAAAGTGCTTGAGGCAGGAAAGGGGGACTAATTTATATGGATACTACATTTGCGAGTTCATTCGCATGACGACCAGTGAGATTGGTAGAAATTTACAACAACTTGAAGTATGCAAACAATATTCACAATTTTATTTTATTACCATCAATTGTGTTGAGTTTCATTCATATATATTGACCCCCTTCTTTAAATTAGATCCAACAGATGCGGGACGATCTCCTACCAAAGGATCGCGTAAAGGCAATGTGACGACCCCGGCTTAATCGTGCACTAATCATACACGCAAATGCACACGATCAAGCCTAAGGACTCACTTGAAGATATCACAACACAACTCTAAAACATAAATAAAGTCATACAATCTTTATATTACAAGCCAGGGGCCTCGAGGGCTCGAATACATAAGCTTGCGCACAAGCGTCAGTGGAAGCATCAGATATCTGAGTACAGATATAAAAGTAAACACAGATAGGCCTTTAGAAAGGCGGGGCAAAATAAAACACTACGATCGAAAGGCGCAGGCCTCCTGCCTGGGACCCTCCGAACCTACTCCTGGTCGTCGGTCGGCTCCTCATAGTAGTACTCGCCAGGAGGGTAGTAGTAGTAGCCGTCTGCGGGGACAACGGTCTCAGGGGCTCCGTCATCTGGATGCACCAAAAGGATATGGGGAGAAAAAGAAAGCAAAGCAAACGTGAGTACTCATCTGAAGTACTCAGCAAGCAAGGATCTACACTACATATGCAACATTATCAAAGGAAGGCTATATGTGTGGACTGGGCTACAGAAATGCCAGAATAGAAGGGAAAGCCTAGTCCTATTGAAGACTAGCATCTTCAGCATCTTCAGCGGTCTTGCAGCATTAGAAGAGTGCAGATTAACATAATGTAAAGTAATAGTAGTGTTATCAACCTCGCCCAGAGATCCTTCCTCGACTACCTGCGAGAAAGCAATCCCAGAGCCATACTATCCAGTTATCATCTCAAGTGTCAGGTTCTAGTTGTATTGATCGGGATACAACTCCGAGTGTCCGTTACCGTAGGACAGGCTATCGATAGATTGTTTTCTTCCCTGCAGGGGTGCACCAACTTACCCACCACACTCGATTAACTCCGGCCGGACACACTTTTCTGGGTCATGCCCGGCCTCAGCCAAATGATACGCCGCAACTCGACCTAGGCTTAATAGAGAGGTCAGCACGCCGGACTAAACCTATGCCCCCAGGGGTCTTGGGCCATCGCCCCAGGAACTCCTGCGCGTTGCGTCAGGCGGCTGAAAGCAGACCCAGTCCAATCCAGCGTGCGTCGCTCAGTCGCTGACGTCCATTAGGCTTCGGCTGATGCATACGACGCAGAACGCCCATACTATGCCCACGTGATGGTTAGTGCTATCAGGCCAGAGGCCCCTCAGATCAAATATCCAAATCGTTAGTGAATTGGGGTTGCGGTAACGAGCAGAGACTCAGGATCGATGTGACCCCGTCGCCCGTCTCGAGGACTTGCGGCAAGGGATAAGAATGCCCGGCCACGCCTCGTAGTTATCTCGTGGGCACCTTCCAGGTCAACCCGACTCCACATCATTCTCATCATATACTCGTGCGGGTACCCCTCAGGGCCGACCCATCTTTAGTAACATGGTTTAGTGCGAAGTCATAGTATCCACAGTAATCGTGTGTCCAACACCAAAGGGGAAACCTGAGGAATCACCCTCGATGGGTTCCCGCTCGATGTATCCGTCAAGGTGAACTAAGGAGGAATCACCCTCGAGGTCCACTCTTGAGGAGTTGCATGATAGCATCATTACAGGGAGTGGTGAAGGAGGAATCACCCTCGATGATCACAACCGATGAACTAAGCTACAAGGTTAACATCAGAAGTGCTGACGAGGTATCACCCTCGGCACTCGATAGTAACCCAGTAGTGTCGAGCAACTAGGGGGAAGTGATGTGCGGTGCCGGGGCCTGGTCTTCGATCCCATTGATCGGGTCTTCTGGTAATCTAGCGGGGCAGTCGGGACAAAGGGGGGTCTCTGATGGGTCTCTACCTAGCCTATACTAAATAGTTTAGGATGAGCAGGTAGGTAACAACAGCAGGTTACAATAAACAGGCTATGCAGCAGAAATAGGATAACAGTAACAACAGCAACTTCTAATCCAAGCATAAGAGAGAGAAGAATAGGCGATATCGGTATGCTCAAAAAGGGGGGTGCTTGCCTGGAAGCTCTGCGGCAAGTGTCTGGTCGTCAGGGGCGTAGTCGACCTCCGGAGCTGCGTCGGCCTCCGGGGCTATGTCGGTGTCGGGGTCTACCGAGAGAGAAGAGAGGGAGGAAACAGATAAATACACAGCAAACATATGCAACACAGAGTATGCCATGCCTAGGATGCAGTGCAGGGTTGCCTAAAGATGCATCTAAGTCATTTTAGTTATTTTAGGATTAAAGTGGGATTTATTAACCGGTGCATATGCACTATTCATCTACCGGAAACAGAAGGAAAGTTGCGGGTTCACCTACGTAGAGGGTTCCGACATGGTAACAGACAACACGATCAGATTCGTCTCGTCGTTCTGAGCAACTTTCATGTAGAAAGTTTTTTGATCCGAGCTACGGTTTATTTTCTATGAATTTTTAAAGATTAAAGCATTTTTTGAAATTATTTTTATTAACAGAAATGATTTATGACGTCAGCATTGCGTGGGGATGATGTCAGCAGTCAACAGGTCGGCTGACCAGGGTCAAACCTGACCTGTGGGTCCAGTGGGACCCACATGTCAGCCTCTGTTAGTTTAACAGTGGATTAAATTAACTAACATGGTTAATTAGGGGTGTCGGCCCCATATGTCAGTGGGTAATTAGGCTAAACTAATTGCTTTTATTTATTAAATCATTTATTTGACTAATTAACCAAAGGGGCCCACATGTCAGCCTCACTGGGCAGCCCAGTCAGCAGTTGACTAGGTCAACCCAGTCAACTGGGCCCATTGGGCCCACTGGCAGTGGCTCTGGGGTGGCCCCAGGCCAGCCATGTTGGCGGCCGGCGCCGGAGTGGCTCCGGCGACCAAAACAACGGCGGAGGCGCTCGGGACCTCATCGGAATCCACGTACAGGGGGCCATTTGGCCCGCGCGTTGGCGCGTTCGAACGAGCAAGCAACGCCGCATCCAACGCGGGTGGTCACGCGAGCGGGGATGGCCGGAGTCGCCACCGGCGACAGGAACGGCGGAGACCCGAAGCACGGCGAACTCGCGCGCGCTGAAACGGAGGCCAAAACGGGCGGCGCACTACTCCTACGGCGTCTTCTCAAGGTCGTGAACGCGGTAAGGGACTCGGCGGGCCATGTTAGTGACTCATGCGGCGGCGTCGAGCTCATCGACGGAGCTGGGCTCGGCCATGGCGGAGCCGGCCGCTCCGAGCTCGTAGAATAGCAGAAAAGGAGGGGAGGAGGGATGGAGCTCACCGCAGCGGCTCAAGGTGGCCCGTGGAAGCTTTGTAGCGCAGAGGAGACGACGGATCAACGGCGGCGGTGTCCGGCGATCCGAGGGGGAAGAAGAGGCCGGGGCAGCGTTCGGGGGCGCCCGGCGTCCTGCGGCTCGTCTGGGAGGCGTAGTCGAGGGAGACGTAGCGGGTGGACGCGGCGCGGCGACGGGGAAAGCTCGCTGGCCGCGTAGACGTCGCGGCGACGGTGACGGACGCGCTCGGGCGTCGATGGGGAACGAAGGGTAGAGGCGAGGAGGAAGGGGAAGAATGGACGGGGTGGCCAGGGGAGAGGCACTGGCTCGGCCTTATCCCCTCGATGGGCTGCGGGCGTCGGTGGCCGTCGCCGTGTCGCCGTTCGACCGGCGCACGCGCGTGCGACCTCTGGCGAGCTGACACGGTGAGGGAGAGAGAAGGAGGGATGGGCCTGGTGGGCTAGGTTTCTAGTGCTGTGCACTTAAGCCAGTGCACAGTGCCCTTTTTCTTTTTCTCTTTTATTCTTGTGCTTTTTCTTTTTACAGCAGGGCTTTTGCACTATTTTGAGCTACCAAAAGAGTTTGCAAAAATGTGAAACTAGGTCACATAAGTGCATTGCAATTTCCAGCACTGCCACAAAAAGTTTGGGCATTTTTGGAAACCTTTTGAATTTATACAAAAATGAATAGGGCATTTTAGGTGCTGTTTTGGCTCTGTTAAAATGCATAGACCCATTTAGAGTTGATGATGATGTTGTGTTCCTTAACAGAAAATGGTTTTGGAATATTTGCTATAAAGTGAACATTTTTCCAATAGGTTTTGAGCAACTTCATTTTGCACTTTTGAATTTGAGTTGATTTTCAGAGAAGTATTTGAATTGATTTGAATAACCACTATGATCTAGCTTTGCAAATGAGGATGACTTGGCTTTATTAGCAGATGATCACAGTGCTTATTACATAGGGTGTTACAGGCAATTCAAGAGGAATTGGCGGGATTCTTCCTTAAAGAGGTCATAGCTACAACCGAAGAATACCATAGGAAATTGGTAGTGAATGTTGGTAATTAGATATTAGGGATCGTAAAATATGTTATTTTGTATATATGCATGAACGTGTACTATATGTAGTAGCGTCGAACATATATACGAAAACTTATTGTTCGACCAAGCACGGAGAAAGAGGTCACTTCTCTATATTCATGACGATGTTGTGTAACGGTTCCTTCATTGCTATTAGTAGCTAGCGTCGAGTTGAATGGAAAACATAAAATAAAAAAGAAACCCCTAAACCCTCCAAAACCCCAAAACCCAAAACCCCTCCTTTAAAAAAAACAGCGCTTGGCAGGGGCTGACGCGTGGCGGCCTTTTAGTCCCGGTTGGTGTTACCAACCGGGACTAAAGGTCCTCCTGCCTGAGCGCTGCATAGCGGCCACGTGGAGACTGTTTAGTCCCGGTTCATAACACGACCGAGTCTAAAAGTGGGGGCCTTTAGTCCCCATTCCTTAGTCCCGGTTGCAGAACCGGGACTAAAGGCCCTTACGAACCGGGACTAATGCCCTGTTTTTTACTAGTGTCCATCCCTTCCTCAAGAATCATCATGTCTTGGTCCACTTCTGGCATCCAAAGCTGAAATATGACAAGGAACACCACAGCATTAAGGTAGGTCACTGACATCAAAGAGACGTTAAGATCAATAGTGTTTGCTACGACCGTGCAGTTCAACTGTCTTTGCTATGTACGGTGCAGGAAAGGATAGTTGAATAACTTAGCAAATGCAGTTTTCATATAATGATGTTACAAAGATGCATGTTTGGGATGGGATGGGTTTGAGCAGCAAGCAAGTAAACCCTCTGCACAAGACAAAATGACAATTATTTGGCACAACATAATTTAATAACTACACAAGATAAGTTTCAAGCCTCCCCTGCCATGCCCCGAGACCGGGCCTAGGGGAGACTGCCGCCGTGCGCCTATAGACCGTGAGGCCTATAGTCACGTAAGGCGTGATTATGCAGGCATAAACCAGCACTGGATCATAAAAGCTCATATATTAACTTTACAAATATCTTAACATTTACAAATATCCCAAATAAATTATTCTCTAGTCGCTTCCCACCCGCTGGTCCAGCCTACTCTCGAGGGACGACATCTTTTGAATGTGCTTAAGTTAATCATCGTCTGCATATAAAAAAAAGAAAGCAAGGGTGACTATGACAAGTCATACTCAGCAAGCATATACTTCACTATTCAACAAAGAGAATGGTATGATGGTGTAGATCAACAGATGAATTGAATCCATAGGATAAACACGGTAATATTCACTGGAACATATTTTAGTGGAAATGGATAAAACAACAGCATAGTAAAATTTAATTGAAACGGACAAGGAAAATACTGGCGTCACACATGACAACAAGCTTCCCAACCCGGGAGTCACAGGGGTGAAATTTCACCCTTTTACGCTCTTAAGAGGGGTACTCCGATGTCAACAGCCTGTACCAGAACCACACAGGCTCTAGTAGAGGAGCTCTTTTACGCACTGAGGTACGACACCTTGACATGCTAACGCCAGTTGCTCCTACGGATCCATCACCGACACTTTCCAGACAAGGACCATCCCCAGCAGAGAACTCAGACAGTCCCATACCTGAGCTGTTACCGGTACAATACGTTTGCCGTCGTGACACCACTATAGATAAAATAAGATGACTGGACGGATTAATGAAGAATCTCATATCTAGAATGATATGCTCATAGCTCTGAATGAGCAAGTGCAAATTATACTAATCCCACAAAGACTTAAGAGGACAACATTTCTCTCTCAGTTAACACACAGATCAAACGGAGGATCAATAAGATCAAGGGAATGCATCATACTTAGATGACCAAAGGAAAACAACAATAAATAGGATTCGGGAGTTAGTGGAGTAGCTACTTGCCTCAATAACATGATTTCCCCTTTGAGATAATACTTTTCCAGCAAATAAACCCATCATCGTATAAAATCCAATAGCCATATATATACTAGTATTCTTCGGACATACGGCTCAGTTCTTCACTCCAGCAGCACCTACACGCTCTGTATATAATAAGTACTATTACTAAAGGGGGAAGGATCCCCTTTTTCTGTTTTTTTGATTTTTTTTCCGAAAGATCACTGTTTATTTTTACCGTCAACATCAGTGAACAGTGCGATAAACAGTAACAAAGGTGAAAACAGTAACCCCCAGTGAACAGTAGTCACGGGAGAATGAACAGTACCCTTGGATGAACAGTGCCTGCTTACTTTTTTTTGGCTTTCTCCGAATGAAAAATACGCGCGTTTAAAAAAAAACACAGGGATATTTTTTACACGTCATTTCTCTCCCCTTCCTCCACCCTCACATCCTTGTATAAAGAGTTAGGATTTATAATTTTCTACACATCATTTCTCAACACCGGCGTACCGATGCGCATCCGCCTCAATCGTCTCCTGATCCTTTCCGATGATTGTGCTGCCAGGGCACAGAAACAGTAGTCTGGAACTGTTTATTCGCATGAACAGTAACCCGTGGGAAATACAAGTTCTCGACCGATTACTGCCCATTTTTACAACACAATAACAGTTAAAAGTGCACAAACAATTACCCAAAAAAAACATTATCCGAATAAACTTAGGACTACTAACTGAAACAATAGCCCAAATAAACCGAAACAACAGCCCCGAATAGCCCCGAGCAACAAAACCAGTGAAACGGAACAACACCTGAATAAACCAAAAGCATTAACCCACAGGAACCATAAAACTGAAACAGTAACCGAATTTTAAACCAAAACAGTTCACCCGAATAAATCGGAACAACTAAAAAAAGTAAAATAGTACTATGATTCACGTGAACAGTAATCCAGAAGAAATATTAAAAAACCAAAAAAACTGGAACTCCTCCTCCCTTGACCCGAAACAGTAAAACCAGTGAAACGGAACAACACCGGAATAAACCGAAAACATTAACCCACCTGAACCATAAACCAAAACAGTACCTACTAACAATTACCCAAACAAAAACGGAACATTATCCGAATAAACTCAGCACTACTAACAAAAACAATAGACTAAATAAACCGAAACAACAACCCCGAATAATCCAGTGCAACAAAACCAGTAAAACGGAACAACACCGGAATAAACCAAAAATATTAACCCACACGAACCATAAAACCGAAACAATAATTGAATTTCAAGCCAGAACAATACACCTGAATTAACCGGAATAAAAAACAACACTATACATTCACGCGAGCAGTAATCCAGAAGAAATATAAAAAAATCAAAAAAACTGGGACTCCTCCTCCCTCGACCCAGAATAGTAAAACCGGTGAAACAGACCAATACCGATATAAACCGAAAGCATTAACCCACCCAAATCATAGACCGAAACAGTACCTGAATTGCAATCTAGAACAATACACCTGAATAAACCAAAACAATAAAAAAGTAAACCAGCACTATGCATCCATGTGAATAGTAATCCAAAAAGAAATAACCACAAAATAAAAATATATATTATTTTCTTGCTTATTTCGATAAATATAGACAAAATCGGTCACGGGCGCGGTGTGCGCCGCGCTCCTTCAACGCTAGTATCCTCCAAACATGAATGTCTTCTCTCTTTTTCTTTTTCTCATGCTCTCTCTAGTCTCTATTTCTTTCTCTCGGAGCTGTGAAACAGCAGCGTGGCCAGCAGCTATTTATAGGAGGTGACCAAGGCATGAAAGCCCAGAAAATATCTGGCCGCAATGGCCGCTGCCGCTTGACCCTTCTAAGTTGCAAAAGGTCACTTGAAGACTACCCTATTACATGGCATGCATGCAGCATGTCCACGCATGGACTTGGATGTTCGAGTCACTAGGCTGATGCCAACACAACATGCATGAGTCAGGCCGACATGAGGCAAAGCTCCACTTCTTTTTTTCCTCACGTTTCTATATCTACATGCTTGCTTAGCTTAGAAGGCTGCACCTACACACGTGTGCTGCTACTAGTTGTTTGGTGATCATGCAAGCAAGTTCTGTTACCTCACTAATTAATTAAATATGTGTCCCACGTATATATTACATTCCTTTAAATTGCTATTGTATAATGACTATTTTTTAATATATATATAAACTACCAAGAGTTTAATTACCTTACTTCAAATTAATTAATAACCCAAAAATGCAGGTTATCACATCCTCCTCTCCTCATAGGAATTTCGTCCTCGAAATTCAAAACTAAATCTTACTATGAACCATTTATTAATTACACCATTTAGCTATACATGAGAGAGTTATTCTAAAGTATACCTAAGAATTAATTAGGATGACAGCCAAAATCTGCAAATTTTCCAATTAGCCATCAACAATAAAATAAAATAATATCTATTATCACAATAAGCAAACAACATAGAGCATTTTATTTTTTTATATCTACTAACTACAGTCTACATTGCAAAAGAAATATTTGGACACCAAGATTTAGGAGCTAAATATTTTTTAATAAGAAATATTACCTAACGGTTTACCAATTAGTCCCAGCGCAACCTAAAACCTAAAGCTCTGATACCACTTTAACTTTCATGGCCCGAGACTGGGCCTAGGCGGGACAGCCGACGCGCGCCTATAGACCATGAGGCCTATAGTCACGGAAGGCGTGATTAAGCAGGCATAACCAGCACTGGATCATAAAAGCTCATATATTAACTTTACGAATATCTTAACATTTACAAATATCCCAAATAAATTATTCTCTAGTCGCTTCCCACCCGCTGGTCCAGCCTACTCTCGAGGGACGACGTCTTTTGAATGTGCTGAAGTTAATCATCGTCTGCATCTAATAAAACATAAGGAAGCAAGGGTGAGTAGGACAAGTCATACCCAGCAAGCTGAAACTTCACTATTCAACAAAGAGAATGGTATGATGCTGTAGATCAATAGATGAATTGAATCCAGAGGATAAACAAGGTAATATTCACTGGAACATATTTTAGTGGAAATGGATAAAACAACAATATAGTCAGATTTAATGAAAGCAGACAAGGAAAATATTGGCGTGACACATGACAGCAAGCTTCCCAACCCGCAGTCACAGGGGTGAAATTTCACACTTTTGCGCTGTTAAGAGGAGTACTTCGACGTCAACAGCCTCCACCAGAACCACACATGCTCTAGTAGAGTAGAGCTCTTTTACCCACTGAGGTACGACACCTTGACATACTGATGCCGGTCGCTCCTACGAATCCATCACCGACACTTTCCAGAGAAGGACCATCCCCAGCGGAGAACTCAGACTGTCCCATACCTGAGCTGTGGCTGGTACAATACATTTGCCGTCATGACACCAATATAAATAAAATGAGATGATTGGATGGATTATTGAAGAATCTCATATCTAGAATGATATTCTCATAGCTCTGCATGAGGAAGTGCAAATTATACTGATCCCACAAAGACTTAGAGGACAACATGTCTCTCTCAGTTAACACACGGATCAAACGAAGGATCAATAAGATCAAGGGAATGCATCATACTCAGATGACCAAAGGAAAACAACAATAAATAGGATTCAGGAGCTAGTGGAGTAGCTACTTGCCTCAGTAACAGGATTTCTCATTTGAGATAATGCTTTTCCAGTAAATAAACCCATCATCTTATAAAATCCAATAGCCGTATATATACTAATGTTCTCCGGACATACGGCTCGGTTCTTCACTCCAGAGGCACCTACACGCTCTGTATATATCCTCCAAACATGCATGTATTCTTTCTCTTTTTCTTTCTCTCTTGCTCTCTCTAGTCTCTGTTTCTTTCTCTTGGAGCTGTGAAACAGTAGCGTGGCCAGCAGCTATTATAGGAGGTGACCAAGGCATGAACGCCCAGCAAATATCTGGCCGCAATGGCCGCTGCCACTTAACCCTTCTACGTTGCAAAAGGTCACTTGAAGACTGCCCTTTTACATGGCATGCATGCAGCACGTCCACGCATGGACTTGGATGATCTAGTCACTAGGCTGATGCCAGCACAACACGCATGAGTCAGGCCGACATGAGGCAAAGCTCAACTTCTTTTTTCCTCATGTTTCTATATCTACATGCTTACTTAGCTTAGAAGGCTACACCTACACATGTGTGCTTCTACTAGTTGATTGGTGATCATGCAAACAAGTTCTGTTACCTCACTGGTTAATTAAATATGTTTCCCACGTATATATTACATTCCTTTAAATTGCTATTATATAATGAATTTATTTTTTAATATATATAAACTACCAAGAGTTTAATTACCTTCAAATTAATTAATAACCCAAAAATCTGGGTTATCACATCCTCCTCTCCTTATAAGATTTCATCCTCGAAATTCAAAACTAAATCTTACTATGAACCATTTATTAAATACACCATTCAGCTATACATGAGAGAGTTGTTCTAAAGTATACCTAAGAATTAATTAGGATGACAGCCAAAATTTGCAAAATTTCCAATTAGCAATTAACAATAAAAAAAATATCTATTATCACAATAAGCAAACAACATAGAGCATTTTTTTATCTGTCTAACTACAGTCTCCCTTGCAAAAGAAATATTTGGACACCAAGATTTAGGAGCTAAATATATTTTTTAACAAGAAATATTACCTAACGGTTTACTCATTAGTCTCAGTGCAACCTAAAACCTAGAGCTCGGATACCACTTTAACTATCACGCCCCAAGACCGGGCCTAGGCGAGACACCCGCCACGCGCCTATAGACCGTGAGGCCTATAGTCACGCAAGGCGTGATTATGCAGGCATAATCCAGTACTGGGTCATAAAAGCTCATATATTAACTTTACAAATATCTTAAACTTTACATATATCCCAAATGAATTATTCTCTAGTCGCTTCCCACCCGTTGGTCCAGCCTACTCTCGAGGGACGGCGTCTTTTGAATGTGCTTAAGTTAATCATCGTTTGCATCTAAACAAAATGTGGAAGTAAGGGTGAGTAGGACAAGTCATACCCATCAAGCAGATACTTCACTATTCAACAAAGAGAATGGTATGATGGTGTAGATCAACAGATGAATTGAATCCAGAGGATAAACAAGGTAATATTCACCCGAACATATTTTAGTGGAAATGGATAAAACAACAACCTAGTCAGATTAAATGGAAACGGACAAGGAAAATATTGGTGTCACTCGTGACAGCAAGCTTACCAACCCGGGAGTGACAGGGGTGAAATTTCACACTTTTACACTCCTAAGAGGGGTACTCCGACGTTAGCAGCCTCTACCAAAACCACACAGGCTCTAGTAGAGCAGAGCTCTTTACCCACTGAGGTACGACACCTTGACATACCGATGCCGGTCGCTCCTACGGATCCATCACCGACACTTTCCAGAAAAGGACCGTCCCCAAAGGAGAACTCAGACAGTCCCATACCTGAGTTGTGACCGGTACAATACGTTTGCCGTCGTGACACCAGTATAGATAAAATGAGATGACTAGATGGATTATTGAAGAATCTCATATCTAGAATGATATTCTCATAGCTCTGCATAAGCAAGTGCAAATTATACAGATCCCACGAAGACTTAGAGGACAACTTGTCTCTCATAGTTAACACACAGATCAAACAAAGGATCAATAAGATCAAGGGAATGCATCACACTCGGATGACCAAAGGAAAACAAAAATAAATAGGATTCGGGAGTGAGTGGAGTAGCTACTTGCCTTAGTAACAAGATTTCTCCTTTGAGATAATGGTTTTCCAGCCAATAAATCCATCATCGTATAAAATCCAATAGCCATATATATACTAATATTCTCCGGACATATGGCTGGATTCTTCACTCCAGCGGCTCCTACAGGCTCTGTATATATACTCCAAACATGCATGTATTCTCTCTCTTTTTCTTTCTCATGCTCTCTCTAGTCTCTATTTCTTTCTCTCGGAGCAGTGAAACAGCAGCATGGCTAGCAGCTATTTACAGGAGGTGACCAAGGCATGAATGCCCAGCAAATATCTGGCTGCAATGGTCGCTGCCGCTTGACCCTTCCACGTTGCAAAAGGTCACTTGAAGACTGCCCTATTACATGGCATGCATGCAGCATGTCCACCCATGGACTTGGATGTTCTAGTCACTAGGCTGATGCCAACACAACATGCATGAGTCAGGCCGACATGAGGCAAAGCTCCACTTCTTCTCTTCCTCACATTTCTATATGCACATGCTTACTTAGCTTAGAAGGCCACACCTACACACATGTGCTGCTACTTGTTGATTGGTGATCATGCAAACAAGTTCTGTTACCTCACTGATTAATTAAATATGTGTCCCACGTATATAATACATTCCTTTAAATTGCTATTGTATAATGACTATATTTTAATATATATAAACTACCAAGAGTTTAATTACCTTACTTCAAATTAATTAATAACCCAAAAATCCGGGTTATCACATACTCCCCTCCTTATAGGAATTTCATCCTCGAAATTCAAAACTAAATCTTGCTATGAACCATTTATTAAATACACCGTTCAGCTATGCATGAGAGAGTTGTTCCAAAGTATACCAAAGAATTAATTAGGATGACAGCCAAAATCTACAAATTTTCCAATTAGCCATTAACAATAAAATAAAATAATATCTATTATCACAATAAGCAAACAACATAGAGCATTTTATTTTTTATATTTGTCTAACTACAGTCTCCCTAGCAAAAGAAGTATTTGGACACCAAGATTTAGGAGCTAATTTTTTTTAACAAGAAATATTACCTAACGGTTTAGCCATTAGTCCCAGCGCAACATAAAACGTAGAGCTCTGATACCACTTTAACTGTCAAGCCCCGAGACCGGGCCTTGGCTAGACAGCCGCCGCGCGCCTATAGACCATGAGGCCTATAGCCATGCAAGGCGTGAATAAGCAGGCATAAACCAGCAGTGGATCATAAATGCTCATATATAAACTTTACAAATATCTTAACATTTACAAATATCCCAAATAATTATTCTCTACTCGCTTCCCACCCGCTGGTCCAGCCTACTCTTGAGGGATGGCATCTTTTGAATGTGCTTAAGTTAATCATCATCTGCATCAAAAAAAAAATAAGGAAGCAAGGGTGAGTATGACAAGTCATACTCACAAGCGGATACTTCACTATTTAACAAAGAGAATGGTATGATGGTGTAGATCACCAGATGAATTGAATCCAGAGGATAAACAATGTAATATTCACTGGAACATATTTTAGTGGAAATGGATAAAACAACTTCACAGTTAGACTTCATGGAAAGGGACAAGGAAAATATTGGCGTCACACATGACAACAAGCTTCCCAACCGGGGAGTCACAGGGGTGAAATTTCACACTTTTACGCTCTTAAGAGGGGTACTCCGACGTCAATGGCCTCTACCAGAACTACACAGGATATAGTAGAGCAGAGCTTTTTTACGCACTGAGGTACGATACCTTGACATTGTGATGCCGGTCGCTCCTACGGATCCATCACCGACACTTTCCAGACAAGGACCGTCCCCAGCGGAGAACTCAGACAGTCCCATACCTGAGCTGTGACCGGTACAATACATTTGCCGCCATGACACCAATATAGATAAAATGAGATGATTGGACAGATTAATGAAGAATCTCATATCTAGAATGATATGCTCATAGCTCTGCATGAACAAGTGCAAATTATACTGATCCCACAAAGACTTAGAGGACAACATGTCTCTCTCAGTTAACACGCGGATCAAACAGAGGATCAATAAGATCAAGGGAATGCATCATACTCAGATAACCAAAGGAAAACAACAATAAATAGGATTAGGGAGTTAGTGGAGTAGCTACTTGCCTTAGTGACAAGATTTCTCTTTTGAGATAATACTTTTCCAGCAAATAAACCCATCATCGTATAAAATCCAATACTAATATTCTCCGGACATACGGCTCGGTTCTTCACTCCAGCGGCACCTACACGCTCTGTATATATCTGATGTTTGCTTGAACTACGTCAGTATTTCCCCAAAGTGGAAGGGATGATGCAGCACAACGACGGTAGGTATTTCCCTCAGTGATGAGACCAAGGTTATCGAACCAGTAGGAGAACCAAGAAAAACTACATAAGCAGCACCTGCACACAAAGAACAAATACTTGCAACCCGACGTGTTAAAGGGGTTGTCAATCCCTTTCGGGTAACGGCGCCAGAAATTGGCAAATGGACGGGAGATAAATTGTAGTAGATTGGATAAATAGACGTCGAATAAAATAAAGTGAAGCAAAATATTTTTGGGTTTTTAGAAATATAGATCTGAAAATAAAAGTGGCAAATAAATAAAAAGGCAAATAGCAAAATAGATCTGAAAATATATGATGAGAAAATAGACCCGGGGCCCGTAGATTTCACTAGTGGCTTCTCTCGAGAAAAATAGCATACGGTGGGTAAACAAATTACTGTTGGGCAATTGATAGAACTTCAAATAATTATGACGATATCCAGGCAATGATCATTATATAGGCATCACGTCCAAGATTAGTAGACCGACTCCTGCCTGCATCTACTACTATTACTCCACACATCGACCGCTATCCAGCATGCATCTAGTGTATTAAGTTCATGGAGAAACAGATTAATGCAATAAGAACAATGACATGATGTAGACAAGATCTATTTATGTAGAAATAGACCCCATCTTGTTATCCTTAATAGCAACGATACATACATGTCGGTTCCCCTTCTGTCACTGGGATCAAGCACCGTAAGATCAAACCCATCACAAAGCACCTCTTCCCATGGCAAGAAAAATCGATCTAGTTGGCCTACCTAAACCAAAGATTCGAAGAAGAAATACGAGGCTATAAGCAATCATGCATATAACAGATCAAAAGACTCAAATAACTTTCGTGGATAAAAACATAGATCTGATCATAAACTCAAAGTTCATCGGATCCCAACAAACACACCGCAAAAAAGAGTTACATCAAATAGATCTCCAAGAGACCATTGTATTGAGGATCAAAAGAGAGAGAGAGAGGAAGCCATCTAGCTACTGCCTACGGACCCGTAGGTCTACAATGAACTACTCATGCATCCTCGGACAGGCACCAATGAGGATGATGAACCCCTCCGTGATGGTGTCTAGATTGGATCTGTGGTTTCTGGAACTTGCGACGGCCGGAATTGATTTTTGTCGACTCCCCTAGGGTTTCTAGAATATTGGGGTATTTATAGAGCAAAGAGGCGGTGCGGAAGGTGGCCGAGGTGGGCACAACCCACATGGGCGCGCCTGGGCCCCCAGGCGCGTCCTGGTGGGTTGTGCTCCCCTTGGAGCCCCCCTCAGGTACTTTCTTGGCCCAACTTGTGTCTTCTGGTCCAGAAAAAATCACCAAAAAGTTTCGCTGCGTTTGGACTCCTTTTGGTATTGATTTCCTGCGAAGTAAAAAACAAGCAAAAACAGCAACTGGCACTGGCCACTATGTCAATAGATTAGTCCAAAAAAATGATATAAAGTTGCTATAAATGATTGTAAAACATCCAAGAATGATAATATAACAGCATGGAACAATAAAAAATTATAGATACGTTGGAGACGTATCAATATCCTCTAAACATGCATGTATTCTTTCTCTTTTTCTTTCTCTCATGCTCTCTCTAGTCTCTATTTCTTTCTCTTGGAGCTATGAAACAGCAGCGTGACTGGAGGTGACCAAGGAATGAACGCCCAACAAATATCTGGCCGCAATGGCCGCTGTCGCTTGACCCTTCTATGTTGCAAAAGGTCACTTGAAGACTGCCCTATTACATGGCATGCATGTAGCACGTCCACGCATGGACTTGGATGTTGTAGTCACTTGGCTGATGCCAACACAACATGCATGAGTCAGGCCGACAAGAGGCAAAGCTCCACTTCTTTTCTTCCTCACGTTTCTATATCTACATGCTTACTTAGCTTAGAAGGCTACACCTACAAACGTGTACTGCTACTAGTTGATTGGTGATCATGCAAACAAGTTCTGCTACCTCACTAATTAATTAAATATGTGTCCCATGTATATATTACATTCCTTTAAATTGCAATTGTATAATGACTATTTTTTTAATATATATAAACTACGAAGAGTTTCATTACCTTACTTCAAATTCTTACTTCAAATTAATTAAGAACCCAAAAATCTGGGTTATCACATCCTCCTCTCCTTATAAGAATTTCGTCCTTGAAATTCAAAACTAAATCTTACTATGAATGTTTTATTAAATACACCGTTAAACTTTACCTGAGAGAGTTGTCCTAAATTATACATAAGAAGTAATTAGGATGACAGCGAAAATCTGCAAATTTTCCTGTTAGCCATTAAGAATAAAATAAAATAATAACTATTATCACAATAAGCAAACAACATCGAGTATTTTATTTTTTTATATCAGTCTAACTATAGTCTCCCTATAGAAACAAATATCTGGACACCAAGATTTAGGAGCTAAATATTTTTTTAACAAGAAATATTACCTAACGGTTTACCCATTAGTCCCAGCGCAACGTAAAACCTAGAGCTCTGATACCATTTTAACTGTCACGCCCCGAGACCGGGCCTAGGCGAGATAGCCGCCGCTCCAATAGACTATGAGGCCTATAGTCATGCAAGGCATGATTAAGCAGGCATAAACCAGCAGTGGATCATAAAACCACATATATTAACTTTACAAATGTCTTAACATTTACAAATATCCCAAATTAATTATTCTCTAGTCGCTTCCCACCCGCTGGTCCAGCCTACTCTTGATGGACGGCGTATTTTGAATGTGTTAAGTTAATCATCGTCTGCATCTAAAAAACATAAGGAAGCAAGTGTGAGTAGGACAAGTCATACTCAGCAAGCGGATACTTCATTATTCAACAAAGAGAATGGTATGATGGTGTTGATCACCAGATGAATTAAATCCAGAGGATAAACAAGGTAATATTCACTGGAACATATTTTAGTGAAAATGGATAAAACAACAGCACAGTCAGACTTAATGGAAACAGACAAGGAAAATATTGGCGTCAAACATAACAGCAAGCTTCCCAACCTGGGAGTCACAGGGGAGAAATTTCACACTTTTACGCTCTTAAGAGGGGTACTCCGATGTCAACGGCCTCTACCAGAACCACACAGGATCTAGTAGAGCAGAGCTTTTTTACCCACTGAGGTACGACACCTTGACATACCGATACCGGTCACTCCTACGGATCCCTCACCAACACTTTCCAGACAAGGACCATCCCCAATGGAGAACTCAGACAGTCCCATACCTGAGCCGTGATTGGTACAATACATTTGCTGTCGTGACACCAATATAGATAAAATGAGATGACTGGACAGATTAATGAAGAATCTCATATCTAGAATGATATGCTCATAGCTCTGCATGAGCAAGTGCAAATTATACTGATCCTACAAAGACTTAGAGGACAACATGTCTCTCTCAGTTAACACACGGATTAAACAGAGGATCAATAAGATCAAGGGAATGCATCATACTCAGATGACCAAAGGAAAAGAACAATAAAAAGGATTCAGGAGTTAGTGGAGTAGATACTTGCCTCAGTAACAACATTTCTCCTTTGAGATAATATTTTTCCAGCAAATAAACCCATCATCGTATGAAATCCAATAGCCATATATATACTAATATTCTCAAGACATACGGGTCGGTTCTTCACTCCAGTGGGAACTACAAGCTCTATATATATCCTCCAAACATGCATGTATTCTCTCTCTTTTTCTTTCTCTCATGCTCTCTCTAGTCTCTATTTCTTTCTCTCAGAGCTGTGAAACAACAGCATGGCCAGCAACTATTTACAGGAGGTGACCAAGGCACGAATGCCCAGCAAATATCTAGCAGCAATGGCCACTGCTGCTTCACCCTTCCACATTGCAAAAGGTCACTTGAAGACTGCCCTATTACATCGCATGCATGCAGCACATCCACGCATGGACTTGGATGTTCTAGTCACCCGGCTGATGCCAACACAACATGCATGAGTCAGGCCGACATGAGGTAAAACTCCACTTCTTCTCTTCCTCACATTTCTATATGTACATGCTTACTTAGCTTAGAAGGCTACACCTACACACGTGTGCTGCTACTTGTTGATTCGTGATCATGCAAACAAGTTCTGTTACCTCACTGATTAATTAAATATGTGTTCCACGTATATATTACATTCCACTAAATTGCTATTGTATAATGACTATATTTTTTAATATATATAAACTACCAAGAGTTTAATTACCTTACTTTAAATTAATTAATAACCCAAAAATCCAGGTTATCACATACTCCTCTCCTTAAATGAATTTCATCCTCGAAATTCAAAACCAAATCTTACTATGAACCATTTATGAAATACACCGTTCATCTATACCTGAGAGAGTTGTTCTAAAGTATACCTAAGAATTAGTTAGGATGACAGCCAAAATCTGCAAATTTTCCAATTAGCCATTAACAATAAAATAAAATAATATCTATTATCATAATAAGCAAACAACATAGAGCATTTTATTTTTTTGCATTTGTCTAACTACAGTTTCCCTAGCAAAAGAAATATTTGGACCCCAAGATTTAGGAGATAATTTTTTTTAACAAGAAATATTACCTAACGGTTTACCCATTAGTCCGAGCGCAACATAAAACCTAGAGTTCTGATACCACTTTAACTATCACGCCCCGAGACCGGGCCTAGGTCAGACAGCTACCGGGCGCCTATAGACCGTGAGGCCTATAGCCACGCAAGGCGTGAATAAGCAGGCATAACCAGCAGTGGATCATAAAAGCTCATATATTATCTTTACAAATATCCCAAATAATTATTCTCTAGTCACTTCCCACCCGCTGGTCCAGCCTACTCTTGAGGGATGGCATCTTTTGAATGTGCTTAAGTTAATCATCGTCTACATCTAAAAAAAAGGAAGCAAGGGTGAGTATGACAAGTCATACTTAGCAAGCGAATACTTCACTATTCAACAAAGAGAATGGTATGATGGTGTAGATCACCAGATGAATTGAATCCGGAGGATAAACAAGGTAATATTCACTGGAACATATTTTAGTGGAAATGGATAAAACAACTTCACAGTCAGACTTAATGTAAACTGACAAGGAAAATATTGGCGTCACACATGACAGCAAGCTTCCCAACCCGGGAGTCATAGGGGTGAAATTTCACACTTTTACACTCTTAAGAGGGGTACTCCCACGTCAACGGCCTCTACCAGAACCACATAGGATCTAGTAGAGCAGAGCTTTTTTTACCCACTGAGGTACGACACCTTGACATACTGATGCCGGTTGCTCCTACGGATCCATCACCGACACTTTCCAGACAAGGACCGTTCCCAGCGGAGAACTCAGACAGTCCCATACCTGAGCTGTGACCGGTACAATACGTTTGCTGTCATGACACCAATATAGATAAAATGAGATGACTAGACGGATTAATGAAGAATCTCATATCTAGAATGATATGCTCATAGCTTTGCATGAGCAAGTGCAAATTGTACTGAGCCCACAAAGACTTAGAGGACAACATGTCTCTCTCAGTTAACACACGGATCAAACTGACGATCAATAAGATCAAGGGAATGCATCATACTCAGATGACCTAAGGAAAACAATAATAAATAGGATTAGGCAGTTAGTGGAGTAGCTACTTGCCTCAGTGAAAAGATTTCTCCTTTGAGATAATACTTTTCCAGCAAATAAACCCATCATCGTATAAAATCCAATAGCCGTATATATAGTAATATTCTCTGGCTCGGTTCTTCACTCCAGCGGCACCTACACGCTCTATATATATCCTCTAAATAGGCATGTATTCTCACTCTTTTTCTTTCTCTCATGCTCTCTCTAGTCTCTATTTCTTTCTCTCAGAGCTGTGAAAGAGCAGCGTGGCCAGCAGATTTTTATAGGAGGTGACCAAGGCATGAACGCCCAACCAATATCTGGCCGCAATGGCCGCTGTCGCTTGACCCTTCTATGTTGCAAAAGGTCACTTGAAGACTGCCCTATTACATGGCATGTATGCAGCACGTCCACGCATGGACTTGGATGTTCTAGTCACTAGGCTGATGCAAACACAACATGCATGAGTCAGACCGACATGAGGCAAAGCTCCACTTCTTTTCTTCCTCACATTTCTATATCTACATGCTTACTTAGCATAGAAGGCTACACTTACACATGCGTGCTGCTACTAGTTGATTGGTGATCATGCAAACAAGTTCTGTTACCTCACTGATTAGTTAAATATGTGTCCCATGTATATATTACATTCCTTTAATTGCAATTGTATAATGACTATTTTTTAAATATATATAAACTACCAAGAGTTTCATTAACTTAGTTCAAATTAATTAATAACCCAAAAATCTGGGTTATCACATCCTCCTCTCCTTATAAGAATTTCATCCTCAAAATTCAAAACTAAATCTTACTATGAATGATTTATTAAATACACCGTTAAACTATACATGAGAGAGTTGTTATAAATTGTACCTAAGAGTTAATTAGAATGACAGCGAAAATCTGCAAATTTTCCAGTTAGCCATTAAGAATAAAATAAAATAATAACTATTATCACAATAAGCAAATAACATCAAGCATTTTATTTTACTAATATCTGTCTAACTATTGTCTCCCTAGCGAAAGAAATATTTGGACACCAAGATTTAGGAGCTAAATATTTTTAACAAGAAATATTACCTAACGGTTTACCCAGTAGTCCCAGCGCAACCTAAAACCTAGAGCTCTGATACCACTTTGACTTTCGCGCCCGAGACCGGCCCTAGGCGAGACAGCCGCCGCTCCTATAGATCGTGAGGCCTATAGTCATGGAAGGCATGATTAAGCAGGTATAAACCTTCAGTGGATCATAAAACCACATATATTAACTTTACAAATGTCTTACCATTTACAAATATCCCAAATAAATTATTCTCTAGTCGCTTCCCACCCGCTGGTCCAGCCTACTCTCGAGGGACGACGTCTTTTGAATGTGCTTAAGTTAATCATCGTTTGCATCTAAAAAACATAAGGAAGGAAGGGTGAGTAGAACAAGTCATACTCAGCATACATATACTTCACTATTCAACAAAGAGAATGGTATGATGGTGTAGATCAACAGATGAATTGAATCCAATGGATAAACAAGGTAATATTCACTGGAACATATTTTAGTGAAAATGGATAAAACAACAACATAGTCAGATTTAATGGAAACGGACAAGGAAAATATTGGCGTCACACATGACAGCAAGCTTCCCAACCCGGGAGTCACATGGGTGAAATTTCACACTTTTACGCTCTTAAGAGGGGTACTCCGACGTCAACAGCCTCTACTAGAACCACACAGGATCTAGTAGAGCAGAGCTTATTTACCCACTGAGGTACGACACCTTGACATACTGATGCCGGTCACTCCTACGGATCCATCACCGACACTTTCCAGACAAGGACCGTCCCCAGCGGAGAACTCAGACAGTCCCATACCTGAGCTATGACCGGTACAATACGTTTGCCGTCGTGACACCAATACAGATAAAATGAGATGACTGGATGGATTAATGAAGAATCTCATATCTAGAATGATAAGCTCATAGCTCTCCATCAGCAAGTGCAAATTATATTGATCCCACAAAGACTTAGAGGACAACATGTCTCTCTCAGTTAACTCACAGATCAATCGGAGGATCAATAAGGTCAAGGGAATGCATCATACTTAGATGGCCAAAGGAAAACAACAATAAATAGGATTCGGGAGTTAGTGGAGTAGCTACTTGCCTCAGTAACAAGATTTCTCCTTTGAGATAATACTTTTCCAGCAAATAAACCGATCATCGTATAAAATCCAATAGCCATATATATACTAATATTTTTCGGACATACGGCTCGGTTCTTCACTCAAGTGGCACCTACATGCTCTGTATATATCCTCCAAATGTGCATGTATTTTCTCTCGTTTTCTTTCTCTCATGCTCTCGCTAGTCTCTATTTCTTTCTCTCGGAGCTATGAAATAGCATCGTGGCCAGCAGCTATTTATAGGAGGTGACCAAGGCAAGAACGCCCAACAAATATCTGGCCGCAATGGCCGCTGCCGCTTGACCCTTTGTCACAGCCCTTGAAAATATGAGTGTAATTAAATGCATTAGAAGCATTCATGCATAATATTTAAATTTCTAAAATTTGAATTGGGGGAAATTTAAAGCCTAAAAAATGAAATAAAAAGGGCAAAGAACCCTAGAAATCTCATTTAATTGTTCCAAAATGTTCCTTTAATTGTTTTGAGAATTTTGGCAAGAACTATAATTCAAACCAAAATTTAAGAACATTTTTAAGGAATTATTTTGGGCATTTGAATTTAAATCATATTTTATTTGCATTTGGCTTTATATTCATATAAATTAGAATATAAGTTCAAAATCCCTGGAATACTTCATGTGCATTTGGAAAGGTCCATGGTGGCAACATAAATATTTCAGAGGAGTTTGGCATGGGTTTGACATTGTTTGAAATTAGAATTAGTGGCAAATAAATAAAAAAAGAAAACAAAACAGACAATAAAATAGAAAAAGGAAACTAACCTAGGCCACTTACCTGTGCCGGCCCAGCCCACCAGGGGCAGCACTGCCTTCTTCCTCCTGCCAGGAGGAAAAGCAGCTGCATGCCAGGCGCACAGCCGAGCCGCGCCAGCTCCTCCGTGTCTGCCTGCCCCTCCCCGAGCCTATCTAGCGCGCCGTTGGAATGCCCTCGACCCCCTCTGCCTTTCCGCTCTCTCTGGCCTACGCCCCTCTCCTCTAACGCTTGAACCCGAGAGAGCCCGAGCGTAACACCGTGTAGGAGATATGCCCTAGAGGCAATAATAAATGTTATTATTTATCTCCTTGCTCATAATTATGTTTATGTTCCATGCTATAACTGCTGTGGTTCCCGAGCCCGTATATCCATAAAGGCTCTGGGGAAAACCCATGTGCACGTGTGGAATAATAAACGGTAAAAAGTATTCCTAGTCATGCCTCTAAGACTAGCTCAAGTGTTGCATGATGATTATGTTTTCCCAATCATGGGCATGTCTATGCCAGCAGCTTTGAGGGCACAATGTTAGAAGAACATTTGTGTTGAATCGACCCGATTGATGTTATGCTATGAGATTCATTCGTCACAAGTTAATGGTTGATAACACAGAGATAGTTAACGTTTGCATGATTCCTCAGACCATGAGAGTATCGAGTTTCTTCATGCTTGATTCATGAACTTTGGGGTTTGTTAAACGTCATCCGTAACTGGATGGCTATTACGGCGGCTTACGGGTTCATGGGAAAGTATGTTAAGTAACTTGATAGCTCAAGATTGGGATTTGCTCCTCCGACGATGGAGAGATATCTCTGGGCCCTCTCGGTGTTAAGGTATCCATCATCGTCTGGCCAGACACTTTGTGATTTGATCACGGGGATGCCGGAGCACGGTAACGAGAAAAGAGAACAATACCGGTAACGAGGTAACTAGCATAGTGGACAAGTTGTTGATCCACGGGAATGCCAACATGTCTCGCCTCGGGTATTTGTAACATATCGCGAAGCAACAGGAATAGCACACAGCAACTGGAGGTTCACTCGAATATTCATTCGTGTGGGTATAGGGGTCAATATGGGTGTCCACGGCTCCGATGTTGATCATTGATCGGAAGGGGTTCCGTGTCATGTCTATACTTCACCGAACCTATAGGGTCACACGCTTAAGGGTCATCTATCTTCTGAATACTAGACAGGGAGTCTGAGAGAAAATTACCGAAAAAGTTTCGGACACCGAAAAGTTTCGGACAGCAGAAAAGTTCCGCAGAGAGAGGTCACCGGATGAGTTCCCGTGAAACTGAAAAGTTGTTTCAGGGGATACCATTAAGTCAAAATGGTTTCGGCACATGCCTGATAATTCTTGGAGGATGCCAGAATCATTCTGGAAACTTTTGGGAATTTTCTGGAAGAAAAAAACCGGAAATGTTCCGGGGCTGCCGGAACCGCTTCAGATGCTTTTCGTAGATGAAATCACTAAACTAGAATTGTCCCAAAATGCGTAGAAAATTATTTTAGTGGGTACTGGAAATGTTCTAAGCCCACATAAATATTTTCAGTTCGAACGGACGCTGAAAAATATCGTCGTGAATAGTGAAAGTGCTTTTTGGAATTTTTTGGAAAGCCACCTTTTAGGGCTTTTTGCTAAAGGCTTCTAGAAGGTGATGTGGATGGATGAGAGCCCCCTTGGGGGGGGGACCCCTAGGGGGTGGCCGGCCACATGTGGAGCTCCTCCTTGGAGCTCCACATGTCCTTTGGTTTCTCTCTTATGCCCTTGGAAAGAGTTTCCTTCATGGGTATTTTGGTATTTCTTGAATGCCCATCCTACCCCTTGGTTTTCCTATATAAGGAGGAGAGGGGGCTGCTCAATCCTTCATCCCTTCTCACATACAAGTGCCATTGCAATGATCTGGCTTCTCTCTCCCTCCCACGAAAAGAGTTTCGTAGAGCCGAAAGGCTGTCTGGGTTCCGGTGGGAACTAGTTCTGGACGGCGAAGCCCTGCCGGATAGATGACACCGTATGTGTGCAACTCTGTAGAGAGGTCGTAGTTTCGATCTTAGTGCCCGAGGGGCTGTTCGTGAGTGCCTCCCGAAGGGCTGTCCAAGTGACGGTCTTAGTTCTGTGAGTCCTCCCGAAGGGCTGTCCAAGTGACCGTTCGAGTTTCAAAGGTCCTCCCGAAGGGCTATCCGCGACACCGTCCGGGGGACTGTTCGACCGCCTCTCGGAGGGCTGTCCAAAGAGAAGACGAGGGTATACATCCTCGCGGTTGGGAGGTTGTAAATCCTAGCTGCGGGGATCTGCACCGCCGATCGTCATCGACTCTACTTCCGCTGCGCTATGAGTCGGTAACGAAAATGATCAAACCTTGTATACAGTCTCCATAGTGGTCCTGGGCTGGTGCGTAGGTCAGAATTTTTTTGTTTTCTGCTGCGTTACCCTACAGTGGCATCATGAGCCGTGCTATGCGTAGATGCAGGTTGCGATCTAGAATACATAGTGATGTATGGGTGTTGCACAATATAATTAGGTAGTAGATGAGTTCTATTACTGAAAATTATTTGTGCGGGTAGCACATGAAATCTGTTACCCAATGTTCTTGTTGCTTCCCTGGAATTTGCATATTTCTGATCTTGATAACAGCATGGTGGAGTTTCAATGTTCTGGCAATCCGCTATCCTGATTGATCAACGAAGTGCTAACAGTTCATTGAATTCCACTGTAGTTAAAAGGAAAGATGAAATTTCGCAGACGAAAGGGCAATGCAGAGATGATCTGCACGGGGGTCATGCGTATGACGAAGTTTAGTATGGGGCTCGAGATTTTATTATCTCGGTTTTCATACACCCTGGAAAGTTAATCTAGCGACTTGAATTATCATACTTGATGATGGACATTGGTAGCTTCGGTTTGTTTCGAAACCTTAGAAGCCACGTAAAACAAGTTTTTGCTTGAACCGATTAGAGACGTCTAACTTGGTTTTGCAGGAGGGTTTGCATGTGCATGTGATGTGGTATAGCAGTGCTCATAATAATTTGATTATGTATGAGATGACTATATGATGTAAATTAATTAACATGACCTGCGTGTCATGATTCGGCATGATGGCTGGAGCCATATGATTGCACTTTAATGACCTGCGTGTCAACCTTATGTAATGCACTTATTTTATTAGCTATAGAGATAGCAATATTATCTGGTGCATCGACAAGGTGGTGGCAATCTTCGCGAAGGTGAACACCGACGCGAATGCCGAAGACGAAGAAATACAAGAATTCTCCGTCAGAAAGGGCTATACCATATCATGCTATTATGAATTGCCTGAGATGTTTATCCCTTATGATGCACCCTTCTTGATTGCGCGGTAGTCGCTTTTTATTAGGGTGATCTCTCACAAAAATATCATAGTTGATAGTGTTCTCCCAAGTGTAGCACCGTCACGGCACCTAACTTTTCGGGGTGCGCCATGACTAACATGGGTACGAACGATTAGGGATGTGTGAGGCGGGTGAGTTCAGACCTCGCAGCGAGATCACTTGGTTATCTTTGACGTTCAGGCATGACAGTCATGAGCTCGGAACACGCCCATCGAAAGATGAACAAGAGTCGCATAGAGATGTGATTGGCAGGTTGGCCTACCGGTTGAGATTTTCGCCATCAGTGGTGACTAACATCAATGACGAATAATCAAAACACGGGTCTTGAATCACTCACAATCAATTATGAGAGATATTGAGTTGAGTGGGAGCGCACTGTAGAATTATCTTGTTTAATTCTCAGTGCAATTAATTTTGAACACTGTCTAAGTGTGATTTGCATAATAGTTGTAGAATAATGGCTCGTGTTTCCACCTTCCCTATTAAAATTGAATAGCTGTTAAATATCTGGTTAAAACTTTACGGTTGGTAACGTAATGTGAGGATTATCCTCAAGAGTGCCAAGAAGGATTTTGTCCTATCGCATACTTTGGTATTCTCTCGCTTATGCTATGGATCATGTGACTCTCGTCCTTCGATCCAAAAGCTAGAATTCCGTTTCAGTCAAGTGCAATATGTTTGTTTCCATGAGACCCAAACTTCGAAAGTTTGGATAGTTATGTGATATTCATGGAATCTGAAAATCATTTTCAGAGACAAACAAAGGCTAAAAGATATGAGATATCCAAAGCAATGTTTGTTTGCAAACTATTAGTAAAAGAAGTTTACTATGCATTAGACTGATAAGAGAGGGATCCAGAAGAACGCCTATCATATGATAAAAGGTGAATAAAACAACAACTTAAGAGAAAGGAAGTGTCCGAAGGGTGTTAGTGAAACTTTCATGCCTAGGAAGTCCGAGGCTAACGCCACTCTTAAGTTGGGTGCTTCTTCTGAGAGTAGGAGAAATACTAAAAGTTAAAACTGTTAGAAGTATAAAGGCAATAAAGAAGAAGACTGGAATATCCAGCTCATGTATGAATGTCATACAAAGTTTTTGATGTATAGAAGGCTGGTCAAAGATATAGTTCTTGGGAATTATGGTTAAACATGTTAATCACTAATTCTTGGGTATTGTGAGACAATCACAAAGATACCCGCTCGATTGCATTCTGTTGCAACTCGATGTAAGAACTACTATGGCCTGAAAGACTAGCCAGGAATGAGGTTGAGATACACACATGGGACATAGTAAATGTTACTATACCTTCCATCGGTGTATTACCTATGTATTTACTTTCATAATTCATTTTAGAGTTTCACACTCTAGCCCTTTGCATAAGGTATCTTGCAAGAAGGTTGTGCATAAGAGAACTTTTTATGTTCGGTGTTATGAATAACATAAGGGCCATACTTTCATTATGAATGAGATGTATGTTATGAATATTGATAATAATATATTACCTCTGGATTTAAATTCATAATTCATTTTAGAGTTTTACACTCTAGCCCCTTGCACAATGTTGTTGCAAAAAGGTTGTTCATAAAAGGAACAATTGTTGTTCAGTATTATGAATAACATGAAGGGCCATGCTTCCATCCTCGATGGGACGTATGTTATGAATATTGATGGTAATATGATACATCCATAACACTGACGCTAAATATCATAAAGACTAAAAGAATACCACACAAGTGTGGCACTGCATTTGGTCACATTGGAGAAACCCGCATGGATAAAATCCATTATGATGGATTTTTGAAGTCATTTGATTTTGAATCATCTGACACTTGCAACTTTCCTCCGAAAAGTGAAGTGACTGAAATACCGTTCACAGACCATAAGGAACGGACAACAAACTTATTGGTGATCATACATTTGATGTGTGTAGTCCGATAAATGTTGTTAGTAGTGGATTTATCTATCTTCAGAAATGACTCAAGTAGATATGTGGATATTTACTTGATGAGACGTAAGTCTGGATCTTTTGAAATCATTCGAAAGGTTTTCAAAAAGGAAGTAGAAGTTATTGTAACAAGAAAATTATGTTTCTACAATTCGATTGCAGAAAGGAATATTTGAGTTACAAGTTTAGCGAATGTCTGATGAGTTGTGAAAGTAGTTTCATAACTTGCACCTCCCGGAACACCACTGCAAGTGGAAAGTCCGTGAAAATGTAATCGAACCATTTATGACATGGTAAGATCAAAGATGACATAAATAAATTTGCCATTATCCCTTTTAAAGAGTGATGCTTTAGAGACTGCGGCTTTTACACTGAAAAGAGCTCCATCGGGTCTGTTGAAATGACACCATGGTATGGTACGCCCAACCATGTTATATCTTTTCTTAAACATTTGGAATATGGGGCTTGTGTAAAAGGTTACAAACCTATTCCAAATCAGACAAGTGCTACTTTGTAGGTTATCCCAAGTCATTGGGTATTCCTCCCTCACTATACCGAGGCAAATAGGTTTGCCACAAAGAACGGTATGCTTTTTGAAGAAAATGGTTCTTTCAAAAAGGTGAGTGGGAGAATAATGCAACTCGATGAGATAACCAGTATTTCCATCATCAGGTCAAAGGAAAGAGACCTTGGAAGTAATTCCAGAGTTTCCTACTATGACTGATACGGAAGTCTCTACAATAAAATGTATGGACTTCGGTCGAACTTGCAGCTGAACCACGTAGGCAAGGCTCGTGCAAACCTCTCAGGTGCGCAAACGAGATATTGTTGTTAGACAACAGTATACCTATGATACACAAGGAAGCGTTGATGGGCCCTGACTCCGGAATTGGCTAAATGCCAATACAATCCGAGATAGTCTCCATATAAATGTTTCAAGATTAAAACCTTGATACACCTTTCGAAAGACTTAGAGTCTAACGAATTTTATGGAACTAAAAACTGATACGGGTAAAAATGTTTTATCCATAAAGCTCGACTTGTTGCAATAACGAGTTCAAGGAGTTGACTACGATGAGGTTGTTTCATCGTAGCGATGCTTAAAGTCGGTTCGGGTTGAACTAGCAATTAATACATATTTCAATCATGAGATATGAAACAAAGGATGACAAAAGGATTTCCATCTGATGGAAATAAAACCAAGGACTTGCATGTGTTACAGTCCAAGGTATTTTGTCATTCCATAGGATGCTAGTAAGTATGCAAACTTCAGAGTTCCAGCAATGGACAGAAGAGAGCAAAATGGAGTTGGAATCTTCGTGTTTTGATGAAATGGTCAAAGGGGTTTGACTTCATCAATGGGTAACGAAGATGCTTATGATTCAAGAAAGTAAGTGGGAGCATAATAAAATTTCTAAAAACGTTGTGTGCTTGACACATTGTTAATTGGAAATAAATTTCTTGACACGAATTAGGACTTCATTTGAAAATAGTTTTTCGATGAAGTGCTTGGGCAAAATAGCCTTTATATTAGGCATGATGATCTATGGAGATAGATTTACCTAATGGGGCTGAGCAAAGATACATATTGACAAGATGCTAAAACCTTTTAGCATTAAAAACGTCAAGGAGTGATTCTTGCCGAAGTCACATGGAAAGAGTTTTTGCAAGACTCGGTGTCCCAAAAACACTGATGAGCAAAATACATGATGGAGATTCCACACACCTTCATGTTTGGATTAATCATGTATTCCATGGTATGTAAAAACAACCAGATATGTCCAATACTCCAAAGTTGTTGCGAGTATAGATACCAAAGTGATCAAAAGTACTGATCATGGGACAACAGTGAAAAAGGGTCATTGAGTACTATAGTAGCACTGATGACATGTTTTCTCGCAAGCGGAGATCATGAAGAGTTCGTTGTAAAAGGTTACATCGATATAGTCTTTATCCATGCTCCAAGCGATTTTTGATTAAAGTTAAGGGTTTTGTGCAATACACAATATGGTGGCACGGTAGTTGGAAATTGTTCCAAACAAGATACTGAGGCAAATTCTACAACAAAGGCTAAGTTTGTTGACGCTTTAGAAGCGACAAAGAAGTTGTTGAATCATATAGTTCATTCATGAACTTAGTATGGTTCCAAGAAGGCTTGGTCAATGGGACACTATTGCAGATAGTTGCTCCATAGCTCAGTCTGAGGAATCAGGTTTCGACCAATGATTCACACATATACAAAGCAAGGTGTACACAAAATATGAATTTGTGAAAGCGTGAAAACGCGAGGATATGCAAAGATACACACGGATCTAAAGTCGTCAGATCCGTTGGACATCAGGCTATACCACATGCGAAGCATATTTTACACCAATGTGCCATAGGTGTAAAGTGCATTAACATTAACTAGATTATTGACTCTAGTGCAAGTGGGAGTCTGTAGGAGATATGCCCTAGAGGCAATAATAAATGTTATTATTTATCTCCTTGCTCATAATTATGTTTATGTTCCATGCTATAACTGCTGTGGTTCCCGAGCCCGTATATCCATAAAGGCTCTGGGGAAAACCCATGTGCACGTGTGGAATAATAAACGGTAAAAAGTATTCCTAGTCATGCCTCTAAGACTAGCTCAAGTGTTGCATGATGATTATGTTTTCCCAATCATGGGCATGTCTATGCCAGCAGCTTTGAGGGCACAATGTTAGAAGAACATTTGTGTTGAATCGACCCGATTGATGTTATGCTATGAGATTCATTCGTCACAAGTTAATGGTTGATAACACAGAGATGGTTAACGTTTTCATGATTCCTCAGACCATGAGAGTATCGAGTTTCTTCATGCTTGATTCATGAACTTTGGGGTTTGTTAAACGTCATCCGTAACTGGATGGCTATTACGGCGGCTTACGGGTTCATGGGAAAGTATGTTAAGTAACTTGATAGCTCAAGATTGGGATTTGCTCCTCCGACGATGGAGAGATATCTCTGGGCCCTCTCGGTGTTAAGGTATCCATCATCGTCTGGCCAGACACTTTGTGATTTGATCACGGGGATGCCGGAACACGGTAACGAGAAAAGAGAACAATACCGGTAACGAGGTAACTAGCATAGTGGACAAGTTGTTGATCCACGGGAATGCCAACATGTCTCGCCTCGGGTATTTGTAACATATCGCGAAGCAACAGGAATAGCACACGGCAACTGGAGGTTCACTCGAATATTCATTCGTGTGGGTATAGGGGTCAATATGGGTGTCCACGGCTCCGATGTTGATCATTGATCGGAAGGGGTTCTGTGTCATGTCTATACTTCACCGAACCTATAGGATCACATGCTTAAGGGTCATCTATCTGCTGAATACTAGACAGGGAGTCTGAGAGAAAATCACCGAAAAAGTTTCGGACACCGAAAAGTTTCGGACAGCGGAAAAGTTCCGCAGAGAGAGGTCACCGGATGAGTTCCGGTGAAACTGAAAAGTTGTTTCAGGGGATACCATTAAGTCAAAATGGTTTCGGCACATGCCTGATAATTCTTGGAGGATGCCAGAATCATTCTGGAAACTTCTAGGAATTTTCTGGAAGAAAAAAACCGGAAATGTTCCGGGGCTGCCGGAACCGCTTCAGATGCTTTTCGCAGATGAAATCACTAAACTGGAATTGTTCCAAAACGCGTAGAAAATTATTTTAGTGGGTACTGGAAATGTTCTAAGCCCACATAAATATTTTCAGTTCGAACGGACGCTGAAAAATATCGTCGTGAATAGTGAAAGTGCTTTTTGGAATTTTTTGGAAAGCCACCTTTTAGGGCTTTTTGCTAAAGGCTTCTAGAAGGTGATGTGGATGGATGAGAGCCCCCTTGGGGGGGGACCCCTAGGGGGTGGCCGGCCACATGTGGAGCTCCTCCTTGGAGCTCCACATGTCCTTTGGTTTCTCTCTTATGCCCTTGGAAAGAGTTTCCTTCATGGGTATTTTGGTATTTCTTGAATGCCCATCCTACCCCTTGGTTTTCCTATATAAGGAGGAGAGGGGGCTGCTCAATCCTTCATCCCTTCTCACATACAAGTGCCATTGCAATGATCTGGCTTCTCTCTCCCTCCCACGAAAAGAGTTTCGTAGAGCCGAAAGGCTGTCTGGGTTCCGGTGGGAACTAGTTCTGGACGGCGAAGCCCTGCCGGATAGATGACACCGTATGTGTGCAACTCTGTAGAGAGGTCGTAGTTTCGATCTTAGTGCCCGAGGGGCTGTTCGTGAGTGCCTCCCGAAGGGCTGTCCAAGTGACGGTCTTAGTTCTGTGAGTCCTCCCGAAGGGCTGTCCAAGTGACCGTTCGAGTTTTGAAGGTCCTCCCGAAGGGCTGTCCGCAACACCGTCCGGGGGATTGTTCGACCGCCTCCCGGAGGGCTGTCCAAAGAGAAGACGAGGGTATACATCCTCGCGCTTGGGAGGTTGTAAATCCTAGCTACGGGGATCTGCACCGCCGATCGTCATCGACTCTACTTCCGCTGCGCTACGAGTCGGTAACGAAAATGATCAAACCTTGTATACAGTCTCCATAGTGGTCCTGGGCTGGTGCGTAGGTCGGAAATTTTTTGTTTTCTGCTGCGTTACCCTACACACCGGCCACTGCTGCTCGCCCGCGTGGCCATCAACGTCCCCTCACTGTGCAAGCATGTCCAGATGCTTCGTCGAGCCCCTTCTCATCAGCACGTCGATGTATGCGTCCATTAGGGCATCGAACCATTGCCATGAAGCTCGTCTTCATCGCTGGCAAATGATGGCCGCCGTCGTCTATTCGGCCGCCCCAGGCTGCCCCCGAGCCCATTGACTACCCTTGCTATTTCGATGTGAGGCCCTGCTCCTTATCCCCCTGTCCTCGCCTTCATTCTTGATCCGTAGCACCATCCGCGCACGCCCGAGTGCTGCTATCCGCCATGGACGACGAGCTCGTCATTGCCGAGTTTTCCCAGTCGTCCTGTGCTGCCTAGAGAGCTTATGGAGCTCCCAGGAACCCGACGCATTGCTTAGTATCCTCGCCTGCGTGCTCTAGCTTCTCCGGCCATAGCAGCCGAGCTCCGGCTGTCGCTAACGTTGTTGTGCCGCTGTCTCTAGCCACCCCAGCTCTTCTCGTCTGCTTCACGAGATGTGCGCGAGCTCCAACTACCCGTAGCCGCAAACCGCACTCAAAACCATCGCCCGTAGCTCAGTCCCGAGCGGACTCCATCGCGGCTTGAGGTCGCCGGCGGCTTAACTCCGGCCGTGCTGATGTGTTCGGTTTAATTAGCCAGGCAAGCGATGAAGAGCAGTACTATCTTCATAATTGCCAGGCAAGCAAAATTCTCTTGAGCATTTCGATACAATCCCACTCTCTCACTCCTGCTCTCTTTTACTGTGTTAGGACAACAACGTTTCAACTGTTACATGTTGCGGTAGTTGAACCCATTCCTTTGCATGACCTATCTTTGTCACAGTAAATAGTAAAACCTCTTAGCATGAGTAGGAATTGCTTGAGCCATGTTGTGACTACTCATCCATGCTTGCTTGCTATGCTTAGAGTCGTGTCGGGTCTTGTGGCACCCCGGCTCGGAGAACCGGTTTACCAGTGTTTCCAACCCAGAGATCATGTCTTCTGGAAACACACAACAACTTGGAACAGAACGGAACTAAACTTTATTGATACATCTCGAATACAAGCTCATAATTTACATAGCTAGCAAGGCCAGGAGCACATCAAGTGCTATGACAATATCTACATTATTTATGGAACATGATAGGGCCTCGGAACTACTAGGTGATTCTACGGCGTAGCGGAACATAGCGTGGAAAACTCCATTTCCACAGGGACACTGCTGGGACACGGCCTAGTTAGCATAGCATGAACCATCGGGACCTCCATCCTCGGCTTCTCCTACATCTGGCATGATACGCCAGGTGAGTACTTGGAATGTACTCGCAAGCTCACGGCAACCAAAACAATGCAGCAGACAATAGCATGGCAATAATCATGTTAAGTGCTTATATAGCTTACTGTCACCAAGTACCAACTTACTCTCTTATGGGTTGTCCCACAACCCTCAGAGTACTCAGGAACCACTGAGCACTTCAAGGAATAAGACAAGTTCTTCCATCATTATTATTATTACTGTGGTTACTGGACCAGAAAAAAGGTGAGCTTGTAGCACTCATCTGGTTGATCTGCTGGATCTAAATTTTGGTGTGTGAGGGTTATTTGATGGATAGAAGATGTCATAAAAATTTCAGCTCAATTGGATACGTCTAGCTGGTACTTCCTTCACAGAGGTTTGAGTTGAGCAGAAATTTGTTAGAATATTGCTGCTGAAAATTTGTACTGGACAAGATGATATTTTTAGATATTGTGGTAAGATAGGTTCCCTAGTATCTCAGGGAATTATTTGAGAGTTTTCTGAGTTGGGAAAATATGGGTTGCTTCACAAAGGGCCAGTGCTGTCCAGAAGACAAATGGAATTTTCTGGACAAATTTTTATACTGGACCATGAAATATTTTTGAAGATTGTGGGAGTAGATGATAATAAGGAGGTGTGGTATTAATTTGAGATTTTTCTGATCACCAGAACTATAGGTTGCTTCATAACCCATAGTGATGACAAATTTTTCCCAAAGGAAGAAAATGAATAGTTGGAAAAGATTGAGAATTGGAATTGATCCAGTAGGTGTGAGACAAGGTTTTGTCAAGATGTTGAGGGCTTTAGAGAAAGATTCAAAAGTTCATAAGTCCAAAGTCAACTGAAAAGGTTCAAAAACCATCCCAAATGCAAATAAAACCAAAATGATTTTGAAAAGAAAAAGTTGCCAAAAACCAGGGTGTCACAGGTCTGATCCATCTGGGCGATTAATTGGAATGGTTGTGTTCATGTCCTACTGTGTGAGAGCTAAGTGTGTGAACACGATTTGGTAAAGGTAGTGATGAGAGACCATGTAGGAGTAGATGGTGGGTTGTCTCAATGGAACCATCCTTAAGAAGTTAGTTCTGTGTATGTGATCCAAGATAGTTACAACAGCACATTGGGCCCGGGAATATGACCCCGCTTGACTTATTAATCACCTTGATCTCTTTCCAGGAGTTGCAACTATTTTCTGGTGTTTGTAGGATATGTGCTGGGGGCCATGTTTAGTGCTGCCCGACAGGGTAGGCTTTAGTGCAGTAGATGCACCATGGCACGGTGTATCAAGTGGCACCCAAATGGTGGGCTTGGGAACCATGCTCACATCGTTTGGGGTCGCAATAGAAACTTCGGCCGGACTTCCCTTGCGGATACAACCTCAAATAGGCGATAAATTTGGACTAGAGTCATGCATGGTTAACAGTTGTGGCCAACACCCTCGTCAGGCTTTCGCTTGAAGGTTGCCGAGATACACGACGCGTATATGGTGGTAAGTGGTGAGAGTGGGTGTGAAGAAGTACACCCCTGTAGGGTTAACTGAACTATTCAAATAGCCGTGTCCGCGGATATGGACTACTTGGAAACTTATATGGTTCATAGACAATTTGAACTGGATACTTAAAAATGCACAAGATAAGTGGAGTGCTATGGATGGCCTTCTCGTAGGAAAACTGGAGAGGATCCATAGTGGTGTATTGATGTGGTGACTATGTGGACTCGTGTGCGCTCTCTCACCCCAAAGAAACTACTCGTAGTCATAGTACAGGTTAGCCAAGAGTCAAAGCTGGCTTGCTGCAGTTAAACTCCACACCCCCATTGTTGATACTGATGGATATGTAGATAGTTCTGATGTAAGTCTTGCTGAGTACCTTTGTACTCATGGTTGCTTAATTTATATTTTGCACAGGTGACCTTAGTATCACTAGTGGCTTTTACGTGAAGTTCGACGTTGATCGAGTAGCTTGGGAATCCCAGACAGAGGTCTGGTTCCTTTGGAGGGTCTTATAGATAGTCAGGTTTCTCAGCCTTTTTCTTTTGTAGTTGTTGTACTCAAACATGTTTATGCTTTAGTTGCTTGTATGGCTTTGTATGTTGGGTCATGAGACCCATGTTTGTAATATCATGTTATGTATGTCTTTTCAAGCCTTATCTATGCTTGAGTTGTAGAGTTATGTTGTCATGCCATGTTGTACAACACATACTTGCATGTTATGCGTACGTGTATATGTGTGGGGTTCGCCACCTAGATATGTGCCTTTGGTAGCCTTTCTTACAGGAAAATGCCTCCTAGTGATTCCATTGAGCCTTGGTAGTTTGCCACTACTCTGGAACACACGGATTGACCGACATGTATCCTTCTTTGCTCCTGTGTCTGTCCCTATGGGAAAATGTCACGCGATGTTTACTATAATCCTTGTAGTTTTGCTATGACTTGGTTACACTTGCTGCTAGCCGACACGTGCATTGATGGGTTAGCTATGTCTGTCCCTATATGTTCGTGCCACCTTCATCTATAACTAATCATGTCGACCCAGGTTCTCTGTCATATGGATGCTAGTGACATAATCATATACGTGAGCCAAAAGACGCAAACGGTCCCGGCCAAGGTAAGGTGGCAGCCGTGGGATACCGTGCGTCAGGCCGCAAAGATCGGGGTTCCGGCACCCTTTTACGTTGCAAAAGATCACTTGAAGACTGCCCTATTACATGGCATGCATGCAGAACGTCCACGCATGGACTTGGATGTTCTAGTCACTAGGCTGATGCCAACACAACATGCATGAGTCAGGCCGTCATGAGGCAAAGCTCCACTTCTTTTTTTCCTCACGTTTCTACATCTACATGCTTACTTAGCTTAGAAAGCTACACCTACACACGTGTGCTGCTACTAGTTGATTGGTGATCATGCAAACAAGTTCTGTTACCTCACGTATATATTACATTCCTTTAAATTGCTACTGTATAATGGCTATTATTTTTTTAATATATATAAACTATCAACAGTCTAATTACCTTACTTTAAATTAATTAATAACCCAAAAATCTGGGTTATCACATCATCCTCTCCTTATAAGAATTTCGTCCTCGAAATTCAAAACTAAATCTTACTATGAACCATTTATTAAATACACCGTTCAGCTATACATGAGAGAGTTGTTGTAAAGTATACCTAAGAATTAATTAGGATGACAACCAAAATCTGCAAATTTTCCAATTAGCCATTAAAAATAAAATAAAATAATATCTATTATCACAATAAGAAAAACAACATAGAGCACTTTTTTTTATATCTGTCTAACTACAGTCTCCCTAGCAAAAGAAATATTTGGACACCAAGATTTAGGAGCTAAATATTTTTTAACAAGAAATATTACCTAACGGTTTACCCATTAGCCCCAGCACAACCTAAAACCTAGAGCTCTAATACCGCTTTAACTGTCACGCCCCGAGACCGGGCCTAGGTGAGATAGCCGCCGCACGCCTATAGACCGTGATGACTATAGTCACGCAAGGCATGATTAAGCAGGCATAAACCAGCAGGGGATCATAAAAGCTCATATATTAACTTTACAAATATCTTTACATTTACAAATATCCCAAATAAATTATTCTCTAGTCACTTCCCACCCGCTGGTCCAGCCTACTCTCACGGGACGGACAAGGAAAATATTGGCGTCACACATGACAGCAAGCTTCCCAACCCGGGAGTCACAGGGGTGAAATTTCACACTTTTACGCTCTTAAGAGGGGTACTCCGACGTCAACAGCCTCTAGCAGAACCACACAGGATCTAGTAGAGCAGAGCTTGTTCACCCACTGAGGTACGACACCTTGACATACTGATGCCGGTCACTCCTACGGATCCATCACCGACACTTTCCAGACAGGAACCGTCCCCAGCGGAGAACTCAGATAGTCCCATACCTGAGCTGTGACCGGTACAATGCGTTTGCCGTCGTGACACCAATATAGATAAAATGAGATGACTGGATGGATTAATGAAGAATCTCATATCTAGAATGATATGCTCATAGCTCTGCATGAGCAAGTGCAAATTATACTGATCCCACAAAGACTTAGAGGACAACATGTCACTCTCAGTTAACACATGGATCAAATAGAGGATCAATAAGATCAAGGGAATGCATCATACTTAGATGACCAAAGGAAAACAACAATAATTAGGATTCGGGAGTTAGTGGAGTAGCTAGTTGCCTCAGTGACAAGATTTCTCCTTTGAGATAATACTTTTCCAACCAATATACCCATCATCATATAAAATCCAATAGCCATATATATACTAATATTATCTGGACATACGGCTTGGTTCTGCACTCCAACGGCACCTACACGCTCTGTATATATCCTCCAAACATGCATGTATTCTCTCTCTATTTCTTTATCTCATGCTCTCTCTAGTATCTATTTCTTTCTCTCGGAGCTGTAATACAGCAGCGTGGCCAGCAGCTATTTATAGGAGGTGACCAAGGCATGAACACCCAATAAATATTACCTAACGGTTTACCCATTAGTCCCAGCACAACCTAAAACCTAGAGCTCTGATACCACTTTAACTGTCACGCCCCGAGACCGGGCCTAGGCGAGACAGCCGCAACTCCTATAGACCGTGAGGCCTATAGTCACGCAAGGCATGATTAAGCAGGCAAGAACCAGCAGTGGATCCTAAAACCACATGTATTAACTTTACAAATATCTTAACATTTACAAATATCGCAAATAAATTATTCTCTAGTCGATTCCCACCCGCTGGTCCAGCCTACTCTCGAGGGACGGCGTCTTTTGAATGTGCTTTCGTCTGCATCTAAAAAACATATGGAAGTAAAGGTGAGTAGGACAAGCCATACTCAGCATGCAGATATTTCACTATTCAACAAAGAGAATGGTAGGATGGTGTAGATCAACAGATGAATTGAATCCAGAGGATAATCAAGGTAATATTCACTGGAACATATTTTAGTGAAAATGGATAAAATAATAGCATAGTTAGATTTAATGTAAACGGACAAGGAAAATATTGGCGTCACACATGACAGCAAGCTTCCCATCCCGGGAGTCACATGGGTGAAATTTCACACTTTTACGCTTTTAAGAGGGGTACTCCGACGTCAACACCTCTACTAGAAGCACAGAGGCTCTAGTAGCGCAGAGATCTTTTACGCACGGAGGTAAGACACCTTGACATACTGATGCCGGTCGCTCCTACGGATATGTCACCGACACTTTCTAGACAAGGACCGTCCCCAGCGGAGAACTCAGACATTCCCATACCTGAGCTATGACCGGTACAATACGTTTGCCATTGTGACACCAATATAGATCAAATGAGATGACTGGATGGATTAATGAAGAATCTCATATCTAGAATGATATGCTCATAGCTCTGCATGAGCGAATGCAAATTATACCGATCCCACAAAAACTTAGAGGACAACATGTGTCTCTCAGTTAACACATGGATCAATCGGAGGATTAATAAGATCAAGGGAATGCATCATACTCAGATGACTAAAGGAAAACAACAATAAATAGGATTCGGGAGTTAGTGGAGTAGCTACTTGCCTCATTAACAAGATTTCTCCTGTGAGATAATACTTTTCCAGCAAATAAACCCATCATCGTATAAAATCCAATAGCTGTACATATACTAATATTCTACGGACATACGGCTCGGTTCTTCACTCAAGTGGCACCTACACGCTCTGTATATATCCTCCAAACATGAATGTATTCTCTCTCGTTTTCTTTCTCCCGTGCTCTCTCTAGCCTCTATTCCTTTCTCTCGGAGCTATGAAACAGCAGCGTGGCCAGCAACTATTTATAGGAGGTGACCAAAGCATGAACCCCAGCAAATATCTGGCCGCAATGGCCACTGCCACTTGACCCTTTGTCACAGCCCTAGAAAATATGTGTGTATTTAAATGCATTAGAAGCATTCATGCATAATATATAAATTTCTAAAATTTGAATTAAGGAAAATTTGAAGCCTAAAAAATTAAATAAAAAGGGTAAAGAACCCTGGAAATCTCATTCAATTGTTCCAAAATGTTCCTTCAATTGTTTTGAGAATTTTGGCAAGACCTATAATTCAAACCAAAATTTAGGAACATATTTATGGAATTATTTTGGGCATTTGAATTTAAATCGTATTGTATTTGCATTTGGATTTATATTCATATAAATTAGAATATAAGTTCCAAATCCCTGGAATACTTTATGTCCATTTGGCTAGGTCCATGGCGGCAACATAAATATTTCAGAGAAGTTTGGCATGGGTTTGAAATTGTTTGAAATTAGAATCAGTGGCAAATAAAAAAATAAAGAAAACAAAACAGACAATAAAATAGAAAACGGAAACTAACCTGGGCCACTTACCTGTGCCGGCCCAGTCCACCAGGGGCAGCACTGCCTTCTCCCTCCTCGAGCCTATCTAGCGTGCCGTTGGAACGCCCTTGACCCCCTCTGCCTTTTTGCTCTATCTGGCCTTCGCCCCTCTCCTCTAACACTCAAACCCGAGAGAGCCCGAGCGGAATGCCCGCCATCACTGCTAGTCCGCATGGCCATCAACGTCCCCTCGCCGCGCAAGCATGTCCAGACGCTCCGTCAAGCCCCTTCTCATCACCACGTCGATGTATGCATCCATTAGGGCATCGAACCATCGCCATCAAGCTCATCTTCACCGCCAAAAAAATGATGGCCACCATCGTCGATTGGGCCGCCCCAGGCTGCCCCCGAGCCCACTGACCGCCCTTGCCGTTTTGATGTGAGGCCCTGCTCCTTATCCCCTTGTCCTCGCCTTCATTCTCAATTTGTAGCACTATCCCCACACGCCCGAGTGCCGCTATCTGCCATGGACAACGAGCTCATCATTGCCGAGTTTTCCCAGTCGTCCTGTGCTGCCTAGAGAGCTTATGGAGCCCCCAGGAACCCGACACGCTGCTTAGTTTCCTCGCCCGCGCGCTTTAGCCACTCTGGCCATAGCAACCAAGCTCCGGCCGCCACTAACATCGCTGTGCCACCCTCTTCGGGCACCCGACCTCTTCTCGCCTGGTCCACGAGATGCGTGCGAGCTCCAGCAACCCGTAGCCGCAAATCACGCTCAAAACCATCGCCCGTAGCTCAATCCGAAGCGGACTCCGTCGTGGCTTGAGGTCACCGGTGGCTTAAGTCCGGCCGTGCTGATGTGTTTGGCTTAATTAGCCACTAACTACCCTGTTTAGTTTAACACTAGACACTGACAGTGGGTCCTACTAGATTAGTTAACTGGTTAACTAAAATAATTAGGTTAATTAATAAAACCAGTGGACCCACATGCCAGGTTTGACCTGACTGACCCAGTTGACTGCTGATGCCATGCTGATGCAGTGCTAATGTCATAAAGCTTTTCTGGATTTAAAATAAATTAGAAATGGTTTATTAATTTTCAAAAATGTTTAAAACTTCTAAAAATCACAGAAATTAAACCCTAACTCCAATGAAAATAATTTATATATGAAAAATGACCAGAAAAATATGAAGAATCTGTTTATGCCATGATCATGCATGTTTGAACAAGTTAATCCCACTATTTAGGACAAATCATGTTTAGGGCAATTATGATAAATTGACCTGGAGTTGGAATTTGATATAGGTTTGAATTCCACTTCAATTAATTTAACTAACTATTGCATTAATTCAATTCAGAACCTTAACTTGTCATGTCATCCATTTGGTTGTCCATTACATTGAATGTGTTTCCTTTCCCTGTTGCTGGTGTTTGTTCCTTCTTGGTAGAAGACAGTTCCGACGTTGTGTTCGTTGACACCGATGAAAAGCAGTACTATCTTCGGAAGTGCCAGGCAAGCAAAATTCTCTTGAGCATTTTGATACAATCCCACGCTCTCGCTCCTGCTCTCTTTTACTGCGTTAGGACAACAATGTTTCAACTGTTACATGTTGTGGCAGTTGAACCCATTCCTTTGCATGACCTGTCTTTGTCACAGTAAATAGTAAAACCTCTTAGCATGAGTAGGAATTGCTTGAGCCATGTTGTGACTACTCATTCATGCTTGCTTGCTATGCTTGCTATGCTTAGAGTCGTGTCAGGTCTCACTACTGCAGGATGCTGCTAACACGACACTACGATCGGAGACCCTTTGACGAAACTATGTGCGATGCATTAATCACAAACGGTGATGTAAAAAACCGTCAAAAAAGATGCAAAACATTTGTGATGGCGGAGCCATCAAACACGGTTCCGATTTTAGTTGCGTGTGTGATGCAGGGCACACGGTTGATCCATTCGAACTGTTTGTGTCGGGACCGGTTTTCCAGGATATTAATTTCCCAGTAAATGGCCCTTGTGCTCACCAGCCCCAGGATTACTGTTAGCTGATGAGACACCAACTTGATACAGAAATTCCAAGCAAAATACAAAATATGTAGTACAAGACCATTCTGGCCCATGAGTACAACAAATGGTTTCTAGTGGTTGATGGCGGAAGCAGTTTGCGGATTATCAGCGTCTATGGGACTCCATTTCCCACAGGAACAGCTGACCTGGATAACTCCTATCTTCGCGAGGCTGCTATCATCATTGCCTAGGTTCCGGGGCTGTCGTCGTTGCGCTTCTCTCCAAGCGAGAAATCTGGCCAAGACAATAGCCAGGGACAAGCCAGTGAGTACTTTGAATGTACTCGCAAACATTATGAACACAGGTACAATATAACAGATGGTAATCATGCTCTGAAATATTCCATGATCACTTCGTCAGTCACGAAAATAAATTCATGACGCACGCAAGCAGGTTATTCATATAAAACATGAATAAGCAATCAGAGACTAAAAATAAAATGCACTGATCGGGTGTCTGAAGCGACGCCTCGAAAGGATAATAATAAGAAGCATGCCTCAGTCGGGCATCTGAGCGATGTCACATAAAGGGCTTGTAAAGAAAATTAAATAATCAGCATGCCATAGTCGGGCGTCTCAGCGACACCACATAAAGGGCTTATAAAGAAATAAAAAAGCAGGCATGCCACAGTCGGGCATCTCAGCGACACCACATAAAGGGCTTATAAAGAAAGTAAATAACAAACGTGCCACAGTCGGGCGTCTGAGCGACACCACATAAAGGGCTTATAAAGGAATTAAATAACAAGCGTGCCACAGTCGGGCGTCTGAGCGACACCACATAAAGGGCTTATATAGGAATAAACACAATGAATATCCAGGAGGTAGAACCGTCCCAGGGATACTCAATAATTCAAATAATACAAATGGTTAGTCCATAATAATAATAATCATAATCATCATATGTCACATGTCATGATCAATGTTCTGGTTTAGCAGTTTTTCCTCCGAAGACCGACACTTGACCCATCCCAGACTGTAGTCCTTAACCATGGACACGGCTATTCGAATAGATATAATCTCTGCAGAGGGTGTACTCTTTACCCACAAGTAACGGATTCCTTTAGTCCATCGGGACTAATTCCGTTTACGGTCTTTTACTTGAAAACACACCTGACCCGCGCACACCAGCTTAACTTACCGGTGTCTGGAATCACCCACGACACCCGTTAAGCAAAACTCTAAGTGGGGAGGCTACAACCTCGACTAGCATGGGATCACAAAATTTATAACGCGCGCAAACTAGGGGAGCTACCCCCTCGGTCCCAACCGGAAACACCCATGCCCCCAGACCAGGTGGCATGTCTACCGGATGCCGCCGGTATCTTCCACCATGGCCTCTCTGTACGGTGTGTGCTAAGAAAGGGGTTGACAACTTATTGAACCGTACCCTACCTAAGGCAGGGACAAGTGGTAGCACGAAGCAAGTATGGGGGTTACTGGCACAAGACTCGATCTATGGTCGTCTCAGGAGGTTTAAGTATTCCCTGCATGATTAGCATAACAAATATATTTCACACCAACAGACAGAATCACCACTCATCATACCTCATCATACCTCACCATGCCTCACTGAATATACCCGTCTTAGCGAAATATCAGTGACAAGCTCGTGTCCACCCAAGACAGAGACTTTCCCGGATTCCTTCCGGTAGGCATGAAAGGCATATGAGGGTGATTACTATCACAAGCATATCAAATTCCAACAACAAGGAATCTTCATTATGCACTCATGAGTATGATCATATCATTACATAAAATAACGAATACTTCGCGACAAGGTGGTGTTGTATTAGCATCAAACAACACACAACAAATATTTTGCCAGGGTTCAGAATGCTTGCCTTCCATGTGTATGTGGGTGGGGTGCACTTTTGAAAGTTTCCATCTTCCCTCCAATATCCTATTTTTGAAAAGATTGAATCAACACGCAATTTGAAAACAGTACAAAAAAGTTGTTCGGAAAATTTTCAAATAAATATGAAAATAAACTAGATGGAATTTGAGAGACAACAAAAAAAGAATCAAGTCAAATGGAGTTGTATTTTAGAAACTAGAGCCAGTCAAAGTTCAGGTCAAAATCTGTTTTTAATAAAAATCAGAAAAAAGAAAACGGTTCGGAGGGCTTACGCTTTCCATTGATGAAAGCGTATTCCGGGGGAATACGTTTCCACTTAAAAAATGTTTCGGTGGGGCTGGGTCACTGACAGTGGGTCCATCGGGCCACTGGTCAGGTTTGACCAGTCACCCCCGCCTCCTTCCTCCTCTGGCCGAGCGGAGGCGGGGCTCCGGCGATTGCCACCGACGAACGGCAGCTCCCCACGGGGTTCTGAGAGGGGGGATGGATCCGCTGGTCTATCGCGGTCCTCCCGGTGGTCGATAGGCTAGCGGGGATGAAGGGGGTCGCCTGCGGCGAGCTCCTCAGCGGGTGGTGGCTTCTGGTGGATCGGGGTCTCGGCCTACAATGGCTCCCGACCGATCTAGCGGGGTTGGGCGGCTCTATACGGTCGAGGGGAATCGGATGGTGGCGCTGGAAGGACTAGGGAGCTCCGGCTATGGCGAATTTTGCCGAGGGACAGCGACGGCCAAAGTTGCCGGAGGCGGAGAAGACGGCGGTTCCAGCTGGATTTGAGTGAGGGGGAGAACTCTACGGCTTGCCTGAGGATGCTCACGAGCTCGAGCGAGGTCTGGGGGCCATTTATAGCCGGGGAAGGTCGGTTCGACGGCGGCAGTGGATAAGAACGCCGGCGAACCGCCGCTCTGTTGCTAGCAGGGCGATGTGGCGCTGGTCGGCGCTAACCGACGAGCTCGCGGATGAGCCCGAGCTATTCCAGAGGGCAGCTGGCGCGCGGGGAAGGCTCGTGCGGCGCTGCCCCGGCCGGGGCCTGCTGCGGCCGTCCGCTAGCCGCCATGGCCGACCTGACGGTGGCGCTGCGGGGCCCCAGGAGGTGGCTAGAGCGACTCTGCAACGGGAGAGGGGTCGGGCGCGTTGGCTGCGAGTGGAAAAAGGATCAGAACGGGCGCGGGGAGGCGGCAGCGGGACGCGGTGACTCGGGCGCACGCACGTGCAAAACGCGCGTTCTGCTCGCGCCCAGAGCACGCACGCGAGGTGCTTGGCAAAATGCCAATGCCTGCCAGGGGGCTCTAATCCACATGAGGTTTAGCAGGGTGGGGATATAGACCAATGTAGAGCCATGAGACATGCTGGTTAGGCAAAGCAAGCAGGTTCATAATGCAAACTAAAAACTATGCCAACTCTGTCCATAAACACAAGGTGCTCAACAGAATGCCATGGGCATCTAGGCATCTCCTCTGGTGGCCAAAATCTCTAGATCAGAGTCTCTTTAGATGGTAAAGAGGGTGGTAAGGTTAGTTTGACAAAAACAGAAACTAGTTAGTGCAAGTTTTTGAGAAAACCAGATCTGGACAGAAAATATATGCCATTATTGCATGTGTCAAAAATATTCTAATGGGTCCAATCTTCTGGACTTAAGGGTTTGGTAGGGTGGACTACAAGCAGGAAAAATCCCAAGATTAATAGAGCAAAATAAAATATGGTTGTAGTGCAAAACACCAAACTGGACCAGAATGAAGATGAGGATGGTTTGCTCAAATTTTTCAAAACACATGCCTGGGTTTTTGCATAAAAGTGATCCAGGGACATCACATGTCATCCCCAAATTTTTGTGGAATCTTTAAATGAAGTTATCAAAGGGTTGTAGTGCAAATGAGACTCTAAAACTTATGAGAAACCATTTTAAAAGAAATAAAACTTAGGAAAATAATTATAGAAATAATTCCACTGATAAGAGAAATGTTTTTGAGAAGGTATACAAGTCCAACAATATTTTTGAAAAGTTTCCATTTGGAGGGAAAAACTCCACAATTCAGAAGAAAGGAGTGATTTTGAAATCAAAAGATAATCCAGAAAATAAAAATTTAATTACCTGGCAAAATTTTAATTAATAAATCATGGTTAAATTTTTGGGGTGTTACAGTTTGCGATGAGGCAGAACAACAGAAACGGGCAGCCATATCAATGTGTGTGCGATATACGGCATACAGTTCGCTCCGATGAACTGTTTGCTATTAGGGAGTGCAACAAAAATGGTTAGCCAGATCAAGGTGTGTGTGTGATATACGGCATACGGTTCACTCGGATGAACTGTTTTCGATTAGGGAACACAACAGAAACGGTTCAACTTAACAAGATGTGTGTGGTATGCGGCATACAGTTCACATGGATGAACTGTTTGCGATGAGCCAAAAGAACACAAATGAGTCGTGTAAACAAGATGTGTGTGATACGTGGCAAACAGCTGACTCGAATGAACTGTTTGCAATGAAAAATTACAACATAGACGGTTAATACAGTTAGTTCGTGTGCGATTCTGTGTGTACAAAAAACTTTGAAAAATGCAAACTAGTTGCTTGCGGTGGCTAGGAGTATCACACACGATGCGTCTGCGAGTACTTGTGTGCGATGATTAGTAAGTTACACATACGTTTCCTTATGTTAACATGTGTGTGAATTTGCAATATGGACAGTTAATATGCAAATGCCTTCTAGACATCAGGCACACGCTTAAACTCAATGAACTGTGTACGATACTAATACTTTCCATGAAAATTTAAGAACTTGGCTGACAACATTTGAGTAACATATATATAGTGGTTACACTATTCGACAAAAGAGGATCTTCGTAACACTGTTTTGACAACCATATGGTCCATATCTACATACTTAACATAGTAACAACTATCACATTTTAAGAGGCTGAGGGCCAACAACCATATGGTCCATATCTACATACTTAACACAGTAACAGCTAGCACATTTTAAGAGGCTGAGGGCCAACAACCACAACTATCTGCTGGAAGCAGCTTGATCATGGCGACTCGGCATCTCGTCAATGAAAAGGAAGAGCCATCCTGTGCCTTGGTAGAGCATGAGTAGAACAGTGTCTCCAATTTTCCAATATGGATGCATTGCCACGACAAGCAAGAACTTGTTAATTTGAATGGTTCCATTTCTGCGGGAAATGCAGTACCTTGCAATCACTTTGGCGTTATTAGCAGGCACAAGTGTAATTCGACCACGCCGGGAAATCGATCCAGGAACTGCTATAGCGGGCAATTTCTGTTGAAATGTAGAATAAAAACCAATTCTAACATATCATTGAAGATATATATAGTTTATGAGCATCAACATTAAAATAAGACTTTTTACCAGCGTTTTGTGCAGACAATTGGTCTTGTTCAATGTGTGCACCATAGGTATAATTAATCCCATCCAAAATCCAGCGTTCATACGCTGTGCTATCTCTGTCAGATTATCAACAAAGTTTATGACATGCTTCAAGTCCTTCCAGTGAAATTTGGTACGCTTAGTAACATACAGATCGTTCACTATGCATCCAACATATCCTGCTTAAAAGGTGAAAAGGTATTATTTATTCAGAACATGGCAGAAGAATATATAGTGCGCATAAATTGGTAAATAGAATTTGTTACTGCCTAGGAACGGAGTCAGAAAATGAAATCACAATTGGTTGCTTAAATAGTGATCAATTAGTCAGAACAAATACCCCAATTTTGCTAAGTAATATGCCAGCATGGAGAAAGTTGAAAGGACACTAACCTCGATCAGACTTTGATCGGCTGATGACGTTGGGGAAGTAAACATCCATGTTAATTAGACCAGGCTGTGGTGCATGCACAAGAATTTTATTGCCAGCTTTCAGTTCATAACACTTAGACATTTTTCTCCAAAGTTCCGCATCAAAATAGGAGTGACCATCTTTATCAAGTTTTACGCTAACCGTCATTGTAAATCCATGCTGCGTTGTCAATATGACATCCATGGAGTCATCAACAAAGTAAAGCCCAAGATTTCCTTCTACTCCTGTTCTTGCAAAGTAAGGGATGTACTGCTTGAAATGAAAATTAAGATCGTAAATTAGATATATTGAAATAACAGAGCAAGATGCAAATATGGGAGCAACTGATAGAACAGATCAATTTATAGATGAAAGCAAAGTACAAAAATATATAATGTAACAAAAATTTGATGCAAATATGAGAGTAACTGAATGAACAATACATCATATATTTTCCTAATATAGGGGGGGATCGACTTCGACATCTAGGCTACACGTGGCACCGTACCTTTTATCCAAATGTAGCAACAGACGGTATATGTTCACAAATTTAGGCCATGCCGACCGTGGTAGGTTGAGATTGAACATACCGAGCGCTCCCTGAAGTCATCCGGAATGGTGAGATAGAACTTCGTTTCCGACTGGCCGTGACCACACTTGCCCGATTTGTGCTCACATTGTGGACACATGAAGGAACACCCACGAATCAGCTAGAACAAAAATGAATCCACGGCCATTTCCGCCGGTTGATTAACAGCGACGGACGGACTGCGATAAGAGATGAGTGAATATTTCACTAAGTTGATTACCTTCTCCATGAGAAAAATCCCTGGCCCAATCCCACAGAAAACCCCAATCGACCAGAGTCTAGAATGTCGGTGCAGATAGGCGGTGGAAAGTGGTAGGGGCGAAATCCCGTGCCGTTTGGAGCGCAACCTCCACTCGCCGACAACAGCCGTCGAGCTTAGGGTGGCCACCGCGATAGAAGTTGATGAGGTGCAGAGTTGCGGAGGAGTCCGCGGCGAGTGGGTGGGGACGAAGTGGGCAAGGGTTTTCTTTTTTCCTTTTGCATGTGTGGGTGAACACACACGGTTCGTAGAGGCGACGGAGATGAATCGTGTGCGATAGTAAATCACCGAGATTGAATAGGAATCCAAATTTCCTTTGTCCTTTGTCCATGAGTTTTTTTTCTAAGATGAACATAAACCCTGCAAATCACCGTGTTCAAATTTGGCACTTTTCCGGGTTCATTTACAATATTTAGGGGATTATGTGCATTTTCTAGGCATTAATGCACATAATTCAAATTCAAACAATCGGCGCATGAAAAGGTGCACGAGAATGGTCTGGAAAACCATGATCGTGCTATTTAGTAAATTCTCATGCCTTTTAGAAGGAATGGGCAGATATTTCAAGGAAATGTCTTTACTGGGTACTATACAAAAATGAAATACATGCTTGGAAAACATGACGCCTGGCGTGGTGCCATGGTATGGCCTCACCATGCCCTGGTAAAAAGTTGAGAATCTTTGTCTTATGTCGTCATGCACGCCATTCATAAATCGAACCATCACCGAGGAAATTTCATGGTCATGCACGCAAGATTGAAGGGGCCGGGAATCCAAATTTCCTTCCTAGCTTGTCATTCAGTTTTTTCTACAATCAACATACCCCCTCGAATGCAACGTGTTCAAATTTGGCATTTTTCCGGGCTCATTTACCATATTAGGGGATTATGTGCATTTTCTAGGCATTAATCCACATAATTCAAATTCGAACAATCGGTGCATGAAAAGGTGCACAAGAACGGTCTGGAAAAACAATACTCGTGGTATTTAGTAAATTGTCAAGCCTTTTACAAGGAATGGGCAGGGATTTCAAGGGAATGCGTCGCAATAGTCAACCACAAACGCACCACTTACTGGGTTATCAACTATAGAAAAATGAAATACGTGCTTGAAAAACATGACGTCTGGCATGGTGCCATGGTATGGCCTCACCGTGCCCTAGTTAAAAGCTGAGAAGGTTTAATTTATGTCATCATGCACACCCTTCATAAATCGAACCATCACCGAGGAAGTTCCATGCTTTTGAGAGGGAAATCACCAAGATTGAAGGGGAATCCAAATTTTCGTCCTAGTTTGTCATTCAGTTTTTTTTCCAACAATCAACATACCGCCTCAAATGCAACGTGTTCAAATTTGACATTTTTTCGGGCTCATTTACCATATTTAGGGGATTATTTGCCTTTTCTAGGCATTAATGCACATAATTCAAATTCGAACAATCGGTGCATGAAAAGGTGCACAAGAATGGTCTGGAAAACCATGCTCGTGCTATTTAGTACATTCTCATGCCTTTTACAAGGAATGGGCAGATATTTCAAGGAAATGTGTGGCAATAGTCAACCACAAACGCGTCGTTTACTGGGTTAACAACTATACAAAAATGAAATACATGCTTGGAAAACATGACGCCTGGCGTGGTGCCATGGTATGGCCTCACCGTGCCCTGGTAAAAATTTGAGAATATTTTCCTTATGTCGTCATGCACGCCTTTCATAAATCGAACCATCACCGAGGAAGTTTCATGGTTTCGAGGGGGAAATCACCAAGATTGAAGGGGGATCCAAATTTCCTTTGTCCTTTGTCCATGAGTTTTTTTCTACGATGATCATACACCCTGCAAATCACCGTGTTCAAATTTGGCACTTTTCCGGCTTCATTTACCATATTTAGGGGATTATGTGCATTTTCTAGGCATTAATGCACATAATTCAAGTTCATACAATTGGTGCATGAAAGGGTGCACAAGAACGGCCTGGAAAACCATGCTCGTGCCATTTAGTAAATTGTCATGCCTTTTACAAGGAATGGGCAGATATTTCGATGAAATGTGTGGCAATAGTCAACCACAAACGTTTGTTTATTGGGTTTTCAACTATAGAAAAAATGAAATAAATGCTTGAAAAACATGACGCCTGGCATGGTGCCATGGTATGGCCTCACCATGCCCTGGTAAAAATTTGAGAAGGTTTGGCTTATGTCGTCATGCACGTCCACTACTAGGGAAAACCTTATACACAGAATCTTAGCAGCAGCGCGGGTCAGGAAGGGGAGCTACTGCTAATTAGCAGTAGCGCGTGCCCCAAACAGGCGCTACTGCTACCAACTTAGCAGTAGCGCGGCTCGGTAGAACCACGCTGCTACTAAAATTGACCGACCATTCCCACCACCCTAGGTTTAGCAGTAGCGCGCCCACGTTAACCACGCTACTGCTAAAGTAATAGTAGTAGCGCGCTTTTTTTTGCAGGTCGCTACTGCTAATTTTGAACCTAGCCACATGGCGGCCCCCGCTTAGTAGTAGCGCGTTTGCCAGAAGCGCGCTGCTGCTATCTTATTAGTAGTAGCGCGTTTTACGCCCAACGCTACTGCTAAGCCGCAGCAATACCACCTTTTTCCTCCCCCTCCCCCTCCCCCATCCTCTCTTCCTCACTTTCCCCAAGCTCCCACCTCCTCTCTCCCTCACTTTGCTTCTTCCTCACTACTTCTCCCCCCCATTACTCTCCTTCTTCTACCTATCTTTCTCTCTCTTTATTACTCCTAGCTAACTACACCACCTCCATTAATGCATCTCCTTTCTCTTTTTCCTTCCCCCTCCACTAGTTGAACTTGTCTCCTCCCAAACTAGCTAGCTAGGTAGATCTAGCATTTAGTGAAGTGACCTATGTACCTCCCTAACTAGATCTAGCCTTGTCAAGAAGAGCTTTGTCCACTTTTGATCATTCCATAGGTGTGTGTGGCGACACCTATCGACATCATCATCACCGTGCTCGATCTCGAGATAGGTGATTAAAAATTTATGCTTTTGCAAGAATGGAAATATGTGTATGTGTGTGCGATATGACATAATCGGGCGATATGATGGAAATTGTGTGTGTGGCATGAGTTGAGGCCGAATTGTGCTTGTGAGTTGCCTATGTTTTGCCGAAATGTCGATTTATTTTCGTTCCGACGAATTCCGGGCAAGCTCCGTCATGAAGAGAGAAGAAGTCTCACAAATCTGTGTGGCGGATCCATACTACATGCACGAGTCCTTCTTGAGTCTCGGTGACTTTGAGCGTAAATCTGCTAGGGAGTACCTCGAAAACTTCATGGTACAGAATAAGGACCAGGAAATTGTCCTCCTGCCTTATCATCCAAAGTAAGTCAGTGCCGGACAACACTTTCATACATTTCAATCATTCCTTCTTGCTCATATGGAGAATAATTTGAGGTGTTTTTTCCCCGCAGCAACGGGCGCGCCGTCCTTATCGTTCTTTACTCGCGAGTCTCCCACGCCGTGTATTTCGACCCTACCAGAGACTACGAGAAGAAGGACTACACTCACGTAATGAATATTCTAGATGATGCTCTCCAAGGCTTCAGCTTGAGGGGTGGCCACCTGCAGATCAGGAAACAAAGAACAAGAAGACGGGTTTCTCGCATAAGACTAACTTCTGCTGCATCCATGTCCCAAAACCAAGCAAGAACGATGGATTCTACCTCCTCCATCTCATGATGGAGTTCAGAACGGATCACAAAAAGCTTCGCATGACAAGCATAAATGATGATCATATCCGCAAGTGGGTAGAATCTCATGGAGAAGCGGATTATAAACTTAGAGATGACTTCTTTCGCATTCGGAGGGACATTGCGATGATCATCATGAAAGAAGTCATCGCAGAGAAGGGGATGTTCCACCACGGCCCTATATCGCAAGATGACATCCGAACTCGCATAGGCATGCAACGTCAGGACCTCACGCCGTTCAAGAAGCTAGGGTCCATCCTCGATGATATGGAAGGACATAACTTCTAGTGATTTACGATGCCGATGATGATGATATGTGTCGGTTGAACTTGTATAGTTTATGTAGCGATGAAACTTTGTGAAGTCCATGGTCCCTGCCGAACTTGCGTAACGTTACTTTTTGTTAGTTTGGGTATGATGACCTGCATACCTCTAGTTAATTAGTTTGCGTATGATGAAACTGCGTTGATTATTTGTATGTTTACTATATGTTGCATCTAGTTGCTAACCCTTTCTTTTTCGTGTTGCTCAAGTATATTTTGTTGCATATGATTGTACATTCTCTTGATGAAGATGCATCTCTATCAGGTACCTAGATTCTTGATGGCGAAGAAGCAGTGCTATGTCGTGTACAAAGGGAAGGTTCCGGGAGTGTACGATGAGTGGCCTGAGTGTCAGGCGCAAGTGGAGGGGGTCTCGGGCGCCAGCCATAAAGGCTTCAAAAGCAGACACGAAGCAGAAACTAGTTACTTGAGGTTCACGCTAGTGCGAGAGAGGACTCATAACCGCCGCCTCATGTACTGCATAGTTCCGCTCTCACTCATAGTGATAGCTCTTCTCGCGTATATCATTGTTTAGATGGATGATGATGTAGTTGCAAGTATTCGAGACTTGTATCGCTATTTTCGAGATGATGACGAGAGACCACTTTGTGTTGGATGATGATTATGATGATGACATGATTTGATGAGACTTTTTTATGTATATGCTATGATTACATTTGTATGTGTATGATGATGACATTTGTATGTGCTAAAGATTATTGTATAAAGCATGTTCAAATATAAAACTAATATGCAGAAAAAAATATATCAGAAACTAATAAAACTAGCAGCAGCGCGGCTTAACCGAAAGCGCTGCAGCTATTAGTAGCAGCGCGTTGCCGCGAAGCACGCTACTGCTACCGAAGTATAGCAGTAGCGCGGCGCAACACAAAGCGTTGCAGCTATTAGCAGTAGCGCCTTGCCGCAGAGCACGCTACTGCTACCGAAGTATAACAGTAGCGCGGGCCAACACGCGCTACTGATACAGGTTAGCTATAGCGCCGTATCAGTAGCACGGGAACCCGCGCTACTGATATACCTAAAACCCGCGCTACTGCTAGGGTTTTCCCTAGTAGTGGCCCTTCATAAATCAAACCATCACCGAGGAAGTTCCATGCTTTCGAGAGGGAAATCACCAAGATTGAAGGGGAATCCAAATTTTCTTCATTCTTTGCCCTGGAGTTTTTTTTCTACGATGAACATACACCCTGCAAATCACCGTGTTCAAATTTCGCATTTTTCCAGGCTCATTTACCATATTTAGGGGATTATGTGCATTTTCTAGGCATTTAGCGCATATAAATCCAATCCAGCTATAGCTGCATGTGTGTGATGTGAGGGACGTGGATTGCCGTTCGATCGCGGCGCATCCTATGGTGCACACGCGCGATCCGCGTGGCTGGGGTTCCGGCCAATCATAACACAACACACAAGGCTCAGCGCACACTGTTTCCGGAAGCGACAGAGATGAACCGTGTGCGATAATGAACGAGCAAAATTGTAAGGGAAGCCAAATTTCCTTTGCCGTTTGTCGTTGAGCTCTTAAAAACCACCGCACTGTATGGCTTCCCGGCCCCTCCGTCCCAGAGCTCTCTCCAAGCGTCGTTCATGGCACCGCGGCGCACAGTAACTGGTAAGGAAGCGATGGCATCCCGCCGCGCCGCATTCCTCGCCGTCCGCGACCGCACACATGGTAAGGAAGCGATGGCATCCCGCGGCGCCGAGTTCATCGTGCCGGGCGGGCACACAGTTACGTGGGCAAACTTTGAAGTTGCCATGGCCGAATGGGCGATGGATCTAGAGGCGGCCAAAGCCGCACAGAAGGAGCGGAAAAGGCAGAAACAGTCAAGAAAAGAGAGTCCCGCCGCCGCAAGAAATAAGAACGCTGGCGTCTGTCCAGCATGCCCCGATGGCAGCATGTGAGAAGTAGTTAGTCCGTGTGTCGCCCGTAGTCTTAGAGCAAATTACCAGTAGTACTTTAAGTTTGTAGTATTAGTGTACAATGTCGGTAAGAGCATCCTTTGAGGGCTTTGAGCGTTGATTAGAGTGTGTTCACTGAAGTTTTGTAGCCGCACCCCGGCCCCAAATACTACCGAAATGTCCGCCCGCAGCCACTGGAGGAGACTAGAGCTAGCCGCAGCTGGTTTTTAGTCCCACCTCGCCGCGCGAGTTGGCCGCACACCGGCTTAAATTGCCGCGCCGGTGGATGGCAGCAAGCTTCTCTCTTGTTGCATAGGATCAAATCTGGCTACGCAAGCGAGGCAGGTTGACACTTGATTGCATTTCATAAACCGATGACTGCTCATTGGGTGTCACCTTGCCTCGTTCATGTACATTGAATAATCCTGAGACAATGAAAATGATTTTTGAAATTAGGTGCGGTTGGAGATGCTGATAGATATAAGAATCATTAGAAGATCACAAAACACACGATTTCTATGGCGTACCCGTGTGCATTTTTTTGCGTTAATGATCCATAAGTCAGTTACCTGTGCGATGTTTCCTAATAAACCAGGCGTACCATTGACCGAAAAAATCAACTACACGTATACATTTTTTTGGAGACGGGATCTGCCAATTTTCTCTTTTCTCGCACACGAGTATTTTACGCGCTTCGTCTGTGTTGTGTGTTTCCCCCGCCCAAGTGTCAAGTTTCGCAGCGAAATTTTCATTAGGTCCGCGATTTCAGAATTTATTCCTCCAACCACATCCCCACCCATCAAATTTCCTCAGTATCTCTCCCCTCCCCCCCGCCTCCCCCTACCGGCAGCTCAAACTGCCGCCGCCGCAACCACAGCTTCAACCACATCTACATTCTGCTCAGATCCAGTCAGGTAACTCATCGATCTCTATCACGGCCTCGGCCTGATTGCTTAAATGTCGCCTGCGAAACATCCTCATGCCTCCAAATCCCCACCGCCCCTACCTCCAGAGCATCGCCGCGCAAGCCCAACCACATATCACGTGGAGGTCGAGGAGCTGATGGCGGTCCATGGCGCGATGGCCGCTGTGCGTGTTGACCCGGAGGAACACCTCGCCTCCCCCGCCGCCGACATGGTGCAAGCTCTGGCCCAGATGAAGTGTATGTATGATTTTGTATGTTGGGACATGTTTATGCTTCTGTTGCTTGTATGATTTTGTATGTTGGGTCATGAGACCCATGTTTGTAATATCATGTTATGTATGGCTTTTCAAGTCTTATCTATACTTGAGTTGTAGAGTTATGTTGTGATGCCATGTTGTACAACACATACTTGCATGTTATGCGTACATGTAATATGTATTGCTATGTGTGGGGTACGCCACCTAGTTATGTGCCTTTGGTAGCCTTTCTTACAGGAAAATGCCTCCTAGTGCTTCCACTGATCCTTGGTAGTTCACTACTGCTCTGGAACACATGGATTGACCGATATGTATCCTTCTTTGCTCCAGTGTCTGTCCTTACGGGGAAATGTCACGCGATGTTTACTATAATCCTTGTAGCTTTGCAATGACTTGGTTACACTCGCTGCTGGCTGACACGTGCATTGATGAGTTACCTATGTCTGTCTCTGTACGTTCGTGCCACCTTCATCTATAACTAATCATGTTGACCAGAGTTCTCTGTCATATGGATGCTCGACCTAATCACATACGTGAGCCAAAAGACGCAAACGGTCCCGGCCAAGGTAAGGTGACAGCCGTGGGATACCGTGCGTGAGGCCGCAAAGTGATGTGATGTGTTACATGCTAGATCTGTGTGACCTAGGATCGGGGTCCCGGCACCCTTCTACGTTGCAAAAGGTCACTTGAAGACTGCCCTATTACATGGCATGCATGCAGCATGTCCACGCATGGACTTGGATGATCCAGTCAATAGGCTGATGCCAACACAACATGCATGAGTCAGGCCGACATGAGGCAAAGCTCCACTTCTTTTTTTCCTCACGTTTCTATATCTACATGCTTACTTAGCTTAGAAGCCTACACCTACACACGTGTGCTGTTACTAGTTGATTGGCGATCATGCAAACAAGTTCTGTTACCTCACGTATATATTACATTCCTTTAAATTGCTATTGTATAATGACTATTATTTTTTAATATATATAAACTATCAAGAGTTTAATTACCTTACTTCAAATTAATTAATAACCCAAAAATCCGGGTTCTCACATCATCCTCTCCTTCTGAGAATTTCATCCGCAAAATTCAAAACTAAATCTTACTATGAACCATTTATTAAATACACCGTTCAGCTATACATGAGAGAGTTGTTCTAAAGTATACCTAAGAATTAATTAGGATGACAGCCAAAATCTGCAAATTTTCCAATTAGCCATTAAAAATAAAATAAAACAATATCTATTATCACAATAAGCAAACAACATAAAGCACTTTATTTTTTTATATCTGTCTAACTACAGCATCCCTAGCAAAACAAATATTTGGACACCAAGATTTAGGAGCTAAATATTTTGTTTAACAACAAATATTACCTAACGGTTTACCCATTAGTCCCAGCACAACCTAAAACCTAGAGCTCTGATACCACTTTAGCTGTCACACCCCGAGACCGGGCCTAGGTGAGACAGCCGCCGCACGCCTATAGACCATGATGCCTATAGTCACGCAAGGCGTGATTAAGCAGGCATAAACCAGCAGTGGATCATAAAAGCTCATATATTAACTTTACAAATATCTTAACATTTACAAATATCCCAAATAAATTATTCTCTAGTCGCTTCCCACCCGCTGGTCCAGCCTACTCTCGAGGGACGGCGACCTTTGAATCTGCTTAAGTTGATCATCGTGTGCATCTAAAAAAATGTAAGGAAGCAAGGGTGAGTATGACAAGTCACACTCAGCAAGCAGATACTTCACTATTCAACAAAGAGAATGATATGATGGTGTAGATCAACAGATGAATTGAATCCAGAGGATAAACAAGGTAATATTCACTAGGACATATTTTAGTAGAAATGGATAAAACAACAGCATAGTCAGATTTAATGGAAACGAACAAGGAAAATATTGGCGTCACACATGACAGCAAGCTTCCCAACCCAGGAGTCACAAGGGTGAAATTTCACACTTCTACGCTCTTAAGAGGGGTACTCCGACGTCAACAGCCTCTACCAGAACCACACATGCTCTAGTATAGCAGAGCTCTTTTACCCACTGAGATACGACACCTTAACATACTGATGCCGGTCGCCCCTACGGATCCATCATCGACACTTTGCAGACAAGGACCGTCCCCAACGGAGAACTCAGACAGTCCCATACCTGAGCTGTGACCGGTACAATATGTTTGCCGTCGTGACACCAATAAAGATAAAATGAGATGACTGGACGGATTAATGAAGAATCTCATATCTAGAATGATATGCTTATAGCTCTGCATGAGCAAGTGCAAATTATACTGATCCCACAAAGACTTAGAGGACAACATGTCTCTCTCTCAGTTAACACAAGGATCAAACGGAGGATCAATAAGATCAAGGGAATGCATCATACTCAGATGACCAAAGGAAAACAACAATAAATAGGATTCGGGAGTGAGTGGAGTAGCTACTTGCCTCAGTAACAAAGATTTCTCCTTTCAGATAATTCTTTTCCTGCAAATAAACCCATCATCATATAAAATCCAATAGCCGTATATATACTAATATTCTCCGGACATACGGCTCAATTCTTCACTCTGGCGGCACCTACAGGCTCTGTATATATTCTCCAAACATGCAAGTATTCTCTCTCTTTTTCTTTCTCTGATGCTCTCTCTAGTCTCTATTTCTTTCTCTCAGAGCTCTGAAATAGCAGCGTGGCCAACAGCTATTTATAGGAGGTGACCAAGGCATGAACGCCTAGCAAATATCTGGCCGTAATGGACGCTGCCGCTTGACCTTCTACGTTGCAAAAGGTCACTTGAAAACCGCCCTATTACATGGCATGCATGCAGCACGTCCACGCATGGACTTGGAGGTTCTAGTCACTAGGTTGAAGCTAACACAACATGCACGAATCAGGCCGACATAAGGCAAAGCTCCACTTCTTTTCTTCCTCATGTTTCTATATCTACATGCTTACTTAGCTTAGAAGGCTAGACCTACACACGTGTGCTATTACTAGTTGATTGGTGATCATGCAAACAAGTTCTGTTACCTCACTGATTAATTAAATATGTGTCCCACGTATATATTACATTCCTTTAAATTGCTATTGTATAATGACTATATTTTTTTAATATATATAAACTACGAAGAGTTTAATTACCTTACTTCAAATTAATTAATAACCCAAAAATCTGGGAGAGGTGCCTGGGATCTAGATGTACATAGTAGTAGCCGTAGTATTAGACATTCCACGTTGGAGTGTGGCATTATGCTGGATGTTTGGAGTTCTTAGCCGGAGGCGGGCCGCGTCCGGCGTTTACTGGTAGTTTCTTTGCTCCTTGAGCAGCTCTGGTGGTCGGAGGAGGAGGCGCAGAGGAGCTTCTTGTAATACCCCTGTGTAATAAAGCACTGTGACTTTGTGTTAACCATGACAAGTCATCATCATTCGCATCATAATGATCTCAGTGGTTAAGCACTTCCATCCAAATTCCTCTCTGAAAATAGTTCAAATTCAAAGTGCAAAATGAAGTTGTTCAAAAGTTGCTGGAAAAATGTTCACCCTCTAGCAAATAATCCAAAACATTTGTTGTTAAGGAAAACAACATCACCATCAATTTGCATTTGGGTCTAAGCATTTAAAACAGTGACAAAACAGCACTTTAAATGCCCTATTCATTTTTGAAAAATTCAAATGAATTCCAAACTTGCCCAAACTTTTTGTGGCAGTGTCTAAAATCACCAGGGATTTAATGGGACACTTCCCAAGTTTTTCCCGAGTCAATAGACTGCCCAAATAATTCATTTCCTCTCTATGTTATTAAATAAAAAGAAAAACAAAAAACTGGAGAAGAAAAAGAGAAAGGCCACTGTGCACTGGGCCTAAGTGCACAGTGCCTGAGGCCCAGCCCACCAGGCCTCTTTGTCCCTCCTCCCTCTCTCTCACCTGTGCGTGTCGCCGCGCCCATGGCCGCAGCCCGCCACCCCGTCCGTTCGTCGACACGACGACGCCCACCGACGCGAGGAGGGGATAAGGACCCCCTCGTCCATCCCCCTGACTCTCCCTCACCCACTCTCCCCTTCTCCCTCTCCCTCTCCTTCGTTCTAGAGAGGAGGCCGACGCGGTCGCCGCCATCCTCCGCTCGATCCCGCGGCCGCCGTCACCGCCTCGCCTCGCCGACATGCCGTAATGACGCGCCGTTCTCGGCTACTTCCCATGCACCAACCAGAGCGAGACAGGAGCCCCCACCGCGTGCGCTACTTCCTCTTCTTCCTCCTCGGGCTTCTTCTTCTCCGTCGCCGATTCGCCGCCAACGAGCCTCCCCGAGCAGGCTTGAGCACATCTACACGCTCACGGTGAGCAGCCGCATCGAATCCCTCTCCTCCCCGTCTTTTCTCGAGCTCGTAGATGACACGTTGGAGATGGCCGAACCCCACGCTGCCGATGAGTCCGTCGCCGTCGTTCTAGTCGCCGTCATGACCGCTCGAGTACGTGGACGTGCTCATCTCCTCCCTGCGATCCCAACGCAGGCACGCGCGTGCCTCCTAGTGCCCTGCCTCACCGATCCCGAGCGCCGCCCGAACGAGCCGTCCGCCGGCGTCGAGGAGGCGCCCGACACCGGCCGTTCTAGCCCGCGCCACCGCCGTTGATCGACGCGACATCGAGTCCTCGTTCGAATGCAACAAACCGCACGCGATTTGGTGCCCTATGGCGCATTTCCGAGCTGCTCCGGCGCTGTGCCACCACGGATGCGCTCGCCGGCGTGACTCCGGCGGCCCCGCCAAGCTCGCACGCATGGGGTCCACCCCTAGGACACTGCCAGTGGGCCCCGGACCCCACTTTGACTTCATTGACCAGGGTCAACGCTGATCACTGTTCACCCCTGTCACTGACCAGTGGGCCACCTGCGCTTAATTAACTTAATTAGGTTTTTAAATTAATCTGCTAATTAGTATAGACACTGACACCAGGGGCCCACCCCTCTAATTAGTCTGTTAATTTATTTTTAACCCACTATTAAACCCACAGAGGCTGACAGGTGGGCCCCACCTGTCAGTTTGACCAGTCAGCGGGTCTGTTGACTGCTGACGCAATGCTGACATCTTGCTGACATCACATATCATTTCCGTTAATTTGAATAAATCCAGAAAATGTTTAAATCTTTTAAAATTAGTAGAAATTAAACCGTAGCTCGGATCGAAAAACTTTATATATGAAAGTTGCTCAGAAAGACGAGTCAAATCCGACCGTGCCATCTGTTTCCGTGTCGGGACCCTCTACGGAGGTGAACCCACAACTTTTAGCATGTTTCCGGTAGATGAATAGTGCAAATATACCAGTTAATAATTCCAAATTAAATCCTAAAATAACTAAAATGGTTTAGACATGCTTTTAGGTAACCCTGCACTGCACGTTAGCATAGCATGCTCTGTGTTGCATAAGTTTGCTGTGTATTTATCTGTTTCTTCCCACTCTTCTCTCTCGGTAGATCCCAGTACCGACGTAGTCCCCGAGACCGACGCAGCTCCGGAGTACGACTACACTGTTGACGACCCTTCTCTTGCCGCAGAGCTTCCAGGCAAGGACCCCCCCTTTGAACATGCTGATATCGCCTATTCTTTCTCTCTTATGCTTGCATTAGAAATTGCTACTGCTACTGTTTATCCTATTTCTGATGCATAGCCTATTTTTGTAACTGCTTGATACCTACCTGCTTATCCTAAACTGCTTAGTATAGGCTGGATAGAGACCCACCAGAGACCCCACTTTGTCCTAGTTGCCCCGCTGGATTATCAGATGACTCGATTAGCGTGATCGACAACCAGGCCCCGGCACCGCACATCATCCCCTTAGTTGTACGACACTGCTGTGTTACTATCAAGTGTCAAGGGTGATACCTCGTTTAGCACTTCTGATGTTAACTCTGTAGAGTGGCTATTCGGTCATGGTCATCGAGGGTGATTCCTCCTTCACCACTTCCGATTACGACGTCGTCGTGCAACACCTCAAGTGTGAACCTCGAGGGTGATTCCTCCTAAGTTCACCTTGACGACTACATCAGGTGGAGTCCATCTAGGGTGATTCCTTGGGTTTCCCCCTGGTGTTTGGATACACGGTTACTTTGACTTAACATCAAACCATGATGACATCGGGTCGGCCCTGAGGGGTTCCCGCGAGTGTTGGGAAGTCGGGTTGACCTGGAGGGTACCCGAGAGATAATTACGAGGCGTGGCCGGGCATTCTTAGCCCTTGCCGCAAGTCCTCGAGATGGGGCAACGGGGTCACATCGATCGTGAGTCTCTGCTCGTTACCGCATGCTACCAATGCACTAACGATTTGCATATTTGATCTGAGGGGGCCTTTGGCCCGATAGCACTAACCATCACGCGGGAATAAATATGGGTACTCTGCGTCGTATGCATCAGCCGAAAGCTCTGTCAGACATCCAGTTCAGCATCGCGGCACGGCTGGGCCGGCGCCATCCTGTAGTGGTGGTACCGAGATTCGCCCTGCACGCAACGACCCAAAGTGCATAGGGCGATGGCCCAAGACCCCTGAGCGCTTAGGATATAGACCGACGGGGACCTCTCTGCTGAGCTTTAGGTAGGGCTGCGGCGTGTCGTTTGGCCGAGGCCGGGCATGACCCAGAAAAGTGTGTCCGGCCGGAGTTAATCGAGCATGGTGGGTAAGTTGGTGCACCCCTGCAGGGAAGAACTAATCTATGCATAGCCGGATCCTCGGTAACGGACGCTCGGAGTTGTTTCCCGATCGATACAACTAGAACATAATGTTGAGATGAGAAATGAATAGTATGGCTCTGGGATTGCTTTCTCGCAGGGAGTCGAGGAAGGATCTCTGGGCGAGGTTGATAACACTACTAGTACTATATATGGTGCTGATCTACACTCTTCTAATGCTGCAAGACTGCTGAAGATGCTAGTCTTCGATAGGACTAGGCCTTCTCTCTATTCTGGCATTGATGCAGCCCAGTCCACATATACAACCTTCACCTTATATTGTTGCATATGTAGTGTAGATCCTTGCTTGCTGAGTACTTCGGATGAGTACTCACGGTTGCTTTGCTTCCTATTTTTCCCCATATCCATTTGATGCAACCAGATGATGGAGCCCCTGAGACAGCTGCCCCCGTCGACGACTGCTACTACTACCCCGAGGGTGGTTACTACTACGAGTTGGCTGACGACCAGGAGTAGGTTCGGAGGGTCCCAGGCAGGAGGCCTGCGCCTTTTCGATCGTAGCTTTTGTTTTGCACCGCCTTCTTAAAGGCTTATCTGTTTCTCTTTTATATCTGTACTCAGATATCTAACGCTTTTGCTGATGCTTGTTGACATCAAGCTTATGTATTCAAGCCCTCGAGGCCCTGGCTTGTAATATAATGCTTGTATGCCTTTATTTATGTTTTAGAGTTGTGTTGTGATTCTTTCAAGTGAGTCCTTAGGCTTGATCGTGTGCATTTGCGTGTATGATTAGTGCACCATTTTGTCGGGGGCGTCATAGGTTGGTATCAGAGCCGACTGCCTGTAGGAATCCCTCTTTCCAACTCCTTGGCCGAAGTTGAGTCTAGTATTTGAGAACTGTTTTACTAACATGGCTGTGTGGTTTACGGGCCCACGTCGCCAATTGGGTGGTATTAGGATCTATTATTCCTCTTCCTTACTCTGGGACTCTGATCTCTCTTCCTTTCGGGTTAAAAAATTACTAACTCCAACATTAGGTTCTCGTGATCACATCCACCCGGAGTTCTAAAATTACCCCCCCTTTCTTCAAGATTGTGGGCCAGGCTCTGCTTGCAGGATCCTTTTATTGAGGGCACCCTGTATTGTCACTTGCAGATTCCTTGCTCCAACAGTTTTCTCCGACATGATGTAGCCTTTGCTAGGTCATGTTGTTGTATTCCTCACCGCATGCCTGCGCGCCGCCTAGTTTGTCTAGCTGCAAGCGTTTTCGAGCTCGTACTATCCGTTTGAATCTAACTCTGTGCATGGATTGGTATGTTAACGACTACTATCATATATCTAATGCCCTTCTTGTTCATTTCCCGTGTTACATCATGAATAACTCCATACACATGCAGTTGTTATTACTAAACTGTCCCTATTGTTTTTAGTAGGATGACTGACGATCCTCCACCTCCACCCTATATTGCCACGATGATGCAGCAGTTTGAATTGAGCCGTCAGCTCAACGAGAGTTTGGTGAACCATTTGGAACACAACGATGCTCGTTAGGAGCCTGGTCCGATATCGCTTCAAGATTTCATGCGCCTCAGCCCGTCTGTTTTCCGCAACTCCACCAATCCTATGGATGCTGATGACTGGCTCCGAGACATCCTGTTTGAGATGGAATCAACTAATGTTGCTCCTGACAATTACGTCACCTTTGCGACATTCCACTTGAAGGGCCCAGCTGCTCAATGGTGGGAAAGCCACAAGGGTATGTTGCCTGCTGAAACTATAACCACTTGGCAGGAATTTCAGACCGCCTTTCATGCACGGCACATTCCTCAAGGTCTGAAGGACCAGAAGAAGAGGGAATTCCGCAAACTCATACAGGACAAAATGACTGTGGATGAATATCAGAGGAAATTCCTTGAATTATCCTGCTATGCCGAAGATGACGTCTGCACTGACGCACGCAAGCAAGAGAAATTCCGTGAAGGACTGCGTACTGATATAAACCTCGCACTTGTTGTCCTTGATTGTGTGGACTTTGCGACGCTTGTCAGCCAAGCCTTTCGAGCTAAAACTGGTCTGGCTAAGTACTAGGAGCCGCTCAAGCGCACTCGTGATGTTGGTTCGTCTTCGGGTCGACCTGCTCAGAAATGTCGAGTCTGGATCCCCCACAATGTTTATCACCGACCTGCTCCAACACCAAGGCCGTCCTATGTTGCACCTCGTCTGCCTTCACCGCCGAGACAGCTAACAAGTCAGGGTGGACAGTCCAACACTGTGGCTAGTCCCCATAATGATGGTTTATGCTGTAAGTGTGGACAGCCAGGGCACCGTGCTTTCAACTGTCATCAGGGTCAGCCCTAGAATTCATCACGTCGTCCTGTTGACCGTAAAAAGGGCCGTCGAAACCATCGCAACAGAAGCTATGGTGTCAGGCCGCCTGCTATGAATTGTGGTCAAGTCACTCATGTCAAAATGGAAGAAGCTCGTGAAGCCCCAAAGATTGTGATGGGTACCCTTCTCGTTAATTCAGCGCCAACAACTGTCCTCTTTGATTCTGGAGCATCGCATGCTTTTGTATCCCAACAATTTGCTCAGTCACACGAGTTATACATGGAAAAATTACCCACTCCTTTAGCGATTCAATCTCCAGGATCCATGTGGCAAACCACAATGTTATGCCCTCGCAACCAAATTGAGGTTGGAGGTCTACTGTTTCCAGCTTCTCTCTTTGTACTCGGACCTTCCAACATAGACATCATTCTTGGTATGCAATGGTTGACCGCCCATAGTGCTTTGCTTGACTGTGATACCAAGACAGTCCAGCTCACTCACCCTTCTGGCCAGACAGTCCAATACTCAGTCCGAGCAGCTCAGGATGCCGAGAATTAGATATATGTAATGCATTGAATGCCTCACCTCTTGAGGGAATAGAGAACATTCCAGTCGTTCATGATTTCGAAGATGTCTTTCCAGAAGAACTTCCAGGAATACCCCCTGCTAGAGCTGTTGAATTCATCATAGACTTGAAGCTGAGCACTACTCCTTTTGCCAAGCGGCCATACAAGATGCCGCCGCATGAACACCTTGAGCTTAAGGAGGAAATTGACAAATCACTCCGCAAGGGATTTATCCGTCCAAGTTCCTCTGCCTGGGGAGCACCTTCTCTCTTTGTCAAGAAGAAAGATGGTACGAATAGGTTGGTTCAAGATTACCGTCCTATCAACCAGGCAACCATTCAGAATAAATATCCGCTTCCTCGGATCAATGATCTGTATGATCAACTTGCTAGATCATCGGTGTTTTCTAAACTTGACTTGAGGTTGGGTTATCATCAGATCCGTGTCTGCGAAGAGGATATGTCGAAGACTGCCTTTGTTATTCGTTATGGCTCTTATGAGTACACTGTCATGTCATTTGGCTTAACAAATGCTCCAGCTACGTTCTCCCGCCTGATGAATTACATCTTCATGGATTATCTCGACAAATTCATCATGGTTTATCTAGATGATATTCTGGTATATTCGAAGAATGAAGAAGAACATGCCAAACATCTTCGGCTTGTACTGGAGAAGCTGCGTGAACATCAACTGTATGCCAAGTATTCTAAGTGTGAATTCTGGTTGTCTGAAGTGACATATCTCGGCCACGTGATCTCCAATGATGGCATTGCTATTAACCCAGAACGAGTTCAGGCGATTCTTGAATGGACTCCACCGAAGAATGTCAAGCAAGTCAGAAGTTTTCTCGGCCTTGCAAGCTATTGCCGTCACTTTGTCGAGAATTTCTCAAAGATTGCTAAGCCTTTGACTGATCTGCTTCACTAAGGCGTTAAGTTTGAGTGGACAAAAAAATGTCAGGAAAGTTTTCAAACACTCAAAGACAAGCTAACATCTGCCCTAGTACTTGCTCCTCCAGATTCTCGCAAAGACTTCGTAATTTATTGCGACGCATCCCGTGAAGGATTAGGCTGTGTCCTAATGCAAGAGCGTAAAGTGATTTCTTATGGCTCTCAACAGTTGCGTCCGCATGAAGAGAACTATCCAGTACATGATCTAGAACTAGCCGCTGTCATCTATGCATTGAAGTTGTGGCGACATTACCTCCTCGGTAATCGTTGCGAGATCTATACGGATCATAAAAGTCTAAAGTTCTTGTTCACTCAGCCATCTCTAAACCTCCGTCAGCAAAGATGGATGGAGAACATTACGGACTATGATTTGGGTATCTCTTATACCCCTGGCAAGGCTAATGTAATGGCTGATGCTTTGATCCGTAAATCCTAATGCTGTGAACTTGAAGTCCAGCTACAGCAACCACTCCTGTATGAAGAGCTTCGAAAGCTAAATCTTGAGATAGTTCCTCAAGGATACCTAAATACCATGGTTGTTGAACCAGACCTTGAGAAGGCTATTAAGAGTGCGCAAGCTAAAGATGCTGAAGTTGATTTGATGAAGAAAGATCTTCACCTTGAAAAGTACAGGGATTTCTCGCTGTCTGAAGATGGAACCTTGTATTTCAGAGACCGCATTATCGTACCTCGCTTCGAGCTTATGACTGACAAAGTCATGAAGGAGGCACATGATACACCGCTGTCTATTCATCCGGGTAGCACCAAGATGTATCGTGACCTCCGTCAAAGGTACTGGTGGTCTAAAATGAAGCAGGATATTGCTCGATATGTTGCTGAATGTGATGTGTGTCGTCGCGTTAAAGCAGAACATCAGAAGCCTGCTGGAATTCTGCAACCCCTTCCTATTCCTCTATGGAAATGTGATAAGGTTCAAATGGATTTCATTACTGGCCTTCCCAATTCACCGAAGGGTCACTATGCTATTCTTGTCGTCGTCGTCCAACTTTCTATGGTTGCACACTTTCTGCCTGTCAAAGAGATGATCACTGCTAGTCAGTTAGCAGAATTATATATCTCCAGAATTGTATCACTCCACGGTATTCTGAAGGAGATCAGTTCGGACCGTGGTGGTCTTTTCACCTCAAAGTTCTGGGAAAGTTTCCAAGAAGCTATGGGAACTCATATTACCTAGAGTTCAGCTTATCACCCCCAGTCCCAAGGCCAAGTCGAGTGAGTCAATCAAGTGCTTGAAGATATGCTGCGAGCTTGTGTTATTTCCTTCAGCAAGAAGTGGGAAGAATCTCTCTCGTATGCTGAGTTCTCTTATAATAACAGCTATCAAGCCAGCTTGAAAATGGCTCCCTTTGAAGTACTTTATGGACGTAAGTGTCGAACCCCTCTGAACTGGTCAGAAACTGGGGAACGACCGCTCGTTGGCCCGGATATTATCCAACACGCTGAAGAGCAAGTTCATATCGTCCGTGAAAACCTCAAGGCAGCTCAGGACCGCCAGAAGAGCAATTACGATCGCAAACAATGAGGTTTGATCTATCAACCTGGCGATCAAGCTTATTTGCGAGTCACTCCTGTAAAGTGCACTCACCGCTTTGGAATCAAGGGCAAGTTAGCTCCACGCTACATTGGTCCCTTTCGCATACTCACCAGACGTGGTCAGGTGGCATATAAATTGGAGTTGCCGCTGCAATTCTCCCATATCCACGACGTCTTCCATGTGTCGCAACTTCGTCGTTGCTTCAAGGAATCTCCGCACCGTGCAGTGGACCATGAATTGCTCGAATTGCAAGATGATCTATCTTATAAAGAGCATCCGTCCGCATTCTCGATCAAGCTGAATGTCGGACCCGTCAGAAGGTTACCAAGTTCCTGAAAGTGCAATGGTCAAACCATACTGAAGATGAAGCCACTTGGGAACGCGAGGATAATCTTCGAGCGGAATACCCCGACCTCTTTTCTTCTACCTCCTGAATTCTCGGGACGAGAATTTCTTTTAGAGGAGGAGAATTGTAACACCCCTGTGTAATAAAGCACTGTGACTTTGTGTTAACCATGACAAGTCATCATCATTCGCATCATAATGATCTCAGTGGTTAAGCACTTCCATCCAAATTCCTCTCTGAAAACAATTCAAATTCAAAGTGCAAAATGAAGTTGTTCAAAAGTTGCTGGAAAAATGTTCACCCTCTAGCAAATAATTCAAAACATTTGTTGTTATGGAAAACAACATCACCATCAATTTGCATTTGGGTCTAAGCATTTAAAACAGTGACAAAACAACACTTTAAATGCCCTATTCATTTTTGAAAAATTTAAATGAATTCTGAACTTGCCCAAACTATTTGTGGCAGTGTCTAAAATCACCAGTGATTTAATGGGACACTTCCCAAGTTTTTCCCGAGTCAATAGACTGCCCAAATAATTCATTTCCTCTCTATGTTATTAAATAAAAAGGAAAACAGAAAACTGGAGAAGAAAAAGAGAAAGGCCACTGTGCACTGGGCCTACGTGCACAGTGCCTGAGGCCCAGCCCACCAGGCCTCTTTCTCCCTCCTCCCTCTCTCTCACCTGTGCATGTCGCCGCGCCCATGGCCACAGCCCGCCGCTCCGTCCGTTCGTCGACACGGCGACACCCACCGACGCGAGGAGGGGATAAGGACCCCCTCGTCCACCCCCTGACTCTCCCTCACCCACTCTCCCCTTCTCCCTCTCCCTCTCCTTCGTTCTGGAGAGGAGGCTGACGCGGTCGCCGCCGTCCTCCGCTCGATCCCGCGGCTGCCGTCACCGCCTAGCCTTGCCGACATGCCGTAACGACGCGCCGTCCTCGGGCTTCTTCTTCTCCGTCGCCGATTCGCCGCCAACGAGCATCCCCGAGCAGGCTTGAGCACATCTAGACGCTCACGGTGAGCAGCCGCATCGAATCCCTCTCCTCCCCGTCTCTTCTCGAGCTCGTAGATGCCACGTTGGAGATGGCCAAACCCCATGCCGCCGATGAGTCCGTCGCCGTTGTTCTAGTCGCCGTCATGACCGTTCGAGCACGTGGACGTGCTCATCTCCTCCCTGCGATCCCAACACAGGCACGCGCGTGCCTCCTAGTGCCCTGCCTCGCCGATCCCGAGCGCCGCCCGAACGAGCCGTCCGCCGGCGTCGAGGTGGCGCCCGACACCGGCCGTTCTAGCGCGCGCCACCGCCGTAGATCGACGCGACATCGAGTCCTCGTTCGAATGCAACAAACCACGCGCGATTTGGTGCCCTGTGGCGCATTTCCGAGCTGCTCCGGAACTCTGCCGCCGCGGATGCGCTCGCCGACGTGACTCCGGCGGCCCCGCCGAGCTGGCACGCATGGGGTCCACCCCTGGGACACTGCCAGTGGGCCCCAGACCCCACTTTGACTTTGTTGACCAGGGTCAAGGCTGATCACTGTTCACCCCTATCACTGACCAGTGGGCCCCCTGTGCTTAATTAAGTTAATTAGGTTTTTAAATTAATCTGCTAATTAGTATAGACACTGACACTAGGGGCCCACCCCTCTAATTAGTCTGTTAGTTTATTTTTAACCCACTATTAAACCCACAGAGGCTGACAGGTGGGCCCCACCTGTCAGTTTGACCAGTCAGCGGGTCTGTTGACTGCTGATGCAATGCTGACATCATGCTGACGTCATATATGATTTCTGTTAATTTGAATAAATCCAGAAAATGTTTAAATCTTTTAAAATCAGTGGAAATTAAACCGTAGCTCGGATCGGAAAACTTTATATATGAAAGTTGCTCAGAAAGACGAGACGAATCCGACCGTGCCATCTGTTTCCGTGTCGGGACCCTCTATGGAGGTGAACCCACAACTTTTAGCCTGTTTCCGGTAGATGAATAGTGCATATATACCGGTTAATAATTCCAAATTAAATCCTAAAATAACTAAAATGGTTTAGACATGCTTTTAGGCAACCCTGCACTGCACGTTAGCATAGCATGCTCTGTGTTGCATAAGTTTGCTGTGTATTTAACTGTTTCATCCCCCTCTTCTCTCTCGATAGATCCCAGTACCGACGTCGTCCCCGAGACCGACGCAGCTCCGGAGTTCGACTACACTGTTCAAGCACCCCCCCTTTGAACATGCCGATATCGCCTATTCATTCTCTCTTATGCTTGCATTAGAAATTGCTGCTGCTACTGTTTATCCTATTTCTGATGCATAGCCTGTTTTTGTAATTGCTGTTGATACCTACCTGCTTATACTGAACTACTTAGTATAGGCTGGATAGAGACCCACCAGAGACCCCACTTTGTCCTAGTTGCCCCGCTGGATTATCAGATGACTCGATCAGCGTGATCGACAACCAGGCCCCGGCACCGCACATCATCTCCTTAGTTGTACGACACTAAAGCGTTACTGTCAAGTGCTGAGGGTGATACCTCGTGTAGCACTTCTGATGTTAACTCTGTAGAGTGGCTATTCGGTCGTGGTCATCGAGGGTGATTCCTCCTTCACCACTTCCGATTACGACGCCGTCGTGCAACACCTCAAGTGTGAACCTCGAGGGTGATTCCTCCTAAGTTCACCTTGACGACTACATCAGGTGGAATCAATCTAGGGTGATTCCTTGGGTTTCCCCCCGGTGTTTGGACACACGGTTACATTGACTTAACACCGAACTATGATGACATCGGGTCGGCCCTGAGGGGTACCCGCGAGTGATGGGAAGTCAGGTTGACCTGGAGGGTACCCGAGAGATAATTACGAGACGTGGCCGGGCATTCTTAGCCCTTGCCGCAAGTCCTCGAGACGGGGCGACGGGGTCACATCAATCGTGAGTCTCTGCTCGTTACCGCACACTACCAATGCACCAACGATTTGGATATTTGATCTGAGTGGTCCTTTGGCCCGATAGCACTAACCATCACGCGAGAATAAATATGGGTGCTCTGCGTCATATGGATCAGCCAAAAGCTCTGTCAGACGTCCAGTTCAGCATCGCAGCACGGCTGGGCCGGCGCCATCCTGTAGTGGTGGTACCGAGATTCGCCCTGCACGCAACGACCCGGAGTGCACAGGGCGATGGCCCATGACCCCTGAGCGCTTAGGATATAGACCGACGGGGACCTCTCTACTGAGCTTTAGGTAGGGCTGCGGCATGTCGTTTGGCCAAGGCCGGGCATGACCCAGAAAAGTGTGTCCGGCCGTAGTTAATCGAGCATGGTGGGTAAGTTGGTGCACCCCTGCAGGGAAGAACTAATCTATGCATAGCCGGATCCTCGGTAACGGACGCTCGGAGTTGTATCCCAATCGATACAACTAGAACATAATGTTGAGATGAGAAATGAATAGTATGGCTCTGGGATTGCTTTCTCGCAGGGAGTCGAGGAAGGATCTCTGGGCGAGGTTGATAACACTACTAGTACTATATATGGTGCTGATCTACACTCTTCTAATGCTGCAAGACCGCTGAAGATGCTAGTCTTCGATAGGACTAGTCCTTCTCTCTATTCTGGCATTGCTGCAGCCCAGTCCACATATACAGCCTTCCTCTGATAATGTTGCATATGTAGTGTAGATCCTTGCTTGCTGAGTACTTCGGATGAGTACTCACGGTTGCTTTGCTTCCTCTTTTCCCCCATATCCATTTGATGCAACCAGATGGCGGAGCCCCTAAGACAGCTGCCCCCGTCGACGACTGCTACTACTACCCCGAGGGTGGTTACTACTACGAGTTGGCTGACGACCAGGAGTAGGTTTGGAGGTCCCAAGCAGGAGGCCTGCGCCTTTTCGATCATAGATTTTCTTTTTGCACCACCTTCTTAAAGGCTTATCTACTTCTCTTTTATATCTGTACTCAGATATCTAATGCTTTCGCTGATGCTTGTTAACATCAAGCTTATGTATTCGAGCCCTCGAGGCCCTGGCTTGTAATAGAATGCTTGTATGCCTTTATTTATGTTTTAGAGTTGTGTTGTGGTTCCTTCAAGTGAGTCCTTAGGCTTGATCATGTGCATTTGCGTGTATGATTAGTGCACGATTAAGCCGGGGGCGTCACACTTCTTTAGCAGCTATTCCATGAATAAGGCCTTGGGTTCCCCAGATCATGAGATGGGGTTCTTCCTCTTGCTACTCCGTTCTTGCCGCCATGGTGGAGGCAGATGGGTTGCGGAGGAAGGCCAATCCACCTCCAGCCAAGCTGCAACTGCAGCCGTCTTCCTCGTACTTATCAGCAGGCGCGTTCCTGGTGGAGCTACGGCGCACCTGGATTGCTTGCCGGCCTCTGCCTCCGCCCTGCTTCTTCTGGTCGAAAGGCGACCTGTTGGAGCCGTGTCGGCTTTGTTCATTCCTCCCGATGTGCCATCATTAGATGGGAGGCAGCCCAGTGCATGTCAAGCTCCTGTTGCTGTTTCTTCCGGTCCGGTGGAGATGGCGCAGCGGAGCCACCACCCCAAGTGGTTCGTCCCCGGCGATGGTGGCTATGGTCTTCGGCTTGCTCTGATTTGGAGGACTGGATTGCGTTTTTGCTTTATGTTCTGGGGTCCTCTCTGTAAGATGCAAGGACTGGTCTGTGATTTTCTTTTCCTTAGGGGTCCTTGTGTAAGGTGTGCTTGTACTGTTTGCAAATATTTCTAATGCACGGTCAGGGTCCTTTGAGACCCCTCTTTTGTTAAAAAAAAACCCCAAAAATCTGGGTTATCACATCGTCCTCTCCCTATAAGAATTTCGTCCTCGAAATTCGAAACTAAATCATACTATGAACCATTTATTAAATACACCGTTCAGCTATACATGAGAGAGTTGTTCTAAAGTATACCTAAGAATTAATTAGGATGACAGCCAAAATCTGCAAATTTTCCAATTAGCCATTAACAGCAAAATAAAATAATATCTATTATCACAATAAGAAAAGAACATAGAGCATTTTATTTTTTTATATTGGTCTAACTACAGTCTCCCTAGCAAAAGAAATATTTGGACACCAAGATTTAGGAGCTAATTTTTTTTAACAAGAAATATTACCTAACGGTTTACCCATTAGTCCCAGCGACCTAAAACCTAGAGCTCTGATACCACTTTAACTATCACACTTCGAGACCGGGCCTAGGCGAGACAGCCGCCGTGCGCCTATAGGCCGTGAGGCCTATAGTCAGGCAAGGCATGATTAAGCTGGCATAAACCAGCAGTGGATCATAAAAGCTCAGATATTAACTTTACAAATATCTTAACATTTACAAATATCCCAAATAAATTATTCTCTAGTCGCTTCCCACCCATTGGTCCACCTACTCTCGAGGGACGGCGTCTTTTGAATGTGCCGAAGTTAATCGTTGTCTGCATCTAAAAAAACATAAGGAAGCAAGGGTGAGTATGACAAGTCATACACAGCAAGCAAATACTTCACTATTCAACAAAGAGAATGGTATGATGGTGCAGATCAATAGATGAATTGAATCCAGAGGATAAACAAGGTAATATTCACAGGAACATATTTGAGTGGAAATGGATAAAACAATAGCATAGTCATATTTAATGGAAACGCACAAGGAAAATATTGGCGTCACACATGATAGCAAGCTTCCCAACCCGGGAGTCATAGGATTGAAATTTCACACTTTTACGCTCTTAAGAGGGGTACTCCAACGTCAACAGCCTCTACCAGAACCACACATGCTCTAGTAGAGCAGAGCTCTTTTACCCACTAAGGTACGACACCTTGACATACTGATGCCGGTCGCTCCTACGGATCCATCACCGACACTTTTCAGACAAGGGCCGTCCCCAGCAGAGAACTCAGACAGTCCCATACCTGAGCTGTGACCGGTACAATACGTTTGCCGTCGTGACACCAATATAGATAAAATGAGATGACTGGACGGATTAATGAAGAATCTCATATCTAGAATGATATGCTCATGTCTCTGCATGAGCAAGTGCAAATTATATTGGTCCCACAAAGACTTAGAGGACAACATGTCTCTCTCAGTTAACACATGGATCAAACGGAGGATCAATAAGATCAAGGGAATGCATCATACTCAGATGACCAAAGGAAAACAACAATAAATAGGATTCGGGAGTTAGTGGAGTAGGTACTTTCCTCAGTAACAAGATTTCTCCTTTGAGATAACACTTTTCCAGCAAATAAACCCATCATCAGTGGCAGAGACAGGGGGGTGCCAGCCAAGGCCATGGCCCCCCCTAACATCACTGATTTAGGCCTAGTATGAATAGTAATAGTGATTTTCCCCTACTAAAATGGTGCTTTTTTATGGATTGGCCCGCCCTAACAAGGTTTAACAATACTCGGCCCCCTTGTCAGATTTTTGTGGCTCCGCCACTGCTCATCATCGTATAAAATCCAATAGCCGTATATATACTAATATTCTCCGGTCATACGGCTCGGTTCTTCACTCCAGCGGCACCTACACGCTCTGTATATATCCTCCAAACATGCATGTATTCTCTCTTTTTCTTTCTCTCATGCTCTGTCTAGTCTCTATTTCTTTCTCTCGGAGCTGTGAAACAGCAGCGTGGCCAGCGTGATAGGAGGTGACCAAGGCATGAACGTCCATCAAATATCTGACCGCAATGGCCGCTAACACTTGACCCTTCTACGTTGCAAAAGGTCACTTGAAGACTGCCCTATTACATGGCATGCATGCAGCACGTCCACGCATGGACTTGGATGTTCTAGTCACTAGGCTGATGCCAACACAACATGCATGAGTCAGGCCGACATGAGGCAACACTCCACTTCTTTTCTTCCTCACTTTTCTATATCTACATGCTTACTTAGCTTAGATGGCTACACCTACAGACGTGTGCTGCTACTAGTTGATTGGTGATCATGCAAACAATGTCCGTTACCTCACTGATTAATTAAATATGTGTCCCACGTATATATTACATTCCTTTAAATTGCTATTGTATAATGACTATTTTTTTTAATATATACAAACTACCAAGAGTTTAATTACCTTACTTCAAATTAATTAATAACCCAAAAATCTAGTTATCACATCCCCTGCTCGCTTTACTTTGCTTTATTAACAGAACATACTTTTCTCATATTCTTATTGTCCTTGTAGTACTCTTTTTTTATATCAATGGTTTTTGATTAAAGCTGTCATGTCTTATTTTGCATGTTCTAATCTTCAAAGTAGTGACTGATCAGCAGATAATGTCTACTCCCAGATAATGCATTTGTCACTTCTGCTCTCCCAAAGTTTGATATCCCTCTGACGATGAAGTATATGTCATCTCTGACAGTGGAAGCAAATCTTGTCGACTTGAAATTAGTGCTTCACCGGATGTCAAGTGAGCTGGCCAATAAAATAAAATAAAATAAGAAGTGAGTGCTACGCTGTTGCATAGAATCTGTTCTTTCTTATTTCAGCTCCATGTGTAATATTTTGGTTCACGTAGTATCGCTGCGAAACTGGCAATTATAACCATGTTGTCATTCCTATGATGTAGTGGATTTATTTATACTGTCCTTTGGTGAAACCAACTGGTACTGAATCAGAAGGTCAGGGATGTTGTTATTGTGCTATGGCTGCCCCAGCTGTGTACGTAGCAGAGCAGGGAATGAATGAGGAGGGGGGGGGGTACCAGGTATTCGTTACCTTTCATGTCACTTATTTTTTCAGGCATTGTTCCCAGATCTTTGCGTGGTGACATATACGTATGTGTCCCTCAATAATGGAGACAAGGAAACAATCTATGAGGTTGGTCAAGCTACCAAAAGTGAGTTGTGATCACTAGTAGCCTAATGTTGTGATTTGTAGGCTGTAAAAAAAAATTCCGGCCCAATAACAAAAATAAAAGGCCCGTTTAAAAATGCGTATTTGTCTTTTTTCTGTACGCCACATGTAAAAGTGTAATGCTGTGAAATTTTGCACATACGTAGTATACATGTGCACGTGTGTTCACAAATAAATTTGGAATTTTTGCACTCCAAAAAAATAAAATTTGAAAACGAGCTCACTAGAGGTCAGCCTTCGTAGGCATTTTCCGAATACTAGTGCGGATTTCTGGAGGCCGAGCTCCAGTGAGCTCGGTATTTTGAAAATACAAAAAAGCATATTTAAAAGTTTCAAAAAATCTGAAAAAAAAATCCATGGAAACATATATGTATTCCGCAGGAACGTGTTGAATTTCGTCGAAAAATGTTGTGACTTGTAGGCTGTACAAAAAAAAATCCGGCCCAATAAAAAAAATAAAAGGCCCGTTTAAAAATGCATATTTTTCTTTTTTCTGTACGCCACATGTAAAAGTGTAATGCTGTGAAAATTTTCATATACGTAGTATACATGTGCACGTGTGTTCACAAATAAATTTAGAATTTTTCGTACTCTGAAAAAAATAAAATTTGAAAACGAGCTCACTGGTGCTCGGCCTTCGTTGGCATTTTTCAAATACTGTAGTACTATCTATAATGCTGCTGATGCATCCTCGTTCCTTCAGTATGGCAATAAATCCTCGAACCCCATGACAGAAGAGCATCACAAATAGTACTACTGTAGTTTGGGCCGATCTAACAACATTGTTAAAAATACTACTTACTATAGTTTGGAGCCTGCTTGTCCAATATAATAATTCCACCACAGAACTGAAATCTGACTAGCTAGCTACATAACAATTAGTTTGAAGTAAAGAAATGGGCAAATAAAGCCATTTCTGCTCTAAACGTCCGTCAATTTATTAACAAAATTACTGGAGTATGAAAGATCAGTCCACCGAGACAAGCATGGACCATAGGCAACATATATTTTGAAAGACGTTTCTGCATAAACGAGAATTTTTTTTTAATAAAAGGTGGTGACACTTCCTTTCTGTGAATCGACATACATGTACTATTACAGATCTCTGGGAGGTCATAAAGTACTTCCCAAAATTATTTATTTACTAGTCGTCAACCCGTGCGTCTGCACGGGCTATCCTATTTTAAGATACATATATATTATTTACATTCTATTAATATTAGTTGCATGTTGATAGAGATTAAATTTATAATAATAATTAATAAACATGCTTGTAGAAAAGTATGATTATTGTAACACCCCTGTGTAATAGCCACTGTGATCAGCTGCTAATATTGCCAAGTCATATCATTTGCAGTGCCTAGTCATAGTGGTTAACCAAAATAATTCAAACTCCATTCTGAAAATCAACGAAAATTTATAAGTGAAATATGAAGTTGATCAAACACTGTTGAAAAAATGTTCATTAATTGGCAAATAATCTAGGAACATTTATAAAACCATCATCAATTAAATTGGAGTTAGATAAGTGACTCTAACATCCTGAAACAGCACCAAAACAGCAATATTAAATCCATTTAAAATCCTATTAAATTCAAATGAAATCCAAATCTATCCAAACAAGTTTTCGGTGATGGGTAATATTGCATTGCATTAATTGAACCAAGTTCCATATTTTACAAAAGTGTACAAGTGTCCTAGCTAATACAAAACAGAAAAGAATTAAAGAAAATAGAAAGCAGAGAAAGGAAAATAAGAAAAGGCCACTATGCACTGCCACTAGTGCACAGTGCCTGGAGCCGGCCCATCTGGCCCATTCCTCCTTCTCTCTCCTGTGCGTGTCGCCGCCGCTGTGGCCGAGCTCGCGCTCGCCGGCCGCAGGCCGACACGCCGACGCCACCGACGAAACAGTGACGAGGAGGAGATAAGGTCGAGGTCGTTCGCTCCCCCTGGATCCCCTCGACCACTTCTCCCCTCTTCCCTCGCTCTACCCCTCTGGATCTCGTCGCCACCGAGCGCCATCGCCGCCATTCGCCCCGCGCCACCGCGGCCACCGTCTACCATTCTCCTCACCGAGACATCTTGCGGTTTCACCTCGCTCATCTGCCTCGGCTGCACATCGACCTCGAGCTCGGGGAGGACCGCATGAACGAGATCGACCTCGGCCTCTTCTTCTCTGTCGCCGGCGATCCCCATCGATCCTGAGTCCCCTGCTGCTACTAAGCTAACGAAGGCTTTTCATAGCCGCTAGGTGAGCTCCGCCTCTTCCCCTGCTTCCTTGCCCGCGTACTTAGGCGCCTCCGACGAGCTGCCAGCGATGCCGTGCTCTGACCGCCGCCGCCGTTGCCATTAGCGCGCTCTCGAGCCCCAATGGCTCGAGCCAGTGGCTCTAGTGAGCTCCTGGGGTGCTACTGCTGCTGCCTAGATAATCAGCTCAAGCTCTTGCGCTGCTTTTTCGCCGAATCCGCGAGGTCCCGAACTCCGGCGTCCGCCTTCGCTCGTCGCCGGCCATTTTTCCGGCGACCATTTGGTCCAACACCGCCACCAAACGACGCGGCTTCGAACGCCCGATCGAACGCAAGTGGCCGCGCTCGAAACGGGACACTGTAGCGAATTTCCGGCCAACACCGGCGACGCGCCGCCGTGCGTTTGGGTCGCCGGCGTCACTCCGGTCGCCGGAGCTGACCTGGCCACCACCTGGCGCCCCTCTGTGCCGCTGCCAGTGGGCCCCTGGACCCACTTTGACCCGGTTGACCGCGGTCAACTGCGGTTACTGTTCACCCCAGCCGCTGACTAGTGGGTCCCGCTGACTTAATTAGCGTTAACCATTTAATTAGAATTCGGTTAAATAAATACTGACGCTGACAGTAGGCCCCACCTGAAGCTTAATTAGCTTAACTCATTAGTTAGCCTCTGAGTCAATGACAGGTGGGTCCCACATGTCAGGTTTGACCAGGTCAGCATCACTGTTGACCTGCTGATGTCAGCAACACGTCATGCTGACGTCATAATTCAATTCTGTTAATAAAAATAATTCCAGAAAATCAATTAAACTTTGAAAATTAATAACTTTTAAACCGTAGCTCAGATCGAAAAAGTTAAAACATGAAAGTTGCTCAGAACGACGAGACGAGTCTGATCGTGTCGTCTGTTTCCCTGTCGGAACCTCCTACGTAGGAGAACACGTAACTCCGATCTCGATTCCGATAGATGAATAGTGCACACACACCGGTTAATAAATCCCAGATTAATTCTAAAAATAACTAAAATGACTTAGAGGCATATTTAGGCAACCCTGCACTGCATCATAGCATCGCACGCACTGTGTTGCATTATATTTATTTGTTTCCTCCCCCTCTTCTCTTTCGGTAGACCCCGACATTGCCGTAGCTCCTGAGGTAGACGCTGTTCCGGAGTACGACTATGTCCCCGACGACCCTGCCCTTGCCGTCGAGCAGACAGGCAAGCACCCCCATTTTGAGCATTCCAATATCGCCCACTCTCTTCTCTCTTATGCTTGCATTAAAAGTTACTGCTGCTACTGTTGTCCTATATCTGCTGCATAGCCTGTTTTATTGTAGCCTACTTTTGATACCTTCCTGTTCTCCTAAACTGTTTAGTATAGGATGGGTAGAGCCTTATCAAAGACCCACTTGTCCCGACTGCCCCGCTGGACTCTCAGAAGACCCGAGCAACGGGATCGAAGATCAGACCCTGGCACCGCACGTCACTTCCCCTAAGGTGCTCGACTCTACTGGGTTACTATCGAGTGCCGAGGGTGATACCTCATCAGCACTTCTGATGATAACCTTGTAGGTTAGTTATTCGGTCATGGTAAGCGAGGGTGATTCCTCCTACACCACCCCCGATAACGACGTCGTCGTGCAACTTCTCAAGTGTGGACCTCGAGGGTGATTCCTCATTCGTTCACCTTGACGATAGCATCGAGCGGGAAGTCCATCGAGGGTGATTCCTCAGGGTTCCCCCTTGGTGTCAGACACACGAAGACTTGGTTACTATGACTGAACACCGAACCATGATACTATGCTACTAAAGACGGGTCGGCCCAGAGGGGTACCCACGCGAGCATGAATGCGAAGTGATGTGGAGTCCGGTTGACCTGAGAGGTGCCCGCGAGATAACTACGAGGCGTGGCCGGGCAATCTTAGCCCTTGCCGCAAGTCCTTGAGACGGGGCGACGGGGTCACATCGATCGTGAGTCTCTGCTCGTTTCCGCGCGCTCCTAAACCACTAAACGGTTTGGATATTTGATCCTAGGGGCCTCTGGCCCGATAGCACTAACCATCATGTGGGCATAGTATGGGCGTTCTGCGTCGTATACTTCAGCCGAAGCTTAATGGACGTCAGCGATTGAGCGGCGCGCGCCGAGTTGGACTGGTTAAGCAACTGCGCTTGTATTAAGGGGTTGCTAGGTCTGCTCTCGGCCGCCTGACGCAACGTGCAGGAGTTCCCGGGGCGATGGCCCAAGACCCCTGGGGGCATAGGTTTAGTCCGGCGTGCTGACCTCTCTGTTAAGTATTTGGTCGGGTTGCGGCGTGTTGCTTAGCCGAGGCCGGGCATGACCCAGAAAAGTGTGTCCGGCCGGAGTTAAGCGAGCGTGGAGGGTAAGTTGGTGCACCCCTGCAGGGAAGAAACTTCTATCGATAGCCTGTCCTACGGTAACGGACACTCGGAGTTGTATCCCGATCGGTACAACTAGAACATAAATTGAGATGAGAACTGGATAGTACGGCTCTGGGATTGCTTTCTCGCAGGGAGTCGAGAAAGGATCTCTGGCCGAGGTTGATGATGCTACTGTTATACTTTACATTATGTTATTCTGCTCTCTTCTAATGCTGCAAGACTGATGAAGATGCTGAAGATGCTAGTCTCCGATAGGACTAGGCTTCCCCCCCCTATTCTGGCATTTCTGCAGCCCAGTCCACATATACAGCCATCCTTTGAAAATGTTGCATATGTAGTGTAGATCCTTGCTTGCTGAGTACTTCGGATGAGTACTCATGTTTGCTTTATTTTTCTTTTTCCCCCTTTATTCCTTTGTCGCATCCAGACGACGGAGCCCCGGAGCTAGTTGTCCCCGTCGACGACCACTACTACTACGAGCCCGGAGAGTACTACTACTACGAGGAGCCGACTGACGACCAGGAGTAGGATTCGAAGGGTCCAAGGCAGGAGGCCCACGCCTTTCGATCGTAGAGTTTTATTTTGCCCCGCCTCTGTGAAGGCTTATCTCTATTTCTGTAATATATCTGTACCCAGATATCTAATGCTTCCGCTGACACTTGTATGCCATCGAGCTATGTATTCGAGCCCTCGAGGCCCTGGCTTGTAATATAAAGCTTGTATGACTTTATTTATGTTTTAGAGTTGTGTTGTGATATCTTCAAGTGAGTCCTTAGGCTTGATCATGTGCATTTGCATGTATGATTAGTGCACGATTAAGCCGGGGTCGTCACAGGTTGGTATCAGAGCCAACTGCCTCTAGGAATCCCCCCTTTCCAACTTCTTGGCCGAAGTTGAGTCTAGAAACCGAAAACTGTTTTACTAACTTGGCTGTGTGGCTTACGGGCCCACGTCGCCAACTGGGTGGTATTAGGATCTTTTATTCCTTATCTTTACTCTGGGACTCTAACCTCTCTTCTATTCGGATTTAATAAAATTTACTAACACCGACACTTAGGATCTCGTTAATTCTATCCATCCGGAGAGCTGGATATCTGTGCTTATTCCTTACCATTGATCTGATTGATAATCATTTCCTTTCCATTGTTTTGTTTAATCTTTCCATTCGAGATCTGTTATGTTTCTCGTCATCGAATGACAATCCTGAATCTACTCTATTTCAGATGGACCGTCTGTTTCCACCTCGCCCTACGACGCAGCTTGTGCTTCGCACCTGTGCTCGAGACGTCCCTGGGTTTCCAGCTGTTCTGATCGCCCTCTTGATCAGGCTGGGATACCGCTGGTACCCCGAGTACATGGTCTACGAGGTTTATCGTGAGTTCAACCAAGAGCAGTACTATGCTGATGTTCGCATCTACGATCAGCAGGATGACTCTGACACTGAGCTACACCGTTTTCACGGTATCGGCGTGACGATTGAGATGGCAGTCCATGATGCCGCCTACTCTGCTGTTGCCCGTCTTCGAGGACAGTTCAGCGCTTACTTGGATGCCTCAGAGTATCGTTATATTTCGTATGCCCCTGCGGGAGATGCTACTGGATACTACACAGCTGTCTGTGCCCCTTACGAGCCTCGTCGCTACGATCAGCGAGTTCTGATTCACTGTACTCAGGCTCTGGATCGCACTGTTCGCGCTCTTGCTGTCGAGTTATTCGCCACTCGAGCACGACTCTACGAGGCTATGACGCAGTTGCTACCAGCTGTTCGTGCAGGGATACATTCGGAGCACATTCTTTACCCGAGCAGGACCGAGATGCCATCAGGGATCGATTGGCCTGCTGTGGGAGGTCACACGCCTGCACGTGGACCTCTTCTTACAGTTCGAGACCGGGTTCTGCATTAGAGTGCACATGGAGCGCAGGATCCTTCTGCGACGAACGTCTGTCGTCCGCACTTGCAGCTACCCCATTTCAGTGGTTTTCTCCGACGTTGATGTAGCCTTTGCTATGTCTCGTTGTGTACTTCCTTACCGTGTGCCTGCGCGCCGCCTAGCATGTCTAGCTTTTGAATTTGCGCCGTTTTGCTGCCCGAATGTAATCGACGCTGTATGGATCTGTATGACTTAATGACTACTATTAAGCATCTGCTGTACTATTTAAATTCCATCACGTTACATCATGCATGTCGCTAAACCCTCGCATTGGCTTCTGCTAAACTACCCCTGTCGATTTAGCAGGATGGCTGACAACAATCCACCACCGCCGCCGCCACCTGATTACATGGCAGCGATGATGCAACAATTTGAACTCAATCGCCAATTTATGACGGGAATTATGCAGCAATTCCCTCGTCCTGACGCTAATCAGCAGCTACCTTCCATCACCTTGCCAGAGTTTATGCGACTTAATCCGTCGTTCTTCCGCAACACAGTCAACCCGCTGGATGCCGATGACTGGCTGCGTGACATCTCTTATGAGATGGAGTCTACTGATGTCGCCCCGGCCAACTATGTCACCTTTGTGACATACCTTCTGAAGGGTCCCGCATCACAGTGGTGGGCTACTCACCGACAGACCCTACCACCTGGTACCGTCGTCACCTGGGCAGAATTCAAGATTGCTTTCCGTGCCCGCTATATTCCTCAAGCTGTCATAGCTCGGAAGAAGGCCGAGTTCCGTAGTCTCGTTCAGGGCAATAAGTCTGTGGAAGTTTATCAGCGCGAGTTTCTTGACTTGTCTCGCTACGCTGAAGAGGACGTTCCCACTGATGATCGAAGGCAGGAGAAATTTCGTGAAGGGCTGCTTCATGATATTCAGTTAGCTCTGCTTGTCCAAGACTATCCTGATTTCGCCACCTTGGTGAATAAGGCTATCATGGTCGAAACTGGTCTGGAGAAGCACAAGGAAGCAACCAGACGCACTCGTGAGACGGGGTCATCTTCGGGCTCGTCCTCCCAGAAGCGCCGCATTTGGATACCACAGAGCATGTACCGTCCAGCAGCACCAGTGCACAGGCCTTCCTATGCTGCACCACGTCTACCTCCTCCACCACCGAGGCAGCCTCTGCAAGCTCCAGCACTTCGAGCTCCTGCACCTCGTCCTGACAATGGACTCTGCTTCAAGTGTGGCCGGCCAGGTCACCGTGCCAGAGATTGCTCTCAGAATCAGAATCAGTTGGCTCTTCCTTCTGCTGGCCGTGGTAATGGCCGTGGGAATTCTCAGCCTCGCTACAACAATGCCAGACCTTCTTATGGTCGTGGGCAGGTCTTCCATGTCAACATGAATGAAGACCCCGAACAACCAGCAACTGTGATGGGTACACTTCTTGTTAATTCAGTTCCTGCAACTGTTTTATTTGATTCAGGAGCATCGCATTCATTCATGTCAGAACATTTTGCACACATGCATGACGTTAAAAGTGAAGCACTACACCATTCATTAGCTGTGAACACTCCCGCGGGCCAGTGTCGCGCTTTCGTGTTCAGCCCCGATGTCATCATTGATATTGAAGGGTTGAAGTTTCGCGCTTCTCCCATTATACTCAAGTCCTCCTCGATTGATCTTATCTTGGGAATGGATTGGTTGAAGGCTCACTACGCCTCAATCAATTGTGCCACTAAAGTTGTACACCTCCTTCATCCATCCGATGAGTTAGTGAACTACCGAGCTCATGTCACTCAGAACGCCGAGGCTCAGATTTATGCCTTGAATGCATTGAACGCTTCTCCGCTTGAGGGGATCGAGAACATCCCAGTTGTCTGTGACTTCCCGGATGTTTTTCCAGAAGAACTTCCAGGAATACCCCCTGCTAGAGCTGTCGAGTTCATCATTGACTTGAAGCCTGGCACCACTCCTATTGCGAAGCATCCCTACAAGATGCCTCCGCACCATCTTATCGAGCTTAAGGAAGAAATTGATAAATCTCTTAGGAAGGGCTTCATCCGTCCTAGTTCCTCTGCCTGTGGAGCGCCGTCTCTTTTCATCAAGAAGAAAGATGGTACGAATAGGTTGGTCCAAGATTACCGTCCTATCAACCAGGCAACCATTCAGAATAAATATCCGCTTCCCCGGATCAATGATTTATATGATCAACTTGCTGGATCATTGGTGTTTTCTAAACTCGACTTGAGGTTGGGTTATCACCAGATCCGTGTCCGTGAAGAGGATATTCTGAAGACTGCATTCGTTACCCGTTATGGCTCCTATGAATACACTGTCATGTCGTTTGGCCTAACGAATGCTCCAGCTACGTTCTCCCGTCTGATGAGTTATATATTCATGGACTACCTCGACAAGTTCGTCATGGTATATTTGGACGATATCCTAGTATATTCGAAGAATAAGGAAGAACATGCCGAGCATCTTCGCCTTGTTCTGCAGAGGCTTCGAGAGCACAAGTTATATGCCAAGTACTCCAAATGTGAATTCTGGCTTTCCGAAGTGACCTACCTTGGACATGTGATTTCCAAGGATGGTATTGCCGTTAACCCGGAGCGTGTTCAGGCTATTCTTGACTGGACTCCTCCGAAGAATGCCAAGCAAGTCCGAAGCTTCCTCGGTCTAGCCAGTTATTGTCGCCGATTCGTTGAGAACTTCTCCAAGATCGCCAAGCCCCTGACTAATCTGCTCCACAAAGGCGTTAAGCTTGAGTGGACAGACACGTGTCAGGAAAGTTTCCAGACTCTCAAGGACAAGCTTACTTCTGCTCCAGTGCTTGCTCCTCCTGATTCTCGCAAGGACTTTGTCATATACTGCGACGCCTCTCGTCAGGGATTAGGCTGTGTCCTAATGCAAGAACGAAGAGTGATTGCGTATGCTTCATGTCAATTGCGCCCACATGAAGAAAATTATCAAGTGCATGATCTTGAACTTGCTGCAGTGATATATGCATTGAAGTTATGGCGGCATTACCTGCTGGGTAATCGGTGTGAGATTTATACCGATCACTAGAGTCTGAAATACTTGTTCACCCAACCGGATCTTAATCTCCGTCAGCAACGATGGTTAGAAACAATTACGGATTATGACTGCGGTATTTCATATACCCTTGGCAAGGCTAACGTGATGGCTGATGCCTTAAGCCGCAAGTCATATTGCAACAACCTCATGGTTAGGCGAGCTCAACCTCGTCTTTATGCGGAGTTGAGTCAGCTGAATCTGCGAATTGTTCCCCAGGGTCCCCTTAATAACCTTGTGGTACAGCCAGACCTTCAGAAGGCTGTTAAGGAAGCGCAAGCCAAAGATGCTGAAATTGACTTGATGAAGAAAGAGCTTCACCTTGATAAGTACCGGGATTTCTCAGTTGCTGAAGATGGAATATTATATTTCAGAGACCGCATCGTAGTACCTCGCTTCGAGCTTATGACTGACAAGGTCATGAAGGAGGCTCATGATACACCGCTGTCTATCCATCCGGGTAGCACCAAGATGTATCGCGATCTTCGACAGAGGTACTGATGGTCTAGAATGAAGCAGGACATTGCTCGTTATGTTGCTGAATGTGACGTATGCCGTCGCGTGAAAGCAGAACATCAGAAGCCTGCTGGAATTCTTCAACCACTCCCTATTCCTCTATGGAAATGGGATAAAGTGCAGATGGATTTCATTACTGGTTTTCCCAAGTCTCAGAAAGGTCACGACGCTATTCTTGTCGTCGTCGATCAACTTTCCAAGGTTGCTCATTTCCTACCTGTCAAGGAGACTATCACTGCTGGCCAGCTAGCAGAGCTATATATCTCCAGAATCATTTCACTCCACGGTATTCCGAAGGAGATCAGTTCGGACCGTGGCGGTCTTTTCACGTCCAAGTTCTGGGAAAGTTTCCAAGAAGCTATGGGCACTCACATTACATGGAGTTCAGCTTATCATTCTCAGTCCCAAGGCCAAGTCGAGCGAGTTAACCAAGTACTTGAAGATATGCTTCGCGCTTGTGTTATATCCTTCGGTAAGAAATGGGAGGAATATCTCCCGTATGCCGAGTTCTCTTATAACAACAGTTATCAAGCCAGCTTGAAAAATGGCCCCCTTCGAAGTGCTTTATGGACGTAAGTGTCGAAACCCTCTGAACTGGTCAGAAACTGGGGAACGACCTCTCATGGGACCGAACATTATCCAACATGCTGAAGAACAAGTCAGAATTGTCCGAGAAAATCTCAAGGCGGCTCAGGACCGCCAGAAGAGCAACTATGATCGCAAACGATGGGGTCTGACTTATCAACTAGGTGATCATGCTTATCTTCGTGTCACTCCTATGAAGGGCACCCGTCGTTTCGGAATCAAGGGCAAGCTAGCTCCTCGCTATATCGGTCCTTTCCGCATCGTGGCTAGACGTGGACAGGTGGCTTATAAATTGGAGTTGCCGCCACAATTCTCTCATATTCATGATGTCTTCCACGTTTCGCAACTTCGCAAATGCTTCAAGGAATCTCCGCACCATGCAGTGGATCACGAGATGCTTCAGTTGCAAGGCGACTTATCTTATAAGGAGCATCCGATCCACATCCTTGATGAAGCTGAACGTCGAACTCGTCAGAAGACGACCAAGTTCCTGAAAGTGCAGTGGTCGAATCACACTGAAGATGAAGCCACTTGGGAACGCGAGGATCATCTTCGGGAAGAATATCCCGACCTCTTTCCTTCTACCTCCTAAATTCTCGGGACGAGAATTTCTTTTAGAGGAGGAGAACTTGTAACACCCTTGTGTAATAGCCACTGTGATCAGCTGCTAATATTTCCAAGTCATATCATTTGCAGTGCCTAGTCATAGTGGTTAACCAAAATAATTCAAACTCCATTATGAAAATCAACGAAAATTTATAAGTGAAATATGAAGTTGATCAAACACTGTTGGAAAAATGTTCATTAATTGGCAAATAATCTAGGAACATTTATAAAACCATCATCAATTAAATTGGAGTTAGATAAGTGACTCTAACATCGTGAAACAGCACCAAAACAACAATATTAAATCCATTTAAAATCCTATTAAATTCAAATGAAATCCAAATCTGTCCAAACAAGTTTTCGGTGATGGGTAATATTGCATTGCATTAATTGAACCAAGTTCCATATTTTACAAAAGTGTACAAGTGCCCTAACTAATACAAAACAGAAAAGAATTAAAGAAAATAGAAAGCAGAGAAAGGAAAATAAGAAAAGGCCACTGTGCACTGCCACTAGTGCATAGTGCCTGGAGCCGGCCCATCTGGCCCATTCCTCCTTCTCTCTCCTATGCGTGTCGCCGCCGCTGTGGCCGAGCTCGCGCTCACCGGCCGCAGGCCGACACGCCGACGCCACCGACGAAACAGTGACGAGGAGGGGATAAGGTCGAGGTCGTTCGCTCCCCTTGGATCCCCTCGACCACTTCTCCCCTCTTCCCTCGCTCTCCCCCTCTGGATCTCGTCGCCACCGAGCGCCATCGCCGCCATTCGCCCCGCGCCACCGCGGCCATCGTCTACCATTCTCCTCACTAAGACATCCTGCGGTTTCACCTCGCTCATCTGCCTCGGCTGCACATCGACCTCGAGCTCGGGGAGGACCGCACGAACAAGATCGACCTCGGCCTCTTCTTCTCTGTCGCCGGCGATCCCCGTCGATCCCGAGTCCCCTGCTGCTACTAAGCTAACGAAGGCTTTTCATAGCCGCTAGGTGAGCTCCGCCTCTTCCCCTGCTTCCTTCCCCGCGTACTTAGGCGCCTCCGACGAGCTGCCAGCGATGCCGTGCTCTGACCGCCGCCGCCGCTGCCATTAGCGCGCTCTCGAGCCCCTATGGCTCGAGCCAGTGGCTCTAGTGAGATCCTGGGGTGCTACTGCTGCTGCCTAGATAATCAGCTCGAGCTCTTGCGCTGCTTTTTCACCGAATCCGCGAGGTCCCGAACTCCGACGTCCGCCTTCGCTCGTCGCCGGCCATTTTTCCGGCGACCATTTGGTCCAACACCGCCACCAAACGACGCGGCTTCGAACGCCCGATCGAACGCAAGTGGCCGCGCTCGAAACGGGCCACTGTAGCGAATTTCCGGCCAACTCCGGTGACGCGCCGCCGTGCGTTTGGGTCGCCGGCGTCACTCCGGTCGCCGGAGCTGACCTGGCCGCCACCTGGCGCCCCTGGACCCACTTTGACCCGGTTGACCACGGTCAACTGCGGTCACTGTTCACCCCAGCCGCTGACTAGTGGGTCCCGCTGACTTAATTAGCGTTAACCACTTAATTAGAATTCGGTTAAATAAATACTGACGCTGACAGTAGGCCCCACCTGAAGCTTAATTAGCTTAACTCATTAGTTAGCCTCTGAGTCAATGACAGGTGGGTCCCACATGTCAGGTTTGACCAGGTCAGCGTCACTGTTGACCCGCTGATGTCAGCAACACGTCATGCTGACATCATAATTCAATTCTGTTAATAAAAATAATTCTAGAAAATCAATTAAACTTTGAAAATTAATAACTTTTAAACCGTAGATCAGATCGAAAAAGTTAAAACATGAAAGTTGCTCAGAACGACGAGATGAGCCTGATCGTGTCGTCTGTTTCCCTGTCGGAACCTTCTACGTAGGAGAACTCGTAACTCCGAGCTCGATTCCGATAGATGAATAGTGCACACACACACCGGTTAATAAATCCCAGATTAATTCTGAAAATAACTAAAATGACTTAGAGGCATATTTAGGCAACCCTGCACTGCATCATAGCATCGCACACACTGTGTTGCATCTGTTTGCATTATATTTACTTGTTTCCTCCCCCTCTTCTCTTTCGGTAGACCCCGACGTTGCCGTAGCTCCTGAGGCAGACGCTGCTCCGGAGTACGACTACGTCCCCCACGACCCTGCCCTTGCCGTCGAGCAGACAGGCAAGCACCCCCATTTTGAGCATTCCAATATCGCCCACTCTCTTCTCTCTTATGCTTGCATTAGAAGTTACTGCTGCTACTGTTGTCCTATATCTGCTGCATAGCCTGTTTTATTGTAGCCTACTTTTGATACCTGCCTGTTCTCCTAAACTGTTTAGTATAGGATGGGTAGAGCCTTATCAGAGACCCACTTGTCCCGACTGCCCCGCTGGACTCTCAGAAGACCCGAGCAACGGGATCGAAGATCAGACCCTGGCACCGCACGTCACTTCCCCTAAGATGCTCGACTCTACTGGGTTACTATCGAGTGCCGAGGGTGATACCTCGTCAGCACTTCTGATGATAACCTTGTAGGTTAGTTATTCGGTCGTGGTAAGCGAGGGTGATTCCTCCTACACCACCCCCGATAACGACGTCATCGTGCAACTTCTCAAGTGTGGACCTCGAGGGTGATTCCTCATTCGTTCACCTTGACGATAGCATCGAGCGGGAATTCCATCGAGGGTGATTCCTCAGTGTTCCCCCTTGGTGTCAGACACACGGAGACTTGGTTACTATGACTGAACACCGAACCATGATACTATGCTAATAAAGACGGGTCGGCCCTGAGGGGTACCCGCGCGAGCATGAATGTGAAGTGATGTGGAGTCGGGTTGACCTGAGAGGTGCCCGCGAGATAACTACGAGGCGTGGCCGGGCAATCTTAGCCCTTGCCGCAAGTCCTCGAGACGGGGCGACGGGGTCACATCGATCATGAGTCTCTGCTCATTTACGAGCGCTCCTAAACCACTAAACGGTTTGGATATTTGATCCGAGGGGCCTCTGGCCCGATAGCACTAACCATCACGTGGGCATAGTATGGGTGTTCTGCTTCGTATACTTCAGCCGAAGCTTAATGGACGTCAGCGATTGAGCGGCGCGCGCCGAGTTGGACTGGTTAAGCAACTGCGCTTGTATTAAGGGGTTGCTAGGTCTGCTCTAGGTCGCCTGACGCAACGTGCAGGAGTTCCCCGGGCGATGGCCCAAGACCCCTGGGGGCATAGGTTTAGTCTGGCGTGCTGACCTCTCTGTTAAGTATTTGGTCGGGTTGCGGCATGTTGCTTAGCCGAGGCCGGGCATGACCCAGAAAAGTGTGTCCGACCGGAGTTAAGCGAAGGTGGTGGGTAAGTTGGTGCACCCCTGCAGGGAAGAAACTTCTATCGATAGCCTGTCCTACGGTAACGGACACTCGGAGTTGTATCCCGATCGGTACAACTAGAACATGACTTGAGATGAGAACTGGATAGTACGGCTCTGGGATTGCTTTCTCGCAGGGAGTCGAGAAAGGATCTCTGGCCGAGGTTGATGATGCTATTGTTATACTTTACATTATGTTATTCTGCTCTCTTCTAATGCTGCAAGACTGATGAAGATGCTAGTCTCCGATAGGACTAGGCTTTTCCCCTCTATTCTGGCATTTCTGCAGCCCAGTCCACATATACAGCCATCCTTTGAAAACGTTGCATATGTAGTGTAGATCCTTGCTTGCTGAGTACTTCGGATGAGTACTCACGTTTGCTTTATTTTCCTTTTTCCCCCTTTATTCCTTTGTCGCATCCAGACAGCGGAGCCCCGGAGCCAGTTGTCCCCGTCGACGACCACTACTACTACCAGCCTGGAGAGTACTACTACTACTACGAGGAGCCGACTGACGACCAGGAGTAGGATTCGGAGGGTCCAGGGCAGGAGGCCCACGCCTTTCGATCGTAGAGTTTTATTTGGCCCCGCCTCTATGAAGGCTTATCTCTATTTCTATAATATATCTGTACCCAGATATCTAATGCTTCCGCTGTCACTTGTATGCCATCGAGCTATGTATTCGAGCCCTCGAGGCCCTGGCTTGTAATATAAAGCTTGTATGACTTTATTTATGTTTTAGAGTTGTGTTGTGATATCTTCAAGTGAGTCCTTAGGCTTGATCGTGTGCATTTGCGTGTATGATTAGTGCACGATTAAGCCGGGGTCATCACAATTATCACTTCCATCGTCGTGTTTACGGTGTTTTGATAACACCACACATCATATTTTATATATGACCAATTAAATTGTAAAATTGATAAACTACCATCAAAGCTAACTTATTTATATGGAATAAATACATAAGTAAAAATTGATGGCTTTTCCAAAGAATTTTATTAATAAGTGTTCTTTTGCGCTACACCCTTCGGACTCTTGCACCAATGTGTTCCAATGGTGGCCTAACTACTCTACAGAATAGTGCCCACTAAATCATTTTAAATAGCACAATGATATCTAAACAGGAAAATAATGATTTATTTCCAACATTTATTTTTTACACAGTCCCACACCGTTGATGAACCGACAACTTAAGCAAAACTAAAGTCTGACGACTGTTGAAATGAATGTCTTGCCCAATATACTTTTTAAGGGATAAATGAAACACAAATTTCCTTGCGAAGTTTCTGACCTAGCAGCCATGTGAAACAGTAATATATCACTCGTTCGTCAAAAGAGAAGTATTAAAATGTCCATGAGCTCAAATATAAATCCGGAAGCTGCAACATATGATGATTAATTTTTATATGTATTTATTCATATATTATTAATTGGAAGAATATGTACTATTTAGCATGTATATGTGCAGATGTAGCAAGTGCCCAACTATAAAATATATCATCTGAACAATAGTAATTGTGAACAAACAACCCAAGACATGTTCCACTTTTAATCATTGCTTTGTTTAAATTCATTGGTCAAACAATGAACCACGCACAATTACTTTCGAAAGTAAATAACAAAGAGAAATATCTAATGGACTCATGTTTAAGAAAATAGTAGTCCACACCATCCGTATAGAAATATATAGCCATGAGGTTAGATACATGTATATTGTTTAAGTTCTTTTAATATTAGTTGCATGTTGATTGAAATTAAATTTATAATAATTATTATTAAACGTGCTTGTAGAAAAGTATGATTATCACTTCCATCGTCGTGTTTACGGTATTTTGATAACACCACACATCATATTTTATATATGCCCAACTAAATTGTAAAAATGATAAACTATCATCAAAGCTAACTTATTTATATGGAATAAATACATAAGTAAAAACTGTTGGCTTTTCCAACGAATTTTATTCATCAGTGTTCTTTTGCGCTACACCCTTCGGACTCTTGCACCAATGTGTTCCAATGGTGGCCTAACTACTCTCCAAAATAGTGCCCACTAAATCATTTTAAATAGCACAATGATATCTAAACAGGAAAATAATGATTTATTTCCAACATTTGTTTTTTACACACTCCCACACCGTTGATGAACCGACAATATAACCAAAACTAAAGTCCCACGACTGTTGAAATGAATGTCTGGCCCAATATACCTTTTAAGGGATAATTGAAACACAAATTTCCTTGCAAAGTGTCTGACCTAGCAGCCATGTGAAACAGCAATATATCACTCGTTCGTCAAAAGAGAATTATTAAAATGTCCATGAGCTCAAACATAAATCCGAAAGCTGCAACATATGAAGATTTATTTTTATATGAATTTATTCACATCTTATTAATTGGAAGAATATGTACCATTTAGCATGTATATGTGCAGATGTAGCAAGTGCCCAACTATAAAATACATCATCTAAATAATAGTAATTGAGAACCAACAACCCAAGACATGTTCCACTTTTAATCATTGCTTTGTTTAAATTCTTTGGTCAAACAATGAACAACACACAATTATCTTCGAAAGTAAATAACAAAGAGAAATATCTAATGGACTCATGTTCAAGAAAATAGTAGTCCACACCATCCGTATAGAAATATATAGCCATGAGGTTAGATACATGTATATTGTTTAAGTTCTTTCAATATTAGTTGCATGTTGATTGAAATTAAATTTATAATAATAATTATTAAATGTGCTTGTAGAAAAGTATGATTATCACTTCCATCGTCGTGTTTACGGTATTTTGATAACACCACACATCATATTTTATATATGCCCAATTAAATTGTAAATATGATAAACTACCATCAAAGCTAACTTATTTATATGGAATAAATACATAAGTAAAAACTGTTGGCTTTTCCAAAGAATTTTAGTCATAAGTGTTCTTTTGCGCTACACCCTTTAGACTCTTGCACCAATGTGTTCCAATGGTGGCCTAACTACTCTCCAGAATAGTGCCCACTAAATCATTTTCAATAGCATAATGATATCTAAACAGGAAAATAATGATTTATTTCCAACATTTATTTTTTACACACTCCCACACCATTGATGAACCGACAATATAACCAAAACTAAAGTCCCACGACTGTTGAAATGAATGTCTGGCCCAATATACCTTTTAAGGGATAATTGAAACACAAATTTCCTTGCAAAGTGTCTGACCTAGCAGCCATGTGAAACAGCAATATATCACTCGTTCGCCAAAAGAGAATTATTAAAATGTCCATGAGCTCAAATATAAATCCGGAAGCTGCAACATATGAAGATTTATTTTTATATGTATATATTCACATCTTATTAATTGGAAGAATATGTACCATTTAGCATGTATATGTGCAGATGTAGCAAGTGCCTAACTATAAAATATATCATCTGAATAATAGTAATTGAGAACCAACAACCCAAGACATGTTCCACTTTTAATCATTGGTTTGTTTAAATTCTTTAGTCAAACAATGAACCACGCACAATTATCTTCGAAAGTAAATAACAAAGAGAAATATCTAATGGACTCATGTTCAAGAAAATAGTAGTCCACACCATCCGTATAGAAATATATAGCCATGTGGTTAGATACATGTATATTGTTTAAGTTCTTTTAATATTATTTGCATGTTGATTGAAATTAAATTTATAATAATAATTATTAAACGTGCTTGTAGAAAAGTATGATTATCACTTCCATCGTCGTGTTTACGGTATTTTGATAACACCACACATCATATTTTATATATGCCCAATTAAATTGTAAAAATGATAAACTACCATCAAAGCTAACTTATTTATATGGAATAAATACATAAGTAAAAATTGTTGGCTTTTCCAAAGAATTTTATTCATAAGTGTTCTTTTGCGCTACACCCTTCGGACTCTTGCACCAATGTGTTCCAATGGTGGCCTAACTACTCTCCAGAATAGTGCCCACTAAATCATTTTAAATAGCACAATGATATCTAAACAGGAAAATAATGATTTATTTCCAACATTTATTTTTTACACACTCCCACACCATTGATGAACCGACAACATAACCAAAACTAAAGTCCCACGACTGTTGAAATGAATGTCTTGCCCAATATACCTTTTAAGGGATAATTGAAACACAAATTTCATTGCAAAGTGTCTGACCTTGCAGCCATGTGAAACAGCAATATATCACTCGTTCGTCAAAAGAGAATTATTAAAATGTCCATGAGCTCAAATATAAATCCGGAAGCTGCAACATATGAAGTTTTATTTTTATATGTATTTATTCATATCTTATTAATTGGAAGAATATGTACCATTTAGCATGTATATGTGCAGATGTAGCAAGTGCCCAACTATAAAATATATCATCTGAATAATAGTAATTGAGAACCAACAACCCAAGACATGTTCCACTTTTAATCATTGCTTTCTTTAAATTCTTTGGTCAAACTATCAACCACAGACAATTATCTTTGAAAGAAAATAACAAAGCGAAATATCTAATGGACTCATGTTCAAGAAAATAGTAGTCCACACCATCCATATAGAAATATATAGCCATGAGGTATGCTGGTAATACATGGCCAGTTTTTTTCATAATCATCACTATACAGAGGTAATATAGTACATCTATTGGGTAGCGAGTACCTGATGTGAGGGCCAACAAAATCAGTAGGCATGCTGGACAAAACTATGCTGCTGTTGCTATAGTTTCAACAAATTATTTCTTGTCTCCGGCAAGATGTGCGAGCCGCCGTCTTAGACATTGCAGTAAATAGGACATAAGAGCAACTTTAACAGACCCCGCAAAAGTGGCAAACCCGCAAAATTCCGGCGAGTATACAGGTTCGGCCAAATTTTCACTAGTGCAGAACCGGGCTGTAGTCCCGGTTTGTAAGGTCCTTTAGTGCCGGTTCTTGAAATGGCACTAAAGGGTGGGGACTAAAGGGTGGGGACTAAAGCCCCCCCTTTAGTCCCGGTTCAACACGAACCGGAACTAAAGGGCCACCATGTTGTAACATCCCCAGATCCTAACCCTGCCATTTTTGCTAATTAATCAGCCATGTCACCATGATCATCCTAAATAAATGGCATCTAGAAAATAATTCCACTTCAAGTTCAAAATTCAAAATGCAAGTCAAATAATTATCTCTTCAAACAGCAAACAAAATGTTCATAATATTGCAAATAATCCAAAAGCAAATATAAAAATACAACCTACATTAATTGAATTAGTTATATGACTCAAACAACATGAAACAGCACCAAAACAGTAATTTAAAGTGCCAATTCATTTATTAAAAATCCATATGAAATCATAATTTGCCCAAACCAATTTCTAAGGTTAGTTAATGTTGCATGGTAATATTTGGACCAAGTCCCACATTTTACAAAAGTCAATTAGTACCAAAAGAAATAGAAAGCAGAAGCTAAAAAAACGAAAATAGAAAAGTATAATAAGCAAAGTGGCTAAGGCCCACTACAATCCAAAAGTGCACAGGGGTTCTGGCCCAGCCCAGCCCGTTTCCCCTCGTCCCCCTTCTCTCTCTCCTCCCCGTGTCGACCTGGCCATGGCCGTGCCTGCGCTCGCCGGTCAAACGGCGACACGGCGACGGGGCAGGTAGCCCTGAGGATAAGGGTGGCCTCCTCGTCCATCCCCCCTGGCTCACCCTCGTCACTTCTCCTCCTCCTCCGCCTCGCACGCGCTCGCGCTCGCCTCTCGTTTCCTCTGCCGAGTGCCACCGCCGCCGCTTGCCGTCATTCTCGCGGTCGCCTTCATCCCCGAGCCGCGCCACTTTGTCCGTCGTCTCCGTCGTGTTCGACTACACCGACTGGTGCCTTCAGGCGGAGCTGGCGCGCCCTGCTTCGCGCGAATCGGGCCGGTCCCCGCTTCTGGATCGCCGGCGACCACCGGTGCCTCCGGCCTCCTCTGCTGCTACAGAACCTCCATGGGCCTCCTTGCGCCACTCGGTGAGCCACCACCTCCCTCTATTCCCTCCCCGAGCCACGTTTTCCTTCCCTAGCTAGCTGTGCTCGCCGTCGCACCCTGGCTGCCGCGGGTCCTCGCTGTCCGACCACTTTCGGTCGTTTCCGAGGCCGCGCTCTAGCTCTATTCGACGCGGCGTGCTCCTTTCACTTGAACGCGACAGAAAACACGCGCGAAAGGGCACCGTAGTCGTAACGCCGTGCACACCCGGAAGCCACCTCCGCCCGACCTCGTCGCCGGCCTTGTTTCCGGCGACCTCAGTTCCGGCCAGTGCCACCATAAGACGCGCGACCTTGCAAGCTTTCGAACGCCGCCAGAAACGCCCGATTTGACGCACTACAGAGGAATTCCGAGGCCACCGGAGTTGCGCCGCCGCGTATGGGCTCGCCGGAGCTGCCCGGCGCCGGCGCTGACTTGTCACCACATGGGGCCCACGCCGTGAGTCTGCCAGTGGGCCCCCTGGACCCACTTTGACCGCGTTGACCACGGTCAACTGTGGCTACTGTTCACAGCTGACCATGATAGGTGGGCCCCCCACGTCAGCAGCCTAATTAGCACCCAATTGCACTTAGTTAATTAACCACTGATTAGTTTAGTCGTTGACAGTAGGTCCCACCTCTAAATTAATCTATAGTTAGATTAGTATTAAAACTAATTAGCCATTGTGAGGCTGACCAGTGGGCCCCACTGGACCCACAGGTCAGGTTTGACCTGGTCAGCGGTTTTGTTGACTGCTGACGTCACTCCTGCGTCATGCTGATGTCATATTCCAATTCTGTTAATTCTGTTAATTTAAATAAATCCAGAAAATGTTTAAAACTTCAAAAATTCTTAGAAAATAAACCGTAGGTCAGATCGAAAAACTTTATACATGAAAGTTGCTCAAAACGACGAAACAAACCCGAATATGCCCTTTTCATAACCGTCACATGCCTCTAGCATGATGAACATGGAACTTTCCCCTCCGGTTCATCTGTCTGACAGACGTCCGGAATCGGGAAAGCCTTCCCGTTAAACTCCTGCTTCGTCTGTAGCACTTAATGTTGCACTAGGGCACCCCTGCACTGCGTATTACCGTGCCTTGCTATGTGATTGCTTTTGTTGCCATGTATTTATATTGTTTCTTCCCCCTCTTCTATCTCAATAGACCCCGAGACCGATGATGTCCAGATGATCGTCTACCTCATCGAAGACCCGTTGGTGTTTGTAAAGCTTCCAGGCAAGCACCCCCCCTTTTTGAGCATTCTGATATCGCCTATTCTCTTCTCTCTTATGCTTGCATTAGAAGTTGCTGTTGTTACTGTTATCCTATTTCTGCTGCATAGCCTGTTTATTGTAAACTGCTATTGTTACCTACCTGCTTATCCCGGACTGATTAGTATAGGCTGGGTGGAGACCCATCAGAGACTCCCACTTTGTCCCGACTGCCCCGCTGGATTATCAGAAGACCCAATCAATGGGAACAAAGACCAGACCCCGGCACCGCACATCACTTACCCTTAGTTGCTCGACACTATTGGGTTACTATCGAGTGCCGAGGGTGATACCTCGTCCGCACTTCTGATGATAACCTTGTAGGTTAGTTAATCGGTCGTGGTCAGTGAGGGTGATTCCTCCTACACCACCCCCGACAATGACGTCGTCGTGCAAGATCTCAAGTGTGGACCTCGAGGGTGATTCCTCCTTCGTTCACCTTGACGATAACATCAGGTGGAATTCATCGAGGGTGATTCCTCGGGGTTCCCCTTGGTGTTAGACACACGGTTACTATGGTTATTATGACTGGACACTGAACCACAATACTAAAGACGGGTCGGCCCTGAGGGGTACCCGCGCGAGCATGTTTGCGAAGTGATGTGGAGACGGGTTGACCTGGAAGGTGCCCGCGATATAATTACGAGGCGTGGCCGGGCATTCTTAGCCCTTGCCGCAAGTCCTCGAGACGGGGCGACGGGGTCACATCGATTGTGAGTCTCTGCTCGTTACCGCGCGCTCCTAATCCACTAACGGTTTAGATATTTGATCCGAGGGGCCTCTGGTCCGATAGCACTAACCATCACCTGGGCATAGTATGGGCGTTCTGCGTCGTATACATCAGCCGAAGCTTAATAGACGTCAGCGACTGAGCGGCACACGCTGGGTTGGACTGGGAATGCAACCACGCTTGTATTAAGGGGTTGCTAGGTCTGCTCACCGAAGGTGCACGTAACGTGCAGGAGTTCCCGGGGCGAAGGCCCAAGACCCCCAGGTGCATAGGTTAGTCCTGCATGCTGACCTCTCTGTTAAGTATTCGGTCGGGTTGCGGTGTATCGTTTGGCCGAGGCCGGGCATGATCCAGTAAAGTGTGTCCGGCCGGAGTTAATCGAGCGTGGTGGGTAAGTTGGTGCACCCCTGCAGGGAAGAAAACATCTATCGATAGCCTGTCCTACGGTAATGGACACTCGGAGTTGTATCCCGATCGATACAACTAGAACTGGACACTTGAGATGATAACTGGATAGTATGGCTCTGGGATTGCTTTCTCGCAGGGAGTCGAGAAAGGATCTCTGGGCGAGGTTGATAACTCTACTACTACTACTTTACTTTATACTAATCTGCACTCTTCAAATGCTGCAAGACCGCTGAAGATGTTGAAGATGCTAGTCTTCGATAGGACTAGGCTTTCCCCTCTATTCTGGCATTTCTGCAGCCCAGTCCACACATACAGCCTTCCTTTGATAATGTTGCATATGTAGTGTAGATCCTTGCTTGCTGAGTACTTCGGATGAGTACTCACGTTTGCTTTCCTTTCTTTTTCTCCCCATATCCATTTTGGTGCAACCAGATGACGGAGCCCCTAAGACCATTGCCCCCGTCGACCGCTACTACTACTGCCCTCCTGGCAAGTAGTACTACGAGGAGCCGTCCGACGACCAGGCGTAGGTTCGGAGGGTCCCAGGCAGGAGGCCTGCGCCTTTCGATCGTAGCGTTTTCTTTTGCCCCGCCTTTTTAAGGGCTTATTCTGTCTTTCTTTTTATATCTGTACTCAGATATCTGATGCTTCCGCTGACGCTTGTGCACAAGCATATGTATTCGAGCCCTCGAGGCCCCTGGCTTGTAATATAAAGCTTGTATGACTTTATTTATTTTTTAGAGTTGTGTTTTGATATCTTCAAGTGACTCCTTAGGCTTGATCATGTGCATTTGCGTGTATGGTTAGTGCATGATTAAGCCGGGGTCGTCATAGGTTGGTATCAGAGCCGACTGCCTGTAGGAACCCCCTTTCCAACTCCTTGGCCGAAGTTGAGTCTAGTGGTCCAAAACTGTTTTACTAACTTGGTTGTGTGGCTCACGGGCCCACATCACCATTGGGAGGTATTAGGATCTTTTATTCCTCGTGTATACTCTGGGAACTCTGATCTCTCTTCTATTCGGGTTAAATATTTTGCTAGCTCTAACACTAGGTTCTCATAACCGCTTTCTCCCGGAGAGCCCCCTTCCCCCTCATTTCAGAAGATGGCGTGTCATCATCAGAAGACTCCGAAGATATTCCCTGAATTTTCCCGAGACCCTTGTGCCCTTAGTCATTGCAAATCCTTACCACCGATAATCACTGTGAATAACTACACTTCCTTGCTGTTTGTATCTTCATTCCCAGTTACTCCTTTATGTACGAGATACCCCGAAATACTCCTCATTAATCCGGGAATCCTTTGAGCCTACCGCCGTGCAGCTTCTTTCGCACTACGGTTAATTCCTCACATTACCGGGATTCATTCATCCCCAGTTGTTCTTGAGTTTCCTGAAATATTTCATAATGCTATCCGATCTTCCGAGAATCTCTTGCAGCCTACTGCCTTTGAGATTCTTCTTACCTGCTTTCAACATGGTTAATTCCATATGTCTATTAATCTTATTAGCATCCTTTGTCGCCATCAATTTTGAGTCCCTTGATTCATTATGTATGAGACTGCTTTCTATTATCAATTATCCCTTAGGAATTTTCTTTCCGGCTCAGACATCATTCTGGATATGAGCTGGTTCTTGCCCAATCAAGATTCGATCGGTGTGCCTCTAAGTCTATTCAACCTATCCATCTTTGATCGGAGCATCTGATTCTGATACACCGATCTAGAAATCAAATTTCTTTGAATTTAAGCATCGAATTATTTAGATGTTTCCATAAACCGATTCCCTTGCATTTCTTCGTCTTCTGGTTGAGTACCGCTACTCACGTCAGATCCTTTGTCGTCTACCTGATCTTTTGTTGGATTAGTATCTGACAGTATCCTGCATAATCAAACATCTTATGAGCTCTTCCCTTGGTATTTAGTACCTCCGGTAAATTGTATCATCTGCTTTGACTTCGATACTCTACTTTCGAACTCGCATCCCTTGCTTTGGTTGATGGTTGTATGGATTCGTAAAACTGTCCTGATGGGTTGTATCTATGCTTCTGCCATCTGCGAGAACCCAGAAACTTCTACGAGTCATACTCTACTGGTGTTACGCCAGATAAATTTTCAACATTTCAACTTCACTAAAAGCGAGAAATGAATGAGAGGTTATCCATTGAAGAAGTGGGAGTCGACCTTGAACTGTGTGTTCATGCCCATGGACCCGATGTAGAACATATCATGGAAGCTGCTCATAAAAATAATTATTTCCTTGGTACAAGTTCATCTTTTATCGGTGGTTTGATCATTTATAGTCGTGGATCCGGCCATAGTTTCTCCCTAACCCCATTTCCCAGACAAGTTACAATACTTGTCTTCTGCAGATCAATTCACCTGTCCAACCTCTATTCTGATCTACCTACAAGTAATGCCCCTGTTAACTCGAGGATATTGTGTCATTGCACTTCCTCTAGTAAATTCTTATTGGAGTGAAACTCCATCCCATCATTCCTAGCCTGATCGGCTATATCATTATCGTGCTAATGTTAACTGTGCTACCTGGTCCTCATGTCCGGAGCAACTACCGACGACGAGCTAAGCTTACGTCGATCTTCCTCATCTTATCATTTCACCTCGAACAACAAGCTTGACTTCGAGCTTGTGTCCAATCCGTGGTTCTCATAGCCTTTCACTTCATCCTTCCTTTTTGCTTGATGTCGTCGCTGCTCGATGGCATCTTCATAGAGTCTCTCGACAAAATTTGTCGTGATCACCGTCAACACTTTGACTTCTTCAGAGATGTCAATTGAACTCATGATTAGAAATACCACCCCTGCCCCTCGATGATTTGTGATATCATCGACAACCTCCTTGTATTCCTGCTATCACAGTCTTGGTTATGTTTTGCTCATACCTTGTTTTCTTTGCTATTAATGAAGTTATTCCCTGTGTATTCATGTGGCCTTCAGAGCCAACCTTTTCTTGAAACCCCATATCATCGCTACTTCGAGGCATGATTGTGGCATCCCGAATATCAAAAGGAACATTGGAAGCGCAACACTGAATGTTTCTTGATCTATTATCCAAACACTGTTGTATGGGTAATACCATGATTCTTCCCTCGCCCCTTTATCTAAATGCTTTTGAACTCGTTGGCCTATCATGTGTATTATGCTCTACTTTTCCTTGGGAAAAGTTACACTCCTAATTCCTAGGTATAAACACATTTTCCTTTCCATCGGTTTGTTTAACCTTTCCTGTGAACTATATGGTATAAGCACAAATAATTCCCTGCTTATCAAACACCTCGATGAACACCCTTGTCAGTGTGACCCTGTTACTATTGTTGATGACAATCCGGTAACCACCGATGGATGAGAACTTTGCCTTATTGGTCCGCCTCGTTTCACAAGAAGGAAAATGGTTCTCTTCATCCCTCGCCCTTGGTACCGATGTTGCCACCGACATAACTGACAGACTATCCTCTGACTTACCTTGTTGCCGTGACCGGTAAAATGTCACCGATCTCCCTACTTTTGATCGACACCCCTCCCCTCACAGTTCCACAGGATCGGAACCTGACTCTCCTGAACAACCTTGATTCTGAAACATTCTTGCATTTGGCTTCGTATCATATCACGAACCACCCTCCGAGAGATGATCTATTCCCGATGCCCTGAACCTCTTTTCACACTCTGTTCAGGTATCAATCGGATGTCTGTCCGCTTGAAACTCCTTATCATACCTTCATACTTACCACCCGATGTTTTCTTGAATTTCAATTCGAGAAATACTTCTGCCACATTCCCTAAATTGTTCATCAGATAATCGACCCTATAAGGGTTAGCTCTCCCGAAGTTACTCTTTACTTCCCTACTTAAATCTCCGGACGAGATTTCTTGTAGTGGAGGAGACTTGTAACATCCCCAGATCCTAACCCTGCCATTTTTGCTAATTAATCAGCCATGTCACCATGATCATCCTAAATAAATGGCATCTAGAAAGTAATTCCACTTCAAGTTCAAAATTCAAAATGCAAGTCAAATAATTATCTCTTCAAATAGCAAAAAAAATGTTCATAATATTGAAAATAATCCAAAAGAAAATATAAAAATAGAACATACATTAATTGAATTAGTTAAATGACTCAAACAACATGAAACAGCACCAAAACAGTAATTTAAAGTACCAATTCATTTATTAAAAATTCATATGAAATCATAATTTGCTAAAACCAATTTCAAAGGTTAGTTAATATTGCATGGTAATATTTGGACCAAGTCCCACATTTTACAAAAGTCAATTAGTACCAAAAGAAATAGAAAAAAAAAGCTAAAAAACAAAAATAGAAAAGTATAATAAGAAAAGTGGCTAAGGCCCACTATAATCCAAAAGTGCACAGGGGTTCTGGCCCAGCCCAGCCCATTTCCCCTTGTCCCCCTCCTCTCTCTCCTACCCGTGTCGACCTGGCCGTGGCCGTGCCCGTGCTCGCCGGTCGAATGGCGACACGGCGAAGGGGCAAGTAGCCCTGAGGATAAGGGCGGCCTCCTCGTCCATCCCCCTGGCTCACCCTCGTCACTTCTCCTCCTCCTCTTCCTCACACGCGCTCGCGCTCGCCTCTTGTTTCCTCTGCCGAGTGCCACCGCCTCCGCTTGCCGTCATTCTCACGGTCGCCATCATCCCCGAGCCGTGCCACTTTGTCCGTCGTCTCTGCCGCGTTCGACTACACCGACTGGTGCCTTCAGGCGGAGCCAGCGCGCCCTGCTTCACGCGAATCGGGTCGGTCCCCGCTTCTGGATCGCCGGCGACCACCGGTGCCTCCGGCCTCCTCTGCTGCTACAGAACCTCCACGGGCCTCCTTGCGCCGCTCGGTGAGCCACCACCTCCCTCTGTTCCCTCCCCGAGCCGCGTTTTCCTTCCCTAGCCAGCGGAGCTGCCCGGCGCCGGCGCTGACTTGTCACCGCGTGGGGCCCGCGCCGTGAGTCTGCCAGTGGGCCCCCTGGACCCACTTTGACCGCGTTGACCACGGTCAACTATGGCTACTATTCACAGCTGACCATGACAGGTGGGCCCCCCACATCAGCAGCCTAATTAGCACCCAATTGCACTTAGTTAATTAACCACTGATTAGTTTAGTCGCTGACAGTAGGTCCCACCTCTAAATTAATCTATAGTTAGATTAGTATTAAAACTAATTAGCCACTGTGAGGCTGACCAGTGGGCCCCACTGGACCCACAGGTTAGGTTTGACCTGGTTAGCGGTTCTGTTGACTGCTGACATCACTCCTGCATCATGCTGATGTCATATTCCAATTCTGTTAGTTCTGTTAATTTAAATAATTCCAGAAAATGTTTAAAACTTTAGAAATTCTTAGAAAATAAACCGTAGCTCGGATCGAAAAACTTTATACATGAAAGTTCCTCAGAACGACGAGACGAACCCAAATATGCCCTCCTCATACCCGTCACATGCCTCTAGCATGATGAACATGGAACTTTCCCCTCCGGTTCATCTGTCTGACAGACGTCCGAAACCGGGAAAGCCTTCCCGTTAAACTCCTGCTTCGTCTGTAGCACTTAATGTTGCACTAGGGCACCCATGCACTGCGTATAACCGTGCCTTACTATGTGATTGCTTTTGTTGCTGTGTATTTATATTGTTTCTTCCCCCTCTTCTATCTTGATAGACCCCGAGACCGATGATGTCCAGATGATCGTCTACCTCGTCGAAGACCCGTTGGTGTTTGCAAAGCTTCCAAGCAAGCACCCCCCCTTTTTGAGCATTCCGATATCGCCTATTCTCTTCTCTCTTATGCTTGCATTAGAAGTTGCTGCTGTTACTGTTATCCTATTTCTGCTGCATAGCCTGTTTATTGTAAACTGCTTTTGTTACCTACCTGCTTATCCCGGACTTATTAGTATAGGCTGGGTAGAGACCCATCAGAGACTCCCACTTTGTCCCGACTGCCCCGCTGGATTATCAGAAGACCCGATCAACGGGAATGAAGACCAGACCCCGGCACCGCACATCACTTACCCTTAGTTGCTCGACACTACTGGGTTACTATCGAGTGCCGAGGGTGATACCTCGTTCGCACTTCTGATGATAACCTTGTAGGTTAGTTAATCGATCATGGTCAGGGAGGGTGAGTCCTCCTACACCACCCCCGACAACGACGTCATCGTGCAACATCTCAAGTGTGGACCTCGAGGGTGATTCCTCCTTTGTTCACCTTGACGATAACATCAGGTGGAATTCCATCGAGGGTGATTCCTCTGGGTTCCCCTTGGTGTTAGACACACGGTTACTATGGTTACTATGACTGGACACTAAACCACGATACTAAAGATGGGTCGGCCCTAAGAGTACCCGCGTGAGCATGTTTGCGAAGTGATGTGGAGACGGGTTGACCTGGAAGGTGCCCGCGAGATAATTACGAGGCGTGGCCGGGCATTCTTAGCCCTTGCCGCAAGTCCTCGAGACGGGGCGACGGGGTCACATCGATCGTGAGTCTCTGCTCGTTACCGCGTGCTCCTAATCCACTAACGGATTGGATATTTGATCCGAGGGGCCTCTGGTCCGATAGCACTAACCATCACGTGGGCATAGTATGGGCGTTCTGTGTCGTATACATCAGCCGAAGCTTAATAGATGTCAGCGACTGAGGTGCACACACTGGGTTGGACTGGGAACACAACCGCGCTTGTATTAAGGGGTTGCTAGGTCTGCTCACCGGCGGTGCATGTAACGTGCAGGAGTTCCCGGGGCGAAGGCCCAAGACCCCCGGGTGCATAGGTTAGTCCGGCGTGCTGACCTCTCTGTTAAGTATTCGGTCGGGTTGCGTCGTATCGTTTGGTCGAGGCCGGGCATGACCCAGTAAAGTGTGTCTGGCCGGAGTTAATCGAGTGTAGTGGGTAAGTTGGTGCACCCCTGCAGGGAAGAAAACATCTATCGATAGCCTGTCCTATGGTAACGGACACTCGGAGTTGTATCCCGATCGGTACAACTAGAACTGGACACTTGAGATGATAACTGGATAGTATGGCTCTGGGATTGCTTTCTCGCAGGGAGTCGAGAAAGGATCTCTGGGCGAGGTTGATAACACTACTACTACTTTACTTTATACTAATCTGCACTCTTCAAATGCTGCAAGACCGCTGAAGATGCTAGTCTTCGATAGGACTAGGCTTTCCCCTCTATTCTGGCATTTCTGCAGCCCAGTCCACATATACAGCCTCCCTTTGATAATGTTGCATATGTAGTGTAGATCCTTGCTTGCTGAGTACTTCGGATGAGTACTCATGTTTGCTTTGCTTTCTTTTTCTCCCCATATCCCTTTTGGTGCATCCAGATGACGGAGCCCCTGAGACCGTTGCCCCCGCCGACGGCTACTACTACTGCCCTCCTGGCAAGTACTACTACGAGGAGCCGTCCAACGACCAGGAGTAGGTTCAGAGGGTCCCAGGCAGGAGGCCTGCACCTTTTGATCGTAGCATTTTCTTTTGCCCCGCCTTCTTAAGGGCTTATTCTGTCTTTCTTTTTATATCTGTACTCAGATATCTGATGCTTCCGCTGACGCTTGTGCGCAAGCTTATGTATTCAAGCCCTCGAGGCCCCTGGCTTGTAATATAAAGCTTGTATGACTTTTTTTATGTTTTAGAGTTGTGTTGTGATATCTTCAAGTGAGTCCTTAGGCTTGATCGTGTGCATTTGCGTGTATGGTTAGTGCATGATTAAGCCAGGGTCGTCACACACGTGGCACGAGCACGCGCCGGGGGGCTGGGGGCTTTTAGTCCCGGTTGGTTACACCAACCGGGACTAAAAGGTTTAGGGGTTTTCGTTTTATAATTTATTTTTCCATTAATTTTGTGTTTTCCATTTAATTATTTTTCATTTGCTGGTATTTTACGATACTACATATTGTACACGTTATGCATATATATAAATAGAATTTCTCGTAGAACCTATCATATATATATATATATCATCGAATGTGTCGCACGACCATTCACACATACACATGTATATATACAATTTGGTATATACAATTTGTACTCTCAATTTGCAGATCATTACATGGAGGCATTAGGTCGATCTAGCTAGGTACGGGGTAATGCAATTCTCCTTTGGGATCTATGACCTGGTTGAGCAAAAATCCCGCTATTTCCTCTTGAATCGCTCGTACGCGATTCTCTGGTAGGAGCTTATCCCGCATGTCCTTCATCTTTAAAGAAGAGATCAAAATATGCATGTATTATTAGTTGTGTGTATATATATTAGATAATGATGTAAAAATTGTGAATAGTGTTCTGGCAAACGTACCCATCGGTTTCTATCATCTTTGCTCCTTTTAGACGCCATCATGCGAATGTTCTCGCAAACGTAGTATGCACATAAATTAGTCCCCGACGCCTGCTTCAGGACCTTTACGAGAATAGAATTCAATCAGATAATAATTAATCAAGCATGATAATGGTATTGAAACTAGAATTAAAGAGATGTTAGCTAGCTAGTACTACTTAATTAATTACCTTGGGTCGCACCCATGTCAGCTGTTGTTTCCATTGGCCTTTAAGCTTTTTGATGAACTTTTCCCAAGCCCTACCTGCAGGCAAAGAAAATGAATAAATGAGTTATTATTTAGTTGATATCAGGAAACGAACTAAAGAGGCCGACATAGTGCGATAATGATTGAAATTACCTGTCGAGCATCCCCTTCACGATTGAGTATTCTTTAGCATCTTTAAGTAGTGAGTCCAGTACTTGAACTTCTCCCTCGTCAACTTCAATGATTAACAAGATCCAGTGGAAACTGCATGCGCACACGTTTGTATTAAGTGGGCATGTGCATAACTCATCAACTATACTTATTAACATCTAGTAAGCAAAAACAGAATTTGTAGTACAAGACAGTGTCACTCACCCGAAGTTGTAAGGAAGTAGTATTTCTGGTTGGGTATTTAGTCGCACCAAGAACTCTAGCAAGGTATTCTCTGTGTATGGTCGATCATATTCACATGACCGTGTCTCTTCATTAATGGTATTTGGGTCAATGAACCCAATGCCATAGCGTCCAGCTTTTTTCATTTCATAGATCTTCATTCTGCATAATACCACAGAAAGAAATCACTTACAGACAATAGCAACTGACGATAGATTTATCGAGTGCGTCTTGATTGAATAACTGAAGCATTTCTTGAAACTCAACCCACAGATCTTTTTCATGGAAGTAATGCTCTGCCTTGACTTTCACCATGAGGGACTCTTTATCGGTAGTCTTGGCTTCTCTCATGTACCATTGATGCAATTCATACATTCTCGTTGAGAGACTCTTGACCTCCTCAGCCTTGACCATAGGTTCGCCGCAGACATATTTCCGTTTTAGTTCCTCCTCTTTAAACGTTTCGATGGGCTCGATGCCTAGGAGTTGTTCTACAGTGACACCGGCCTCTTCAGCCTGCCTTCTATGATCGTCGGTTATTACCAACTGATCGGCGTCGGTACTCACATGTGTTGGTACAATGACCAGGGGGATCGATTGCACCGCCTATTCTCCCAGCTGGGGAACAGTTTTCCCGCCTTTTTTAGCAGCTGCTTGGCTGGAGCTCGAGCTCGACTCCTTTTTTTGTGCTCGATATGACTTCTTGATTTCGCGCTCATAGTCTGAGTCAACATGCTTTGGAGCTGGTGGTTGAGCCATACGAATAAAGTGGTCAATGACATGCTCAGGTACTTTCTCCTTTGGCGGCGAGGGCGATTTCGGTCCAAAATGGGCCTTCACTTGGGCTCGCACTTCGATCTTGTTTTCCTCTACGGTCAGGTCGTAAGGCCGACGAGGAAGAGGCTTGAGGCTTGGACCAAATTGGTATCTCTTGCCTCCTATTGTACCGCTAGCCGCCGTAGCTGCGGCGCCTCTCTTCCGCTGTTGCTTAGGCGGCGGAGACGGCTGACGCGGTGCCTGGCTTGGAGGAGGAGGACTGGGCTGACGTGGAGCAGGACCTGGAGGAGGAGGAGTGGCCTGACGCGGTGCCGGACTTGGAGGAGGAGGAGTGGCCTGACGCATTGGCGAACTTGGAGGAGCAGGACTCTGCTGAGGCGGTGGCTGACTTGGAGGAGCGGGAGTCTGCTGATGTGGTGGCAGACTTGGAGGAGGAGCCGGCTGACGCGGTGTCGGTGGCCTTGGAAAGATGATGCAATCCTTTCTCCATAGAATGATACAATGTATGGCCTCTCCCAGTGTGCGCTCGTCGTCACCTCCAGGAATGTCAAGCTCTAGCCCCTAATATTGTGCCACCACATCATCAACCGCGACATGAGCATAGCTAGCTAGAATCGGATTGCAATGTAAGGTTGCTTCAGGGGGATTTGTATAAGCAATGCCGTCCGCCACCTTCATGGATATGTTCTTCATTTTAAAGTGTAGCCCACAATTAGTGTTATCCATGATGTCATCCACAGGGTATCTATCCAGCAGTGCCTCATCGCCCGGGGCGGAACCCACACTGCTTCTCGGCATGGATGGGACAGTGCTATCCAATGCTGGATCCGCTAGCTGATGCCGCTGCTGAGACCCCCTTTCCTGGCTAAGTGAGTTGATCTGCTGCTGCAGCAGCTGGAAAGCGAGTGCCAACTCCGCGTGCCTTGATTCTAGGCCTTGAAGGCGGTCTGCTTCCTGCTTCCTCTGCTCCTGCTCCAGCTTCCTCTTCTTCTCCTCCTGCATCTTCTTTCTCGCACGGCTTCTGTAGTCGCCGTTCCAGTCCAGAAACCCCTCAAACCACGGAACAACGCCTTTGCCTCGTGTTCTTCCCGGTTGTTCAGGATTCTTCAGGGCGCGCATAAGCTCATCGTTCTCTCTGTTGGGCGTGAACACCCCCGTTCGAGCCTGTTCTATTGCGACAATTAAATCGAGGTTGGCTCCTTTAAGACTTGCCCACTCCAAAACCTTGCCTGTCTTTGGGTCCAACGTCCCCCGATGCGCATAGAACCAAGTCCTAGACCTGGGGGGCCAGCTCAATGTAACTGGAGTGACCCCTGCATCCACCATCTGTTGCTCAGCGAGATCCCACTTAGGCCGGGCCACCTCGTAGCCACCTGGCCCCAGCTTATGGTGCCACTGCTTTTTCGTGGCATTGATCTTGTTTATTCTCGACCATTCCTGAGCTACTTCCGATTCCTTGAATTTCACGAAAGCGTCCCAGTGATCTCTTTGCTTCTCCAGTGTTCCCTTGAATTCTGGAGTCTTCTTTCCTCCTTCGACGTACTTGTTCCATATACTTTTCTTATGGTTGTTGAATGCTATCGCCATCTTCCTAAGAGCAGCGTTCTTGACTATCTCCACATCTGCATCTGTGAAATGATCTGGTAGGGTGAAATGTGACATGAGAGATTCCCAAAGCCGATCTTTTGCTCTTTGGTCGACAAAAGTAAGATCTGGACCTTCCTTTGCTGGCTTTTTCCATTCTTGAATGGAGATTGGGATTTGGTCCTTCACAAGAACTCCGCACTGACGAATGAACTTGCCCACATTCTTCTTAGGCTCGCGCGGTTCGCCATTAGGTTTGATGGCATCGATGTTGTACTTTACGCCATCCTTCAACTTTTTGGCCGGGCCTCGCACTATCCTGCTGCCTGTAGAAGATTTGCTCGATCCGGAGGGCTGAAAGAAGAAAGATCGATTAGTTAATATATATATATATATATATATTTATATGTACAAAATCAATTAAAACATGTGATGATCACCAGATGCCTGCTTCTATAAATATACCTCGCCGATATTTGTTATTTGAAGATTATCATAGTTCTGGACTTCATCTATTCGTTCGTCTTCATCGAATATCATATCACCCTCCCCGGTATTGTTCAGATATTGTGAGCCGTCATCTTCTTCATTCTCATCTGGCCGGCTCGGGGAGCGTATGATCTCGAACAGGGCCTCTTCTCCTTCTCTGCCGGCATTGTCCGCCATAGCTTCTATTTAACTAATCCAGAAGAAATATAAAACAATTTAGTACGCATCTCGAATAATAGTAGATAATTGATATGCATCTCAAATAATAGTAGATAATAGATATGCATCTCGAAATATAAAACTAAATCATAGTAGATAATATGCGCATCATCGAATATAATCTCGAATAATCGTCTCGAATATTATCGAATAATATAATCTCGAATACATCGTCTCGAATATCTCGAATACATCACTAGCTAATGTAGATCGAATACTATCGAATAATCTAGTTCACTCGCGGTGGACACCCAAAGAGAAGGAACCACCACAGGATCATACGTCCAGTGAGATCCCTGAAGAACCTGCCAGGTATTGGAGAACCTGACGTCCAGCGCAACCATGTAGCGACGGACATTCTCGTCCTCCTCCCTGAGACGGTGACGTACCACCTCCGCGGGGGATGCCAGCCTCCGCACCGAATGTGGCCCACGCGCCCGCCACCAAAGAAGCTCCGGGTCGACGGCGGGACCCGGGTTCCTCACCAAGATGCGCGCCCCTGAAGGTAGCACCTCCCAGTGCCAGCCCGGCGGAGCCCAGTCCCGGACATGGCGCCTCTGAAGCAGGACGTCGTCGCGAACGGGTCGACGACGGGGATGCGGGCCGGGCATCGTTGACGTTGAGAACAAATTCTATGCAAATATGTAACATTTTTTAAATGTTTGGCTAGGAACAGGATTCAGAATCATAACGGATTCTCTTAACCTTTAAGGGATTTAACAAAATGACGCCATTCTGGATGCGCAGAAAATGGTCCATATTTTTCCTGATCTCATCTACCCTTCTATATGTCACGTTGTCTAGTGTCAAAGGATTCAAGAAAACCATGGCTTCATCATTAGCCGGAAGTAACAGGCGCATAATGGTACGAAGCTCTCCAAATTGTTTTGGAACGGAGTCCCGGATAGGATAATTAGCTTTTTGGTACGAAGTTCAACAAAAGCCTTCCGAATATCGCTATTTGGAAGGCCTTTGCTAAAATTCGTACCAAAAAGCGAATTATTCTATCCGGAACTCCGTTCCAAAACAACTTTGAAGACCTTCGTAGCATCATACGCCTGTTACTTCCGGCTAATGATGAAGCCATTGATTTCTTCAATACTTTGATAGACAACGTGACATATAGAAGAATATATATATATATAGATGAGATCAGAAAAAAAATGGATCAACTTGTGCACATCCATAATGGGGGCATTCTTTGATCATATATATTTCACTAGATCAAACTTTGACATATGATCAAATTTTGATATATGATCAAATGTTGCATACGTCAAAATTCAAACTTTGACATATGATCAAATGTTGCATATGTCAAAATTCAAACTTTGACATATGATCAAATGTTGCATATGTCAAAATTCAAACTTTGACATATGCCAAAATTATTGCATCTAGTTACATTGGATCAAATGTTGCATCGTGAAGTATGCAACATTCAAACTTTTTTCAATATGACAAACTTTTAATACATTCAAACATCTAAAACATCAAAACATATGCATATATACATCTAAAACATAAAAAATTCCTACTCAATAAAACATCTAAAACATCAAAACATAAAGTATAAAAAACTACAATTCCTACTTATCTAATTAACATTTTTATATCTAAAATTCATCTAAACATTTCTATAACTAAAAGTATAAAAAACTAAAAAAACATTCATCTAACATTTATATATATCTAATTCATCTAATTAACATTTATATATATCTAATTCATCTAATTCAACTACAAACAGAAAAACAGAAAAAATTAAGAAAATGTGTGTGTGTGTGTGTGTGTGTGTGTGAGTTCGATGGGAGGGGCGGCCATGGCGGCACAGGGACTGCTCACATCGGGGCGACGACCGGCGAGGTGAGGCGACGGGGGCGACGACGGGGACGTACGACGACGGGGACGGGGGCGGGGACGGGGGGTGGCGACGGGGACGGGGGCGGCAACGGGGACGGCGACGGCGCGCGATGGGGGCGGCGACGGGGGGCGGCGGCGATGTCGATCGATGCAGAGGAGACGAAGAAGAAAAAAGAAGAAACTAAAAATTCGTAAGTGTTGTATATATAGGAGGGACCTTTAGTCCCGGTTGGAGCCACCAACCGGGACTAAAGGCATGTGATTCCCGTGTGCGCGGTGCAGAAGTTTAGTTCCACCTCGTCGAGCGAAGGGCTGCCGCACTGGTTTAGAAACCCAGCCGCGGCTGCTCCTTCGAGCTCCTCCCCAAAGCAGGCTTCTGGGCCTAACTCTGCTGCGCTGCCCTGTGGGCCTACTGGGCCTTGCGGGCCTGCATCCTGGCCCAACTATAGGTTGGGTTTCTAGTTATATGCAGGCCGTTGTGGCCTAGTAGGCGGGTTTTTTTCTTCATATTTTTCATTTTATTTATTTTCTTTTATTTCTGAGTTGTTTTTTTGCTTTATTTAGAGTTTCTTTGTGAATATTTTTGCTTTAGGTAAAAAAATTTATAAACTTTCTGTTAGTGCTAGTAATTTTTCAGTGAATCACTAGTAATTATAAATTTGAAGAGTTTAAATTTGAATTATTTGAAATTTATGTGAATCACTAGTTTGTGAATAACTTTACTTTAAAAATAGTTTTTTCAGTGATTTTTTTCTTATGTTTAATATTAGTGTGTTTTAAGATTATATTAAATTTGGTAATACTTAGGTTATTTAAAAAATGAAATGCCTTTGTCACATATGAGTTTTTGTCCGAAACCCTGATACTTCGAAAGAGATTGTCCATTTTGTACACGAAGTGGATCCAGTTTTACTCGTAACCCTCTCAACTTTTTAGCACATGCTGTGTGGGTGAAATGATGATATCATGCCAACTTTCAACCTTTTCAGAGTTCATTTGTAGTGCTTTTCAATTTCAAGGTCCTTTAGCTCAAAAAAATTAGTAAATGCATGAAAAATAGCAAATGAAGTCAGAAAGGGTTGAAAATTGATGAGGTGGCTTTGAATGGTGCATACTGAATGCACAAAAAGTCTGGAGTTGAAATAAGTTTAAAAAAATGGAATGCCTTTGTAACAGATGAGTTTTCGTCCGAAACCCTGATACTTCGAAAGAGATTGTCCATTTTTTACACGAAGTGGATCCAGTTTTTGCCGTAACCCTCTCAACTTTTTAGCACATGCTATGTGGATGAAATGATGATACCATGCCAACTTTCAACCTTTTCAGAGTTCATTTGTAGTGCTTATCAATTTCACAGTCCTTTAGTTAAAAAAAATCAGTAAATGCATGAAAAATAGCAAATGAAGTCAGAAATGGTTGAAAATTGATGACGTGGCTTTGAATGGTGCATACTGAAGGCACACAAAGTCTGGAGTTGAAATAAGTTTAAAAAAATGAAATGCCTTTGTAATAGATGAGTTTTCGTTCGAAACCCTGATACTTCGAAGAGATTGTCCATTTTGTACACGAAGTGGATCCAGTTTTTGCCGTAACCCTCTCAACTTTTTAGCACATGCTATGTGGGTGAAGTGATGATACCATGCCAACTTTCAACCTTTTCAGAGTTCATTTTGTAGTGCTTTACAATTTCAGGGTCATTTAGCTCAAAAAAAATCAGTAAATGAGCTGAAAAATAGCAAATGAAGTCAGAAAGGGTTGAAAATTGATGACGTTTGTCCGAAGCACAAAAGTACACGTTTCAAATGCCAAAACACATAAGCACCCTAACTATTACAAAGATTCCCTATGGTTTGTCCAAAGTGGGACTTTCCAGATATATATAAGTCCGGAAACTCACTAGAGAAGAAAGTGATGACAGTGAAGCCGGTCACATCCCAGAGTGGGATCTTTGGGTGTGAAACTTTTTCTTCGCGTGTGTCCCTTTGCGCCGTAACCATGGACAATCTTCATCATTTAACTGGATGCTCGGGTCAATATTCACTGTGAAGGGAGCAATTTCATGAAACTTTTCATAATCTTCTGACATGTCTCTCTTGTCATCCACTCCCACGATGTTTCTTTTCCCTGAAAGAACTATGTGGCGCTTTGGCTCATCGTATGATGTATTTGCTTCCTTATCTTTTCTTTTTCTCGGCTTGGTAGACACGTCCTTCACATAGAAAACCTGCGCCACATCATTGGCTAGGACGAATGGTTCGTCTGCGTACGCAAGATTGCTGAGATCCACTGTTGTCATTCTGTACTGCGGGTCTTTCATTACCCCGCCTCGTGTCAGATTGACCCATTTGCACCGAAATAAAGGGACCTTCAAACCACGTCCATAGTCAAGTTCCCATATCTCCTCTATGTAACCATAATATGTGTCCTTTCCCCTCTTGGTTGCTGCATCAAAGCGGACACCACTGTTTTGGTTGGTGCTCTTCTTATCTTGGGCGATCGTGTAAAATGTATTCCCATTTATCTCATACCCTTTGAAAGTCATTATATTCGAAGATGGTAACTGGGACAGCAAGTACAGGTCATCTTCAACAGCGTCGTCATGCATGGCACGTGTCTGCAACCAACCGGCGAAAGTCCCCGTTTGTTCACGCGTAATCCAGTCGTCAGACTGCTCCGGGTGTTTGGAGCGTAGAATATTCTTGTGTTCCTCGATATACGGAGCCACCAAGGCGGAATTTTGTAGAACTGTGTAGTGTGCTTGAGTGAGAGAATGCCCGTCCATACATATTATTTGTTTCGGTCCTAGCGTGCCACTTCCACCCAGTCTGCCCTGATGCCGCGATTCAGGAACACCAATCGGCTTAAGGTCAGGAATAAAGTCAACACAAAACTCAATGACCTCCTCATTTTCATGGCCCTTGGAGATGCTTCCTTCTGGCCTAGCACGGGTATGAACATATTTCTTTAAGACTCCCATGAACCTCTCAAAGGGGGAACATATTGTGTAAAAATACAGGACCCAGAACGGCAATCTCTTCGCATAGGTGAACTAGGACGTGCGTCATGATGTTGAAGAAGGATGGTGGGAACACTAACTTGAAACTGACAAGACATTGCACCAAATCATTCTATAACCTTGGTATGATTTTTGGATCGATTACGTTTTGAGAGATTGCATTGAGGAATGCACATAGCTTCACAATGGCTAATCGAACGTTTTCCGGTAGAAGCCCCCTCAATGCAACCGAAAGCAGTTGCGTCATAATCACGTGGTAGTCATGAGACTTTAGGTTCTGGAACTTTTTCTCTGCCATATTTATTATTCCCTTTATATTCGATGAGAAGCCAGACGGGACCCTCATGCTGAGCAGGCATTCAAAGAAGATTTCCTTCTCTACTTTGGTAAGAGCGTAGCTGGCATGACCCTGATGTATGCCGTCTTTTCCGTGCATACGTTGCTGGTCCTCCCGTGCCTCCGGTGTATCTTTTGTCTTCCCATACACGCCCAAGAAGCCAAGCAGGGTCACGCAAATATTCTTCGTCACGTGCATCACGTCGATTGCAGAGCGGACCTCTAGGTCTTTCCAATAGGGTAGGTCCCAAAATATAGATTTCTTCTTCCACATGGGTGCGCGTCCGTCAGCGTCATTCGGAACAGATTGTCCGCCAGGACCCTTTCCAAAGATTACCTTTAAATCCTTGACCATATCATGTACATCATCACCAGTACGGTGCCGAGGCTTCGTCCGGTGATCTGCCTCACCTTTGAAATGCTTGCCTTTCTTTCTTACGGGATGCCTGCTCGAAAGAAATCGACGATGTCCCAGGTACATATTCTTCTTACAATTATCCAAATATATACTGTCGATATCATCCAAACAGTGCGTGCATGCGCGGTATCCCTTGTTTGTCTGTCCTGAAAGGTTACTGAGAGCAGGCCAATCATTGATGGTCACAAATAGCAACACATGTAGGTCAAATTCTTCCTGATCGAGCTCATCCCACGCACGTACACCTTTTCCATTCCACGGCTATAAGAGTTCTTCAACTAATGGCCTTAGGTACACATCAATGTCGTTGCCGGGTTGCTTAGGGCCTTGGATGAGCAATGGCATCATAATGAACTTCCGCTTCATGCACAACCAAGGAGGAAGGTTATACATACATAGAGTCACAGGCCAGGTGCTATGATGGCTGCTCTACTCCCCAAAAGGATTAATGCCATCTGCGCTTAGACCAAACCATACGTTCCTTGCGTCATCTGCAAAGTCCCTCCACTTCCTCTCGATTTTTCTCCACTGCGACCCGTCAGCGGGCACTCTCAACTTCCCGTCTTTCTTACGGTCCTCTTTGTGCGATCGCATCAACTTGGCATGCTCTTTGTTTTGGAACAAATGTTTCAACCGTGGTATTATAGGAGCATACCACATCACCTTGGCAGGAATCTTCTTCCTGGGGCACTCGCCCTCGACATCACCATGGTCATCGCGGCTGATCTTATAGCGCAATGCACCGCATACCGGGCATGCGTTCAAATCCTCGTACTCACTGCGGTAGAGGATTTAGTCATTAGGGCATGCATGTATCTTCTGCACCTCAAATCCTAGAGGGCAGACAACCTTCTTTGCTTCGTACGTACTCTCGGGCAATTCATTGTCCTTTGGAAGCATCTTCTTTAACATTATCAGCAAGTTTCCAAATCCCTTGTCAGACACACCATTCTCTGCCTTCCATTGCAGCAATTCCAGTGTGGTGCCCAGCTTTTTCTTGTCAGCTTCGCAATTTGGGTACAACAATTTCTTGTGATCCTCTAACATGTGGTGCAACTTCAGTCTCTCCTTTTCACTTGCGCAGTTTCTCTTTGCATCAGCAATGGCCCGACCTAGATCATCAACGGGCTCATCTGATGCCTCTTCTTCAGCTTCTTCCCGCATTGCCGGCTCAGCTTCTTCCCCCATTGTTGTACCATCGTATTCAGGGAACCCATGGCCAGGATAGCTGTCGTCGTCCTCTTCTTCTTCATTGTCTTCCATCATAACCCCTCTTTCTCCGTGCTTGGTCCAAACATTATAGTGGGGCATGAAACTGGACTCAAACAGGTGCTAGTGAATGGTTCTTGAGTTAGAGTAATTGTGATCATTCTTACAGCCAGCACATGGACAAGACATAAAACCATCCGCCCGCTTGTTTGCCTCAGCCGCAAGCAGAAAAGTATGCACGCCTTTAACGAACTGGGGAGAGCATCGGTCATCGTACATCCATTGCCAGCTCATCTTCATTACACAACACCGAAAAGACCAAATTAATACAAGTTCATACACACTTATTCTCATAAAACAACATACAAACTCTCTAGCTAAAGCATTTAAATGCAACAACAAATGCGATCAAGATCGCAACTAAGGTAACAATTGATCCAACAGCATAATGATACCAAGCCTCACTATCAATGGCATATTTTCTAATCTTCAAGCGCATTTTCTCCATCTTGATCTTGTGATCATCGACGACATCGGCAACATGCAACTCCAATTCCATCTTCTCCTCCTAAATTATTTTCAATTTTTCTTTCAAATACTTGTTTTCTTTTTCAACTAAATTTAGCCTCTTGACAATAGGGTCAGTTGGAATTTCCGGTTCACATACCTCCTAGATAAAAATATCTATGTCAACTTGATGGGCATAATTTGTCATAAACACGAAATGCAACAAATAGTTATAAAAGAGAATATACCACATCCGAATCATAAACCGAACGAGGGCCGACGGGGACGGATATCAAAACCATGGCACTATGTATAACAAACAATGTACGGGTAAGAAAATTATACAAGTAACTATATATCTAAATCACAGAAACATGATTTTTTTTATATAAAAAAGATAAGAACAAGAGGCTCACCACAAGGTGGTGCCGGCGACGGGACGGTGCGGGCGATCTACGGTGGTTAGGACGGAGACGGGAAGGCACTAAGTAAACCACACCTACATATGCAAATTAAGAGTTATTTTGAGCTCAAATTGCATATAAATCAATTAAACTACCACATATAATTCCTCCCAAACTAAAACCCACAAATCACTATACTTATAGAGCATTGCAAGAGCTAATCTAGCAACGAAAGATGAAAGGACAAAGTTGCTAACCTTTGTGATAACTTGGATGGATGGGGTGCCTTCAAATCTTGACAAATTTTGGCAAAAATGGAGGATGAGCTCGAGAGGAGAGGAAGAAAACAGAGAGGAGAGGAAAGGGGAAGAACAGAGAGCTCGGGCTCGACGAAGGGTTTATGCAGGATGATCTTTAGTGCCGGTTGGTTATACGAACCGGGACTAAAGATGCATCTCTAGTCCCGGTTCTTGCCACGAACCAGGACTAAAGGTGTTGGCGGGGCCCCAACCTGACACCAGCCTGCCACCACCTCTTTAGTCCCGGTTCGTGGCACGAACCGGTACTAAAGGTTCGAAACGAACCGGGACTAATGAGCGTCGCCCGCCTAGCCGTTGGAACCGGCACTAATGGTCACATTAGTGCCGGTTCATTTACAAACCGGGACTAATGAGCTGAACATTAGGCCCTTTTTCTACTAGTGTTTCTGGCCAGAACAGAGCCCGTATACTCGCCCGGCCCGTAATTTTTTTTACCGCGGCCCGCAAACCGCCCCCCCCCGACCAGTATATCTACGTGTTCGCGGTGCATTTGCGGGTCGAAACCCTATCCCCCCGCCGCCGCGTCTCTCCGCAATTCCCCACTCCACTCCTCACATTTCTCGCCGCCGGTGAGCCGCATTCCGCCTCCAGCCGCCATGTGGGGCCGCATGTGGAGCTCCGGCCACGGCTCCGGGAGTAGATCCGGCGGCGGCGGCGACCCCGAGCGCGAGCGGCGTGTCCGCTCGGACGGCACGAGGAAGTGGACGAACCGGGGCCTCTCGCCGCCGGCGAGCTTCCGCGTCCGCGGGACGGAGGAATACGACCGTCGGCATGGGCGTACGCCCTCCTCCGCCGCGGGCTCGTCCTCCGGCACCAGATCTTCCCATGCCGCGAGCTCTTCCCACGCCGCGAGCTCTTCCTCTTCCGGCGCAAGACTTCTCCCCGTGAAGAGGGAGTGGTCGGAGGAGCCGGAGGAGATCGAGGTCATCGCTGTCAAGCAGGAGCCCGAGGAGATCGTGTGCCGCGGTGTCGTCGGGCCCGAGGACTTCGTCGCCGATGTCGACGCGGTTGCGGCCACCATTGCCGAACGCAGCTTGCGCGAGGAGGCGGAGCGCCGGCGCCACCACGAGGAACTCGACGACCTCGTGTTCAAGCAGGCGGTCGCGGCAAACCTTGCCGCCAAGGAGAAGGACGATGAGTGGCGGCGCATCCGCGAGGAGCAGAAGCAGAAGTACATCGACCCCGGCAGCTCCGACGAGGAGGATTGAGTTCCTCCACCGCGTCGTCCATGGCCGCGAGCTCGCTGCCGTGAGATCCCTACCCCCTCTAGTACTAGTAGTGTATGTAGTATGTAGTATGAACTAGTGTTTGTAATGAATTAGTGTTTGATCATGTAGTATATGTAGTATGTGATGAACTACTACGGTTGCAATTTCTCCCGCGAAACTTTTTTTCAAATTATGCAGTTCCATATACGGTTTCTGTTCGGCTGCGCACGTTTTCGACCTGCAAACGAGATCTGCGTCGAACTGCAAACGCGTTTTGTGGGTCCGGATTTTGCGGGGTCTGCTAGAGTTGCTCTAATTTGCTCCTGCAGCAGGTATCTTTGTAGTGGCGCCGTCTTAGTTATCTGGCGGGAAAAGCTGGATAAGACAATCAGATTCAGCATTTACTCAAGAGAAAAAGACCAGAACGGGGGTTGTGACAAAGAGAAAGAGAGGATTTTGACACAGGCTGCGACTTACATTGCACGAATGCACGTACACATAGGTAAGCTGACTTCCGAAGCAAGTTGATCGATTCCGGCCGGCCAGACGCGCTAGTAGCTAGGACGTACATATGTACAGGTAACGGAGTTCAATTTCTACTGGCTGCTAACATACGCACGTGAGAGAGACCATTGTTCCCAAGTTCGCAACAGAATCGTGGCCGTACTGACCTGCTGCATCGGCCTGTGAACGGCAACAAATCCTTCCGACGTGATTCGTTTGTCCGGCGAGAAGCACACAACCTCCTGACCGAGCATGCACTTGATTAATCTTTCTGGACGGAAACAAAGGCACGTGAGCATGGTTGTGTTTAAATCTAACAAATAGATCTGATTAGATGGTGGGTGAGAGAAGATGCGGAGGAGGATGAAGGAGACAGAGGTTAGGACGGTTATAACTTCCACAAAACATATGGTTCGTAGTTTTTTTCATGGACTGCATGCAGGGATTTTTTTTTCTTTGGTTATAAGATGGGAATTTCTAACGGGTTGATCAACCCCGTAATAATGTGGTCCCACGTGATTAGCGGCTGATATATTCTGATTAACATGTGAATTTCTGGTGTGCAGTTTTTTTTGGTGTCAAAGAAGTTGCTGAGCAGCACACGTGAGCAACTCGTTTATGGTTAGCTGGCTGGACTCTGAACAGTAGAGACAATCAGAGAAGCCTCAAACTTGATGTGTCTATGACACGATCGCATGGGCCTAATAGATAACATAATATTACATAACAAACCTGAGAGGACACGATAGCATGGAGTTTTTTTTACCTGGACACATGGAGTTCTAATCGGATTGCTACAGACCACCTTAGTATGCATGCACCATGATTAAATCTGGGCGTTCACCATGATTAAATCTGGGCATTATAGCTCGGTCCCACTAATTTTTTTCTGAGATTTATTAAAAAAGTTTTATTTGAACTAAGAGGATTAGTTGGTTTAATCTGCACTGGTTATATTTGTTCTGCAAATTTATTATAAAAGTTTATTTGAACCAAGGGGATTAGTTGGTTTAATCTGCACCGTTATAACTTGGTCCCACCAGATGAGCGGTTCCTAATTTCGGATTAATGTGGGAATTTCTTGGGAGTGCCTAATTAGTAAAAAAAAGTTTTATTTGAACTAAGAGGATTAGTTGGTTTAATCTGCACTGGTTATATTTCTTCTGCAGATTTATTATAAAAGTTTATTTGAACCAAGGGGATTAGTTGGTTTAATCTGCACCGTTATAACTAGGTTCCACCAGATGAGCGGTTCCTAATTTTTGATTAACGTTGGAATTTCTTAGGAGTGCCTAATTAGTATAAGTATAGATAGATAGATAGATATAGAAGTATAGATATAGAAGTATAGATATAGATATAGATAGATATAGATATAGAAGTATAGATATAGATATAGATAGATAGATAGATAGATATAGATGGGTGATCACATCCACACATCCATAGATCGAGGACCCATAGTCTTACAATCTCACTGTACCGCGAGCCCGATGTTGAACGACAATTGGTTGTAGCAGTCGAGGTTATTCCCGTAGCCGATGCCGAAGATGTCACAATAGCGCTTGTAGAACCCGATCCGATCGGCCACCTTGTGCGTTCTGCCCCTTGCCGCATTCGATCCCGCCGTTGATGACGTTGGTGATCACGCCGTACCCGGGTACCCGTCCGGCCGCGCTGTCCCCTGGCCGTCGGCCTCCACAACCCTGTGATCATGTCGTGGCGCGACAGCTTGTTGGACTGCGTCGTCATCCAGAACCAGGTCGCCGTCTTGAACGCCACCGTCGGGTCCGTGGCCACCAGGTCCGGGTCGTTCAGCAGGTCCACCCCGATCGCGTGGCCCGCCGGTCCGTAGTTGTAGTTTTTTTTTTGAGGATCAATGCCGCCGCTTTATTTCTTAAACGAAACTAGGAATGTCGTCCGAAATAACGTCCAGAATGAAATCTGGCGGAACAGAAAACCAAACCTTACATAGATCATCACCTAACCCTACCTTAGCTAATTTATCAGCGGCTCTATTGGCATTCCGGCTAACCCATGTCACCTTCGACTCCCCAAAGTTGAGCAACTTTTCCTTGATCTCCTGAACGCAAGGGCCAAGCACCGAGAGGTCCTTCAGCGGGTTGTTGATGGCTACTACCACATTAGCATTATCCAGCTCCAGATGAAGTCTGTCCACATTAAGCTCTTCAGCAACCTGCATGGCCCGTTTGCACGCTTGGATTTCCACCATCTCCGGACCTGCAGCATGGTTAAAAACATGGCACGCAGCCGCACGAAAACCGCCATTGTGGTCCCGCAGCACCACACCCGCGCCGCTTTTGTTCTGCTGCTTCGACAAGGCACCATCAGAGTTAGCCTTGGTCCATCCAATGGCAGGGGCAGTCCAGCGCGCCTTCTCTACAGGTTCCCCCCGCTCGCTTCTGGGAGCATGAATCACCTTCCATACAGCTGCAAGAGAGGTCACTCTGTTCACAATATCAGCTGGGTCTTCGATGCGCTTCCCGTCTCTGGCTTCATTCCGTGCCAACCACAAACCATACACCGCTTGAATCATCATGCCTCGCTCGTCGTCCGGTGCATCCGCAAGCCAGTCGAACAACCAGTGTGAGAGAGCGTTTTGGGAATCAATCTGACACGGTGGGGTCGCCACCACAATTCCCTTTTCCAAACGCAGCTTCTTCCAGAACAGAACCGAGTGGGGACAGCCCCAGAATCGGTGATGTATAGTTTCTTCCCTCCCACAGGCCACACAGAACACACCCGGCTTGATACTCCTCCTCTGCAATTCATGACCCACCGCTAATCCATTCCTTAGAAGCCTCCACATATGAATCTTGGCCTTGCCCGGAGCGGAAGTGTCCCACAGCGCCGTCCAGCTTCTATGATTTCTAACCGAGGAGGACGCCTCAGGTCTACCCTTCTTTGCCCTGTTCATCGCCATACGGAGGTGATAGGCTGACCTGAATGTGAAGTAGCCATTTTTAGTGAAGTTCCATGCTTGACAATCCGCTATCCCAGATCCTCCCACCGCGATCTGCTTGATATCGTGGGCGTCATCCGCAGAGAACATCGCGTCCACCTTCTGCTCGTCCCATCCCCGGCCAGCCCGGTCCAGTAGGTGGCACACTTTGGTCGTACCCGGGACGTACTCGGCACCCAGTGGCACCATACTCCCGTTCCGAGGTATCCATTGATCATGGTGAATGTTGACAGAAGCACCATCCCCAATCCTCCAAACCAAGCCCGCACGCAGAAGATCCCTACCGTGGAGTATACTACGGAAAGTGTAGGAACTCCCAGCTGGGCAAGTAGCGTTCATGATGCCTCCCTCCATGAAATAACGGGCTTTAAGGACTCGGGCACAGAGGGAGGAGGGAACTTGCAGAATACGCCACGCTTGCTTCGCGAGAAGAGCTTGGTTGAAAGCTTCGGGGTCTCTAAATCCCATCCCTCCCTCTCTCTTTGCAGCACACATTTTGTGCCAAGAGATCCAGTGCACCTTTCGTTCACCATTCACCGCACCCCACCAGAATTTTGAGGAGATAGAAGTCAGATTCCGGCTGGATCGATCCAGCATTGTTTTATGACATGGAGAGTTTTGTGGTTGCTTAATGGGTGAGCTGGATGGGGCCATGGCCGTAGTACTGCTTGCCGGGCGCGCATGGCCAGTCGGCGCTCTGGCTGCAGTAGCTTTCCGGCGGGCTCTTCTCCTGCTTGAAGCAGTAGCCCCATGAGAAGGGGCCGTCGGGTGCGGTGGGCCACCCGCCGGTGGTCTCGTGAGAGGTCTGGCCGAAGAAGGCCGCCACCTCCTGCTTTCGCGTGTCCAAGTCTCCCGTGCTGCCGAAGGCTGGGAACGCGCCGGCGGCGGCCAAGAAGGCGTCGTACGTGTAGAATCCGCGTGCCAGGCACGCCGCATCATTGCGATGGAGCAGTAACCGCTCGAAGAGGTCCATGGACACGATGGACGCCACCCCGCCGCCGCTGGCGCCGCAGCCACTACACTGGCTCTGGCAGCCGGCGCCGCCGTAGTCGGAGGTGCTGCCGCAGAACCCGAATTGGCTGCAGCAGAGGCAGTTAGCGCATGTCTCGCCGCCGGCCTGCGAGCCGCACTGCTGGGCCGCGGCCAGCTCCGCCGCGGCCACCGCCGGGATGGCCGTCGCAGAGCTTGGTAGTGTCGATGGCGCCCAGCTTCTCGATGTAGATCGGCCGGCCGTCCTTGTCCACGCCGTGGTGCCCCTGCGGGTAGTGCTCCAGCACCTGCTCCACCTCCTCGAATTGGAAATCCTGCGTACGTCGAATTAATAGTTGCATTCATTATTTTTTCCAGAGAAGAATCCTTTGACGGTGGATGGAATGGAAGGAGAGGGGTGGGGATCTAATGGAGGACGCTACGTACGTCCATGATGGTGTCGGTGCCGAACTCCTTGCGCCACTGGAGCATGTTGGACCACATCTGCTTGCTCTTGTCGATCTCGAACTTGCGGGCCCTGAGGAAACGGAGCATCATGTGGTAGTCGTCGTGGCGCGCCGGGAGGAGCTCCTCCAGGACCAGCGTCTGCCGGAACGCGTCCACGGAGGCCGCCTCCTTGGCGTCGCGCACGTCCTCGATGGCCACCGACATCACCTTGCTGCTGCGCTGCCGCCCCGACCGCCGGCTCAGGGAGTTGCGGAGCATCTTGGACGAGGCGCTCATGGCGCGGTGCCGGAGCGACGCCGACGACGCCATGCCAGGCGCCCGCGAGGTCGGGGTGGAGGCGCGCCATCCGCCGCCGCGCGCTGCCGGGCGTCGTGGACATGGGACGGCGGAGGTGTCGGTCGTCGTCGCCTTATTTGGCGGATCGATCACTGGCTAGCTAGCTAGCGTGGACGGCGGCCGGCCGGGCGAGCGCCGCTGCACCACCACCTGAACAATCAATCACCGCCGGCCATTGCCACGGGTTAATTTCCTGGATCAGTCGAAAGGAGATAACAAGAACCGATTCAAACGGATCGACCGGTGAATTACCTACCTACCAGGGAGACGGCCTTGGGGGGAGGGTGAAATGGAGAGGGGAAGAAGAAGGGTGGGGACGGGGAATGGCGAATGCTAGGTAGAGTTAGTTGGTGCATGCATGGCCCCGGCCCGCCATGGGCGTCTCCTCCCCCCATGGTTTTGGGTACCGCCCGAGAAAACCGGTTACCGGGCGGTTACCGCGTTTCCCAGTACCCCACGAGAAATCAACTTCCCAAACGAAAAATTCCGAAATTTTGAATTTGAATGAATTTTTGACGAATTTTGTTCGGATTAAAAAAAATTCAAAAAAATTCGTCCGAAATTTGCTCGGAATTTCGCGGTAACCGTGGTAACCGAGTTTCTCGGTGACCTACGAGAAAAAAGTGCCCCTCGGTAGCCAAAACCTTGCCTCCCCCCCGAGGCCCTCCCACTATTTCAGGCACCAAGGTAGCGGCACCGCTCCTAACTTTAACTTGGATCATGTCTGCTTTGATAATTGGTTTATCTAGGTCAAATTATCAGTACGTTACTAATTACAAAAATATGCAAGCAATACAAATTAGGCTGCATAATAATGTAATTAGGTCGATAACTTTTCATGTCGAGTGGTCATATGTGCAAATATTTAACTGCATGCCTTGGAAAGAAATGCCAAAAAATTACGATTCAAAACAAACATAATAAGAAAACAATTATTATGGAACTAAGAGAAATCAATAATGTGAATATACGTAACTATAATGAAACAAAAAGAAACGCAAAATAAAGGTCTAAAACTGATAGTAATACCAAGTCAAAACAGTTTGCTGATTAAAAAAATGATCAATTTACATATTATCAAAAGGTGATGTCATGTTTCTAAAATCAAGTAAATGTGACAATATACATATAACCCATTGAAAAGATGTATATATATCAATTCTCTCCGTGACATGATAGCTGAGGTAATTGTTGAAGCTCCGGCTCTTATGCATAATCCACATATGAACTTTTTCGATGTAATCACGGAATCAAGACATGTCCATAGGTAACTTTATCTTCATGTCCTGGAGGAAGCAAGACATGTCCATAATTCATCATTTCAACCTTGGAGGAAGACCGGATGGGAGCCACCGCCGGAGGAGCGATGTTGTGGGGCCGCCATGCGCCGCTGCCACTGTCGCATCGTCTTCACCAACACCCCTTCTTCTTCCCCCGCCACGTTCACCGTGGGGTCAGGTTGGCGCAATAAAATCAGGCGCGATGCCACACCTTATTGGAAGAAGGGGTGATGATCCACGAGACCTTCTTGTCGGTCTTTTTTGTGAAGCAGACGCACCCGACCTGTGAGAGGTCTGCTTGAGACAAGTAGAGCTTGGCGTACATCAGAGTTTTTCGGAGGGCGAAGTGGGGCTCGACCATAGGAAGCCCTCACAAAAAGTGACAAACCTAGCCACTTGAAGGATCCCACTGGTATTCAGGTGGCGGAGCTCCAATTCATAGTACTAGAGCACCCTTGCAGAAAAGGATGGATCAGGAGAGAGAGAGAGAGAGAGAGAGAGAGAAAGAGAGAGAGAGAGAGAGAGAGAGAGAGAGAGAGAGAGAGAGAGAGATTCCCTATCGAAGAAGGAGGCGAAGACAACCACCTCTCCCTCCCGAGGCATTGGAGTTGCTTCCTCCGCGGGGTATCACCATTCAATCTGGGAGGGGAAAGAGTCAGCCGCCCGCAACTTCTCCATCCCTTGGTCGGAGAAGGAGGTGCGCCTTCGTATCAAGGGCTCCTTGCCCCCCTTTTCTTCTTCTCCGGCGTCACTTTGGATGCCTCCGTCCTTTTAGACAATTCTTCCTCTTCCTCCTACACCACTCCTTCCTCTTCCTCACCCCCTCAGCCATGTAGTCCCTCTCCCCCAGTTCATCCTCCATGGCCGTGTCCGACTATGCCACCTGCAGCGCTGAGGTAGAGGGCATGGAAGAAGGACCCGAAAGGGAGGGCTCTGGAAGTACCTCAACACCGTCAAAGCCCGTCGAGGAGGTTCGCAGAACGCGGTCACATCGAAGGAAATGTAAACCGGGTGGCAAAGGAGGCAAGGGAGGTAAGCATTAGAGAGTGTTTTAGTTTCCTTGTCAGGCCTACCTTATAGGTCTAGGGAAAGCCGAAATGTCTCCCCTCCTGAAACACTGCTTGGTAGTCATGATGTGACTGGTCAAGACTGCTGCATGACAAACAACATCAGCAGCACTTCAGTTCTTTGGTCCGCTGATGGCGTCATAATTATCCCATATTGGGAACTGAAGCAAACCTCACTATCGCACGTTTCCCCCTGGGTAACATATCCACATATGGGTCCTCAGATCGTGGGGACCCCTCTTCAACCAACCCTTCAACCAAGTGTTGCAGCCAATTAGATGGACAAATCTCTTCGAGGAGAGGGCTCTCACTGAAAGCTAAAGGGCTTGACAAGTCCCACATACCACATCCCAACAAAGGGGCTATGCGACACTCCTGGGATATTAATGAGGATTCTAGACATGGAGGTATCATTCAAAGGATTCGGGAAGCCAACGACCGGGACCTCGGGTACTCGGGAAGCCTTTATCTAAAGGACATCTAAGCTAGGTATGGTCTGACGTGACCCAGGGAGCCAAGCCTACAAGCTTTCTGACCCTCTAACTTGACCATGTATATAAGGCAAGTTGGGGTTCTTCCCGAGGCACAAGACACATTTTCTATAGAACCCTAGAGCTAGGTTTCCCACCCAGCACCTCTTTCTTCTATCTCTCCCGCCCTAGGCCAAAGAGACTTGTAATCCAAGAAACAGATCTCTCCGGTGATCTTCCTGGTCATCGGAGATCACCTAAGCAATACAAACACTAGAGGCTGGAGTAGGGTGTTACCTCCTCTTGGAGGGCTCGGTCCTAGATAAATCCTGTGTCTCGTGCCTCACCATCTCAATCTGCTGCTCGCACACCCCTTTGAAAATACGTCATCACTCGATGACACTGCATGCCGGTATGAAATGATGACACTGCATACGATACTTTCTCCTTCACGAGGCCAAAATTTATAAATATAATTCGGATCACAATGAATCAAGTGCATAGGATAAATATTTTGATGGAATTCCAGCTTCGGTCGGTTCCAGTCCGATGTTTCGGGTTCATCCAATAGCCTATACCATGCCAATACTATTCCTCCAAAGATAAAGGGAATAATTTCTTCTTAACTCCAACCCCTGATAAACCTGTAAGCCTAAAAAATTCACAAAGTTCATCCATATAGATTAAGTGCATATCAGGATGTATTGTTCTGTCTTCTGCATAGGGATTAGCATGAAATTTTTCCATAATACCAACAGGGATTTCATAATAAATATTTTCAGTAGGTTGTGGCACGGCTCCTAGCACTTCCGCTCGAGGTGAAGATACCCTGAACAAGCCTCTCAAAGGATTATTTTCCATAGTGACAAAGTGAAGATAAAATTTAGCACGTAATATAAATGTTTCCTTACCAAATTCCACTTACTGAGAGCGCTTCACTCCCCGGCAACTGATACATCTCCAATGTATCTATAATTTTTTATTGTCCCATGCTATTATATTATCTGTTTTGGATGTTTTATATGCATTAATATGCTATTTTATAATATTTTTGGGACTAACTTATTAACCTAGAGCCCAGTGCCAGTTTCTGTTTTTTTCTTGTTTTCTAGCTTCGCAGAAAAGGAATACCAAACAGAGTCCAAATGGAATAAAACCTTCGCGATGATTTTTCTTGGACCAGAAGACTTGGAGTGCAAGTCAGAAGAGCCACGAGGCGGCCACAAGGGGGGAGGGCGCGCCCCCTACTTTGTGGGCCCCTCGGTGACCCCCTGACCTAGATCTTCCTCCTATATATTAACATATATTCCCAAACCACCAGAAGCATCCACGAAAACACTTTTCCACCACCACAACCTTCTGTTCCTGTGAGATCCCATCTTGGGGCCTTTTCCGGCATCCTGCCGGAGGGGGATTCGATCACGGAGGGCTTCTATATCAACTCTATTGCCCTTCCGATGAAGCGTGAGTAATTTACCTCAGACCTACGGGTCCATAGCTAGTAGCTAGATGGCTTCTTTTCTCTCTTTGATTCTCAATACAACGTTCTCCTTGATGTTCTTGGAGATCTATCTGATGTAATCTTCTTTTGCGGTGTGTTTGTCGAGATCCGATGAATTGTGGATTTGTGATCATCTTATCTATGAATATTATTTGAATCTTCTCTGAATTCTTTTATGCATGATTTGATATCCTTGTAATTCTCTTCGAACTATCGGTTTGGTTTGGCCAACTAGATTGGTTTTTCTTGCAATTGGAGAAGTGCTTGTCTTTGGGTTCAATCTTGCGGTGTCCTCTCCCAGTGACAGTAGGGGCAGCGAGGCACGTATTGTATTGTTGCCATCGAGGATAAAAAGATGGGGTTTACATCATATTGCTTGAGTTTATTCCTCTACATCATGTCATCTTACTTAAAGCATTACTCTGTTCTTCATGAACTTAATACTCTAGATGCAGGCAGGAGTCGGTCGATGTGTGGAGTAATAGTAGTAGATGCAGGCAGGAGTCGGTCTAGTTGACACGGACGTGATGCCTATATTTCATAATCATTGCCTTGGATATCGTCATAACTTTGCGCTTTTCTATCAATCGCTCGACAATAATTTGTTCACCCACCGTATTATTTGCTATCTTGAGAGAAGCCTCTAGTGAAACCTATGGCCCCCGGGTCTATTTTCCATCATATTACTTTCCGATCTACTATTTTGCAATCTTTTATTTTCAGATCTATAAACCAAAAACTCTAAAAATATTTACTTTATTTTTTGTTTAGTTTTATCTATCTCTATCGGATCTCACTTTTGCAAGTGACCGTGAAAGGATTGACAACCCCTTTATCGCGTTGGGTGCAAGTGTTTGATTGTTTGTGCAGGTATTGGTGATTTGTGCGTTGTCTCCTACTGGATTGATACCTTGGTTCTCTAACTAAGGGAAATACTTATCTCTACTTTGCTGCATCACCCTTTCCTCTTTAAGGGAAAAACCAACGCAAGCTCAAGAAGTAGCAGGAAGAATTTCTGGCGCCGTTGCCAGGGAGATCTACGCCAAGTCAAGACATACCAATTACCCATCATAAACTCTCATCTCTTGCATTACATTATTCGCCATTTGCCTCTCGTTTTCCTCTCCCCCACTTCTAAAATGATTTTCAAAAAAATTTACCTTTTTATTTGCCTTCTTTCCGTTTGCCTCTATGTCTTTCTTGGCTTGTTTGCTTGTCCGCTTGATATAATTGTGTGTTTATTGAAATTCAGAAACAAAAGTTTATGGATTCTCATCCACTTGCTAATCTTTTTAAGAGATCCAATTATGATGAACCAATTGCTAGTGAGTTTTGTGCACTAGATTATCTTTATGAAGTTTTGCTTGAAATTCGTGAATCTAAAAATTGTGATGAAGAAATTTATGAAGTGATTCACGATAGCTCCTTGAATAAAAAGCATGATTGCAATGGTTTTACTATAAATTCTATTGATGTCAATTGTGCTAATAATATGCAAAACCCTAAGCTTGGGGATGCTAGTTTTGCTATGTCCACTACTTATTGCAATGATCATGATTGGGGTGATTCTTCTTATGATCTTGAAAATTTATTTAAGCCTCATGATAATAGTGTTTGGAATAATATTGAAAGTGGTTTTGGAAGAGTGTCAACTCTAGGTAATAATGATCCCACTACTTTGGAGAATGATCAATCTCATGAAATTTATGATAAAAGTGGGTTTGGAGATGTCATGACTTTATTTGATGATAATCTCACTATTTTGGAAGAGTGTCAACTTTGCATGCATGTGGATCATGAAGAGAATATTTTATGTGATTGTTATATTGTTGAATTTGAGTATGATCCCACATGTAATTATTATGAGAGAGGAAAATATTTTGGTAGAAACTTTCATGTTACTATATTACCTCTCATTATTTTGAGATTGCTATTGTTTCTTTCTTTTTCCTTGCATATGCTAGTTTTTGCTTGTTTTGATAATTTGTTTGCTTATAAAATGCCTATGCATAGGAAGTATGTTAGACTTAAAATTGTTTTTCACATGCTACATGATGCTCTTTTCGTGTTTCAATTGCTATCTTTCATGTGAGCATCATCAAAATTATCAACGCCTAGCTAAAAGGCTTTAAAGAAAAGCGCTTGTTGGGAGACAACCCAATTTTTTTTATTTTCTGTTTTTGAATAAATAATTCATCTAGCCTCTGGTTAGATGTGTTTTTGTGTTTTAATTAGTGTTTGTGCCAAGTAAGACCTTTGGGATGGCTTACGATGATAGTTGATTTGATCTTACTGAAAAACAGAAACTTTTATGTCCAGTCACAGAATTGTTTAGATTCACTTGAGCGAGGAAAAACCATAATTTTTTTTACAAAAGATTGATATAAAAATTGCCTATGTTGTTCTAAATGTTCAGAAATTTTGGAGTTACAGAAGTATTAGAAAAATTCAGATCTTCGCAGACTCTTCTGTTTTTGACAGATTCTGTTTTCTATGTGTTGTTTGCTTATTTTGATGAATCTATGGGTAGTATCGGGGGGTATGAACCATGTAGAAGTTGGAATACAGTAGATATTACACCAATATAAATAAAGAATGAGTTCACAACAGTACCAAAAGTGGTGATTTATTTTCTTATACTAACGGAGCTTATGAGATTTTCTGTTGAGTTTTGTGTTGTGAAGTTTTCAAGTTTTGTGTAAGGATTTGATGGACTACGGAATAAGGAGTGGCAAGAGCCTAAGCTTGGGGATGCCCAAGTCACCCCAAGGTACTATTCAAGGACAACCAAGAGCCAAAGCTTGGGGATGCCTCGGAAGGCATCCCCTCTTTCGTCTTCGTCTATCGGTAACTTTACTTGAGGCTATATTCTTATTCACCACATGATATGTGTTTTGCTTCGAGCGTCTTGTATGATTTGAGTCTTTTTTTTAGTTTTCCACAATCATCCTTGTTGTACACACCTTTTGAGAGGGACACGCATGAATCGCGATTTATTAGAATACTCTATGTGCTTCACTTATATCTTTTGATCTAGGCAATTTTGCTCTAGTGCTTCACTTATATCTTTTTAGAACACGGCGGTGGCCTTATTTTGTAGAAATTATTGAACTCTCATGCTTCACTTATATTATTTTGAGAGTCTCTAAACAGCGTGGTAATTTGCTTTGGTTATAAATTTAGTCCTAATATGATAGGCATCCAAGAGGGATATAATAAAAACTTTCATATAAAGTGCATTGAATACTATGAGAAGTTTGATTCCTTATGATTGTTTTGAGATATAGAGATGGTGATATTAGAGTCATGCTAGTGAGTAATTGTGAATTGGAGAAATACTTGTGTTGAGGTTTGTGATTCCCGTAGCATGCACGTATGGTGAACCGTTATGTAACGAAGTTGGAGCATGAGGTACTTTTTGATTGTCTTCCTTATGAGTGGCGGTCGGGGACGAGCGATGGTCTTTTCCTACCAATCTATCCCCCTAGGAGCATGCGCGTAGTACTTTGTTTTGATGACTAATAGATTTTTTCAATAAGTATGTGAGTTCTTTATGACTAATGTTGAGTCCATGGATTATACGCACTCTCACCCTTCCACCTTTGCTAGCCTCTCTAGTGCCGTGGAACTTTCGCCGGTACCATAAACCCACCATATACCTTCCTCAAAAAAGCCACCATACCTACCTATTATGGCATTTCCATAGCCATTCCGAGATATATTGCCATGCAACTTTCCACTGTTCCATTTTATTATGACATGTTCCATCATTGTCATATTGCTTTGCATGATCATGTAGTTAACATCGTATTTGTGGCAAAGCCACCTTTCATAATTCTTTCATACATGTCACTCTTGAGTCATTGCACATCCCGGTACACCACCGGAGGCATTCATATAGAGTCATATTTTTGTTCTAAGTATCGAGTTGTAATTTTTGAGTTGTAAGTAAATAAGAGTGTGATGATCTTCATTATTAGAGCATTGTCCCATGTGAGGAAAAAAATAAAAGGGAGGCCAAAGAATCCAAAAAAAAATGAGAGAAAAAGAGAGAAGGGGCAATGTTACTATCCTTTTTTTTCACACTTGTGCTTCAAAGTAGCACCATGATCTTCATGATAGAGAGTCTCCTATGTAGTCTCTTTCATATGCTAGTGGGAATTTTTCATTATAGAACTAGGCTTGTACTCCCTCCGTTTTTATTTACTCTTCATATTAGAATTGACTGAAGTCAAACTTCATAAAGTTTGACAAAATTTATAAAAAAAAATATAAATATTTACCATAACAAATCTATATAACGTGAAAGTACATTCAATAATAAATCTAATAGTATTGATTTGTTATTGTATATGTTAATATTTTTGTTTATAAACTTGGTCAAAGTTTATAAAGTTTGACTTTGATCAAAGCTAATATGCAGACTAAATAAAAACAGAGGGAGTATATTCCAACGATGGGCTTCCTCAAATTGCCCTAGGTCTTCATGAGCAAGCAAGTTGGATGCACACCCACTTAGTTTTCTTTTGAGCTTTCATAAACTTATAGCTCTGGTGTATCCGTTGCATGGCAATCCCTACTCACTCACATTGATATCTATTGATGGGCATCTCCATAGCCCGTTAATACACCTAGTTGATGTGAGACTATCTCCCTCTTTTTGTCTTCTCCACAACCACCATATTCTATTCCACTTTTAGTGCTATGTCCATGGCTCACACTCATGTATTGCGTGAAAGTTGAAAAGGTTTGAGAACACCAAAAGTATGAAACAATTGCTTGGCTTGTCATCGGGGTTGTGCATGATTTGCATACTTTGTGTGATGAAGATGGAGCATAGCCAGACTATATGATTTTGTAGGGATAAACTTTCTTTGGCCATGTTATTTTGAGAAGACATAATTGCCTTGTTATTATGCTTGAAGTATTATTGTTTTTATGTCAATATTAAACTTTTGTTTTGAATCTTATGGATCTGACCATTCATGCCACAATAAAGAAAATTACATGGATAAATATGTTAGGTAGCATTCCACATCAAAAATTCTGTTTTTATCATTTACCTACTCGAGGACGAGCAGGAATTAAGCTTGGGGATGCTTGATACGTCTCCAATGTATCTATAATTTTTTATTGTTCCATGCTATTATATTATCTGTTTTGGATGTTTTATATGCATTAATATGCTATTTTATATTATTTTTGGGACTAACTTATTAACCTAGAGCCCAGTGCCAGTTTCTGTTTTTTACTTGTTTTTGAGCTTCGCAGAAAAGGAATACCAAACGGAATAAAACCTTCGCGATGATTTTTCTTGGACCAGAAGAAACCCAGGAGACTTGGAGTGCAAGCCACAAGAGCCACGAGGCGGCCACAAGGGGGGAGGACGCGCCCCCTACCTTGTGGGCCCCTCGATGACCCCCTGACCTAGATCTTCCTCCTATATATTCACATATATTCCCAATCCACCAGAAGCATCCACGAAAACACTTTTCCACTGCCGCGACCTTCTGTTCCCGTGAGATCCCATCTTGGAGCCTTTTCCGGCATCCTGCCGGAGGGGGATTCGATCACGGAGGGCTTCTACATCAACTCTATTGCCCTTCCGATGAAGCATGAGTAGTTTACCTCAGACCTACGGGTCCATAGCTAGTAGCTAGATGGCTTCTTCTCTCTCTTTGATTCTCAATACAACATTCTCCTTGATGTTCTTGGAGATCTATCCGATGTAATCTTCTTTTGTGGTGTGTTTGTCGAGATCCGATGAATTGTGGATTTATAATCAGCTTATCTATGAATATTATTTGAATCTTCTCTGAATTCTTTTATGCATGATTTTATAACCTTGTAATTCTCTTCGAACTATCAGTTTGGTTTGGCCAACTAGATTTGTTTTTCTTGCAATGGGAGAAGTGCTTGGCTTTGGGTTCAATCTTGCGGTGTCCTCTCCCAATGACAGTAGGGGCAGCGGGGCATGTATTGTATTGTTGCCATCGAGGATAAAAAGATGGGGTTTACATCATATTGCTTGAGTTTATTCCTCTACATCATGTCATCTTACTTAAAGCGTTACTCTGTTCTTCATGAACTTAATACTCTAGATGCAGGCAGGAGTCGGTCGATGTGTGGAGTAATAGTAGTAGATGCAGGCAGGAGTGAGTCTACTTGACACAGACGTGATGCCTATATTTCAAAATCATTGCCTTGGATATCGTCATAACTTTGCGCTTTTCTATCAATTGCTCGACAGTAATTTGTTCACCCACCGTATTATTTGCTATCTTGAGAGAAGCCTCTAGTGAACCTATGGCCCCCGGGTCTATTTTCCATCATATTACTTTCCGATCTACTATTTTGCAATCTTTTATTTTCAGATCTATAAACCAAAAACCCTAAAAATATTTACTTTATCTTTTGTTTAGTTTTATCTATCTCTATCAGATCTCACTTTTGCAAGTGACCGTGAAGGGATTGACAACCCCTTTATCGCGTTGGGTGCAAGTGTTTGATTGTTTGTGCAGGTACTGGTGATTTGTGCGTTGTCTCCTACTGGATTGATACCTTGGTTCTCTAACTGAGGGAAATACTTATCTCTACTTTGCTGCATCACCCTTTCCTCTTCAAGGGAAAAACCAACGCAAGCTCAAGAAGTAGCAGCAACAGCGCCACAAAAGAGTCTTGATGACCCACAAGTATAGGGGATCAATTATAGTCCTTCGATAAGTAAGAGTGTCGAACCCAACGAGGAGTATAAGGCATCAATAAGCAGTTTTCAACAAGGTATTCTCTGCAAGTGTGCTACTGGTGAGCTGCGTTGGGATTTTCCCCAAAGTGGAAAGGTGAAGTAGTATAGTAGCGGACAGTATTTCCCTCAGTAAAAAATCAAGGTTATCGAACGAATATGAGAACCACGCAAACAACCGTCGACAGTACCTACACACACAAGAGCAAATACTTGCACCCAACGCGGGCAAGAGGGTTGTCAATCCCCTTGTACTCGTTAATTGCAAGGATCAAATCTGGTAGTAGTAGATAGATAAATAGCAAAGTAAAATAAAAATAAATAAATTGCAACAAGGTATTTTGGTTTTAGCAATGTGATTAAAATAGACCCGGGGGCCATAGTTTTCACTAGAGTCATCTCTCTCATAAAAATAGCATACAGTGGGTAGACAAATTACTGTTGAGCAATTGATAGAAAAGCGCATAGTTATGACGTTATTCATGTCATGATCATGTACATAGGCATTACGTTCATGACAAGTAGACCAACTCCTGCCTGCATCTACTATTATTACTCCACTTCGAGAGCGCTTCTATGCTTGCCACTCTACGTATTAAGTTCATGACAAATGACAAATAGAGTATTGCATGAAGTATGATGACATAATGTAGACCGAATAAAATCAAGCAATATGATTGAACCCCGTCATTTTCCCCTTAGCAGCAACAATACAAATACGTGCCTCGCTACCCCTGCTGTCATTGGGTGAGGACACCGCAAGATTGAACCTACAACTATGCACCACTTCCACTGAAGATCTACTCATCAACTTGGCCAAAGAAAACTCATAGATCGGAAATCATTACATAGCTATAACAATCACACATAATAAAGTTTAGAAAAGACTCAATTACTTTCACTGAATAATCTGATCATAAACCCATAATTCACCGGATCCCAACAAACGCACCGCAAAAGAAGATTACATCAAATAGAACTCCGAGGAGAACATTGTATTGAAGATCAAAGAGAGAGAGAGAGCCATCTAGCTAATCACTATGGACCTATAGGTCCTGTGGGAACTACTCACACATCATCGGAGGTGTAGCAAGGTTGATGTAGAAGCCCTCCATGATCGATTCGTCCTCCGGCAGAGTACCGACGAAGGCCTCCAGATGGGCTCACGGAAGAACAGAGACTTGCGGCGACGGAAAAATTATTTCAGTGGATGCTCTGGGTTTTCCCTATATTAGAGAATTTATAGCACTGGAATTAAATCAGAAGGAGCCACGTGGGGCCCACAAGGCAATAGGGCGCGCCTACCCCCAGGGCATGCCCTGTTGTCTTGTCGTCTCCTCATAGGTCTTCTGGTCCTCCCCCAAAGCTTCTAGGGTCTCTTTTGTCTGAGAAAAAATGGTCAAAAAGTTTCATCGTGTTTAGACTCCGTTTGGTATAGATTTTCTATAAAACAAAAAACAAGCCGAAAACAGCAACTGACACTAGGCACTAGGTTAATAGGTTAGTTCCCAAAAATGATATAAAATTGCATATAAAGTATATAAGATTGATAATATAATAGCATGAAACAATCAAAAATTATAGATACGTTGGAGACGTATCAGCATCCCCAAGCTTAATTCCTGCTTGTCCTCGAGTAGGTAAATGATAAAAATAGAATTTTTTATATTGAATGCTACCTAGCAAGTTTATCATGTAATCTTTTTATGGTATGAATGTTGAGAAACAATGAAGCAATTGATAACAAAATAATAATATCCATGAATACAAGAACATAATCATTACTTTTTCAAAATATATGATGCTTAACGAATGTTATCCCTACTCATTGAATTATGCATGTAAGTATCGCATGAGTCCGTCTTCCTAACATAAGTACAAATCATGAGCACCCCGGTGTCAAATCAGGCAATTGTATCATACTTTTTCACGCGCTTCAGCATTTTCAACTTCACTCAATACATGAGCGTGAGTCATGGACTTAGCACTATCGGTGGAATAGAATATGTTGGTAGGAATATAAGGGAAGACAAAAGTGGAGAAAGTCTCGCATCAACTCGGCGGATCAATAGGCAATGGAGAGGCCATTCAATCGATATCGATGCGATTAGTAGGGATTGCCATGCAACGGATGCACTAGAGCTGTAAGTGTAGGAAAGATCACTACTAAAATTAAGTGGGTGTGCATCTAACTTGCTTGCTCATGAAGACCTCGGGCATTTGAGGAAGCCCGTCATCAGAATATACAAAACAAGTTCTATAATATAAAAATTCCTACTAGTATATGAAAATGATAAATCAGGAGACTCCCTATATGAAGAACATGATGCTACTTTGAAGCACAAGTGTAGTAAAATGATAGTAGCATTGTCCCTTCTCTCTTTTTCTCTCATTTTTTTTTTCCTTTTCATCACTTTTTTAGAACAATATCATGAACCTCATCCCCACTTTTTGGAGGACTCATCGATCTCCATCATTCTTTACCTCACTGGGACACTGCTCTAACAATGATGATCATCACAATTTTATTTACTTACAACTCGATAAACTGAAACAATATGACTCTATATGAATGCCTCTAGCAGTGTACCAGGATGTGCAATGATCTAGCGTAACATGTATTACAATGATGAACAGTGGCTTTGCCACAAATATCATGTCAGCTCTATACGATCATGCAAAGCAATATGATGATGAACACACATGTCATGTGGAAGTAACCGTGGAAGTTGCATGGCAATATATCTCGGAATGGCTATGGAAATGCCATGATAGGTAGGTATGGTGGCTGTTTTGAGAAAGGATATATGGGGTGTATGTGTGATAGAGCCTATCATATCACGGGATTTGGATGCACCGGCGAAATTTGCACCAACTCTCGAGGTGAGAAAGGGCTATGCATGGTATCAGAGAGGCTAGCAATATGTGGATAGGTGGGAGTATCGTATTAGTCCATGAACTCACATTAGTCATAAAGAACTCTTATATTTATTGTGGAAGTTTTATTAGCTCTCGAAGCAAAGTACTACAAGCATGCCCCTAGGGAGGAGGTTGGTAGGAGTTAACCATCGCGTGCCCCCGATTCGAACAACACAAAGAATTTCAACGAGGAATAAAAATGCTCCAACATCCCCGCCATGCCATGACGGACACTTAAATGAGTAATACATAACAAGCTTTAATATAGATATTTTTACTAACCAATGATCATGAACCAATACCCTTTCATATTACTACATCAATATAATTAAATCACATGTTTTATATTCAGTGATCTACATGAAAGTTTTTATATATCACTCTTATATACCTATCATTCTTGAACTAGTCTCATAACCCGTGCCTATTACTAATTCCTATTTAAGACTCTCAAAAAGATTTAAGTGAAGTATGAGAGTGCAAATCATTTCTATAAAATATATAACCACCGACGTGCTCTAAAGATATAAGTGAAGCATATGAGCAACTGCCTAGCTCAAAAGATATAAGTGAAGCACATAGAGTATCCTAACAAATCATGATGAATGTGTGTCTCTCTCAAAAGGTGTGTCCATAAAACAATGATTATGGAAAACTAACAAACAAACAAAATAAAACTATGGCACAAGATGCTCCAAGTAAAACTCATATCATGTGATGAATAAAAATATAGCTCCGAGTAAACATACCGATGAATTGTGGACGGTGGCATCCCCAAGCTTAGAAGCTTGAGTCTTCCTTGAATATTACCTTGTGGTGCCTTGGGCATTCCCAAGCTTAACGTATTGCCGCACCTTATTCCATTGTTCGTCGTAAACTCACCCAAAACTTGAAAACTTCAGCAGAAAACTCAACAAAACCTCGTGAGATCTGTTAGTATAATAACTCAATCATCCACTTTAGGTACTGTTAAAAATAAAGTCATAATTGTTCTTGCATAATATCTACTGTATTCTAACTTCTCCATGACTTATACCCCCCGATATAATCCATAGCATAATCAAAACAAACACACTATGCAATAAAAACAGATTCTGTCTAAAACAGAACAGTCTGTAATGACGGAATTTTTATCAATACTCATGTAACTCCAAAAATTCTGAAAAGTTAGGACAACGTAAAAAATTTGTATTACAGTAATGTGTAAAAATTCAACAATTGACCACGTTCCACTAAATGTCAACAATCCACGCACTGGATGCAAAATTTTTGTTTCTGCACAGTACCAGTTTTGAACAATCATCCCAAAGGCATTAGTTGGCACAAACACTAATTAAAAGATAAATGACACAATCATTACAGTAGCAATAATCATGTTATCACACCAAAATAGAAAGTAAAAAGCAAAATATAAGATAACTATTGGGTTGCCTCCCAAAAAGCGCTATTGCTTTATGCCCCTAGCTAGGCATAATGCATAGTTTCAAGTATTGTTATCTTTTGACTCCAACTCCTCAATTATACATCCAGACCTTCCAGGAGGTTTGGCAAACATATTTTTAACAGTGACACACCTAGGAACAAAATTGAGGAATTTATTTTTGGTGAAAGGTTCCTTTATCAATTTGATGAAGTTGGGGTGCACGCTTATCATTTTCAAATCTTCCATCTCCTTGCTAGATGAGGCACCCTTATTTTTAGAAACATACATAAGTTTTTTTTATTTGTAGGAGTCCTTTCAATGGTTTTAACAGAAGAAAATGCTGAACCCAAATAATTAATGATTTCTTCCAATTTATCAAATCTAGCAGGACTTTGTTCTACTCTCCCGGTGATTATTGGTTCCTTTTCCTTTAACATCTTTAATGTGGTTCCTACTGTAGAGCCAAACTTAGTAATTTGATTGTGAACCTTCTTGTCTAGATTTTCAATATGTTCAACAGTAGGCATTTGATTCTCAATAGCTTCTAACCTTCGCATAACATGTTCCAAAGTCAATGCCGTTTCATTTATAGTAATAGGTGGTGATCCTACTAAATTTCCCATAGCATTGAAAGCACCTATAGGGTGACTACTCAGAAAATTTCCACTAGTAATAGTAGCAAGCACAAATCTATACCAAGTAGTAACACCCACATAAAAATTGCGAAGAAGAACAGTGGTGGATTGCTTACAAGTTGATCTATTTTGAGCATCACAAATCCTATACCAAACATCTTTTAAACTTTCTACCCCTCTTTGTTTGAAATTAAGCTCTTCATTTTTAGGGGTACAAGTAACAAGTGAAGAACTAGCCATAGTAGCAAAGCAAGCAAGCAAGCAAGTAAAATAAAATATTTTTGTATTTTCTTTTTTTCAATGAGACTAATAAAAGTAAAAAGAGGAAAATAAAAAGTAGAACAAGTAAATGATAATGTGTATGGAGGGACCTTGAGTTGTTTGATGATATCTCCCCGGCAACGGCACCAAAAATTCTTTCTACTACTTGTGAGCTGCATTGAGATTTTCCCTGAAGAGGAAGGGTGAATCAATATAGTACCAGACAGTATTTCCCTCAGTAGAGAACCAAGGTTATCGAACCAATAGGAGAACCATGCAAACAACCGTCGACAGTACCTACACACACAAGAGTAAATACTTGCACCCAACGCGGTCAAGAGGGTTGTCAATCCCCTATACTCGTTAATTGTAAGGATCAAATCTGGTGTAGATAGATAAATAGCAAAGTAAAATAAAAATAAATAAATTGCAGCAAGGTATTTTTGGTTTTTAGCAATATGATTAAAATAGACCTAGGGGCCATAGTTTTCACAAGAGGCATCTCTCTCATAAAAATAGCATACGACGGGTAGACAAAATACTGTTGGGCAATTGATAGAAAAGCACATAGTTATGATGTTATTCATGGCATGATCATGTACATAGGCATTATGTCCGTGACAAGTAGACCGACTCCTGCCTGCATCTAATACTATTACTCCACTTCGAGAGTGCTTCTATGCTTGCCTCTCTACGTATTAAGTTCATGGCAAACAGAGTAGTGCATGAAGTATGATGACATAATATAGACAGAATAAAACCAAACAAAATGATTGAACCCCGTCGTTTTCCCCTTAGCAGCAACAATACAAATACGTACCTCGCTACCCCTACTGCCCTTGGGTGAGGACACCGCAAGATTGAACCTGCTACTATGCACCACTTCCACTGAAGATCTACTCATCAATTTGGCCAAAGAAAACTCATAGATCAAAAAGCATTACATAGCTATAACAATCATACATTATAAAGTTCAGAAAAGACTCAATTACTTTCAATAAATAATCTGATCATAAACCCACAATTCATCAGATCCCAACAAATGCACCGCGAAAGAAGATTACATCGAATAGAACTCCAAGGAGAACATTGTATTGAAGATCAAAGAGAGAGAAAGAGAGAGACATCTAGCTAATCAACTATGGACCCATACGTCCTGTGAGAACTACTCACACATCATCGGGGGTGCAAGAAGGTTGATGTAGAAGCCCTCCATGATCGATTCCCCCTCTGGCAGAGTACCGGCGAAGGCCTCCAGATGGGATCATGGAAGAACAGAGACTTACAGCGGCGGTAAAATTGTTTCGGTGGATGCTCTATTTTTTTCAATATTAGAGAATTTATAGCGCTAGAATTAGGTCAGAAAGAGCCACGTGGGGCCCACAAGGCAACAGGCGCACCCTGTTGTCCTGTCGTCTCCTCATAGGTCTTCTGTTCCTCCCCCAAAGCTTCCAGGGTCTCTTTTGTCCAGAAAAAAATCGTCAAAAAGTTTCGTCGTGTTTGGACTCCGTTTGGTATAGATTTTCCGTAAAACCAAAAACAAGCGGAAAACAGCAACTAGCACTAGATACTAGGTTAATAGGTTAGTTCACAAAAATGATATAAAATTGCACATAAAGTATATTAGATTGATAATATAATAGCATGAAACAATAAAAAATTATAGATACGTTGGAGATGTATCAAAGTGTTGTAAATTAGTTTGTGACAGATAGTTTGATAGCAAGATAGTTCGTAGCAAGTAACAGGGTGCAGCAATGTGGCACAATCCTTTTATTGCAAAGGACAAGCCATAAGTACTTCTTCCAGTGATTAAAGCGTTCTCGAGGACACATGCGAATTTTGTCTAGTCATTTGCATCACACTTCATTGACCTGTGTTCACTGCTTTGACCAGTTGTTATGTGGGTGGACCGGTGCTAATGTGCCAGTCTTACTTGAACAAACAACCTACTTATGACTACCCCCTCTCGCAAGCATCCGCAACTACAAGAGAAGAATTAAGATAAATCTAACCATAGGATAAAACATATGGATCCAAATTAGCCACTTACGGAATATCGCATAAACTATGGTTTAAGCTTCTGTCACTCTCGCAACCCATCATCTACTCAGTAATACCATAATGCCTTCCCCTAGGCCCAAACATGGTAGTGTGTCATGTAGTCTATGTTCACACAACACCACTAGCGGAAGAACAACATAACACATCATCAAAACATTGAATGAAAACCAACTTCACATGATTACTTATAACAAGACTTCTTTCATGTCCTCAAGAACAAACGGAACTACTCACAAATTATATTTATTTGATGATCAGAGAATAATAACATATGATTAACAATCTGAACATATAATCTTGCACCAAGTAAACAAACTAGTATCAACTACAAGAGAGTTAATTGCATGGGGCAGTACATGCGGATTGGTACCAACTTTGGTAATTTTTACATGTCAGTACCAAGTCTAGGGCGAGCCGATATAAAAATGTCTAAACTCTATATTTCTACGTATTGACGCTGAAACTGACGGCTGGGGCCCGCATGTCAGGCGCCACGCTGGCCAATCGACATGTGCCCGCGCGCTGACTAGGACTGGTCCAGCTCGAACCGGTCCGGCCAGTCCCACTTCTCCCCTCGAATATATTTATAATAGTACATAAAGTGAATGATTGATTTATTATACTAACGGATCTCATGAAGTTTCTGTTGAATTTTGTGTGCTAAAGTTTTCAAGTTTTGGGTGAGATCACGATGGATGAAGGAATAAGGAGCAGCAAGACCCTAAGCTTGGGGATGCCCAAGGCACCCCAAGATAATATTCAAGGAAGACCCAAGCGTCTAAGCTTGGGGATGTCCCGGGATGGCATCCCCTCTTTCATCCACAATTCATCGGTATGTTACTCCGAGCTATATTTTTATTCATCATATGATATGAGTTTTACTTGGAGCGTCTTGCGCTATAGTTTTATTTTGTTTGTTAGTTTGCCACAATCATTATTTGCTGGACACACCTTTTGAGAGAGACACACATTCATCATGATTTGTTAGAATGCTCTATGTGCTTCACTTATATCTTTTGAGTTAGGCAATTGCTCATGTGCTTCACTTATATCTTTAGACCACGGCGGTGGTTATATTTTATAGAAATGATTTGCACTGTCATGCTTCACTTAAATCTTTTTGAGAGTCTATCAATAGGAAGTGATAATGTGCACTGGTTATGAGACTAGTTCAAGACTGATAGGTATATAAGAGTGATATAATAAAAACTTTCATGTAGATCACTGAATATAAAATGTATGATTTAATTATATTGATGTAGCAATATGAAAGGGTATTGGTTCATGGTCATTAGTTAATAAAGATATCAATATTAAATCTTGTTATGTATTACTCATTTAAGTGTCTGTCATGGCATGACGTGGATGTTGGAGCATTTTTATTCCTCGTTGAAATCCTTTGTGTTGTTCGAATCGGGGGCGCGCGATGGTTACCTCCTACCAACCTCCTCCGTAGGTGCATGCGAGTAGTACTTTGCTTCGAGGGTTAATAAAACTTTCACAATAAGTATATGAGTTCTTTATGACTAATGTGAGTTCATGGACTAATACGGCACTCCCACCTATCCACATATTGGTAGCCTCTCCGGTACCGTGCATTACCCATTTTCACCTCGAGAATCAGTGCGAACTTCGCCGGTGCATCCAAACCCCATGATATGATACGCTCTATCACACATAAATCTTATTATATCCTTCCTCAAAACAGCCTCCATACCTACCTATCATGGCATTCCATAGCCATTTCGTGATATGTTGCCATGCAACTTCCACTGTTACTATCCACATGACATGTGTGTTCATCATCATATTGCTTTTCATGATCATATAGAGCTGACATGATATTTGTGGCAAAGCCACCATTCATCATTATAATACATGTTATGCTAGATCATTGCACATCCTGATACACTGCCAGAGGCATTCATATAGAGTCATATTGTTTCAGTTTATCGAGTTGTAAGTAAAAAAAAGTGTGATGATCATTACTAGAGCATTGTCCCAGTGAGGTAAAGAATGATGGAGACTGATGAGTCCTCCAAAAAGTGGGGTTGAGGTTCATGATGTTGTTCTGAAAAAGAGGAAATAAATAGAAAAAGAAAAATGAAAAAAATGAAAGAAAAAGAGAGAAGGGACAATGCTACTATCCTATTGCCACACTTATGCTTCAAAGTAGCACCATATTCTTCATATAGAGAGTCTCAATGATTTGTCATTTTCATATGCTAGTGGGAAATTTTATATTATAGAACTTGGGTTGTATATTTCGACGACGGGCTTCCTCAAATGCCCGAGATCTTCACGAGCAAGCAAGTTGGATGCACACCCACTTAGTTTCAGTAGTGAGCTTTCATACACTTATAGCTCTAGAGCATGTGTTGCATGGCAATCCCTGCTCCTCGCATTGATATCGATTGGAAGGCCTCTCCATTGCCTAACGATCCGCCGAGTTGATGCGAGAATTTCTCCACTTTTATCTTCCCTTATACACCTCTACCAACATATTCTATTCCACCCGTAGTGCTAAGTCCATGACTCACGCTCATATATTGAGTGAAGTTGAAAATGCTGAAGCGAGAAAAAGTATGATACAATTGCTTGGTTTGACACCAGGGTGCTCATGATTTGTACTTATGTTAGGAAGACGGAGTCATGCATGCTTACATAATTCAATGAGTAGGGATAGCACTCGTTAAGCATCGTATATTTTGAAGAGTAATGATTATGTTCTAGTATTCATGTATATTATTATGTTGATATCAATTACTTCATCATTTTTCAATATTAATACCATGAAAGGATTACATGATAAGACATGTTAGGTAGCATTCAACATCACAAATTTTGTTTTTATCATTTACCTACTCGAGTACGAGCAGGAATTAAGCTTGGGGATGCTGATACGTCTCCAACGTATCTATAATTTTTGATTGTTTCATGCTATTATATTATCAATCTTATATGCTTTATATGCAATTTTATATCATTTTTGGGAACTAACCTATTAACCTAGTGCCTAGTGCCAGTTTCTGTTTTTGCCCATTTTATTGTTTCACAGAAAAACAATACCCAGTGAAGTCCAAACACGATGAAACTTTACGGTGATTTTTTGTGGACCAAAAGGGACCCTGGAAGCTTCGGGAGGAGGCTAGAAGATATACGAGTGGGCCATAAGCTCACACAGCGTGCCCCCAGTGGGCGCACTACCTAAGCTTGTGGGCCCCTCGTAGCTTCGATTGACCTAATTCCAACTCCATAAATTCCCTAAATTCCAGAAACCACCAGAGCGAGACCCGAAACAATTATTCCGCCACCGCAAACCTCTGTTCTTCCGCGATCTCATCTGGAAGCCTCCATCGGTACTCTGCCAGAGGGGGAATCGATCATGGAGGTCTTCTACATTGACCTTGCTGCACCTCCGATGATGTGTGAGTAGTTCCCCACAGGACCTATGGGTCCATAGCGGTAGCTAGATGGCTCTCTCTCTCTCTCGTTATGATCTTCAATACAATGTTCTCTTCGGAGATCGATATGATGTAATCCTTTTGTGCGGTGTGTTTGTTGGGATCCGATGAATTATGTGTTATGATCAGATCATTCATTGAAAGTAATTGAGTTATATTATGAACTTTATTATGTGTGATTGTTACAGCTATGTAATGCTTTTTGATATATGTGTTATCTTTGGCCAAGTTAATGATTAGATCTTCAGTGAAAGTGGTCATAGTAGTAGGTTCAATCTTGCGGTGTCCTCACCTCGTGACAGAAGGGGTAGCGAGGCACGTATTTATATTGTCGCTACTAAGGGTAAAATGACGGGTTTCGATCATATTAGTTCATCTTATTTTGTCTATATTATGTCATCATGCTTCAAGCATTATTTTGTTTGTTATGAACTTAATACCTTAAGATGCATGCTGCATAGCGGTCAAGGGGTGGAGTAATAGTAGTAGATGTAGATGGATGTCGGTCTACTTGACACGGGCGTAATGCCTATGTACTGACATGCCATGAATAACATCATAACTATGCGCTATTCTATCAATTGCCCAACAATAATTTGTTCACCCACTGTATCATTATGCTTATGAGAGAGATGCCTCTAGTGAAAGCTATGGCCCCCGAGTCTATTTAAATCATATTACTAAAACCCTAAATACTTTGCTGCAATTTATTTACTTTTATTTTACTTTGTAATTTATATGTCTCCTACTATCAGATTTGATTCATGCAATTAACGAGTACAAGGGGATTGACAACCCTCTTGCCTGCGTTGGGTGCAAGTATTTGCTCTTGTGTGTAGGTACTGCTACAGGTCACTTTGATAATTCTCCTTCTAGTTTGATAAACCTTGGTTCTTTACTGAGGGAAATAATTTTCGCTGCTATATTACTTCTGAAGGAAATATGCCCTAGAGGCAATAATAAAGTTGTTATTTATATTTCCTTATATCATGATAAATGTTTATTATTCATGCTAGAATTGTATTAACCGGAAACTTAGTACATGTGTGGATACATAGACAAACAGAGTGTCACTAGTATGCCTCTACTTGACTAGCTCGTTAATCAAAGATGGTTAAGTTTCCTAGCCATAGACATGAGTTGTCATTTGATGAATGGGATCACATCATTAGAGAATAATGTTTTTTTTACCTTGAAGACTGTAGGGCTTACACCCCACATCATTTTATTAAAGAACAGCAGCAAAGAATACAAGGGGTTCCTCAAAGAGAGGAACAAAAAACAGAGATAGAGCTATACAAAGTAGTGTAAACTAAGCTAAGCAAGAAAAGAAAGAGGGGCTATATCTAGAAGAAAAGAAAAAGTACATTTGATGTCTCATCAAGGAGGTAGGAAGTCAATCCACTTTAGCAAAGCATCCTTGTATCTTCTCTTGATCCTGTGGGAGAGGAGGGTAATGTCATGTATAAAACCATTCCTCCACTGCCTGAATGAAGGGCTGATGTATTTAAAAACCTTATCATTCCTGACTTTCCAAATGTTCCACCATGCAAGGAATACCACTTCTGAAAAGAAAGGCTTATTGAAATCCTTCCTGGCATGTAAGGCAATTTGCACCATGTCATTACTATTCAGCCAGGTGAATAATGTGATTGACAAGACCCATCCGTTAGCTTAGCACGATGATCGTTTAGTTTGTTGCTATTGCTTTCTTCATGACTTATACATGTTCCTATGACTATGAGATTATGCAACTCCCGAATACCGGAGGAACACTTTGTGTGCTATCAAACATCACAACGTAACCGAGTGATTATAAAGATGCTCTACAGGTGTCTCCGATGGTGTTTGTTGAGTTGGCATAGATCGAGATTATGATTTGTCACTCCGATTGTCGGAGAGGTATCTCTGGGCCCTCTCGGTAATGCACATCACTATAAGCCTTGCAAGCAATGTGACTAATGAGTTAGTTATGGGATGATGCATTACGGAACAAGTAAAGAGACTTGCTGGTAACGAGATTGAACTAGGTATTGAGATACCGACGATCGAATCTCGGGCAAGTAACATACCGATGACAAAGGGAACAACGTATGTTGTTATGCGGTTTGACCGATAAAGATCTTCGTAGAATATGTGGAAGCCAATATGAGCATCCAGGTTCCGCTATTAGTTATTGACTGGAGATGAGTCTCGGTCATTTCTACATAGTTCTCAAACCCGTAGGGTCCGCACGCTTAACGTTCGATGACGATCGGTATTATGAGTTTATGTGTTTTGATGTACCGAAGGTAGTTCGGAGTCCCGGATGTGATCACGGAAATGACGAGGAGTCTCGAAATGGTCGAGACATAAAGATCGATATATTGGAAGGCTATGTTTGGACACCGGAATGGTTCCGGATGAGTTCGGGCATTTTCCGGAGTACCGGGAGGTTACCGGAACCCCCCGGGGAGTCAATGGGCCTTATTGGGCCTTAGTGGAAGAGACGAGGAGGCGGCCAGGTGGAGGGCACGCCCCCCCCCCCAAAGCCCAATCCGAATTGGGGTGGGGGGGCGACCCCCCCTTTCCTTCTCCCTCTCTCCCTCTTCCTTCTTCTCCTACTCCAACTAGGGAAGGGGGGAAACCTACTCCTACTGGGAGTAGGACTCCCCCCCTTGGGCGCACCATAGAGAGGGCTGGCCCTCCCCTCCTCCTCTCCTTTATATACGGGGAGGGGGGCACCCCATAGACACACAAGTTGACAGTTGTCTTAGCCGTGTGCGGTGCCCCCCTCCACAGATTTCCACCTCGGTCATATCGTTGTAGTGCTTAGGCGAAGCCCTGCATCGGTAACTTCATCATCACCGTCATCACGCCGTCGTGCTGACGAAACTCTCCCTCGGCCTCAGCTAGATCAAGAGTACGAGGGACGTCACCGAGCTGAACATGTGCAGATCGCGGAGGTGCCGTGCTTTCGGTACTTGATCGGTTGGATCGTGAAGACGTTCGACTACATCAACCGCGTTACTTAACGCTTCCGCTTTCGGTCTACGAGGGTACGTGGACACACTCTCCCCGCTCGTTGCTATGCATCACCTAGATAGATCTTGCGTGTTCGTAGGAATTTTTTTGAAATTCTACGTTCCCCAACAGTGGCATCCGAGCTAGGTCTATGCGTAGATGTTATATGCATGAGTAGAACACAAAGAGTTGTGGGCGATAATAGTCATACTGCTTACCAGCATGTCATACTTTGATTTGGCGGTATTGTTGGATGAAGCGGCTCAGACCGACATTACGCGTACGCTTACGCGAGACTGGTTCTACCGACGTGCTTCGCACACAGGTGGCTAGTGGGTGTCAATTTCTCCAACTTTAGTTGAATCAAGTGTGACTACCCCCGGTCCTTGTTGAAGGTTAAAACAGCACACTTGACGAAAAATCGTTGTGGTTTTGATGCGTAAGTAAGAACAGTTCTTGCTCAGCCCGTAGCAGCCACGTAAAACTTGCAACAACAGAGTAGAGGACGTCTAACTTGTTTTTGCAGGGCATGCTGTGATATGATATGGTCAAGACATGATGCTATATTTTATTGTATGAGATGATCATGTTTTGTAACAGAGTTATCGGCAACTGGCAGGAGCCATATGGTTGTCGCTTTATTGTATGCAATGCAATCGCCATTTAATTGTTTTTACTTTATCACTAAGCGGTAGCGATAGTCGTAGAAGCAATAGTTGGCGAGACGACAACGATGCTACGATGGAGATCAAGGTGTCACGCCGGTGACGATGGTGATCATGACGGTGCTTTGGAGATGGAGATCAAAGGCACAAGATGATGATGGCCATATCATATCACTTATATTGATTGCATGTGATGTTTATCCTTTATGCATCTTATTTTGCTTAGTTCGATGGTAGCATTATAAGATGATCTCTCACTAAATTTCAAGGTACAAGTGTTCTCCCTGAGTATGCACCGTTGCGAAAGTTCGTCGTTCCGAGACACCACGTGATGATCGGGTGTGATAAGCTCTACGTTCACATACAACGGGTGCAAGCCAGTTTTGCACACGCAGAATACTCGGGTTAAACTTGACGAGCCTAGCATATGCAGATATGGCCTCGGAACACTGAGACCGAAAGGTCGAGCGTGAATCATATAGTAGATATGATCAACATAGTGATGTTCACCATTGAAAACTACTCCATCTCACGTGATGATCGGACATGGTTTAGTTGATTTGGATCACGTGATCACTTAGATGATTAGAGGGATGTCTATCTAAGTGAGAGTTCTTAAGTAATATGATTAATTGAACTTTAATTTATCATGAACTTAGTACCTGATAGTATTTTGCATGTCTATGTTGTTGTAGATCAATGGCCCGTGCTACTGTTCCTTTGAATTTTAATGCGTTCCTAGAGAAAGCTAAGTTGAAAGATGATGGTAGAAACTACACGGACTCGGTCCATAACTTGAGGATTATCCTCATTGCTGCACAGAAGAATTACGTCCTGGAAGCACCGCTAGGTGCAAGACCCGCTGCAGGAGCAACGCCGGACGTTGTGAACGCCTGGCAGAGCAAAGCTGATGACTACTCGATAGTTCAGTGTGCCATGCTTTACGGCTTAGAACCGGGACTTCAACGACATTTTGAACGTCATGGAGCATATGAGATGTTCCAGGAGTTGAAGTTAATATTTCAAGCAAATGCCCGGATTGAGAGATATGAAGTCTCCAATAAGTTCTATAGCTGCAAAATGGAGGAGAATAGTTCTGTTAGTGAACATATACTCAAAATGTCTGGGTATCATAATCACTTGACTCAGCTGGGAGTTAATCTTCCGGTTGATAGTGTCATTGACAGAGTTCTTCAATCACTGCCACCAAGCTACAAAAGCTTCGTGATGAACTATAGTATGCAAGGGATGGATAAGACAATTCCCGAGCTCTTCACAATGCTAAAGGCTGCGGAGGTAGAAATCAAGAAGGAGCATCAAGTGTTGATGGTCAATAAGACCACCAGTTTCAAGAAGAAGGGTAAAGGGAAGAAGGGGAACTTCAAGAAGAACGGCAAGCAAGTTGCTGCTCAAGTGAAGAAGCCCAAGTCTAGACCTAAGCCTGAGACTGAGTGCTTCTACTGCAAAGGGACTGGTCACTGGAAGCGGAACTGCCCCAAGTATTTGGCGGATAAGAAGAATGGCAACGTGAACAAAGGTATATGTGATATACATGTTATTGATGTGTACCTTACTAATGCTCGCAGTAGTGCCTGGGTATTTGATACTGGTTCTGTTGCTAATATTTGCAACTCGAAACAGGGACTATGGATTAAGCGAAGATTGGCTAAGGACGAGGTGACGATGCGCGTGGGAAATGGTTCCAAAGTCAATGTGATCGCCGTCGGCACGCTACCTCTATATCTACCTTCGGGATTAGTTTTAGACCTGAATAATTGTTATTTGGTGCCAGCGTTAAGCATGAACATTATATCTGGATCTTGTTTGATGCGAGACGGTTATTCATTTAAATCTGAGAATAATGGTTGTTCTATTTATATGAGTAATATCTTTTATGGTCATGCACCCTTAGAGAGTGGTCTATTTTTTGTTGAATCTCGATAGTAGTGATACACATATTCATAATATTGAAGCCAAAAGATGCAGAGTTGATAATGATAGTGCAACTTATTTGTGGCACTGCTGTTTGGGTCATATTGGTGTAAAGCGCATGAAGAAACTCCATACTGATGGACTTTTGGAATCACTTGATTATGAATCACTTGGTACTTGCGAACCATGCCTCATGGGCAAGATGACTAAAACTTCGTTCTCCGGAACAATGGAGTGAGCAACAGATTTATTGGAAATAATACATACTGATGTATGCGGTCCGATGAATATTGAGGCTCACGGCGGGTATCGTTATTTTCTGACCTTCACAGATGATTTGAGCATATATGGGTATATCTACTTGATGAAACATAAGTCTGAAACATTTGAAAAGTTCAAAGAATTTCAGAGTGAAGTGGAAAATCATCGTAACAAGAAAATAAAGTTTCTGCGATCTGATCGTGGAGGAGAATATTTGAGTTACGAGTTTGGTCTTCATTTGAAACAATGCGGAATAGTTTCGCAACTCACGCCACCCGGAACACCACAGCGTAATGGTGTGTCCGAACGTCGTAACCGCACTTTATTAGATATGGTGCGATCTATGATGTCTATTACTGATTTACCGCTATCGTTTTGGGGTTATGCTTTAGAGACGGCTGCATTCACGTTAAATAGGGCACCATCTAAATCCGTTGAGATGACACCTTATGAACTGTGGTTTGGCAAGAAACCCAAGTTGTCATTTCTTAAAGTTTGGGGCTGCGATGCTTATGTGAAAAAGCTTCAACCTGATAAGCTCGAACCCAAATCGGAGAAATGTGTCTTCATAGGATACCCAAAGGAGACTGTTGGGTACACCTTCTATCACAGATCCGAAGGCAAGATATTCGTTGCTAAGAATGGATCCTTTCTAGAGAAGGAGTTTCTCTCGAAAGAAGTGAGTGGGAGGAAAGTAGAACTTGATGAGGTAATTGTACCTGCTCCCTTATTGGAAAGTAGTTCATCACAGAAATCAGTTCCAGTGATTCCTACAACAATTAGTGAGGAAGCTAATGATAATGATCATGAAACTTCAGATCAAGTTACTACCGAACCTCGTAGGTCAACCAGAGTAAGATCCGCACTAGAGTGGTACGGTAATCCTGTTCTGGAGGTCATGTTACTTGACCATGACGAACCTACGAACTATGAGGAAGCGATGATGAGCCCAGATTCGGCGAAATGGCTTGAGGCCATGAAATCTGAGATGGGATCCATGTATGAGAACAAAGTGTGGAATTTGGTTGACTTGCCCGATGATCGGCAAGCCATAGAGAATAAATGGATCTTCAAGAAGAAGACTGACGCTGACGGTAATGTTACTGTCTACAAAGCTCGACTTGTTGCGAAAGGTTTTCGACAAGTTCAAGGAGTTGACTATGATGAGACCTTCTCACCCGTAGCGATGCTTAAGTCCGTCCGAATCATGTTAGCAATTGCCGCGTTTTATGATTATGAAATTTGGCAAATGGATATAAAAACTGCATTCCTGAATGGATTTCTGGAAGAAGAGTTGTATATGATGCAACCAGAAGGTTTTATCGATCCAAAAGATGCTAACAAAGTGTGCAAGCTCCAGCGATCCATTTATGGACTGGTGCAAGCATCTTGGAGTTGGAATAAACGTTTTGATAGTGTGATCAAAGCATATGGTTTTATACAGACTTTTGGAGAAGCCTGTATTTACGAGAAAGTGAGTGGGAGCTCTGTAGCGTTTCTAATATTATATGTGGATGACATATTGTTGATTGGAAATGATATAGAATTTATGGATAGCATAAAAGGATACTTGAACAAGAGTTTTTCAATGAAAGACCTCGGTGAAGCTGCTTATATATTGGGCATCAAGATCTATAGAGATAGATCAAGACACTTAATTGGACTTTCACAAAGCACATACCTTGATAAAGTTTTGAAGAAGTTCAAAATGGATCAAGCAAAGAAAGGGTTCTTGCCTGTGTAACAAGGTGTGAAGTTGAGTCAGACTCAATGCCCGACCACTGCAGAAGATAGAGAAAAAATGAAAGTCATTCCCTATGCTTCAGCCATAGGTTCTATCATGTATGTAATGTTGTGTACCAGACCTGATGTGTGCCTTGCTATTAGTTTAGCAGGGAGGTACCAAAGTAATCCATGAGTGGATCACTGGACAGCGGTCAAGAACATCCTGAAATACCTGAAAAGGACTAAGGATATGTTTCTCGTTTATGGAGGTGACAAAGAGCTCGTCGTAAATGGTTACGTCGATGCAAGCTTTGACACTGATCCGGATGACTCTAAGTCACAAATCGGATACGTATTTATATTGAACGGTGGAGCTGTCAGTTGGTGCAGTTCTAAGCAAAGCATCGTGGCGGGATCTACGTGTGAAGCGGAGTACATAGCTGCTTCGGAAGCAGCAAATGAAGGAGTCTGGATGAAGGAGTTCATATCCGATCTAGGTGTCATACCTAGTGCATCGGGTCCAATGAAAATCTTTTGTGACAATACTGGTGCAATTGCCTTGGCAAAGGAATCCAGATTTCACAAGAGAACCAAGCACATCAAGAGACGCTTCAATTCCATCCGCGATCAAGTCAAGGAGGGAGACATAGAGATTTGCAAAATATATACGAATCTGAATGTTGCAGACCTGTTGACTAAGCCTCTCTCACGAGCAAAACATGATCAACACCAAGACCCCATGGGTGTTAGAATCATTACTGTGTAATCTAGATTATTGACTCTATGCAAGTGGGAGACTGAAGGAAATATGCCCTAGAGGCAATAATAAAGTTGTTATTTATATTTCCTTATATCATGATAAATGTTTATTATTCATGCTAGAATTGTATTAACCGGAAACTTAGTACATGTGTGGATACATAGACAAACAGAGTGTCACTAGTATGCCTCTACTTGACTAGCTCGTTAATCAAAGATGGTTAAGTTTCCTAGCCATAGACATGAGTTGTCATTTGATGAACGGGATCACATCATTAGAGAATAATGTGATTGACAAGACCCATCCGTTAGCTTAGCACGATGATCGTTTAGTTTGTTGCTATTGCTTTCTTCATGACTTATACATGTTCCTATGACTATGAGATTATGCAACTCCTGAATACCGGAGGAACACTTTGTGTGCTATCAAACGTCACAACGTAACTAAGTGATTATAAAGATGCTCTACAGGTGTCTCCGATGGTGTTTGTTGAGTTGGCATAGATCGAGATTAGGATTTGTCACTCCGATTGTTGGAGAGGTATCTCTGGGCCCTCTCGGTAATGCACATCACTATAAGCCTTGCAAGCAATGTGACTAATGAGTTAGTTACGGGATGATGCATTACAGAACGAGTAAAGAGACTTGCCGGTAACGAGATTGAACTAGGTATTGAGATACCGACGATCGAATCTCGGGCAAGTAATATACCGATGACAAAGGGAACAACGTATGTTGTTATGCGGTTTGACCTATAAAGATCTTCGTAGAATATGTGGGAGCCAATATGAGCATCCAGGTTCCGCTATTGGTTATTGACTGGAGATGAGTCTCGGTCATGTCTACATAGTTCTCGAACCCGTAGGGTCCGCACGCTTAACGTTCGATGACAATCGGTATTATGAGTTTATGTGTTTTGATGTACCGAAGGTAGTTCGGAGTCCCGGATGTGATCACGGACATGACGAGGAGTCTCGAAATGGTCGAGATATAAAGATCGATATATTGGAAGGCTATGTTTGGACACCGGAATGGTTCCGGATGAGTTCGGGCATTTTCCGGAGTACCGGGAGGTTACCGGAACCCCCCGGGGAGTCAATGGGCCTTATTGGGCCTTAGTGGAAGAGAGGAGGAGACGGCCAGGTGGAGGGCACGCCCCCCCCCCCCCCCCCAAGCCCAATCCGAATTGGGGTGGGGGGCCGGCCCCCCCTTTCCTTCTCCCTCTCTCCCTCTTCCTTCTTCTCCTACTCCAACTAGGGAAGGGGGGAAACCTACTCCTACTGGGAGTAGGACTACCCCCCTTGGGCGCGCCATAGAGAGGGCCGGCCCTCCCCTCCTCCACTCCTTTATATACGGGGAGGGGGCACCCCATAGACACACAAGTTGACAGTTGTCTTAGCCGTGTGCGGTGCCCCCCTCCACAGATTTCCACCTCGGTCATATCGTTGTAGTGCTTAGGCGAAGCCCTGCATCGGTAACTTCATCATCACCGTCATCATGCCGTCGTGCTGACAAAACTCTCCCTCGGCCTCAGCTGGATCAAGAGTACGAGGGACGTCACCGAGCTGAACGTGTGCAGATCACGGAGGGGCCGTGCGTTCGGTACTTGATCGGTTGGATCGCGAAGACGTTCGATTACATCAACCGCGTTACTTAACGCTTCCGCTTTCGGTCTACGAGGGTACGTGGACACACTCTCCCCGCTCGTTGCTATGCATCACCTAGATAGATCTTGCGTGTTCGTAGGAATTTTTTTGAAATTCTACGTTCCCCAACAACTTCACCCTTCCTCTTCACGGAAATCCCAAAGCATTTCACAAGTAGCAGCGGCCGGACCGGTTCGAGCCGGACCAGTCCTAGTCAGCGCGCGGGCACACGCCGATTGACCAGCGTGGCGCCTGACATGCGGGCCCCAACCGTCAGTTTCAGCGTCAATGCGTAGAAATGCAGAATTTAGACCTTTTTGTAACGGCTCGCCCCAGACTTGGTACTAACATGTAAAAATTACCAAAGTTGGTACCGATCCGCACGTACTGCCCAATTGTGGTATCCCTATGCAATTAACTCACTACAGGTGTAATCAACACTACTAGCAACACACAGGTACCAATATGAGGTTTGAGACAAAGATTGGATACAAGAGATGAACTAGGGTTTGGAGATGAGATGGTGCTGGTGAAGATGTTGATGGAGATGAGTCCTCCCACGATGAGAGGAGCGTTGGCGATAACGATGGCTTCGATTTCCCGCTCTCGGAGGGAATTATCCCCGGCGGAATCGCTCCGCTGGAGACCAAAAATGCTGCTGCCCAGGTTCCGCCTCGAGAAGGCGCGCTTCATCCCGAAAGTCTTTTTCTGATTTTTTTAGGGCAAATGGCTTCATATAGCAGAAGATGGGCTTCGGAGGACCTCTATGGGCCCCACAAGTGTAGGTGGCACACCCCGGGGGCGCACCCCCTGATCTTGTGGGCCCATGGAAGGTCTTCTTTGGTGATTTTTCTTCTAGGATTTTTTATATATTTCAAAATAAATCTCTGTAAGTTTTCAGGTCATTTGGAGCTCAGAAGAATAGTTATATCTACTGTAGCTCTTTTCAGATCCAGAACTCCTGCTGCCGGCAATCTCCCTCTTGTGATGGAAGTTGCAATTTAAGAGAGAAAAGGCATTAGAATTGCATCAAAAAGTGAAATATAACTTTAAAACAGTAAAAATAATAGTAAAAAAACATGATGCAAAATGAACGTATCAGTTATTCATACGAAACCGCATGCGGCACTTAGAGCATTGGAATCAGTTATATGTACGAAACTGCATGTGCTATCCACGATATTTGAGGCGGTTTCTACAACCGTCGCCGCCGTGCGGAGTATTAGTGACGCAGGCTTTGAGGCAGATTTGAAAACCGCCGACGGTCCATGTATGAAAACCGTCTCCAAAGCCCGATTTCGTACTAGTGTTGAAGTGTTTGGTGTTGATGACCGGCTGGAAGTATCGTTATCTTTCGGATCCATATGTGGTCTATGGTTTTATTGGTTGATTTGACTGCCCATCTATGTATTCCTGGTTGTGGAAAAAAATTGGTGCTTTGTTAGTTTCTATCTTATACATGTGTTCATATAATCCATGACTAATCACCAATGCAGGAGTGTTAGCTTCCACTTTTGTGTATGACGATAATACATGACAAGGAACTGCTAATTTATAATGTACCCGATTGATATTATGTGCACCCCCAATTTAGGTCATCTTAAAAAATAATGCAATCCCAATGCCACAGGTTAGACTGATTCCTCTCACTTGGTAAACTTGCAAATAGGCATTAAAGCACGAGTTTTTCAAGAACTTTTGTATATGCAGGGATTTACCACGAAAAATTATCTCGAGAAAAATTGGGCAAAATTCAAATTTTGGGAGAGCTAAAGAGACAACACATAAAGAAAGAGACATCTACAACACTTCCCTGTGGGCCTTCTGAGAACCTACACCAATAGCTCAATGAAGGAGAAGAGACTGGTAATTAAGTATGTGTGTCATAACTAATTCTATATATTGAATATAGTGGTATACATACATATTAGAGAAAATTAAACTATGTTAAGTATTACGTGGTTCAAAATATTCGGTTTTGTGAAGACATTTTGTGATCATAAAAATGTCATAGTGTTTCATTTTTTATGTTGACTAGACAACAAAAATAGGCTCGTGTGAGTATGTAAGTCACTTGTTTGATGTCAAGCTATTGCCTGCTTATCAAGAAGGATAGATCAACTGCAAGAAGAGGCAATGGCCAATCACATGTCATGTGTCCTAGGCCTTTTTTTTATAGTGCTTGACATTACTTTAGGAGATTTTTCGAATATGACTTGCGCAGAATTAAAAAGTTGTCAATGTCGTCGGATGTGTATGAAAATCCTAAACATATATGTTAGACATGATTAGTAGATATGATCAGTGTTAAACCATTTTATGTAATGTCCAGGTGCAATGTACGAGCAATAGCTAGTTAGGGAAACTCCAACGCCATGCATCAAAATGCCTGTAAATGTCTGGACCATGTGGTCCGGACACTTTTGGCCATCCAACGACGTGCACCAAACGTGCATGGCACGGTCCGGACATTCGAAATCCCACAAAACGGAAGCAGAGCTGGGGGAGGTTTGCGGGCGTCCCTCAGCCAAGTAGGCCTCTGATACCCCCGACCCACCAAAAAAACCCACCCGGAGCCCCGATTTTCTCGCTCCGTGCCTCCCCCTTGCTCTGTATCAACATATTCAGCATCGAGCAACACATGATCAGCTTTAGAATGATCTAGTTGAGCATTTGTCGGCAATTTTTGGGTGAATTAAAAATGTGAATAAGTTGAATTAAAATTTGAACTATTTTATTGAAATACTTCATGTTTGGATTGTAAAATTTATATTTGAATTATTGTTGCATTGGAATAATTGCACGGCATGATTACAGATGGAAGATGATATTTTTCTTTAATTATGTTGCGTGCTTCGGATATAGAAAAGACAGGGGCGAACATTTGGTGCATCGGGTTGAAAGGCCGCCCCCTAGCCACCGTCCACGGACACGTCCGGACGTGTTCGAGGACGTTTTGTGTGTTCGCTTTAATGCACGGCATTGGAATTGCCCTTAGCATAGGGAAATTCGCAGGGGCACGCATCTGCCAAGCCCATCCCAGCCGCTCGATTGCCTCGTGATTTGCAAAGTAGCTGAATCCCGTACGAGGGCACAATAAGTTTTAAATTTCAGTCATTGAAACCTGCATCTTTTTATCTGAAACTTGCGATTTTCTTGCTCGCTCTTACCAAGTTTCATAGATAAATTTTGAAGACAATTTTTTTGTCGTTTTTAGGCACAAAAATCATGAATTTATCAGTCGCTCGTACTAAGTTTTAAAAGTTGAAACTCAATATTTATTTTCAAAATTCATCAAAATGCATTCAAAATGGATCTTATTTGAAAGCTCTTATCACGAGAAACACAAATATGAAAACAGAACTTAATTTGGACTGTTTGTTCAAAAGATATAATGTTTTAAAAATCGAAAGCTAAAATTAAAAGCACGCCCCAAATCTGCTTCCCCTTGCCATAGCGTAGTAGAGATAAAATAAACGTGGTGCGAACCAACCTATAGTTCAATGGTTAGAGCATCTACAGTCGGGCGCCTCAAACCCGCCTCAAACGTCCGGGCGGACGGCCCGGTCACTGACTGGTCATGAAAATGTGACCCAGACGGGCGCCCCAAACGGGCCTCAAACGCCCGGGCTGACCAGCACCCCTCATATCTAACCCAAATTTCGGACGGATATGGGGGCGCCCGGGCGCGTCCGCAACGTCGGTCCCGGCCCACGCTGGCGCACCCGACCCCACAAATATTCCTCGCCATCACTTCACTCCACTCCCCTCCACTCCCCTCCGCCACCCAAGCTCCCGTCCGCCGGAACCCGTCGTGGTGGATGTCGCCGGTTCGTCCCAGGACGGATCCATCATTGATCTGACTTCCACCGGCACCGTCTGGATAACGGGCTCCGACGAGGAAGAGTAGGGCATGGGAGACGGGGGTGCCTTGAGTCCCGTGAGCCGGCTCTTGTCCCATGTACTACTCTACCTTGCCGGCGACCGGACCAACACTCTGGAAGCGCAACCGGCCGCTGGGCATGGGCACGGCGGAGCAGGATGGGCTCCGCTTAAAGATCGGTTTACGTTGCATGCAATAATATGGATTTAAGATTTTAAATTTGAGGTATCCGGTTGTAGAATCAAATATTTGAGACGTGACCGGTCACTGTCCGTGGACGCGCCGAGGAGTCGAATTTATCAAGTCTGGCTGTAGATGCTGTTAGCAGGACAATGATATTCTCAGTCCAATAGAGTTCAATTCCTAAATTTGAAATCGGTGCTCGCATGTTTTTAGACGCCTTTGGTCCCGCACGTCACACCTACGTACCTAGTTGCCCTCGTGTCAGTCCCTGGAGCCGTGCCTCCGGTAAGCGAGTTGTGCACGGCACATGCAGCTTGCGAACTTGGTCGTCGATTCTCAAGTACGGATGAGATCTTGTGTTTCAAAAGAAAATCCATCGCTGCATGCGCGGTCCACCATCGCACGCCATCCTCGCTTCCGGCGTGGAAAACCCACCAAAAACACGACCTGTCGACTCATCGAATTGAACAAGACAAAACGAAAAAAATAATCAAGGTGCGCGCGTGCGAGAACAGGACGCCGGATTAAAGCGGCGGTCGTGTTATTGCCTGCTGTACAAACATATTTTCCGGATAAATATGTATGGTATGTGATGGAGTATAGCACAACCTCTGCTGTTTTTTTGGTTTTGTATAGGGCATGAAAAACATTTTACATTTTGTTACGGAAGGAGTGCATCACATATGCCATGAGTACTCTCTCCCTTCAGGTTTACAGGGCTTATCTCAAAAAAATATTTTTCCATTTTATAAGTCTTAATTTTATTGTTTCCCATCAAATGTTCAGATTTTGAGGTGCATTAAATGGTTGCATCTCCATCTCCACTACTAATAAAAGAGCAAACATTATCTTTGCTAAACACACCCCACAAAACATACATGGACCCAATACTACCGCATGATTATCCCCACTAATCTAAATCCAACGGCTAGCCTTCACCTAGTATGTTTTCTGGTGTGCACTTACTGATTTACATTGACTGACCATACTCCACCGCAGAGGAAAACTTCCATGCGCAAGCAAACACAATCCCTACAATCACGTAGGTCTTCCAAACAAATTCAACGTATCCCCCATTCCCAGAAATAATAATAGACCTTCCAAATCCAAAAACAAGAAACATATCCCACCGATATCCCCTCGCCGCACGGAAACATCATCGCCTTCGCCTTCCTGGACGGCGACCTCGCCGCACGAAAACACCGCCGCCTTCCCTCGCCGCCCTGCACTGGCCGTCAAATGCGCGGCTGCTCCCGCCTCACCTTCTCGCTGCAAACAGGCCGTCGGTTCCTTGCGTCACCTGTGCCATCCTCTGGAAACATCAGGCAAGATTTTAATATTTGACATTTCTTCTTGTTCTTGCAAATTATCTTCTAACTTTCTTGTGCTTTAAGAAAATGCAATCTACAGATTTATGACGACATAACTTGAATCTATTTCTGACTAATATATGCTTCCAGTCAACCCTCTTGACAGATTTCTAACTGGAGTATTCAGTCTACGAAGTCGACATTATGACTTCTCCAAATCACTCGGGGGCACGCACCCCATTTCAGGATATAAGCAACATCCATTCCTCAGGTAACTATCAGCCAACTGAGCGCTTCTTTTTTTCTGGGTTGATGAACACTTCTATAACGAATGTGCTAATTTCCATTGTATATTTAAACAGACCCTAAAGAAATTAAGAGGCAGAGGGACAGAGAATATTATGCACGAAATAGAGAGGACATTCTAAAAAGACATCGTGAGGCACGTTCAAAGAAGCAGTCTGATAAACCTCTGCGGAATGACGAGCAAAATGTGCCACACACACCCCTACCCATGTCCCAAGGTAAGTATGGCCATATACTGCATGCTTATGTATTATTCAGGTAACTTATGATACTCTAAATCATACATGTAGACCCTACGGAGCTGAAGAGGCGACTGGATAGGGAACGGTATTCACAAAATAGAGACGAAATATTAAAGAGACAACGTCACGCCTACAGACACAAAAAAATGGCTGACGCTTCCGCCGATATCAGTGTCCATGAAAATGAAACACAAACACCGATGTCCATACCCATTGGTAATGACGATCAACCAACTACATACAACCCTATTTGTTGATACTAATTAGCTTTCTCATCTATGTAGACCCTAAAGAGATACGGAGGCAAAGGGACAGGGAGCGGTATGCACAAAATAGGGATGAAATATTAAAACGACAACACCTATCACGTGAGCAGAGAAAGGCTACTACAACCCTACTCACCAACGATAGCACCGTGTCACACACACCAGCTACAGGACAATCCGGTGTCACCCAGCTACAAAAAATATCATCTGCAGGTTCTGTGCTACCATAACATATTGACTGCATGTTGTTATCTTATCGAATATAACAAAAAAGAGTTTTACTGATGTTATCTACAATTTTCTTGCAGTATTATCAAATATACCAAATTCATCTCTATCACCTGAACATGTCCCCCACGACAAGGAGAATACTTTAACATACGACGAGGAGTCCGATTGGTTGCACAGGAATGATGCATATCAGATACAACAAATTGGTGGACGCATTAGAGCTGTTGCTATGCCTCTTGGTCATAACATGCAATCAATCTCCACCATCGTAAGAAATATTGCACAAGGTATGCTTTAATGGCTTTGGTTTGTACTCTTCTAAACAATAATAAAACTATAATCAGCTTCTGACTGAAGGTTACTGTCAATTGAACACAATGCAGGGCCTCTCACACAACTTTCAGGGGTTCAGGCACCCCAACTTAGCAGAATACGTAACCCAGATTTCTCAATTCAAGGTGCGGGTTAGTTCGTCCATTTAGTTATGGTGGAAGTGTGTCCACGGTGTTTATTTGATCGCAAATCCTGGTTCTCTTTCGTTTATTCAGGTATAGAGCCTTTTACTGGCTCCAGTCAACCAATGAAGACGCCAACTAATGATAAGAGACGCCCTGCGGAACCGTCTCCGGATGATACTCAAAGCACTCAAGATCTACAAAGTAATTTTGATGACCCTAGACTACTATAGTACCTGATTTTGTATGCTCTACTTATCTTGTGGTTTTCAATAGTGGGCAACGACCAGAGAGAAGATCCATATGGAATATTTGAGCCCGTTGTTCAACAACCCAATTTTGAAGGTGCATTATATATTTTGTCGTTCACATATCAGGTTCTTCATCGACAAATTTGTGGCATTTATGTTTGACCAATATATTGCCTAATAGACTGCTTGGCGCCATTGCAAAATGGAGAAGTTGTATACCATGAGCCTGATGAGGAAGCTAGAATATTTATGGCCGAAGGTATGTCCATTGTCTATTTCCGAATTTACCATGAGCCTCATAGGTCTTCATTCATAATTTAATACATATTGTTCTTCAATGCTAGGTCTTGCTTACGAATCGTACCAACTTGGACGCCCTACTGCACGAGCAGCACCAGTATCAAATACCGATGAATTCATTTACCGAAACCTGCCTACAAAGCACCATGTCCTAAGAAAGGTTGCCGACTGCCGCCACTGTGGGCCATTGCGGTTTCCATTCGAGGGGCCAGCATTTTATTGCAGAAAAGGAAAAGTCGATATTATTACTCCAGACGTTCCAGAAGAGTTGAAACGGTTGTTTACAAGTCAAGATGATGAAGATGCTAAATATTTCAGAGAGCATATACGGTATTTCAACTCGCACTTCTCATTCACAACTCTAGGAGTCACTCTTGATCACCAAGTAAGCACTGCGGCGGGAACTGGAGTATATACATTTCGTGCATGTGGTGGCTTATACCACGCTCTTGATGGTCTGGTGCCGGCTGATAATGGACCTCGGCATTTGCAGCTCTATATTTATGATACAGATCAAGACTTGATTCACAGGGCTATGAGGTCTCCAGATCTTAATATAGACCTCATACGAAAGATTCTGCGAATACTAGAGCGTAACCCTTATGCGCAAGTTTTAAAGAGCCTTGGGTCTGTTCCGAATCTAGATGAGTATAGGATCTCACTAAACACGGATATCAACTTGGATCAAAGAAGGTACAATGCCCCAACGACTTCTCAGGTGGTAGCGATATGGGTTGAAGGGAGCGACCCAAAGAATTGCTTTGACAGAAGTGTTGTCGTACATGGAAAAAAAGGAGACCAACCCATATATATTAGAGCATACTACGGGTGCTACGACCCATTGTCATATCCACTATTCTTCCCACGTGGGGAGACTGGTTGGAATCGTAGGATGCCATATGTTGGCCCCCTCGATGACACGACACAATGTTCATCGGGTAATCCTGCACCCCAAGTAAACCAGACCTCTGATTTATATACAGGTATAATGTTCATTATTCATTTATATACTTGCTATTTATGAATGAAGACTTATGTTTTCATTTTTCTATTATATGAAAACTTGATTACAGAAAGTGAACAAGTTGGGAATTTTGAACCACATGAAGACCATGCCACGGATTTACCTGCAGGTATCGGTCATCATTGCTTATTCTTCAATTCTTATGTGGTCAATTATTATGGGTGCAAACAACATATTGAATTTGAAATGTTGTGAATCTTGTAGATGACACGACCTTTACCTGCAGGTATCGGTCATCATTGCTTATTCTTCAATTCTTATGTGGTCAATTATTATGGGTGCAAACAACATATTGAATTTGAAATGTTGTGAATCTTGTAGATGACACGACCCAATATTCAGCGGATAATACTGCACCACAAGTAAACCAAACCTCTGATTTATCTACAGGTATGATGTGCACTATTAATTTATATACTTGCTATTTACGAATGAAGACTTATGTTCTCATTTTTCGATCACATGAAAACTTCATTACAGAAACTGAACAAGTTGGGAATTTTGAACCACATGAAGACCATGCCACGGATTTACCTGCGGGTATCGGTCATCATTGCTTAATCTTCAATTCTTATATGGTCAATTATTATGCCTGCAAACAACATATTGAATTTGAAATGTTGTGAATCTTGTAGATGACAATGAATATAACCCAGATGAGGATTTTGGTGACAATGAGGTGAATGCAACAAAATCCAGGAAATTTGTTAGTGCGAGGGAGTATTACTGCTCCAAACTGCAGGTCAGGAAGAAGCTTTTTAACATCATCTTGTTCGGGGCGCGCCTTTTCCAACAATGGGCTGTTGACATGTATATCAAGATGGAGACTATGAGGCTTGACTGGTACTCAAAGCCGGAAAATCAGAAGGTTATACGCGCTGACCTCTACCAGGTAACGTGCTTGTGTATATTCTAATAGATCATAATACAACGACTTTATGGACATTCCATGCTTTTCTATAACCTTGTATACTATTATAGGGTCTTGTTGACACTGTCGTTGTCGGCGAGTCACGCGGTGATCGGATTGGCAAGAGAATCGTGCTCCCACGTACATTTCCGGGTGGTGACCGTGACATGCAACGGAGGTTTCTGGATGCGATGGCAATAGTCCAGCGGTGGGGTAAACCGGATTATTTTATCACAATGACTTGCAATCCTTATTGGGAGGAGATAACCGAGAAACTGTTGCCTGGACAACTGCCACAAGACCGTCCAGACCTGGTGGCAAGAGTATACAAAGCTAAACAACGAGATATGATGGACTTACTGACTAAGGGTAAGCATTTCGGAGAAGTTGCCGCTTATGTACATGTCACGGAGTTTCAGAAACGAGGTCTCCCGCATGAGCATATACTTCTAATCATGAAAGCAAAAAGCAAGTTAGCGACCCCGGATGACTATGATCGGGTGATATCTGCAGAGATACCTGACAAAGAAAAATACCCCATTCTACATGATCTGGTCATCAAACACATGATGCATGGACCCTGTGGTGAGTTGAAGAAAAGTTGTCCTTGCATGATTGATGGACAGTGCCGATTTCATTACCCGCGAGATTTTTGCAATGCCACACAACAAGGGAAAGACTCATATCCCATCTATAGGAGGAGGGACGATGGGCGTGGAGTTAGGATCAGATGAGCAAATTTGGACAATAGATGGGTGGTCCCTTACAACCCTTTTTTGCTTATGCGATACAACTGCCACATTAATGTCGAAGCATGCTCGAGCATCAAGGCAGTCAAGTACTTGTTCAAGTACATCTACAAAGGACATGATCGGACATCCTTTGCATTCGAGCAGGATATCATCAATGATGGTGGAATCATCAATGAAATCTGACAATATAGGGATGCACGCTATGTATCTCCTCCAGAGGCTATTTACAGGATTTTTGGTTTTAAAATGTTTGGTGTCAGTCCATCTGTGCTGCAGCTCCAGCTTCATTTGCCAAACATGCATACAGTTGCATTTAAATCTTGTGAAAATCTGGAAGATGTTCTCGCTCGACCATCTTCTTCCAAGTCCATGCTTACCGAGTACTTTGAGATGAACCGAAGGTTTCCGGAGGCACGAAAATGGTTGTACAGAGAGTTTCCAGAACATTATAGATGGATAGCTGGAAACAAGGAGTGGCAGAATAGAAGAAATAAGAGATCACAAATTGGAAGGCTTGTGTATGCACACCCTACTGAAGGAGAGAGGTACTACTTGCGTGTCCTACTAAGTCATGTCCGAGGTGCCACTTCATTTGATGATTTAAAAAAAGTAAATGGCAAGGCATGCAGTTCCTTCAGGGAGGCATGTGAGCACTTAGGCCTCATTGAGCACGACAGGACTCTTGATGATTGCATGACGGAGGCAGCCACATTTCAGATGCCTTGTGCCCTAAGACGGTTGTTTGCGACTATAGTGGTATTCTGCGAGGCAACAGAAATCCGACAAATGTGGGACAAGCATCTAGCATCAATGTCTGAGGATTACCGTCGTAACCAATCCAATGAGGCAACACTTGAACAGATGGTGCTTAGAGATATTAGGGATATGTTGCAATCCATGGGAAAGGATATTACAAGCTATGGACTTCCAGATCTGGTTGAGACCGATGGTTCTTATGATGGTGAGTATAGAGAGATAACAGAGGAGAGGCAAGTCACCGTGGACAAAGAACATCTAGATCTATTTAGCAGTTTGAACAGTGAGCAGCTGGCTGGTTTCAATGACATAATGGATCATGTGATGAACCAAAAAAGTCAGGTGTTCTTTGTTGATGGTCCAGGAGGCACTGGGAAGACGTACTTGTACAAGGCATTGCTTGCAAAGGTGCGTTCCATGGGCCAAATAGCAATCGCAACTGCTACATCAGGTATAGCGGCGTCGATAATGCCTGGAGGACGGACTGCACACTCTAGGTTCAAAATTCCAATAAAGCTCACTGACAACAGCATGTGTAGTTTCACAAAGCAAAGCGGTACAGCGGAGTTGCTTAAACAGGCGTCCTTGATAATTTGGGATGAAGTCGCTATGACAAAACGTCAGGCTGTTGAGACGCTTGATAGATCGTTGCAGGATATAATGGAATGTCCTTTGCCGTTTGGGGGAAAGGTTGTCGTCTTTGGTGGGGATTTCAGGCAGGTCCTTCCCGTTGTGGCACGTGGGACAAGAGCGCAGATCACAGATGCTACACTTCTGAGATCATATCTGTGGGAGAAGACCTGCAAGATACATCTCACGCACAATATGCGTGCACAGGCTGATCCTTGGTTCTCCGAATACCTCCTAAGGATCGGCAATGGAACAGAAGAGACAATTGGCGACGACTATGTGCGTCTCCCTGACGACATTGTGATCGGCTATACTGAGGATGAAAAAGCTATTAACACACTCATTGAAGATGTCTTCCCATCGCTGCATGCCAATGCTAGATCAAGAGAGTACATGAGCGCACGTGCAATTCTTTCGACCAAGAACGATCATGTGGATGACCTGAATGACAAGATGATCTCCAGGTTTCCAGGCGAAGAAAAGTTATACCATAGCTTCGACTCAATCGAGGATGACTTGCAGAATAATTACACAATTGATTTTTTGAACTCGATCACACCAAATGGCTTGCCACCGCATGTTTTGAGATTAAAGGTCAACTGCCCAGTCATTCTGCTTCGGAACCTCAACCCTCAAAATGGCCTATGCAATGGAACACGACTTATGATCAGAGCCTTCCAGGATAATGCAATCGACGCGGAGATTGTTGGAGGTCAGCATGCTGGAAAGAGGGTGTTCATACCTAGGATCCCTATGTCGCCCTCGGAGGACATCTCACTTCCCTTCAAACTTAAGAGAAAATAGTTCCCCATCCGCCTAAGTTTTGCGATGACAATTAATAAGGCACAGGGTCAGACCATCCCAAACGTTGGTATTTACCTCCCTGAGCCTGTAATCTCACATGGTCAGCTATATGTTGCATTGTCAAGGGGAGTGTCAAGAGAGACGACACGGATTTTGGCTAAGCCAAACAAGGAGGTTGATAAATCTAGGAAAAGCACCAAGAACATTGTCTATAGAGATGTTTTAGAGAGATGAGGCAGGTGTGTCATTCGATTATTTCTTTGCAGCTACTATGTTGTTGCATCTATAACTATTTTTGGAACTAACATTATTTGTTTTTCATTTGCAGGTTTAGCCTACCATGATACGGTTACATGTATATTTTATGGTTACATGCACATGATATTTTATTGTACCACACAACACACTTTTGGAAGACAAAAATTTAGTTTCAGGGGCGAATTGGGGTGCCGCTCAGTAGCAACAAACTGCAAGTCCAGAAACATTACAGTGCTTGGGGCGCTTCTAATTTTGGTTACAACAGCGAGGCCCAGATTGAGTGCCTGATGGAAGGCTTACTCTTGTGATCTATCCTTTTTGTATTAACAGAATTACTACATGCAGTTTGCAATTACTTCCATTGTGTATGCCTCATTTTGTAATATACAAAGGTACAATTGCTCAGTGCAGAAAAGCGAGTAAACATATGTGTGTTCCACAAGATCTCTTTATGCTGTTTTAAATGCATAACATTACTGCATTTAAATATGTCAAAGGCTGTGAAACTCGCCTTCGTGGAAAGCTACCAAAGGTAATTTGTCCCAGGCACCCATTTGTAGGGAATACTTTTTACTTGGAACTGGGAAGAAGCTACATTCCAGGCACCCATTTGTACCAGGCATGAAGTTGTGGACACCAACCAAACTGGCCCTTTATACACGCATGAATTTGATGTGGTATGATTGAGACGTGAACCTTGACCACAAATTCTAATGCTAAAATGTTATAAATCGTTTTTTCAGTCTTCTACATACTAATATCATTTACATAAGTTTAATCTCAAATTCCCAATAGTCATGTAGATACAGATATATAAGTTTAAAAGTTTGAGTATGCACACACCCAACTGATAATATCTCTTGACCGGAGCGAGAAGCACGTGCAGGTAGCAATTAGTATGTAATAATTAGTGCTAATGAGTGACAGCATGCTGAAACAAAACCTGAAAGCTAACCTTTTTCATCTCACCAAGTGCAAATGCTTTATTTTTGCCTTGAAGAAATCTACAACTGCTTCAACTCCAACAGTCTGACCTTCCCAAGCTACATCCTGCAAACAAACCACATTCGTAAGAATGGCTTGGCAGAAGTTAGCAACAGGTCATCATTACCTCCTGATGTTTATTTGGCACGAACATACATAACCCAGTTTCCTTTCCTGCATGTATGACTAGAACTGAAGTGGGAGAAGAAAAACACAGGAATTGCCCACTCCGAACAACACACACACATAAGCTATCCCGCACGCTCAAACTGAGCTACATCTATTTGTCATTTCTAAACAACCAGAAAGAATGAATCTTCATGTGAAAGACAAATAACATAAAAATAATAATGAACTGGTTATATTAACCGGAGAGACTAAAGAGAACCACAAAGTGCCAATAGAGTTCACATATATTCAGGACAAGCTTACTCCAAGATTAGACAGTAGGAAAACAAGATCACCCCAAATTATATTTTTTCTCTCCAATTCGAAAACGACTCTCATGCTCAAACCTAGACTACTGAGCTACATAAGTATTGTACTGGAATGGATAGCAATTAGGATTTAGCAAGCAGATACAGCCATTTTCAATCTAAAGAAACTTTTAAGTGTGTGATCTCTCATTACAGGATGCATTGTACACTCAAAATTCTAAACTGCACCTAATAAAAAATCATCATTTAATTTAATGTATCATATAACAGATGACCGCCTGTTATTTCTGCTCAGCATACTTATCAGAACGCAAGTATCTAAGTCATCATTTCTTCGGCTCACAAATTCGCAGGATTATCCGAACAGTAAATGTGTTACTGAAACACACACACACAATAACACTGACATGAGACACCAAGATAAAACTTGATCTCCTGATGCAGAAACTCTACCATGAAGTAATATCATTCTGTCATACAATCCCTTTCTTGCAAGTCATGCCCCAAGTTACCATTTCTTACAGTAGCCTCTTAAGAGAAAGAATCCTGACTTTCTATCAATAAAAGCACCACTGTGTGTGTTCACCATCCAGCAGTGATATACCGTTTGTTAAACTCGAGTTCACAGTTGCGAATGCCTGAATCCAGAAGTACCTGGAGCAACCGACCACGTAGGCGAGCTGGGAGCGCCTTCTCGGAGCGGGTGTGGGAGCGAAGCACGAGGTCGACTATCACGGTGGGCACGTAGACGAACTGGAACTCGGCCCGCTCCGAGATGCCCCCTCCCGCATCGTTTCCAGGATGCTCCTCTAGCTCGCATCTTGATCTGCGCTGGAACATGTGGACGGCGGCGGCAGAGTCGATCTAGGGAAGAACGGCGGGGTTAGCGGCGAGGTGAGGTCGTGGTGGGGAGAGGAGGCGGCGGGGCGAGGCCATGGTGGGGAGAGGAGGCGGCGGCCGACGGGGCGAGGCCGTGGTGGGTAGATGAGGCAGTGGGGAGAGCAGGCGGGGCCACCATGGAATGTGGAGCGGTGGGGAGAGAGTGAAGGTATGAGGAGAACAGGGAGGGAGCGTCCGGCGTGTCTTCCTTTTCTTTTTTCTTGATCGATAGCCCACTCATTTGGTCAAGTATTTAGTACTATAGGTTATCGCAAAAAAAAAGGTATTAAGTATGGGGTTCCTTTGTCAAGAAAAAGTATAGGGGTTCCTCTCGAAAAAATATATGCTTTGTCCAATTCAATTTTTTATTTATGGATAGCCTTTTTGGTCATTTGGTTTATATTAGGGTCGGATGTTGTCCAATTCTTTTTTCTTATCGGGTGTGTCCGTTTGGCTGTCTGGTTGTGATCTTTTTCACGGAATAAGGGTTTAACAAAATATTCAGTCATGGTATTTGTAAAAAATGATTGTTCTTATTGAATATATTTAAATTATGTAATCATGCAAGTCAACTTGTGGTCTGTGGATGTTACATTTTATGGAGTAATATTTTGTCTGACACTCATAAATAGGTATTTTTCGTTCTGTATCATTATGCTTATTCTATGCTGTACTATTATTTCAAAACTAACTATAATTATCGTTTAATAGGCTCATATGACATATTTTAGAAAAAAAAACAATTATTTTAGTGGACTCAGAATTGAATGGTGATAATATAAGAAATCGAGACTTGGAAGATGGCGAAAATTACACAGACGTCACGGATTGTAGGATTCTGGATAGATCCCCCTAAAAACCTCAAAACATCACATATATCATCTAAAGTTTAGCTCATCACGCAGACATTTCTCCTTTGACCGTCTGCCAATTCAACAAACCGCGACTTGATAGATGAACTTTGCCTGTGCATCAGCATGCTCGATGATGTCCCTTTACTGGAGTAAGCGATATTTTTTAAATGGCTCAGTAAAAAGACTCGCTAAAGGAGAAATAAGACTCAAATTAGATGTTTTTATAGACTAGGATACGTGTGTTGCACGTGCATGTTTACTAGTGCAAGATTAAAAAGAAAACTTACAAATGCATGTAAAAGTTTTTGGTCATTTATTGGTCACGCATGCATGTATTATAATTAATGCATTGGTAAACATATTTTTTGAGAAAAATGAGTGCATTAATTGAGTATTTTGGCAAACTATAAAAATTATTCTATCACACCATCTACTTTGGTTGGTAAAATTTCTCAATTGAGCCCTATAAACTGGAAGGAAGGGATTATAATTTTGTTTGGTAGATTAATTTCAACGCATGTCTGTCTTCAACCCTGATATCCATCATAAGGGAACCAAGGTATGTAGTACTACCAATAATAATCTAGAGAAATGACGTCTCTAATATGCTTGTTAAATTCCACTCAAAAAGTCAAGTGTCCAGATAATGACAAAAAGTCATGCCAAGTTATTTTCCTTAGCTGAATGGGATCAGGTTAGATAAGGTGGGGAGAAAGTGAGCGAAGTCACGAACGACCCATCGGTGAAAATACAAAATATTAAAGAACAGTTTTGCTAAAGCACATCTATATGTGTCATAAGTATTGCACATCTAAGTCCTATGTCATCGATCTCATGCGAAGATTCGTGTAAGTATTTTTTTATGCTTGATTAAGTGAATTGCATGTGCAATAATTAGGGCACATCTAGATGTGCCTAGACCCAATAGAATTACGACAACAAAATTACACACATACACGTCTCTTACCACAGCAAGTTATGCACCAACACGTGTACTAGCTCCATTTTATTTTAGCTATTCTCTCTCTTCCTTTGCTTTTTTACCTAGCTACCTACTCTCTTACTTGCATTGTTTGAAGAAGAGAAGACCCTTACTACTTGCATGACAAGAAATTACCACTATGCAGAAATAATTTAAACCTCGTTGAGCTCCTCCCCCTTGAACTCGTACACGTCGCTCTTCCTGACGGCGACAAAGAGCGGCTCCTTCTTCCTGGTGGCCAGCCCGAAGGTCTCCTCCACGCTCACGTCCTCGGCGCGCACGCCGGCGGGCAGCGCCCACTCGAAGTGGTACAGCAGGCTGGCCAGCGACACCTGCACGGTGGCCAGCGCGAACGTGTAGCCTGGGCACCCCCTCCGCCCGCCGCCAAACGGCAGCAACTTGTAGTCCGGGTCCTTGAGGTCGATCTCGCCGCCGGCGCCGGCGACCTCGAACCGCTCCGGCGAGTACTCCAGCGGGTCCTCCCAGATCTCCGGGTCCCGGCCCATGGCGAACGTGTTGATGAAGACGCGGGTCTTGGCAGGGATGTCGTAGCCGCCGTGTTAGGAGTAAACCACGGCTCGGTGTGGTGACTGTCAGTTGGCGCAGCGTCGTTGTGCTCGCCGAGACTCCACGCATGTAGTTGGGCAGCCGGACGTGCAGCAGTCTTTGGGGCGTGGAGAGGCCTGGTCTTGCGGCCGTTGAGGAGGCTGCGCAAGTCCTGAGGAGCCATGCATGTAACAAGCAGTAGTTTGTTAGTGCATGTGCGTGTGCATGCATAGTTGGTTAGCCAGGCCGTGGGTTAGTGGCCCGTGTGGCGTTCTAGTTGGTTAGTGCGTGGGTGGCCCTGATGTGTGTGGCCGTGTGCTATTTAAGCAGCTAGTAGTCGCCGTGAGGGTTGCCAGGAGCCAGAGAGAGATGTAACCTCTCGGAGTGTATGTGTGCTCGCCGTGGGGTGGAGTGATCGAGTTCGTGCTCGAGGAGAAAACAGAAAAGCCGTTCGTGCGGCGGGGGTGTTTGAGCGCCCGGAAAAATTCTGTGTCCCGGAAAAATTCTGTGTCCATCTTCTTCCTCTCCGGTCGTGTCTCCGGCGATCATCGTCGCGTGCCGCAGCCTGCGGCAACAACAATTGGTATCATGAGCTGGTTCATCTTGGGTGTCGTCCCCTTGCCAGAGGCGTGCCGGCGGTGGCGGCGTTCGCCGGCGGCTGCGCGGTGAAGCTCCGGGCCGTGTGTCGGCTTGTGGAGGTGCGCGGCGCTGCGGCTGCCATGGCGGACGTGGAGGCGGCGCGCGGTGAGTCCATGGCGTCTGGTGCGGTCGGGCTCGTCGGGCACGTGGGTGCGCGCGGGACGTGCGGGACGCACTGGTGCGGTCGGGCTCATTGGGCGCGTCGGGTGCGGGGCGTAGAGGGACGTCAGGCGTGTGTCGCCGGCGGAGAAGGAGCTCGGCGTGTGTCGCCGGAGTCGTGACGGAGCACGGTGCGACCGGCCTCGGTGCGCTAGGTCGGGTCCACGGGCTGGGTCACGGCCGTGACGACGACGACGGGAGCAGCAACAACTCCGGCGATGGCCACGACGAACAAAGTCGTGGTTTAGGGGGAGTATGTTAGGAGTAAACCACGGCTCGGTGTGGTGACTGTCAGTTGGCGCAGCGTCGTTGTGCTCGCCGAGACTCCACGCATGTAGTTGGGCAGCCGGACGTGCAGCAGTCTTTGGGGCGTGGAGAGGCCTGGTCTTGCGGCCGTTGAGGAGGCTGCGCAAGTCCTGAGGAGTCATGCATGTAACAAGCAGTAGTTTGTTAGTGCATGTGCGTGTGCATGCATAGTTGGTTAGCCAGGCCGTGGGTTAGTGGCCCGTGTGGCGTTCTAGTTGGTTAGTGCGTGGGTGGCCCTGATGTGTGTGGCCGTGTGCTATTTAAGCAGCTAGTAGTCGCCGTGAGGGTTGCCAGGAGCCAGAGAGAAATGTAACCTCTCGGAGTGTATGTGTGCTCGTCGTGGGTGGAGTGATCGAGTTCGTGCTCGAGGAGAAAACAGAAAAGCCGTTCGTGCGGCGAGGGTGTTTGAGCGCCCGGAAAAATTCTGTGTCCATCTTCTTCCTCTCCGGTCGTGTCTCCGGCGATCACCGTCGCGTGCCGCAGCCTGCGGCAACAACACGCCGTGCGTGCACGCGGCCACGGTCTCCCGCGGGACGAGCAGCGGCACCGCCGGGTGCAGCCGGAAGGTCTCCTTGGTGATGGCGCGCATGTAGTGGAGCTCCGCCAGGTCCGACTCCTCCACCCGGCCCTTGGCGCCCACCACCCGCCGGACCTCCTCCTGCGCCTTTTGAAGGATGCGCGGGTGGCGCACCAGCTCCGTCACCACCCAGTCCAGCGTCACGAACGTCGTGTCTGTGCCGGCGACGAACATGTCCTGGAAGGAAACCACAGCGTATATGGTGAACATTGGTGAGCAGATCTTCCCGACGATGGGTTGTCAAGATTCGAAAACGAAATAATTCTTTAGTGCAAGTCTCGGCCCATCCTTGTCCTAGGTAGTACTCCTTCCGTTTCCATAATATGGTGCCTATAGATGTTTTGAAAAGTCAAACATCATAGACTTTGACCAACTTTGTGGAGAAAAATATTTACATCTAGAGTGCGAAACATATATCACTAGTTTCATCATAGGATGTAGTTTCACATTATATATTTTTGCTATTGTAGATATAAATATTTTTCTCTACAAACTTGGTCAAAGTTTGCAAAGTTTGACTTCTCAGAAAATTTATAGGCACTACATTATGAAACGGAGGGAGTAGTATGTTTTTCGCCTGGTGATCGAGAGAGTGAGTGGCGTACCAGGATCATGGTTTTGGGTATCGCCCGAGAAAACCGGTTACCGGGCGGTTACCGCGTTTCCCAGTACCCCACGAGAAATCAACTTCCCAAACGAAAAATTCCGAAATTTTGAATTTGAATGAATTTTTGACGAATTTTGTTCGGATTCAAAAAAATTCGTCCGAAATTTGCTCGGAATTTCGCGGTAACCGTGGTAACCGAGTTTCTCGGTGACCTACGAGAAAAAAGTGCCCCTCGGTAGCCAAAACCTTGACCAGGATGAGGGCTTTGAGGTTGTCGTCGGTGAGCGGGACCTCGAGGTCGGGCGACTTCTGGACGCGGAGGAGCACGTCCACAAAGTCCTCGTCGCGGTCGCCGGGGAGGCGCTGGTGCTTGCCGCTCACGTGCTCCTCGACGATGTCGTCGCAGACCTCGCGGAGGTCGGCGCGGCAGCTCTTCAGCCGGCGGCGGAGCCCGGTGACGGTGCTCGCGAAGGGCTCGAGCTCAGGGAAGAAGTCCCCGACGTTGAACCCGGCGAAGAGGTCCTGGGCCTCGGCGAGCACCGCGGCGAGCTTGTCGTCCTTGCCATGCGGGAAGCGGCGGCCGAAGGCCACGCGGCAGAGCACGTCGTTGGCGAGGTTCAGGAAGCACTCGCTGAGGTCGACGGGCGTCCCCGGCGAGGTGTTCTTGGTGAGGTGCGCGAGCAGGCGGCGGAGCTCCTTGCCCCGGACGCTGCCGTAGGTGGCGACGCGGCGCGCCGAGAGGAGCTCGGAGACGACCACCCGCCGCACCATGCGGTGGTACGGCCCCGCCGGGGCTAACGTGACCTCGAAGCACCCGAACGCGAGGAACTGGCCTGAGAGAAGGTGCGGGCGGGACGCCATGGCCGCGTCGTTGCTGGTGAGCGCCGCGCGGGCCAGGTCGGGCTTGGAGATCACCACGGCCGGGACGCTCCCAAGCCGGAGCCGGAGCAGCGGGGCGCGCATGGTCCTGGCCAGCTCCGCGAGCGCGTGGTGCGGCATGACCGTGAGCAGGTGGAGGTGGCCGATCACGGGCCACCCGGGCGGCGACGGCGGGAGCCGCGGCCTCGGCGACCGGCTCCGCGTCGTGTGGTAGACGTACGCGCCGGAGAGGACGAACAGGGCGATGGACACGTACGAGACAAGGTTGAGCTCCATCTCCATGATGTGTGGATCTGTGCTTGGCTTTCTCTGCTGCTAAGTCGAGAGCTTGGGATATGGAATATGGTTATGTGTGTGGTGCTTTTTATAGTGCCATTAGTGTGATCTAACCAACAAAAGGCATCTAACCATGTGAAATAGGTATTAGTAGTATATAGCTGTATTGTTGATGGTCTTGTTTTCCCGATCATGCACATTGTTAATGTAACAAGGATACCGGCAATAATTGACGCTGCAGACACCCATAAGTATCCTCCATAGGGTGGAAAGCGTAGGCGGCAGTACCGGAGGGGATCGCACGCGGGGGTTTTACCCAGGTTCAGACACTCATGGTTGATGTAATACCCTACTCCTGCTTTGGATTGAATTAATGGTGGAAAAACACGTCGCCTGAGGAAGTTACAAAGATGGGATGTTGAGGCTACCGAAGTGGAGATCATTCTGCTGTCCGCTAAGATACCCCTGCGCCTCGCCTTATAAAGGACGATGAGACCTAGCGATAGGGTTACGAGCATGGATCTAAGAACCTTTGCAGTGGTGATGTCGAGGGAAAGAGATTCATTCGCCACCCGCAGGGCACAGTAGCCCATGCCAGGGAGGAGCGCCGGGAATTCCTGCACGAGTTCGGCCATCGGAGCGGCCGCTGCCGGTAGAGGTGCGGGGATCATGCCAATTTCGACAAGCACTTATCCCCACCTGATGGATCTAGTCATGCAGGGGTTTCTTCCACCCCAAAACGGCCTCCTATGGTTTCCTGCGAAGGAGACGAATGATGTCCCAAAGCCGGATAATTGGAACAGGGTGATACATACACTAGTAGAAAAAGGCCCATTTGTCCCGGTTTCAGAGGCCCATTCGTCCCGGTTCTGGAACCGGGACTAAAGGGTCGGGACTAAAGCCCAAAACCTTTAGTCCCGGTTAGCTTACGAACCGGGACAGAAGGTGCTCCACGTGGCCACCGCGCGGAGCCCGGGCAGGAGGGCCTTTAGTCCCGGTTGGTAACACCAACTAGGACCAAAAAGCATCCACGCATCAGCAGCTCAGGAGCTGGGGTTTTTGTTTTTTTAAGGGGGGGGGGGGGGTTGGGAGGGTTAATTTAGGGGTTTCATATATTGTGTTAGCTAGCTAATAAAGAGAAGTGACCTCTCTTATCTCTGTGCTTGGTCGACGCTAGGTACTATACGTATAGAGAGAACTCGACACGCTAGCTAGTAAGCAAATGAAGGAACCATTAACTACACAAGATCGTCATGAACATATATAGAGAGAAGTGATCGACCTCTCCTTCTCCGAGAGATTGGTCGAACAACAAGTTTTCGTATATCTATCCGACGCTACTAGCTACATATATACAATATAAGATCTCGTACAATTCCTAACATCTAAAGTCAATTTCCACATTGTATTCTCCGACTGGATTGATGACGTGGTCAAGAATGAATCCCGCCAATTCCTCTTGAATTGCTCGTATGCGATCTTGTGGTAGGAGTTCATCCCGCAGCTGCCAGATCTAAATTGAAGAAGAGGGTCAATACATGTGTATGAATGAAACTCAACACAAATGATGGTAATAAAATAAAATTGTGAATATTTTTGCTTACGCACATCATATTGCTTTTGAGAGTACCCCCGCTTATTAAAGGCCGTCACGTTGTAGATGAACTCGCAAATGTAGTATCCACAGAAATCATTCCCGGCTTCCTGCCACAAGCACTTTACGAGAAATAGAGATCAATCAAACTGATAAGCAAGCTTGCTAAATGGTATTGATGAAACTAGCTAGAATCAATGGGAGATGCGCGGAATTAGGTAGTAGTACTTACTTTCGGGTGTGTAAATCGCAGCTCGGTCGGCAGTCCCGGAGCTCTTGTGGTGAACTCTTTCCAAACCCTGCCAGACAAAGAAAATAATTACTTGATATCAGGAAATGAACACAGTTGCTGATCTGGTGCCATAATGATCGATTGAACTTACTTCTGGAGCATTTCAGTCATGTCCTCATACTCCTGGGGATCTTTTCGTCTCGAGTCTAAGACGGTTACTACTCCCCGCTCAAGCTTAATCTCTAGCAGAATAAAGTGAAAGCTGCGCACGCATGCATAACTCATCAGTTACATTACTATAACCTCGAGTAATAAGGGAAACCGAATATGCAGAAGACAGTAACACTCACTTGAAGTTGTAAGGAAAGAGTATTTTATCTTTGTTTTGATTTTTGAGCAACGATTGTAGCAAGTTGGCCTCGGTTTCTTCGATATTCTTTTTAACCGTCCATTCATGTATGACATTTGGGTTAATGAACCCAATGTCATAGATTTGTGCATTTCTGCATTCGATGATCTTCAATCTGCATAATATAGTGAGGATAATTATATATACATGCAATGAAAAAGCTGAGCTATATATAGCGACTTAATTACAGAAGTAGTACTTACAGACAGTAGCAAGTCACGATTGATTTGTCGAGGGCCTTTTGATTGTATAACTGGAAAAACTCGTCAAAATCAACAGTAATATAATCCGATCCAACGAAGCCGTGCTCCTCTTTAATTCTCATCGTCAAAGCATCCATCCTAGAGTTGCTGCAGGTTTCCATGTACCATTTATGGAATATTCGCATCATCGTTGTTAGAGCACGACTTCCATCTTTGACGAGAGGCTTCCCGTACTGGTATCTGAATTCGTCCACCTCTAACATATCAAACACTACATCATCACCCAGGTAATCATCAGGATTGGTACCGGGCACCATCCCAGGCAGATTAGCGACGATATCGCTAGACACCTTGAGCGGGGGGCATGATTTGTTCGCCTGTTCGCCGAGCTGGGGAATTTTTTTCGCACTTCTTCGTTCTTCTAACCTTTTATCACTGGAAGTAGTTCCCGACCGGCACGCATCTGCATATGTCTTCTTAAGAGCGCGGAGATAGTTGTCATCCGGTGGAGGCAGTGGTGGTCGCTTCAGGGCATCGATAGTGCGCTTCGCTTTCACCAGATCTATCGTCTCCTTCGGAGGTGGAGGTTTCTTTGCAAAAAAGTCCCTCAGTTAGGCAGCACAGATTTCCTCGCTTTCCTTGTCGGTCATCTCATATGGTAACTTTTCTAGAAGCTTGAGAGATGGACCGTATTTGAATTGCCTCCCGCCTTTGCTTGTACTACTAGCCGCCGGAGCGGCGGCGTCTCTCTTCCGCCGTGGCTGACATGGCGGAGAAGGAGGCGGAGTGCTCCGACACGCCGAAGGAGCCGGAGCGGCGGCGTCTGTCTTCCTATGTTGCTGACGAGGCGGAGGAGGAGGCGGACTGCTCTGACGCGCCGGAAGAGGCGAAGGAGGAGGCGGAGTGCCGGCCTCACGCACAGGAGGAGCCGTAGAAGGAGGCGGAGTGCCCTGATCACTCGCCGGAGAAGGAGGAGGAGGAGTGCCCTGACTCGCCGGAGGAGGAGAAGGAGGCGGAGGCGTCCAGTTCGGAAGCTTGATGTGCTCCTTCCGCTATAGACATGGAGTCTTCAGAGCAAGACCCAGCTGAGTCTCCCCTTCACCTGTAGGGTGGTCAAGCTCGAGCTCCTCAAATCCCTCTGTTACTTCATCCACCATCACTACAGCATAACCATGTGGAATCGGACGGCAGTGAAAAGTTCCGTCGGGTTGAGGAGGTGCAACAGAGCCGACAGCCGCCTTGACTTTGAGGTTCTGCCATTGCGTCATAAGCTGGCAATGTTGAGCCTCCGTGATAGCATCCACGGGGTAGCTAGGAGCCGTGAAGTCAAGCTGCTGAACGGGCTCAGTGGAAGCCACGCTGCTTCTCCGCTGAGATGGCGGGGTAGCTTCTTGGGTAGCTCCGGCAGCTCGCTGACTCTCAACTTGTTCCTCTAGCTTTTGTACTCTTGCATTCAGCTTCTGCATTTCGGTGAGCTCGAGTTTCTTCTTCCTCTCCCGGGTTTTGTAACCGCCTGCGCCGGGAAACCCAACCTTCCACGCAATGGAGCCTGGCGTGCCTCGTGTTCGTTCAGGGTGCTCAGGATTCCCGAGGGCCTCGGTCAGCTCGTCATTCTCTCTGTCGGGAATGAACGCCCCTTGCTGCGCTGCGGTGATACACTTCTGAAGCTTCTTGACGTGTATTGCAAGTTGCTCGTCCGTCCAAATGCACTTCCCTGTTTCAGGGCCCAAGGTTCCCCCAACCCCGAAGAACCAAGTCCTTGACGGTCTGGCCAGTTCAATGTCTCTGGTTCGACCCCTTTAGCAAGCAGGTCATTCTCAGCTTTGTCCCATAGCGGCCGGGCTTTAAGGTAGCCACCTGACCCCGTGCAATGGTGAAACTTCTTCTTTGCAGCATTTATCTTATTTGTCTCTGACATCTTCTTACTCTTGTCCGATGTCTTGTAGGCCACAAATGCGGGCCAGTGATCTCTTATCTTCTCAAATCGGCCAGTGAATTCTGGAGTCTTCCCTTTGTCGACAAACGTTGATTTCAACTCATTCTTCCACCTCCTGAATAGATCTGCCATCTTCTTAAGAGCACACGCCTTGACCAATGACTCTATAACTGGCGTATCCGGATCCTCCTCTGGCGGTAGGGTGAAATTTGCCTTCAGCGAGGTCCAAAGATCATCTTTCTGTCTATCAGTGACATAAGAAACTTGAGGGTCTTCGTTCTTAGGCTTATTCCATAGCTGGATGCTGATCGGGATCACGTCCCTAACAATAGCCCCGCACTGAGCAGAAAATGCATCCTTGGTCCGCCTGGGTTCAATCGGTTGGCCATCGTCCGAGATTGTTGTGATCGTGAACCTTTCATCCTGGCGCAACCTTTTCTTCGGGCCTCGTCTCGTTACCGAAGTTTGGCTCGATCCAGAGGGCTATAAAAGAAGAAAGAAGAGTTAATATATGTACATACCAAAACAATTAATGCATCAATTAGCTAGTCAGCATAGGCTTAATTAATATATATACCTTGCCGGACTTTGCAACAGGTCCCTCCTTCGTTCGGTCACCGGAGCCATCATCACGGTCTCGTTCTTCCACCGGCATTCGGTCACCGGAGCCGTCATGATCATGTCCTTCCTCCTCCATTGTTCGATCACCGGAGCCTTCACCCTCTCCTTCCAGACCATCGGTGTCATTGAGATACGACAAGACATCACCTCCGCCAAGGATTATGTCCCCCAACAACTGTTCTGTTTCCAAGTCTCTTTGCTCCATAGTTTCTGAAAATATTACAACATGGCAATTAATATACAAACATGAGAGATGGATATACTAGTGGCAAACATAGACCTAGCTAGCTAATCACAACAAGGAATATTATTTAGTGGCCTCGACGCTTCTACGGTTTGGGGTGGCCTCGACAACGCTTCTAGGGTTCGGGGTGGCCTCGACAACGCTTCTAGGGTTTTGGGTGGCCTCGACCCCTCGGCGATCCTCGACCCTCGACCCCTCGACGACCTCGCCCCGACGACCCTCGACCCTCTACCCCTATTTTCCCCGACCCTCGACCCCTCGGCGACCCTCGACCCTCTACCCTAGTTCCCGACCCTCGACCACTAGGCGATCCTCGACACCCTCGTTCCCGAGAAAAAATAAGAAGAGGAAGAAGAAGAAAAAAAAGAGGCGAAGAAGAAGGAATAGAGGAGAAGAAGAAAAAATAGAAGAAGAAAAAAAGAGAGGAGAAGAAGAACCTCTACTCCTTCTTCTTCTCCTCTTTTTTTTCTTCTTCTTCCTCTTCTTATTTTTTCTCCTCTTCTTCCTCTCCTCTTCTTCTCCTTCTTCTTCTCCTTCTTCCTCTTCTTATTCTTATTTTCCTTTTTCCTCTCCTTCTTTTTCTTCTTCTTCCTTCTTCCTTCTTCCTCTTTTCTTCTTTTTCCTTATTTTCCTTTTTCCTCTCCACTAACCTAAAATCTACTAATCTAAAATACACTAACAGTACAACTAACCTAAAATGCACTAAATCAACTAACCTAAAATGCACTAACCTAAAATCAATATCTACTAACAACCTAAATAAAAATAATACATATATGAAAAAAATCATCATATGAACAAAAAAAGCATACATCATCTATCATCAACATCATCATATCTATCATCAACATCATCTAACAAAATCATATGAAAAAAATGTATATAAACATCGGACCGTAGCGCGGGGCAGCGCGGACCGGGGCGGTGACGGCGTGGGGGCAGGGGCGGCGCGGCGATGGCGTCGGGGGCAGGGGCGCGCGCGGCGACGAGGGCTCGGGGCAGGGGCGCGGTGACGGCGTCGGAGGCAGGGGCGGCGAGGCGACGGCGTCGGAGGCAGGGGCGACGACGGCGATGACGGGGCAGAGGGGCAGCCTGGCGGCTTCGTCGGAGGGATCAAAGACGAACTGAATGTAAATTTTGACAAGTGCTCCTTATAGACGAAGCATTGGTCCTGGTTCGTGGCACCAACCGGGACCAATGCCCCCCTTTAGTCCCGGTTGGTGCCAGGAACCAGGACCAAAGGTCAGTTTTCAGCAGCACAAAGGGCGGGAAACATAGGCCTTTGGTCCCGGTTGGTAGCACCAACCGGGACTAAAGAGGGGCATTGGTCCCGGTTGGTGCCACAAACCGGTACCAATGCACCCCTTTCGTCCCGGTTGGTGCTACCAACTGGGACCAAAGGCCTTGCGCTGGCGCGGTGCGGTGGGATGTTTAGTCCCACCTTGCTAGTTGAGAGAGCTCGAGAGTGGTTTACAAGCGCTGCTGCGCCCACCCTCTCGAGCTCCTCTCAACTGCAGGCTTTCGGGCCTAATCTGTCACTCTTGCCTGTGGGCCTACTGGGCCTGCTGTGGGCCTGAATCCTGGCCCATGGTTGGGTTTCTAGTCGTATTCAGGCCGTGGTGGCCCAGGAGGTGGCATTTTTTTCTAGTTTTTTTTCTTTTTTGCTTTATTTATTTTATTTTGTTTCTACTTACAGCAAAATATTTACTGTTTTCAGTGATTCTTTTTGCTTTTAGGTAATAAAAATTATAAACTTTCTATTAGTGCCATTAGTTTTCCAATTTGAATAGTTTAAATTTGAATTTTTTGAAATTTGTGTGAATCACTAGTTTGTGAATAACTTTACTATAAAAATAGATTTTTGAGTGATTTTTTTCCTGCTATTTAATATTACTGTGTTTTATCATTAAATTCAATTTGGTAATTTTTAGGTTATTTGAAATGTCTGTTTTAATCAAAAATAGATTTTGTAATTTTAGTTTGCTATTAAAGTTTCAAACAAAAAAATTCTGAAGAGGTTGAAAGTTGGCATGGGATCATCATTTCACCCACATAGCATGTGCTAAAAAGTTGAGAGGGTTACGGCAAAAACTGGATGCACTTCGTGTACAAAATGGACAATCTCTTTCGAAGTATCAGGGTTTCGGACGAAAACTCATCTGTTACAAAGGCAATTCATTTTTTTAACTTATTTCAACTCCAGACTTTTTGTGCATTCAGTATGCACCATTCAAAGCCACGTCATCAATTTCTGACTTCATTTGCTATTTTTCAGCTCATTTACTGATTTTTTTGAACTAAATGACCCTGAAATTGAAAAGCACTACAAATAAACTCTGAAAAGGTTGAAAGATGGCATGGTATCATCATTTCACCCACATAGCATATGCTAAAAAGTTGACAGAGTTACGGCAAAAACTGGATGCACTTCGTGTACAAAATGGACAATCTCTTTCGAAGTATTAGGGTTTCGGACGAAAACTCATCTGTTATGAAGGGATTTCATTTTTTTGAACTTATTTGAACTCCAGACTTTTTGTGTGTTCAAAATGCACCATTCAAAGCCACATCATCAATTTTTAACCCTTTCTAACTTCATTTGTTATTTTTCATGCATTTACCAATTTTTTGAGCTAAATGACCCTGAAATTGAAAAGCACTTCAAATGAACTCTGAAAAGGTTGAAAGTTGGCATGGTATCATCATTTCACCCACATAGCATGTGCTAAAAAGTTTAGAGGGTTACGGCAAAAACTGGATGCACTTCGTGTACAAAATGGACAATCTCTTTCAAAGTATCAGGGTTTCGGACGAAAACTCATCTGTTACGAAGGGATTTCATTTTTTGAACTTATTTGAACTCCAGACTTTTTGTGTGTTCAAAATGCACCATTCAAAGCCACATCATCAATTTTCAACCCTTTCTAACTTCATTTGTTATTTTTCATGCATTTACTGATTTTTTTGAGCTATATGACCCTGAAATTGAAAAGCACTACAAATGAACTCTGAAAAGGTTGAAAGTTGGCATGGTATCATCATTTCACCCACATAGCATGTTCTAAAAAGTTGAGAGGGTTACGGCAAAAACTAGATGCACTTCGTGTACAAAATGGACAATCTCTTTCGAAGTATCAGGGTTTCATACGGAAAATCATCTGTTACAAAAGGCATTTAATTTCTTCACATGTAACTGTAGTGATATTCTAGATCAAATGCATCATCATAATAGTTGTGGAAAGAAAGTCTTCACTTTTTCTTCGCTTGTGTCCTTTGCTTATTGCGCCGTAACCATGGATAATCTTCATCGTTTAACAGGGTGCTTGGGTCAGCCTTGACTTTGAAGGGAGGAATTTCATGAAACTTTTCATAATCTTCAGACATGTCTGTCTTGCCCTCCAATCCCACGATGTCTCTTTTTCCTGAAAGAACTATGTGGTGCTTTGGCTCATCGTATGATGTATTCGCTTCCTTATCTTTTCTTTTTCTCGGTTTGGTAGACATGTCCTTCACATAGAAAACCTGTGCCACATCATTGGCTAGGACGAATGGTTCGTCTGTGTACCCAAGATTGTTCAGATCCAATGTTGTCATTCCGTACTGTGGGTCTACCTGTACCCCGCCTCCTGACAGATTGACCCATTTGCACTGAAACAAAGGGACCTCAAAATCATGTCCGTAGTCAAGTTCCCATATGTCCACTATATAACCATAATATGTGTCCTTTCCCCTCTTTGTTGCTGCATCAAAGCGGACACCGCTGTTTTGGTTGGTGCTCTTTTGATCTTGGGCGATCGTGTAAAATGTATTCCCATTTATATCGTACCCTTTGTAAGTCAATACAGTCGAAGATGGTCCCCTGGCCAACGAGTACAGCTCATCAGAAACAGTGTTGTCACCCCTGAGACGTGTTTGAAACCAACTGCCGAAAGTCCTGAGGTGTTCACATGTAATCCAGTCGTCACACTGCTCCGGGTGTTTGGAGCGCAGAATGTTCTTGTGTTCATCGACATACGGGGTCAGCAAGGTAGAGTTCTGTAGAACTGTGTAGTGTGCTTGAGACCAAGAATGCCCGTCCCTACATATTATTGAGTCCCCTCCTAGCGTGCCTTTTCCAGTCAGTCTCCCCTCATACCGCGATTGAGGGAGACCAATCTTCTTAAGGTCAGGAATGAAGTCAACACAAAACCCAATGACATCCTCTGTTTGATGGCCCATGGAGATGCTTCCTTCTGGCCTAGCGCGGTTATGGACATATTTCTTTAGGACTACCATGAACCTCTCAAAGGGGAACATATTGTGTAGAAATACAGGGCCCAGAACGACAATCTCGTCGACTAGATGAACTAGGACGTGCGACATGATATTGAAGAAGGATGGTGGGAACACCAGCTCGAAACTGACAAGACATTGCGCCACATCACTCCTTAACCTTGGTAGGATTTCTGGATCGATCACCTTCTGAGAGATTGCATTGAGGAATGAACATAGCTTCACAATGGCTTATCAAACGTTTTCCGGTAGAAGCCCCCTCAATGCAACCGGAAGCAGTTGCGTCATAATCACGTGGCAGTCATGAGACTTTAGGTTCTGGAACTTTTTCTCTGGTATATTTATTATTCCCTTTATATTCGACGAGAAGCCAGACGGGACCTTCATACTGAGCAGGCATTCAAAGAAGATTTCCTTCTCTTCTTTGGTAAGAGCGTAGCTGGCAGGACCTTCATACTGCTTTGGAGGCATGCCGTCTTTTTCGTGCACACGTTGCTAGTCCTCCCGTGCCTTCGGTGTATCTTTTGTCTTCCCATACACGCCCAAGAAGCCTAGCAGGTTCACACAAAGATTCTTCGTCACGTGCATCACGTCGATTGAAGAGTGGACCTCTAGGTCTTTCCAGTAGGGTAGGTCCCAAAATATAGATTTCTTCTTCCACATGGGTGCGCGTCCCTCAGCGTCATTCGGAACAGATAGTCCGCCGGGACCCTTTCCAAAGATTACTTGTAAATCATTGACCATAGCAAGTATGTGATCACCGGTACGGATGGCGGGCTTCTTCCGGTGATCTGCCTCGCCTTTGAAATGATTGCCTTTCTTTCGACATTGATGGTTGGTCGAAAGAAATCGACGATGCTCCAGGTACACATTCTTCCTGCATTTGTCCTGGTATATACTTTCGGTGTCATCTAAACAGTGCGTGCATGCATGGTATCCCTTGTTTGTCTGTCCTGAAAGGTTACTGAGAGCACGCCAATCATTGATGGTTACAAACAGCAATGCATGCAGGTTAAATTCCTGTTGTTTGTGCTCATCCCACACATGTACACCGTTTCCATTCCACAACTGTAAAAGTTCTTCAACTAATGGCCTTAGGTACACATCAATGTCGTTGCCGGGTTGCTTAGGGCCTTGGATGAGAACTGGCACCATAATAAACTTCCGCTTCATGCACAGCCAAGGAGGAAGGTTATAGATACATAGAGTCACGGGCCAGGTGCTGTGATTGCTGCTCTGCTCCCCAAAAGGTTTAATGCCATCCGCGCTTAAACCAAACCATACGTTCCTTGCGTCACCTGCAAAGTCCTCCCAGTACTTTTCTCTCGATTTTTCTCCACTGCGAGCCGTCAGCGGGTGCTCTCAACTTCCCGTCTTTCTTACGGTTCTCTCTGTGCCATCGCATCAACTTGGCATGCTCTTTGTTTCTAAACAGACGTTTCAACCGTGGTATTATAGGAGCATACCACATCACCTTGGCAGGAACCCTCTTCCTGGGGCGCTCGCCGTCAACATCACCAGGGTCATCTCGTCTGATCTTATACCGCAATGCACCGCATACCGGGCATGCGCTCAAATCCTCGTACGCACCGCGGTAGAGGATGCAGTCATTAGGGCATGCATGTATCTTCTGCACCTCCAATCCTAGAGGGCATACAAGCTTCTTTGCTGCGTACGTACTGTCGGGCAATTTGTTATCCTTTGGAAGCTTCTTCAATATTTTCAGTAGCTTCTCAAATCCTTTGTCAGGTACACCATTCTCTGCCTTCCACTGCAGCAACTCTAGTGTGGTACCGAGCTTTGTGTTGCCATCTTCGCAATTGGGGTACAACCCTTTTTTGTGATCCTCTAACATGCGATCGAACTTCAGCTTCTCCTTTTCACTTTCGCATTGTCTCTTTGCATCAACAATGACCCGGCGAAGATCATCATCGGGCACATCATCTGGTTCCTCTTGATCTTCAGCTTCCCCCGTTGTAGCATCACCGTATTCAGGGGGCACATAGCTGTCATCATCCTCTTCTTCTTTCTTGACTTCCATTATAACCCCTCTTTCTCCGTGCTTGGTCCAAACATTATAGTGTGGCATGAAACCCTTATAAAGCATGTGGGTGTGAAGGGTTTTCGAGTCAGAGTAAGACTTCGTATTCCCACATATAGGGCATGGACAACACATAAAACCATTCTGCTTGTTTGCCTCAGCCACTTCGAGAAAATTATGCACGCCCTTAATGTACTCGGAGGTGCGTCTGTCACCGTACATCCATTGCCGGTTCATCTGCGTGCATTATATATAATTAAGTGTGTCAAAAACTATTACAGAACATCATGAATACATAAGTGACCAAATTAATTAATAGAAGTTCATCATCACATTAAAACCAAAGTACATACATAGTTCTCATTGAACAACATATAGCTCTCCAGAGCATCTAATTAAACCATACATTGAAACTATGTAAAACATTTCAATGCAACAACAAATACGATCATAATCGCAACTAAGGTAACAATTGATCCAACGGCATAATGATACCAAGCCTTGGTATGAATGGCATATTTTTTCATCTTTCTAATCTTCAAGCGCATTTTATCCATCTTGATCTTGTCATCATCGACGACATCCGCAACATGCAACTCCAATATCATCTTCTCCTCCTCAATTTTTTTCAATTTTTCCTTCAAGTAATTGTTTTCTTCTTCAACTAAATTTAACCTCTCGACAATAGGGTCGGTTGGAATTTCCGGTTCACATACCTCCTAGATAAAAAAATCTATGTCACGTTGGTCGGCATAATTGTCATAAACACTAAATGAACCAAATAGTTATAAAAGATAATATATACCACATCCGAATCATAGACAGGACGAGGGCCGATGGAGGCGGATACCAAAACCATCGCACTATATAATAACAAACAATAATAAAAGTAAGAAAATTACACAAGTATCTATTTTAATCATACAAGTAAGAACTTTTTTCTTTTACAAAGAAGATAAGACCAAGAGGCTCACCACCGTGGTGCCGGCGACGAGATCGGCGCGGGCGATCGACGGCGGTGAGGACGGACCGCCAAATCTAGACAAATCTCGAGGAAAATGGAGCTTCGACAAGGAGCTTCGAGAGGAGAAAGCTTAAGTGTGGCTCGGGCATTTCATCGAACACCTCATGTGCATAGGAGGTGAGCTAGAGCACCACAAAGCCCTCCCACGGCCGGCCCAAAAAACATAGCACTCCACTGCTCTGCTCGCGGGCGAGGGGTTATATATAGGCATCTCATTGGTCCCGGTTCCATCCACGAACCGGGACCAATGGTTGTGGGCCAGGAGCGAGGCCCATTGGTCCCGGTTCGTGGCTGGAACCGGGACCAATGCCCCACGAGGCCCGGCCGGCCCCCTGGCCTCATGAACCTAGACCTATGCCCCCGTGGGTCCCGGTTCGTGACTGAACCGGGACTAATGGGCTGGCCCGGCCTGGACCAAAGCCCTGTTTTCTACTAGTGATACATCCTTCCTTTGTCGCGGCCTTTCTTTGCCCCTGCACAACTTCGTCATACCCAACGGGGTTCAGCACATAGCTTGCTTCATTACTCTGTGCTAATGTTTCCTAGGGATCTAGCCGCATTTCGGGTTTTGGCGCAACTTCTTCGAGGTGAAGTTGCAGAGGGAAGGCGGCATGGTTCCGGACTGCGGGGGTTGTGTTTTAGTGGGCAATTAATTCCATTCCACGTGGCTCTAAATCCTAGAATACCAATGGCGTTTTTTTTGCAAGAAATTGCACTGACAGAAGAAAGTTTCTCGACTAAACTAACAAGATTCTTATGGGGCTTGAAACTTGCATCTCCAATATACTTTCCCCAGAAACCAGTCTCTCGATCGTCTCCACACGATAGGTAATCAGTCAGAAACTAAAGTAAGTGATGGGCAAGTAAAGCCCATTTGCTCTAGACGCACATTGCTTAGCAGCAAAGATGATTGGCAAGATTCTTTTTTTGTGTGGGTAAGATTGGCAAGATTCTTGAACGGTCTAGAACCTGCATGTCAAATATAGTTACCCCCATAAGGCCATAACTGAAACCTTTAGTTACCCCCATAAGGCCATAACTGAAACCTTTTGTCAGTAACTAATCTCCACATGGTAGCTAATGCTAATCTATCGAAAACTGAAGTAAACGATGGGCAACTAAAAGTCATTTGCTAGCAAAAAGAACTTCTTCCATTGCTTAGCAAGTTACTGGAGTAGAAAGGCCTAGGAGAGGAGGAGGAGAAAGTGAATCCATACATACCAAAGTGCGAGGAGGAGATTTCTAACCGATTGAAGCCATCCCCAGCCTGTAGGTAGAGGCCAGGAGCGGCGTCGAGCCCTACTTACTGGTCCCTCCCCGCGGACCCGAGATGGGGTTCGTCACAGAGGCATAAGCGGTATGAGGCGGCGGCCTAGGAGAGGATAGGATGTCGGTGTGGTCGCCGGCGTCGATTCGATTGGTGGTGGAGCGGCCGACCGGAATTGAGCAGCCAGCAATTTCGGGGAATCTATATTTTTCTGGCATTTTCTCTTTGGCGCTTCAGGCGCCCGTTACTATGTATTTTAGAAACGGGCGCACACACCCCCTCCCGCGCTGGGCCGGCCCACCTAGCTTTTTTTCCTTTTTTTTAATCCGCAAAAAAAGCTCGTTGAGTAATCGAACCTGCAACCTCCTGCATCAACGCACGCTGCAGTAACCGCACCACCAACTAACCCTAAGTAATTACTTGCATCTTCTTCCTTTCTTTTTCTTTTTTCATTTTTCATTTTTCATTTTTTCTTTTTCCTTTTTTCTTTTCGGGGAACGAGGTGTAACAGAAAGTGTGACGCGGCAAACTATGATCGGATTTGGACTGCCGCAAACCAGAAGTCGCGGTGACGTTGACGGGAATGAGGTGTATAATCTCACTACTTGACGCATGCAACTAATATAATTTCACTACATCTACCTTGTATTAGTGCCACGTTCGTACATGTAGCTTTTTGGTTCAGGTTCAGGTACGCGTCCCTCTCGTCCTCTCGCGTCGCCTCCCCCGCGGGCGGCTCGGGAGGGCTCAGCCGCCGCCGCCTAGAGACCCTCCAGCGCCCCTCTTCCCCTCCGCCGCTGCCGATGGTCGGCGCCGGGCAAAGCCCGTGCGTGCGACGGCGGCGGCGGAGGATCTCTCCTCCCTCTCAAGGATCCACGGCGGCGCGGGCGTCCTGATCCGCGGGGTGCGGCCCTCCCGACGGTGTGGCGGATCCCGGAGGCGGCGGGCTCGCAGTGGTGCACGGGCGCCCAGATCCATGGGTGTGGGACTCCCGGCAGCGTGCGGGCTCCCGGCGGCGGCGGGATCGGTCGACGGCGGGCTTGGGCGATGGCATCGGCCGCGCGGTGCCGGATCTCGTCGCTCGTGGCGGATCTGGCCACTCCGGCCATCGTGGAGGAACCTGGACCTGGGGCGGCGGCCCCGTTAGGCATGGCGATGGCGCCCTCGGCTGGCGTCGTTCGTGGGGGGTGGATGGACGGCATCTTGACCGCATGGGCGGTGAGTTGCCGGTGGATCTCCTCCGCGCTGCAGGCTCTCTCCCGCTGCACTTGGTGGCTTACGATCGCGGTCGTCGGCCCCGGTGCGTTCGCGGGGGCTGGTAGAGGTGACATCGGACCGGAGGAAACTCTGGATGACTCGTTCATCCCGACGGTGGCGACGACCAGGGTCGCCGTTCTCCTACTTGCAGGCGCCGTCGAGGTCCCTGCCCTCCACCCCGACCCCATGCCCGGGTGAAAACCCAAAATCTCCTTAGATTGGGCGGCGGTGGCACTGCGTGTGTCGTACCCTTCTTGGAGGCGCCGCCTGGGGCGTTTGGGTGCTCGGTTAGAGGAACTGCAGGCGGAGGGGATGGTACCAGTGGCAGCAGGTGGTGTTCGCGACGGAGGAGCGGCGTGGCATCTGGCATGTCGACAACGGCGGGTCTCAGCGGCATGGAGCAGCGGGGTCTCGCCGGTGGGCGCGTGATGATGGACGAGCGCAGGATGCTGGCATTGTCTGGCGTCGTGGTGGCGTCGACGGCAGCTAGACCGGGTAAGGTAGATGCAGCAGTACATCACTGAAGATGGATTGGTGGCAGGTGGCTGCGGCGGCCTCATACCCGGCAGGCGTCCTGGTTGAGGACTGCGCCGGACTGGTGGGTGCCCCATACCCGGCAGGCGTCCTGGTTGGGACCTCAGGTCTTAGATGTTAGGTTTGGCTGCGAGGTCTGTTTGGTATTAGGCCCAGACTATCAGCATCCGTTCATCAACTGGATAGGAGTAGCGACAGATGTTGCCTAGACGGTGGCTTTAGTCTTACTGTTGTATGACTTTGTAAGGTCTTGTGTGAATAATTAATAAAGTGACTGCATGCATCGTCCAGATGTAGAGGCCGGGGATCCTCCTCCTTTTCTAAAAAAAAACCTACAGCTATGTGGTCGCAGACTCACGAACATATATATGACCCCGATGTTTCTGCACGAGAATTTGCAAGCTGTTTGGTCGCAGACTCATGAACAAGCAAACAAGCAAGCAGTCACCTTTGTCACAGTCATTAATCTGTCATTGTCTCCCAAAAAATACAACCAAATTTTCTGCATGAGAAAGGGAATTTGTACGCATAGATACAAAAATCAACAGGTCCTGCGTTAACATATACAAGTACACGCACGAGTGCAACTAGTCAACTACGAGGAAACTTCGTAATGGGATATAACAGGATATACCGATCGAGGCCTCTTCAATTTCTCCAACTCGGCCGGATTGGTATGTTGTACCAAACAGCATTCAAACGACGCAAGCGTTCTGGTATTGTCCCAGTTTTCCAAGCTCCACGTGCTGGTAGGGTATGCCATGTGTAGTCGAAACCACCTGATAGGTGATCGAGGACATTCGCACGGAAGTCATACTTACCAGGCTCGGAAATTGCCACAAAATCCAGCCCATGTTCTCTTACACAATCATCGATGTGTTTATGTTTAGTCAAGTTTGAAAGACCTCGACTATTCCAAAACATGCCTCTCATGTGGAAACTCAGGTCGGGGTGGAAATCTTCGCGTTCCTGGGCCGTTTTTGTTTCTTTTCAGAGGAATGAGATTTAGATTTATGCAAAGACACCGTGAAGTCGCAAAACATGAACCCCGGTCTTAAATCATCCAATCCAACCTTGGTGACCTCACCAATCAAGTAGCACATAAGAGGACCAACATATGTGGCATCCGTCTCATCCTCCTCCTCAGTGTCGGGGTTGGGTGGAGTGCTCAAACACTTAGGAGTAACCTTTAAACGGTCGATCTCCATGCGTTTTAGCGCCCCCACCGAAACACGCACATCATCTAAATTGTTTCTTATAGTGACTCCAATATTCATTCATTCATACGAGCTAGATTACGATAGATGTACCACACTTAGCTGTGCTGTTAAGAAACTTGGCATCGAGAGTGTGCTATTAGCTTGACTAGAAGTCGCGGTGACGTCCGACAGGAATGAGGTGTTTCAGAAAGTGTGTGACGTGGCAAACTATGATCGGATTTGGATTGCGGCAAACCAGAAGTCACGTTGACGTTGACGGGAATGATCGAAGACAGTCCGTTCAAACCGTTCAGTTGAACTAGACTAGTTAAAACAAAAATGTTCCTTCTAGATGCATGCAACCTCTAGCTAGCACAAGTCATCACATTAATTAATTAGTCCATCTTGATTAATCTATTACACACACATGCGACACATGCATGCATACTCCTGTATAGTAGTCTCTTTGCCTGAGTTCATCGGTAATTAAAATGCGGACGTGGGACATCAATTAAAGAAGAAAGAGAAGGGAGTTGTTTTTTAGTGGAGATACCGCTCATAGAGCGTTTCTCTACACAGTGTAATTAATGCTCTCATCCGGTGTGGCTTCTTTCTCTCTGTTTCTCTCGTTCTCTTCTCTCTACAACTAGGCCACAATATTGAGATGCACATGTAATCCCTAAACCAATTGAATGACACATTACTTAGAAACAACACCTAAGCCATAGTTCAAGATACTTACTACAGAGATCATGGATGGATGCAACAGTGTAGTGCAGTGAATGATCGATGATGGTCCGTTCAAACCGTTCATTGAGTTGGACTGGACTGGTTAAAACAAAAATGTTCCTTCTAGATGCATGCAACCACTAGCTAGCAGGAGGCACCACTTTAATTAATTAGTCCATCTTGATTAATCTATTATGCACAAATGCGACACGTGCATGCATACCCATGTATAGTTGTCTCTTAGCATGAGTTCATAGGTAATTAAAATGCGGACATGGCACATCAGGTAAAGAAGAAAGAGAAGGGAGTTGTATGTTAGTGGAGATACCGCTCATAGTGCGTTTATCTACAGAGTGTAATTAATGCTCTGATCCGGTGTGGCTTTTTTCTCTATGTTTCTCTTCTTCTCTTCTCTCTACAACTAGGCTACAATATTGAGATACACATGTGATCCCTAAACTAATTGAATGCAACATAACTTAGAAACAACACCTAAGAGGCAATCCAAGATACTTACTACAAAGCTGATGGATGTAAGCAGCAGTGCAGTGCGGTTAACGATCGATGACAGTACTTTCCAACTGTTCATTAAGTTGGACTAGACTGGTTAAAACAAAAAGTTCCTTCTAGATGCACACAACCACTAGCTAGCATGAGTCACCACTTTAATTAATTATTCCATCTTGATTAATCTAATATGCACACATGCGACACTTGCAAGCATACTCCTGTATAGTTGTCTCTTAGCACGAGTTCATAGGTAATTAAAATGCTATAGTGGCATGTCAATTAAAAAAGAAAGACAAGGGAGTTGTACGTTAGTGGAGATACGGCTTTTAGATCATTTCTCAACACTGTGTAATTAATACCCTGATCCGATGTGGCTTCTTTCTCTATGTTTCTCTCCTTCAATTCTCTCTACAACTAAGCCACGAGATTGAGATGCACATGTGATCCTTAAACCCAATTGAATGCAACACGACTTTGAAAGGACACCTAAGAGACAATCCAAGATACTTACTACAAATATGATGGATGTATGCAGCACTGCAGTGCAGTGAACGATCGATGACGGTCCATTCAAACCGTTCATTGAGTTGGACTCGACTGATTAAAACAAAAACGCTCCTTCTAGAAGCATTCAACCACTAGCTAGAGCAAGCCATCACTTTAATTAATTAGTCCATCTTGATTAATCTATTGCGCACACATGTGACATGTGCATGCATGCTCCTGTTTAGTAGTCTCTTAGCACGAGTTCATAGGTAATTAAAATGCTGACATGGTACATCAATTAAAAATGAAAGAGAAGGGAGTTGTATGTTAGTGGAGTTACGGCTCTTAGCACGTTTGTCTACACAATATAATTAATGCTCTGATCCGGTGTGACTTCTTTCTCTATGTTTCTCTCCTTCTCTTCTCTCAACAACTAGGCCACAATATTGATATGCACGTGTGATCCCTAAACCAATTGAATGCAACATCATTAGAAACACCACATAACGGACAATCGAAGATACTTACTACAAATATGATAGATGTATGCAGTAGTGCAGTGCAGTGAACGGTCGAAGATTGTTGGGGATGTAACTATTGAGTATAAACCGCCCAGGAGGGGCCGGGTTATGCTCATAGTGATTTACCTGTATTGAAGCCCATGAAGACATAGAAGATGGCGGCTTATGAAGGAGACTTAATAACAAGGCCCAAAGCCCAAAGGCGAGTTAGGGCCCATAGATGTAAACTGCCATAAGTATATGACTTGTATTGTAAGATAGGAAAGAGTGGAGACCGAGCCGGACACGTTTATTAGCCGGCCGGGATTTTGTGAACCGCCGGGCGTCAACCTGTGGATATAAAGGGACGACCCGGCGGCGGTTTAGTGACAGGTGAAAAACAATCGAGAACTAGGTCAAGCGTATTCGCTCCCTGGTAATCGAAACCCTAGCAATACAACACAAAGCAGGAGTAGGCTTTTACCTCATTGAGAGGGGCCGAACCTGGGTAAACTCTCCATGTCCTTTGTCCTGTTTAAACCCCTTCAAGTTAACCTAGTTGCGATGGCTCCACGACTAAGTCCTTCCGCTAGGACATCTACCGTGTCAAGTCCTCGACAGTTGGCGCCCACCGTGGGGCCAGCGCACGGTGGTTTCGAGTTCTTGAAGGGCAACTTCGAAGGGATCAAGGGATACGCTGTGGGCCGGATGACCAAGAGTCATCGCGGCAAGCTCTACATCGACGATGAAGGCTGGGGCCCCGAGGCCGGCTCAATTGAGTACGGATACCGGGTCACCTTCGGTGGAATTCACGTCTTCATTGGCAAGATCGGCGAACCGGGCCCTGAGTCGGACACCTGCACCGACATCATCGAGACGGCTCAGCGTGCAAAACCCGCCCGAGTTCAGCCTGCCATGAGTCATGCCTTTGTGGGATTCATCAATGGTGCGGGATCTGAGGATAAATCGGTATTTGACGGTGAGACAGTTGTCTACTCTGATGGCGAGTCATCCACCGGTGAAACCGAGTCATTGTACCAACTGCAAGACGGTCGGCTTGGGGGTTGTTCCGATGGCGATAGTATTCCGGACCCCTACGAGCCGACAAACCGAGTTGCAATCTTCATGGCCGGTACGCAGCCAGTGCAACACTCTTCAACTGCAGCGGCATTGATTTCCGGGTCAGCAGCGGCGACGGCAGCCGGGGCAGGAGGCCCTGCGCGCCCGCCGGCTCAAGTCTTGTCCGGGTTACTAGACGCCTTGGCAACACTGCTGACGACGGAGGTTAACCCGGGTAATCAAGAACAGCATAATGCGGAAGTCGTGAAATTGCGAGATCAGATAGCTCAAGCTAAGGAAGACTTGGCAGCTGAAGATGCCAGGATGGCTGCGGAGCAGGTTACGTTGGATGCACAGGCACAGCAGATTCAGTCGGAGTCTTACCGGCTCATGCTAGATCAGAACGCTTCAAACAAAGTGATGAGGAGGAGGCATCAGTCTCGCCTGCCATCGGTTTACGAGGCGAGGAACCTCTTTAACACGCCAGGAGCAGGAACCAGTAACCCGCCAGTGGCGGACCGGGTTGAAACACCTGGGACGGGAGCGCCGGTTCAGCCGCACACCACAGATCCGCCTCGTCAGAATAATATCCCGCCGCAACACATGCCAATACCACCGGGTCATTACTCTAACCCTTTGGATAACATGATCGCTGCGGCGTCACGATTGGCAGCTATCCCGGTTGAAGGCGAGTCTCCAATGGCGGTTGAGATGCGGAGGGCTAGAGAGCTCCTTCAGACAGCATTGGTTCAGCAGCAGGCTTATTCTTACAGTCGAAGCCGGATTCATTCCACCCCTCGCCCAAGCCGGAGTTACAGTAGGCATATTGATGAACCAGCTATGTCAAGCAGTGGGCGGAACCATAACTAGCCTCGTGGGCATAACCCGGTGGGCGGTGGTGCTGATGCTCAGAACGTGGTGGATCAAGGTAGAACGCGTCGAGAGGCCGAGCTGGTGGCGCAACATGCGGCCCGTCAACCTTCTCCGGTTCGTCTGACAACTTCGATGGAGCCAGGTGTAACCTTTAGGAATTCGGGCGTACCATGTTTAGTGCCGGCCATACGTAATGAGCGTCTGCCCAAGGATTTTAAGGGTCCTCGCAAGGTGCCTAACTATACAGCCGATTTACCTCCTGAAGCATGGATCGAGAGTTATGAGATGGCCATGGAATTGCTAGATGTTAGCGATGCGGCATGTGCCAAATATTTTCCCCTGATGTTGGATGGAATGGCTCGCACTTGGTTGAAGGGGCTCCCTGCCAACTCCATTGGGTCATGGGCCGAGTTAAAGGCCCGGTTTATCCAGAATTTCAAAGATACGTGCAAGCAGCCGATGTCAATTGTGGATCTGGATGCCTGTGTCCAAGAAGAGGGTGAATCCACAACCCATTGGGTGCGCCGAGTTTCGACCATCTTACATTCATCGGATCGCATCAATGCTGGTTCAGCGGTCATAATGTTGGAGAAGAATTGCCGGTTTACGCCTCTTAAGCAGAAGCTGGGCCGGCTCAAGCGCCACTGCAATGACATGGGAGAGCTGATGGCGGCTCTGGTTAAGTACGCTGACTCTGATGGTACCAAGGACCCCGAGTCTGATGATGACAAGCCGGGAAAGGGAAAGAAGAGCAGCAGCACCAGAGGACAGCAGCATAACCCGGCGAATCAGGGAGGCAATGGTAAGCGCAAAGCTGATAATAGTTTGGACTTTGTGGCTAACACCAATGCATAGAATAATGGCCAGCGTCGTAAAGGTAAACCGCCCCCACGGGCCGGAGGGTCAGGTTTTAATCTTGAGCAGATGCTAAATCAGCCCTGCCCAAAGCATGGGACGCGAGAAAGACCGTCTGGACACCTCTGGAAGGATTGCTACATCATGAAAGAGTATAAAAATTCCAATCTTTTTCAAGACAATCATGGACCGAGTGGTGGTTCAGGGTCTGGTTCTCATGGGCCGGGTTACGGCGGTGGCGGTTCTAGTTCTGGATTCCAAGGTAATCAGGGCAATCAAGGCAATCAGGGTGGCTACCATCAACAGTCAGGTCAGGGGAATCAGCAGCAGCAATCCGGGTATCAGAGTAACCCAAAGCAGTTGAATAGTGGGCAGTACCACGTCTTCACCACAAATTCATGCAAACGGGATCAAAAGCTTCATAAAAGGGCAGTGAACGCCGTTGAACCGGCGGTTCCCCGTTACCTGCGCTGGTCTGAGCAGCCCATCGTATGGAGTCAGGAAGATCACCCGCCCCGGGTTGATAATCCGGGTCACCTAGCATTGGTGGTTGCACCCCAGGTTGGAGGGTATAAGTTTACCAAGGTACTCATGGATGGAGGGAGCAACATCAATATCCTTTATTACGAAACTTTCCGTCGCATGGGGTTGACAGATAAAAATCTTAAACCGTCGAATACAGTTTTCCATGGTGTGGTGCCTGGTAAGTCGGCGTACCCTGTTGGTAAGATAGCTTTGGAAGTTGCCTTTGGAGATGATCATGATTCTAGGTTGGAGACATTGACCTTTGAAGTAGTCAAGATTCACAGCCCGTATCACGCTCTGTTTGGACGGCCGGCTTATGCCAAGTTCATGGCGCGGCCCTGTTATGTTTATCTGCAGCTCAAGATGCCGGGTTACAAGGGGACCATCACAGTACATGGGAGCTGGAAGATAGCCTTGGAATGTGAAGAAGGTGATGCGGCTTATGCTGAGTCGGTTTGTGCAACGGAGGAGTTAAAATTTTACAAGGACAATGTTGATCCGGCGGATATGACGTCTTTGAAAAAGCCAACTACAGAGCATGATCCGGTTTTGAAGTTTAAATCCGCAGATGACACTAAGATGGTTGATTTTGTTCCTGGCGATTCATCCAAGCAGTTCAGCATCAGTGCTAATATGGATCTGAAATAGGAAAGCGCGCTCATCGAGTTCATCCGTGAGAACCGGGACATCTTTGCATGGAAACCTTCTGACATGCCAGGTGTACCGAGGGAACTCGCTGAGCACACTCTCAATATTGATCCCAAGTTTAAGCCGGTCAAGCAGTTTCTTCGTCGTTTCAATGAAGAAAGGCGTAAGGCCATTGGTGAGGAGGTAGCCCGGCTTTTGGCGGCTGGGTTTATTGTTGAAGTTTTTCATCCTGAGTGGTTGGCTAACCCGGTACTGGTACTTAAGAAGAACGGCACTTGGCGCATGTGTGTGGACTACACGGATTTAAACAAGGCTTGTCCGGCTGATCCTTTTGCTCTCCCTCGTATTGATCAGATTATTAATGCTACGGTGGGTTGTGAGCGTTTGAGTTTTTTGGATGCTTATTCTGGTTATCATCAGATCAAGATGGCAGTTAAGGACCAGGAGAAGACAGCTTTCATAACTCCCTTTGGAGCCTTCTGCTATGTGTCTATGCCTTTTGGGCTCAAGAGTGCCCAGGCGACTTACCAGCGATGTGTGCAGAATTGTCTTCATAATCAGATTGGACGCAATGTTCATGCTTATGTGGATGATATTGTGGTGAAGTCCAGAAAGAAGGAGACATTGATAGACGATTTGAAGGAAACCTTTGATAATCTCCGAGTTTATAAGATGATGCTTAATCCGGCCAAGTGTGTTTTTGGTGTGCCGGCGGGCAAGCTTTTGGGCTTTCTGGTGTCTAACAGGGGCATTGAAGCTAATCCGGAGAAGATTAAAGCCATTACTTCTCTGGCTAAACCGGCGTGTATCAATGATGTTCAACGTCTGGCGGGTCGTATTGCGGCGCTAAGCCGGTTCATAAGCCGCCTCGGTGAGAAGGCCATCCCTTTGTATCAGATGATGAAAAAGACAAATGTCTTCGTCTGGAGTGACGCTACTAATGAGGCATTTGAGGCGCTTAAGAAGCAGCTGGCTGTGCCGCCGAACCTAGCTGCGCCCGTTGATAAGGAGCCGCTGTTGTTATATGTGGCTGCTAATAGCCGGGCTGTCAATGTGGCTATTGTGGTTGAAAGGAAAGAGGCAGGCAAGGAATATCCGGTTCAACGGCCGGTTTATTATATCAGCGAAGTGCTTATTGAGTCCAAGCAGAGATACCCACATTGGCAGAAGCTTGTATATGGGATTTTCATGGCAAGCCGGAAGCTTAAGCAATATTTTCAGGGTCACCCCATTACTGTGGTTAGCTCTGCTCCTTTAGGAGATATCATCCAAAACAAGGAGGCAACAGGCCGGGTTGCCAAATGGGCCTTTGAACTTGGGCCTTATGGTTTGAAGTATATGCCTCGCACGGCCATCAAGTCTCAAGCACTGGTGGATTTCATCAATGACTGGACAGAGCTGTAGATGCCTGAAGAAAAACCAGATAACACGTATTGGACTATTCACTTTGATGGGTCCAGGCAATTGGAGGGCTCGGGGGCTGGAGTTGTGCTAGCTTCCCCTCGAGGTGATAAATTTTGTTAAGTTCTCCGTTTGATGTTTCCTTGCACTAACAATGCAGCTGAATATGAGGCCTTGCTCCACGGTCTTCGGATGGCTAAGGAGATGAACTTAAGCCAGGTAAGGTGCTTTGGTGACTCAGATTTGGTGGCTCAACAAGTCTCTGGTACTTGGGAATCTAAGGATCCCCTCATGGCGGCTTATCGACGAGAGGTGGATATTATTGCTGGTCACTTCAAGGGTTATCAAGTTGAGCATGTTGATCGGAGGAAAAATGAAGCGGCGGATGCATTAAGCCGGTTGGGTTCTCAATGTAAACCGGTGCCACCTAATGTCTTTCTTGATGTTTTGCATAACCCGTCGGTCAAGTTACCTACAGAGGAGGATTTGGCTATTCCTGACCCGGAAGCTCAGTTGGTGGCGGCTCTTCATGTTATTCCTGATTGGACAGTTCCATATTTGGCATACTTGACCCGGGGCGAGTTACCTGAGGATGAAACCTTGGCCAGGCAAATAACCCGGCGGTCCAAGTTAATGACAATTGTCAATGGAGAGCTGCACCATTGCAGTGTTACTGGGGCGTTTCAGCGTTGTGTTTCTCCTGAAGAAGGCTGTGAGATTCTGCGTGAGATCCATGAAGGAGATTGTGGTCATCATGCCGGCTCTAAATCTCTTGTAGCCAAGGCTTTTCGTCACGGTTTTTATTGGCTGACGGCTCATGCTGATGCTGAGGACTTGGTCAAAAAATGTGACGGTTGTCAGAAGTTTTCACGTCGAGCTCATGTTCCGGCTCAGGAGTTGAGAATGATTCCAATCACTTGGCCGTTTGCAGTTTGGGGGCTTGATATGGTTGGACCTTTTAAGAGGTCCAAGGATAAGAAGACCCACCTCTTGGTGGTGGTTGATAAATTCACTAAGTGTGTAGAGGCAGAGCCAGTCAGTAAGTGTGATGCGGCAACGGCGGTTCAATTCATGAAGAAGGTGATCTTCCATTTTGGCTTCCCACACAGCATTGTAACAGACAATGGCACTAATCTCTCCAAGGGTGCTATGAAAGAATTTTGTCAACGTGAGCATATCTGGCTTGATGTATCATCGGTGGCTCACCCCCAATCTAATGGTCAAGCTGAGAGAGCCAATCAAGAGATCCTGAGAGGCATCAAGCCCCGGCTTATGGTTCCCTTATAGAGGACGCCGGGTTGTTGGGTAGAGGAGTTACCCTCGGTGCTATGGAGCATCAACACAACGCCCAACAGATCTACGGGTTACACGCCTTTTTTCATGGTTTATGGAGCGGAGGCGGTCCTCCCCAGTGACATCCGTCACGATTCACCCCGGGTGGCAGCTTACGTTGAAGCTGATAATGAAAAGGCACGTCAGGATGCACTTGACCTGTTAGATGAAGCGCGTGATCTCGCAGTAGCTCGTTCGGCGATTTACCAGCAAGATCTACGTCGTTATCACAACCGTCGGGTTAAGACCAGAACCTTTCAAGAAGGCGACTTAGTGCTCTGGCTTATCCAGGATCAGACTGATATGCACAAGTTGTCCCCACCTTGGGAAGGACCCTTTGTGGTCAGCAAGAATCTAAACAATGGGTCATACTACCTTATTGATGTTCGAGACCACAAGGACTCACGCACGTCGGAGGAAGAGACTCGCCGGCCGTGGAATATCGCTCATCTTCGGCCGTACTACACCTGAGCCATTGGCTCTTCTGATGTACATATTTTTGACAATATATATATTAAACCGGCACCCCTGCTAAAGCAGGGCCTCTGTCGTCTTTTCTTAATGAGTTTTTGGTTACTTGGGGGCTTCCGGCTTATGAGCGAAGTTATGATTACCCTTTGAACCGGCTTATAAGCCAACTGAAAAAAAAGAAAAAAAAATATTACTTGGGGGCTCCTTGATTCTAAAGAACAAAGAGTTTGTATAACCCTTGTAATAGGCTTAAAAGCCAGGCTTGGAAGCTAGGTGTATTCACCTAAAACCCCGAGTTATCCTGCCTTTTTAAGTAAGCCACTCAGCCCAGGTATTCATGGAATGACCCGCCGAACGTTTGACAAGTCAATCTTATACAGACCCTGAACTTGTCAAAGTTAAAACGACGATTGGTTATGTGAGGTCCATCTTATAAGGTTTGTATATAGGTTTAACTCAGTGGCTGTGCGGCCTGTGAAAGCACTCGATTTTCGGCCTGGCAGCCCATGAAAAGCCTCATTTTTTCGTTTGTTTTATTCCACAATTTTTGAGGTTTATTTTATAAGGCTTATAATGCTTTATGATCATAATTCATCCGGTGTTTATTAACCCAGCCTGGTTTTTGACTATAAGTCGCCAGTATGAGATAAGATAATATCCGGTGTTTATTAACCCGGCCTGGTTTTGTTCATAAGCCAAGCAAATCTATGATGATTACTAGTGCTCAAAGTTTGGGTTCTCCCCTTACTACACCGGTTTGATAAACCAACAGTGTGATCAAATATCACAGGTATGATATATTTCAAATTTGGTTATTCTTAAAGTCCAGCCTTGGGTACAAGCTATGTTAGTTTCCATGGTTTTATATTGGGCGTTATGACCCGTCCAGCGGTAAACCGCCAGGACAACTTTAATCCTTTGCATGCAGGAACAGATTCCACATTGTTAATATTATAAGCATAAGTGGCATATCTTAACATGGTGGATTGGTAGTGTCATGCAAAGTAAATATGCACGATGGCATAGCAGAACAAGAGTTTAAGCTAGCCTATTACAAGGCGTTTGGTGCCCAAAAGAATAATAGTTTTAACAAGTCTTAACGGAAGCAGCTGCTAAACCGGCCCCCGGTTTACGAGTCCTGGCCTGGTTGACTTGAAGGTTGCGGATCGTCCAGCGCTGGTTCATCTTCCTCCTCTCTACCCAGTGGCTGGAAGTCAATGGTGGTCCAATCGATCCCAGTTAAGGCCTTGAATACAGCTTCATCACTTATAAGTGTGGAGGGGTCAACATCAGGGGCATAGGTATGCTTACGGATTGGAGGAATAAGATTTGGAGCATCATAAGTTGGCGTGTTAACTCTCTTGTTGTTGGCATCATAAATCGACTGATAATGTGAAAGATCGGTTTCTTCAGCCAATTTGCTGGCCAATGGGCGCATTTCCCTCGTCAAGGCTCTGAGGTCGTCATTATCAAACTCTGACCCATCCTCCTTTATGCTCGGGTAGCCATTTCCCACATCGGCCGGATCAAGATCAGTTATCCAAGCTTTGGCCCGAGTCAGTGCAGTAAGAGCACCCGCCCTGGCGGCTAATTTCTTTAGCTCTTCAAACTGGGCAGGCATCATCGCCAGCCTTTCCAATGTCTCCTTGATCAAGGTTGGGGGCGGTTTATTATGGGAAGCTGTGCAGATAACCCGTTGTACTCCGGTATATAATTGCTCTATAAGTGTATAGGCGGCCTTTAGTTTTTGCCGCATATCTGAGCCAAGATGAGCAATGCGAGTTCCTGCATCATCAAAAACATCGGTAAACCGGCAGTCTCTTACATAATACATGTTCAAAGCTTATGAAGAAGTTATTTACCAAATACGGCAGCGGTCATGGCATTTATTTGCTGTTTCAAGCCAGTCAGCTCTTCAGCTACCGGTTTAAGGGCAGCCTCAGCATCCTCAGCCCTCTTTAGCAGAGTTGACTTTTCTGTAACCCAACCTGCCCGCTCGTTCTTGAAGCTCTCCTTCAGTTTGTCCATTGCTGTTAAGGCACTGGTCAGTTCCTCCTTGGCTTTGGAGGTCTCGGCTTGTTGCGACTTGATGTTTTCTTGAAGGTCGGCGATTTGAGATTCCTTCTTGTTAAGATTAGCCTGCAGGAGACATGTAATTAATTACATAACAGTGCATATTCAAAGTCCCAAGCACATAACAAGTAATATACTTGGCACTTGGGGGCTAATGTCTATTACTTCTTATCAAAAAAAAATTACAAGTCCCAAGCACATAACAACTATCAGCATGATGGTCAACCGGATTATAAAGGTCCTGAGTAAGAATTTTGAGCCTTACAGCATAATTAGTCTCAACGAAACATATTTGTTAAGTCGACCCTTGGGGGCTACACAGGCAAAATTGAAGAGTTATTATTCTAAAGTCCCGGTTCATATTGACATTATAAACCGGCCCTTGCGGGCTAGTGGAGTTGATCTATATGGTTCTTGAAAGTTTGCAGAACATTCTATTCTTTTATGTCCAGTAAACTTGGCGGCTAAGGGAAGAATATTTATGCAGAGTTAACAGCATTTACCTCATATCGCTCCTTCATCATGTTCAGTAAACCGGCTTCATAGTCACGGCTTGTGTACAGACGGTTTAAAAACCCAGAATGAATATCTTGGGCGCTGAGGTGGGCATAACTTTCCAAGTCCGCCTTCCACTTGCCCTTGTCAACAGCAGAAAATTCTTCTTTGGCACTATGTTTTGACATAGCAGTGGGGTTGTCTGGGGCTGTATACCCAACACCGGTAACTATAACATCGTCAGCTTTATCATCAGCAGCCTTAGTTGGGCTTGGCGGTTTATCAGCATGACCTATCGGATCAATTTCCATCTGCTCAACAAAGGTGTCATGATCTTGCGGTGGCGGATCATCAAGAATAGCTTCAGTATTTGTTTCAAACTGTTCCGGGTTCTTTTCCGGATCAGTTGGCGCGCTGTCATCAGCCGGTTTGTTCAATTTGGCATTTTTACTGGGCCTGGCCTTGGCTCTGACAGAGATGCAAATAACAGGTTAGTGTAATGATCAAGCATAAGGTACAAGGGGTTAGTTGAAAATGCTCACCCAGGAACAGTTTTGAGGGTTGGAATTTGTGTCCCTGTGGACTCGCCAGAGGATGAAAGGGAAGTTCCCTGGTAGTTTGAATCATACAGATTAAGAGGTTGTCGGAAATAACCCGCCTTGGGATAAGACGTGTCAGAAATAGAAGAGACCTCTGGGCGGCGTTTACGAACTGGCGAGTTCGGTAAACCGGAAGAAGTGACCACATGGCCGCTATGCCGGGTTGTGCGGCGAGCTTCGTGTTGCTGCTTCTTCAAAAGAAAGTTTGGATCCAAGTAAGCTAGGGGGTGAGAAAATCTTATTTTCCAGCTTGCTTGTCAGGTTTTCTGTGTGGGCAGAGGTTCTGAACTGGATGAGAGAATAGTTACCTCTGCATCGTTTGCGCGGCTAGCTTCTGCGTCGTCCTGATAAGAATCATCGTCAATGAGATGTATGAAAAAAGAGCCAAGTGAATCAAGTTCTACCTCTGACTCCAGATTATCATCGTCAATATTTAACTCGGTAGGCTCGGTGTTTTTCTTCTTGGCGGGCTTCTTGTTGACCTTGGTCTTGACACGAAGTGTTTTGGCCGGTTTATCCTGCGGTTTCTTCTTCCAGAACGGATCATCACCCTGTTTAAAGATTGAAAAAATCATAAGGGAGTATTAAGAATATGGATTAAAGCAGGAGTGGGGCAATTCTTACAGCTGGCGGTTTATTTGAAGCGCAGAAAGGACTAAGTCCTGTTTTGCTACAGTCGGTCACTGGTTCATCCAACATCTTCTTGATAGATTCAGTAATTTCAGCATCAGTCAGCTGAATATCAGTGTGGCGTTGAGGGTCTTTCACATCCCCTGTGTACTCACACATTAAACCGGGGCGACGGCTTAAAGGCAAAATGCTCCAAGATACCCAGCAACGGACAAAATCAATGCCTATCAAACCGTTTGCCATAAAGGCTCTGAGCTTTGAGAGCTCTGGTGCATATTTGGACCGTTCCTTTGCATTAAGTCTTTGGGGGAATGGATGTGCATCGGTAAGCCGGTGAGCACGGTAACCCGGCAGAGGATTCTCGCCAGCTGGAGATGTATCTTGGCAATAGAACCAAGTTTGATTCCAATCTTTGGGATGGCTATGATGCCTAGCGTGAGGGAAGCTGACGTCTTTTCTCTTCTGAATTGAAACCCCGCCAAGTTCAGTATTGGGCCCATCCGTAAATTCAGTACGGCGGTTTAAATAGAAGAAATCTCTGAACAGGTCATCTGTGGGCTCTTCTTGCAGGTAGGCTTCACAAAACACTTGAAAATTGCAAATATTGGACACGGAGTTAGGCCCAATATCTTGAGGGTGAAGTTGGAAGAAGTGAAGCACATCACGGAAATTTTTTGATCCGGGAGGGCTGAACCCTCGACTCAGATGATCAACAAAAATGATCACTTCCCCATCCTTGGGCTCAGGAGGATTTTCTGGGCCGGGGGCTCTCAAGTGGATGTCTTCCTTTTTCGCTAAAGCGCCGGTTGCAACCCACCCGTTCAATTCTTCCTCTGTAACCCGGGATTGGACCCAATTACAGGAATAAAAGGATTTGGCCATTTGTACGATAACCTGGAAAAGATTTGTGCCGGTTTAAGGTTCATGTTTAACAGGCAGAAAGTGTTGAAGCATGCATAAATGTTAAACCGGATTGTGACGTTATCAAATCACAAGGACGAGCACTTGGCGGTGTAAGAGGGGACTAATGGTACCTGGCAGGTTATTATTTTCTGAGGTTAAACCGCCTACACGGATATTGAAAGCATAGATCTGAAGTTGGAAAATGACTAAGTGGTGAAAAACAGGTTTCACAGATTGGTGTTATAATTTTGGATCTACAGCAGTTCAGATAATGAAGAAAAATTCTAACCTAAAGTAGCGGCAGCAGGACCGTTCACGTGCTCAGATGGGATCTCCTATGGAGCGGAGGCGTTCAGATATTAAAAATGAGTGCTAAACTGCTATCGCACAAGATTGGTACTATATTTAGATCAAAAAGCTACATGGTCTATGGAGAAACAAAGATGAACCAAGATGAACTCCGATGAACTCGTGGAAACCCTAATGGTTTCTAGGAGAAAAGGAAGGAAGAGGACTTACCAGGACTGTTGGACAGCGGTGGCGCGCGGCGGTGCTCCGGTGCGTTCAGGACGAGGCAGCGGCCGGAGTGGAGGCAGCTCGTGAGGTCGACGGCGGCGGAGCTCGGCATGTGGTGTGGCAAGGAAGAGGATGAAGACGAGGAGGTAAGGGGAAAAATGAAAAGGACCCCTATCCCTATTTATAAGGCAGTGGATAGATGGCATGCGCGGGAGTCAAGGAGGCTGAAATTTGGGCCTCGTGCGATATTAATGCAAGATGACGTCATGGCAGGTTAGCACAATTTTGTGAGCAGACGTTGTGGCGGGTTATAAATTTTCATAAGGACTAATGAGGAAGGATTTTTTCTAAGTCAATTATTGAAGATTGATATGAACAAGTTCACATCAACCTGCGGCCTAATGTTGGGGATGTAACTATTGAGTATAAACAGCCCAGGAGGGGCCGGGTTATGCTCATAGTGATTTACCTGTATTGAAGCCCATGAAGACATAGAAGATGGCGGCTTACGAAGAAGACTTAATAAGAAGGCCCAAAGCCCAAAGGCGAGTTAGGGCCCATAGATGTAAACCGCCATAAGTATATGACTTGTATTGTAAGATAGGAAAGAGTGGAGACCGAGCCGGACACGTTTATGAGCCGGCCGGGATTCTGTGAACCGCCGGGCGTCAACCTGTGGATATAAAGGGACGACCCAGCGGCGGTTTAGGGACAGGTGAAAAACAATCGAGAACAAGGTCAAGCGTATTCGCTCCCTGATAATCGAAACCCTAGCAATACAACACAAAGCAGGAGTAGGCTTTTACCTCATTGAGAGGGGCCGAACCTGGGTAAACTCTCCGTGTCTGTTGTCCCGTTTAAACCCCTTCAAGTTAACCTAGTTGCGATGGCTCCACGACTAAGTCCTTCCGCTAGGACATCTGCCGTGTCAAGTCCTCGACAAAGATGGTCCATTAAAACCGTTCGTTCAGTTGGACTGGACTGGTTAAAACAAAAATATTTCTTCTAGATCCATGCAACTACTAGCTAGGACGAGTCACAACTTTAATTAATTAGTCCATCTTGACTAATCATTTACGCAGACATGCAACACCTGCATGCATACTCCTGTATAATAGTCTCTTGGCACGAGTTCGTAGGTAATTAAAATGCTGATGTGGCACATCACTTAAAGTAGATAGAGAAGGGAGTTGTATGTTAGTGGAGATACGGCTCTTAGCTGATTTCTGTACACAGTGTAATTAATGAACCGATCCGGTGTGGCTTCTTCCTCTATGTTTCTCTCCTTCTCTTCTCTCTACAACTAGGCCACAATATTGAGATGCACATGTGATCCCTAAACCAATTGAATGCAATATCACTTAGAAACAACACCTAAGAGGCAATCCAAGATACTTACTACACAGCTGATGGATGTAAGCAGCAGTGCAGTGCGGTTAATAATCGATGATGGTATGTTCAAACTGTTCATTGAGTTGGACTGGACTGCTTAAAACAAAAAGTTCCTTCTAGATGCACACAACCACTAGCTAGCATGAGTCATCACTTTAATTAATTAGTCCATTGATTAATCTATTACGCACACATGCGACACTTGCAAGCTTACTCATGTATATTGTCTCTTAGCACGAGTTCATGGGTAATTAAATTTTTGTTGTGGCACGTCAATTAATAAAGGGAGACAAGGGAGTTGTATGTTAGTGGTGATACGGCTCTTAGCGTGTTTCTCTACACTGTATAATTAATACTCTGATCGGATGTGGTTTCTTTCGCTATGTTTCTCTCCTTCAAGGCCATGAGATTGAGATGCACATGTGATCCCTAACCCAACTGAATGTAACATGACTTAGAAACGATAGCTAAGAGACAATCCAAAATACTTACTACAAATATGATGGATGTATGCAGCAGTGCAGTGCCGTGAACGATCGATGACGGTCTGTTCAAACTGTTCATTGAGTTGCACTGGACTGGTTAAAACAAAAACGTTCCTTCTAGATGCATGCAACCACTAGCTAGCACAAGTCATCTCTTTAATTAATAAGTCCATCTTGATTAATCTATTGTGCACACATGCGACACGTGCATGCATGCTCCTGTTTAGTAGTCTCTTAGCTCGAGTTCATAGGTAATTAAAATGCTGACATGGCACATCAATTAAAAATGAAAAAGAAGGGAGTTGTATGTTAGTGGAGATACGCCACTTAGCTCGTTTCTCTACACAATATAATTAATGCTCTGATCTGGTGTGACTTCTTTCTCTATGTTTCTCTCCATCTCTTCTCTCTACAACTAGGCCACAATATTGATATGGATGTGTGATCCCTAAACCAATTGAATGCAACATCATTAGAAACAACACATAACCGACAATCAAAGATACCTACTACAAATATGATAGATGTATGCAGTAGTCCAGTGCAGTGAACGATCGAAGATGGTCCATTAAAATCGTTCGTTCAGTAGGACTGGATTGGTTAAAAAAAATGTTCCTTCTAGATAAATGCAATGACTAGCTAGCATGAGTCACCACTTTAATTAATTAGTCTATCTTGACTAATCTATTACGCAGGCATACAACATGTGCATGCATACTCCAGTAACGTAGTCTCTTGGCACCAGTTCATAGGTAATTAAAATGCTGACATGGCGCATCAATTAAAGAAGAAAGAGAAGGGATTTGTATGTTAGTGGAGATGCGGCTCTTAGCATGTTTCTCTACACAGTGTAATTAATGATCTGATCTGGTGTGCCTTCTTTCTCCATGTTTCTCTCCTTTTCTTCTCTCTACAACTAGGCCACAATATTGAGATGCACATGTGATCCCTAAGCCAATTGAATGCAACATCAATTTGAAAAAAACACCTAAGGTACAATCCAAGATACTTACTACGAAGGTGATGGATGTATACAACAGGGCAGTGCGGTGAACGATCGATGACGGTCCGTTCAAACCATTCACTGAGTTGGACTGGACTGGTTAAAACAAAAAGTTCCTTCTAGATGCACGTAACCACTAGCTAGCACGATTCACCACTTTAATTAATTTGTCCATCTTGATTAATCTATTATGCACATACGCGACTTGTGTATGCGTACTCCTGCATAGTTGTCTCTTAGCATGAGTTCATAGGTAATTAAAATGATGTCTTGGCACGTCAATTAAAGAAGAAAGAGAAGGGAGTGGTATGTTAGTGGAGATATGGCTCTTAGCGCATTTCTCTACGATGTGTAAGTAATGCTCGGATCGAGTGTGGCTTCTTTCTCAATATTTCTCTCCTTCTCTTCTCTCTACATCTAGTCCACAATATTGAGATGCACATGTGATCCCTAAACCAATTGAATGCAACATCATTTAGAAACAACACCTAAGGGACAATATAATATATTTATTACAAAGATGATGGATGTATGCAGAAGTGCAGTGCAGTGAACGATCGATGACGGTCCATTCGTACCGTTCGTTGAGCTGGACTGGACTGATTAAAACAAAAAATTCCTTCTAGACACATTCAACCACAAGCTGCACGAGTTGTATGTCAGTGGAGATATGGCTCTTAGCGCATTTCTCTACAAAGTGTAATTAATGCTCGGATCTAGTGTGGCTTCTTTCTCAGTATTTCTCTCCTTCTCTTGTCTCTATGCATAGGCCACAATATTGAGATGCACATGTGATCCCTAAAGCAATTGAATGCAACATCATTTAGAAACAACACCTAAGAGACAATCTAATATATTTATGACAAACATGATGGATGTATGCATCAGTGCAGTTCTGTGAACGATCGATCACGGTCTATTCATACCGTTCGTTGAGCTGGACTGGATGTAGGGGAACGCAGCAGAAAACAAAAAATTTCCGACCTACGCACCAGCCCAGGACCACTATGAAGACCGCATACAAGGTTTGATCTTTTTGTTACCGACTCGTAGTGCAGCGGAAGTAGAGTCGATGGCGAGCGGCGGTGCAGATCCCCGCAGCTAGGATTTTACAACCTCCCAACCGCGAGGATGTACTCCTTCGGCTGCCCCTCGGACAGCCCTCCGGGAGGCGGTCAGACTGTGTCTTGGACAGCCCTCTGGGAGGACCTTCGAAACTCGGACGGTCACTCAGACAGCCCTTCGGGAGTACCCTCGAAACTCGGACGGTCACTCAGACAGCCCTTCGGGAGGCACTCTCGAACTAAGACCGAAACTACGATCTCTCTACAGAGTTGCACACATACGGTGTCATCTATCCGGCAGGGCTTCGCCGTCCAGAACTAGTTCCCACCGGAACCCAGACAGCCTTTCGGCTCTACGAAACTATTTCGCTGGGAGGGAGAGAGAAGGCCAGATCATGCATGGCTTGTGTATATTGAGAAAGAGTGAGTTTGGGCAGCCCCCTCCACCTCTATTTATAGGAGAAGGAGGGGTGGAGGGGCTGAAATTTCAGCCAAATCCATCCATGTCATCTCCAAGATATTTTGGAGCAAAAGCCCGAAAAGGTGGTTTTCCAAAAAGTAACCATAAAGCTGATTTCACTATTCATGACAACATTTTTCAGCGTCCGTTCGAACCAAAAATATTTATGTGGACCTAGAGCATTTCCAGTACCCACTAAAATAATTTTCAACGTGTTTCGAAATAATTTTGGATTATTGATTTTCATCTGTGAAAAGCAGACAAAGCGGTTCCGGCAGCTCCGGAACATTTCCGGTTTTTGTACTGGAAAAATCCCAGAAGTTTCCAGAACAATTCTGGCACCCTCCAAGAATTTCTAGACGTGTGCCGAAACCATTTTGACTTAATGGTATACTCCGAAACAACTTTTCAGTTTAGTGATTTTCATCTGCGAAAAGCAACCAAACCGGTTCCGGCAGCTCCGGAATATTTTCGGGTTTTTCCTCCAGAAAATCCCAAAAGTTCCCTGAACAATTCTGGCACCCTCCAAGAATTTTCAGGCATGTGCCGAAACCAATTTGACCTAATGGTATACCCTGAAACAACTTTTCAGTTTTACCGAAACTATTCAGATGTTCTCTCTCCGGAACTTTTCCGCTGTCTCCGAAACTTTTCTGGTGACTTTCTTTCAGACTCCTTGTCTAGTATTCAGCAGATAGATGACCCTTAAGTGTGTGACCCTATAGGTTTGGTGAAGTATAGACATGGCCGGAACACTTTTCGATCAATGATCAACATCGGAGCCGTGGACACCCATATTGACCCCTATACCCACACGAATGAATATTCGAGTGAACCTCCAGTTGCCGTGTGCTATTCCTGTTGCTTCGCGATATGTTACAAATACCCGATGTGAGATGTATTGGCATCCCTGTGAATCAACAACTTGTTCACTATGCCAGTTCCCTCGTTACCGGTATTGTTCTCTTTTCTCGTTACCGTGTTGTGGCATCCCTGTGATCAAATCACCCTGTGTCTGGCCAAACGATGGATACCGTAATACCGAGAGGGCCCAGAGATATCTCTCCATCATCGAAGGAGCAAATCCCAATCTTGAGCTATCAAGTTACTTGACATACTTTTCCACGAACCCGTAAGCCGCCGTAATAGCCACCCATTTACGGATGACGTTTAACAAACCCCAAAGTTCATGAAGCAAGCATGAAGAAACTCGATACTCTCATGGTCTAAGGAATTACACAAACATTAACTTTCTCTGTGTTATTAACCATTAACTTATGCCGAATGTATCTCATAGCATAACATCAATCGGGTCGATTCAACACAAGTGTTCTCCTAACATTGTGCCCTCAAAGTTGTCGGCATAGCCATGCCCATGATCAGGAAAATAGAACCATCATGCAACACTTGAGCTAGTCTTAGAGGCATGACTAGGAATACATTTTACCGTTTATTATTCCACACGTGCATATGAGTCTTCCTTCGAGCCTCGTGGTTATTGTAGACTCGAGAACCATAGCAGTTATAGCATGGAACATAAACATAATTATGGAACATGGAGATAAATAATAACATTTATTATTGCCTCTAGGGCATATCTCCTACAGACTCCCACTTGCACTAGAGTCAATAATCTAGTCAATGCTAAAACACTTTACACCTATGGCCTACCGGTGTAAAATATGCTTTGCTTGTGGTATAGGCTGATGTCCAACAGAGCTGACAACTTCAGATCCGTGTGTATCTTTGCATATCCTCGCATTTTCACGCTTTCACAAAATTCATATTTTGTGTGGACTTGGCTTTGTATATATGTGAATCATTGATCAAAACCTAATTCCTCAGACTGAGCTATGGAGCAACTATCTGCAATAGTGTCCCATTGACCAAAGCCATCTTGGAACCATACTAAGTTCATGAATGAACTATATGATCCAACATCTTCTTTGTCGCTTCCAAAGCGTCAACATACTTAGCCTTTGTTATATAATTCGCCACTGTATCCTGTTTGGAACAATTTCCAACTACTGTGCCACCATATCGTGTATTACACAAAACCCTTAACTTAAATCGAAAATCGCTTGGAGCCTTCATGAAGACTGTATCGATGTAACCTTTTACAACGAACTCTTCATGATCTCTGCTTGCGAGAAAACATGTCATCAGTGCTACTTTAGTACTTAATGACCCTTTTTCACTATTGTCCCATGATCAGTACTTTGATCACTTTGGTATCTATACTCACAACAACTAGGGAGTATTGGACATATCTGGTTGTTTTACATATCATGGAATACATGATTAATCCAAACACAAGAGTGTGTGGAATCTCCATCATGTATTTTGCTCATCAGTGTTTTGGGACACCGAGTCTTGCAAAAACTATTTCCATGTGACTTCGGCAAGAATCACTCCTTCTCGTTTTAATACTAAAAGTTTTAGCATCTTGTCAATATGTATCTTTGCTTAGGCCCATTAGGTAAATCTATCTCCATAGATTATCATGCCTAATATCAAGGCTATTTAGCCCAAGCATTTCATCGAAAAACTATTTTCAAATGAAGTCCTAATTCATGTCAAGAAATTCATTTCCATTTAACAATGTGTCAAGCACACAAGGTTTTTAGAAATATTATTATGCTCCCACTTACTTTCTTGAATCACAAGCATCTTCGTTACCCATTGATGAAGTCAAACCCCTTTGATTATTTCATCAAAACAGGAAGATTCCAACTCCATTTTGCTCTTTTCTGTCCATTGCTGGAACTCTGAAGTTTGCATACTTACTAGCATCCTCTGGATCGACAAATTACTTTGGACTGTATCACATACAAGTCCTAGGTTGCATTTCCATTTCATGGAAATTCTTTTGTCATCCATGTTTCATATCTCATGATTGAAATATGTATTAATTGCTAGTTTAACCCGAACCGACTTTAAGCATCGCTATGTGCTACTTCTTGAGCTTGCGTTAGTTTTTCCCTTGAAGAGGAAAGGGTGATGCAGCACAATAGTGGTAAGTATTTTCCTCAGTTAAGAACCAAGGTATCAATCTAGTAGGAGAAGAACGCACAAATCACCAACACCTGCACAAACAATCAAACACTTGCACCCAACGCGATAAAGGGGTTGTCAATCCCTTCACGGTCAATTGCAAAAGTGAGATCTGATAGAGATAGATAAACAAAAGATAAAATATTTTTGGGTTTTTTGGTATATAGATCTGAAAATAAAAGATTGCAAAATAGTAGATCGGAAAGTAATATGATGGAAAATAGACCCGGGGGCCATAGGTTTCACTAGTGGCTTCTCTCATGAAGGCAAATAATACGGTGGGTGAACAAATTACTGTCGAGCAATTGATAGAAAAGCGCAAAGTTATGACGATATCCAAGGCAATGATTATGCATATAGGCATCACGTCCGTGTCAAGTAGACCGACTCCTACCTGCATCTACTACTATTACTCCACACATCGACCGCTATCCAGCATGCATCTAGAGTATTAAGTTCATAAAGAACGGAGTAACGCTTTAAGTAAGATGACATGATGTAGAGGAATTAACTCAAGCAATATGATGAAAACCCCATCTTTTTATCCTCGATGGCAACAATGCAATACATGTCTCGCTACCCCTACTTTGTCACTGGGTGAAATCACGCAAGATTGAACCCAAAGCTAAGCACCTCTCCCATTGCAAGAAAAACCAATCTAGTTGGCCAAACCAAACCGATAATTCGAAGAGAAATACAAAGATATTAAATCATGCATAAAAGAATTCAGAGAAGATTCAAATAATATTCATAGAGAAGCTGATCATAAATCCACAATTCATCGGATCTCGACAAACACACCGCAAAAGAAGATTACATCGGATAGATCTCCAAGAACATCAAGGAGAACATTGTATTGAGAATCAAAGAGAGAGAAGAAGCCATCTAGCTACTAGCTATGGACCCATAGGTCTAAGGTAAATTACTCACGCATCATTGGAAGGGCAATGGAGTTGATGTAGAAGCCCTCCGTGATTGATTCCTCCTCCGGCGGGATGCCGGAAAAGGCCCCAAGATGGGATCTCACGGGAACAGAAGGTTGCGTTGGTGGGAAAGTGTTTTCGTGGATGCCTCTGGTGGTTCTGGAATATTTGTGAATATATAGGAGGAAGAGCTAGGTCAGGAGGTCACCGAGGGGCCCACAAGGTAGGGGGCGCCCCCCCTCTAGGGCGCGCCCTCCACCCTTGTCGCCGCCTCGTGGCTCTTCTGACTTGGAATCCAAGTCCCCTGGGTGTCTTCTATTCTAAGAAAAATCATCGTGAAGTTTTATTCCGTTTGGTATTCCTTTTCCGCGAGGCTCAAAAACAAGGAAAAACAGAAACTGACTCTGGGCTCTAGGTTAATAGGTTAGTCCCAAAAATAATATAAAATAGCATATTAATGCATATAAAACATCCAAAACAGATAATATAATAGCATGGAACAATCAAAAATTATAGATACTTTGGAGACGTATCAAGCATCCCCAAGCTTAATTCCCGCTCGTCCTCGAGTAGGTAAATGATAAAAACAGAATTTTTGATGTGGAATGCCACCTAACATACTTATCCATGTAATTTCTTTATTGTGGCATGAATATTCAGATCCATAATATTCAAAACAAAAGTTAATATTGACATAAAAACAATAATACTTCAAGCATACTAATAAAGCAATCATGTCTTCTCAAAATAGCATGGCCAAAGAAAGTTATCCCTACAAAATCATATAGTCTGGCTATGCTCCATCTTCGTCACACAAAGTACTCAAATCATGCACGACCCCGATGACAAGCCAAGCAATTGTTTCATACTTTTGATGTTCTCAAACCTTTTCAACTTTCACGCAATACATGAGCGTGAGCCATGGACATAGCACTATAGGTAGAATAGAATATGGTGGTTGTGGAGAAGACAAAAAGAAGGAGATAGTCTCACATCAACTAGGCATATCAACGGGCTATGGAGATGCCCATCAATAGGTATCAATGTGAGTGAGTAGGGATTGCCATGCAATGGATGCACTAGAGCTATAAGTTTATGAAAGCTCAAAAAGAAACTAAGTGGGTGTGCATCCAACTTGCTTGCTCATGAAGACCTAGGGCAATTTTGAGGAAGCCCATTATTGGAATATACAAGCCAAGTTCTATAATGAAAAATTCCCACTAGTATATGAAAGTGACAACATAGGAGACTCTCTATCATGAAGATCATGGTGCTACTTTGAAGCACAAGTGTGGAAAAAGGATAGTAACATTGCCCCTTCTCTCTTTTCTCTCATTTTTTTTGGTGGGCTTCTTTGGCCTCTTTTATTTTATTTGTGGGCTTCGTTGGCCTCTTTTATTTTTTTCCTCACATGAGACAATGGTCTAATAATAAAGATTATCACACTTTTATTTACTTACAACTCAAGAATTACAACTCGATAATTAGAACAACATATGACTCTATATGAATGCCTCCGGCGGTGTACCGGGATGTGCAAGGACTCAAGAGTGACATGTATAAAAATTATGAACGGTGGCTTTGCCACAAATACTATGTCAACTACATGATCATGCAAAGCAATATGACAATGATGGAGCGTGTCATAATAAAACGGAACGGTGGAAAGTTGCATGGTAGTATATCTCGGAATGGCTATGGAAATGCCATAATAGGTAGGTATGGTGGCTGTTTTGAGGAAGGTAAAAGGTAGGTGTATGGCACCGGCAAAAGTTGCGCGGTACTAGAGAGGCTAGCAAAGGTGGAAGGCTGAGAGTGCGTATAATCCATGGACTCAACATTAGTCATAAAGAACTCACATACTTATTGCAAAAATCTATTAGTCATCGAAACGAAGTACTACGCGCATGCTCCTAGGGGGATAGATTGGTAGGAAAAGACCATCGCTCGTCCCCGACCGCCACTCATAAGGAAGACAATCAATAAATACCTCATGCTCCAACTTCGTTACATAACGGTTCACCATACGTGCATGCTACGGGAATCACAAACTTTAACACAAGTATTTCTACAATCCACAATTACTCACTAGCATGTCTCTATTATCACCATCTTTATATCTCAAAACAATCATATGGAATCAAACTTCACATAGTATTCAATGCACTTTATATGAAAGTTTTTATTATCTCCCACTTGGATGCCTATCATATTAGGACTAAATTTATAACCAAAGCAAATTACCATGCTGTTTGGAAATACTCTCAAAATAATATAAGTGAAGCATGAGAGTTCAATAATTTCTATAAAATAAAACCACCGCCATGCTCTAAAAAGATATAAGTGAAGCACTAGAGCAAAATTGCCTCGCTCAAAAGATATAAGTGAAGCACACATAGTATTCTAATAAATCATGATTCATGCGTGTCCCTCTCAAAAGGTGTGTACAGAAAGGATTATTGTGGCAAACTAACAAGCAAAGACTCATATCATACAAGACGCTCCAAGCAAAACACATATCATGTGGTGAATAAAAATATAGCCTCAAGTAAATTTACCGATAGACGAAGACGAAAGAGGGGATGCCTTCCGGGGCATCCCCAAGCTTAGTCTCTTGGTTGTCCTTGAATATTACCTTGGGGTGCCTTGAGAATCCCCAAGCTTAGGCTCTTGCCACTCCTTATTCCATAGTCCATCAAATCTTTACCCAAAACTTGAAAACTTCACAACACAAAACTCAACAGAAAACTCGTGAGATCCGTTAGTACAAGAAAATAAAATCACCACTTTTGGTACTGTTGTGAACTCATTCTTTATTTATATTGGTGTAATATCTACTGTATTCCAACTTCTCCATGGTTCATACCCCCCGATATTACCCATAGATTCATCAAAATAAGCAAACAACACAAAGAAAACAGAATCTGTCAAAAACAAAACAGTTTGCGAAGGTCCAAATTGTTCTAATACTTCTGTAACTCCAAAAATTCTAAAAAATTAGGACAATAGAGGCAATTTGTATATCAACTCATGTAAAACATTCAGGGTTTTTCAACACTCCAGTTAATTATTAAAATTCTGTGACTGGACGCAAAAGTTTCTGTTTTTCAGCAAGATCAAATCAACTATCATCATAAGCCATCCCAAAGGTCTTACTTGGCACAAACACTAATTGAAACACCAAAAAACATCTAACCAGAGGCTAGATGAAAAATTTATTGAAAAACAGAACCAAAAAAGTAAAAACAAAAATAAAATTGGGTTGCCTCCCAACAAGCGCTATTGTTTAACGCCGTTAGCTAGGCATAAAAACTCATAGATCTAGGTATTTTCATAGTAATAATAAGGCAAATTTCGAAAACTCATCTCATACTCCCTTCGTACAGCAGCAAGTTTTCTTTATGGTAAGCAAAAGTAATCAAAAGAGCTAAATTTAACGGGATAAGGATCCCTAAGATCAAGCTCGGGAGGTATTGGCTCCTCCTTCGACCCCTTATATTGTATGATCAACTCATCATTGTAAGAATTCTTTTGGCAAAAGGTCATGAGCTTATTTCCAAGAGAGAAACCCAATCCGTTGTTTTGTATAGCAAAATTATCATTAAGTTCAGAAATTTAATCAACTAAAACATCGGTAGGAACTCTTTTTCTCAAATTTTCATTATAAGCAACATGATCAAGAGATCGCAAACGCATTATTTCTTCTTGATTAAAGAGAATCCCCTCTATGGGAGGACGACCACCATCTACCTTATAATGCACAAAAATTTCACTAGCCTCTTTCATAATGAATCTAAACTCATGGGCTGGAAATATGGTAGCATCGCATTTAATAGAAGAATGGTCAATATTAGAGAACTCTAGAAAAATCCTTTGTATGCATGGATGCATATGAACAAATTGTCTTTCAAGTTCAAGTATAAGCAAAGATATAGCATCCGCAAGACTATTAGTTTTATGGAGAATAGATCCACCTAGCGTGGGTAGCACACCAGCACATGTAAAGAAATCTTGAATAACCCCTTTTCCAATAATATTGCCGCTACCTATACGAAGTTTTTTAGTGTGCACGATAGTAGGTTCTTCATGAGGATCAATATTAGAAAAATTATCAAAGTCCCCCCCATCATTACTACTATCCTTTTCAACAAAAATCGCCTCAGATTCAGACATGGTGGCAAGAAACAGATCTAACACACAAGCAAGCAAAAAGCAAACAAAAAAGACGAAAGGAAGAAGGGCGAATAAAAATGCAATTTTTTTCAAAAATCGTTTTAGAAGTGGGGGAGAGGAAAACGAGAGGCAAGTGGCGAATAATGTAATTCAAGAGATGAGAGTTTATGATGGGTACTTGGTATGTCTTGACTTGGCGTAGATCTCTCCGGCAACGGCGCCAGAAATTCTTCCAGCTACTTCTTGAGCTTGCGTTGGTTTTTCCCTTGAAGAGGAAAGGGTGATGCAGCACAGTAGAGGTAAGTATTTCCCTCAGTTAAGAACCAAGGTATCAATCCAGTAGGAGAAGAATGCACAAATCACCAACACCTGCACAAACAATCAAACACTTGCACCCAATACGACAAAGGGGTTGTCAATCCCTTCACGGTCAATTGCAAAAGTGAGAACTGATAGAGATAGATAAACAAAAAATAAAATATTTTTGGGTTTTTTGGTATATAGATCTGAAAATAAAAGATTGCAAAATAGTAGATCGGAAAGTAATATGATGGAAAATAGACCCGGGGGCCATAGGTTTCACTAGTGGCTTCTCTCATGAAGGCAAATAATACGGTGGGTGAACAAATTACTGTCGAGCAATTGATATAAAAGCGCAAAGTTATGACGATATCCAAGGCAATGATTATGCATGTAGGCATCACGTCCGTGTCAAGTAGACCGAATCCTGCCCGCATCTACTACTATTACTCCACACATCGACCGCTATCTAGCATGCCTCTAGAGTAATAAGTTCATAAAGAACGGAGTAACGCTTTAAGTAAGATGACATGATGTAGAGGAATTAACTCAAGCAATATGATGAAAACCCCATCTTTTTTTCCTCGATGGCAACAATGCAATTCGTGTCTCGCTACCCCTACATTGTCACTGGGTGAAATCACGCAAGATTGAACCCAAAGCTAAGCACCTCTCCCATTGCAAGAAAAACCAATCTAGTTGGCCAAACCAAACCGATAATTTGAAGAGAAATACAAAGATATTAAATCATGCATAAAAGAACTCAGAGAAGATTCAAATAATATTCAAAGATAAGTTGATCATAAATCCACAATTCATCGGATCTCGACAAACACACCGCAAAAGAAGATTACATCGGATAGATCTCCAAGGACATCAAGGATAACATTGTATTGAGAATCAAAGAGAGAGAAGAAGCCACCTAGCTACTAGCTATGGACCCGTAGGTCTGAGGTAAACTACTCACGCATCATCGAAAGGGCAATGGAGTTGATGTAGAAGCCCACCGTGATCGATTCCCCCTCCGGCGGGATGCCGGAAAAGGCCCCAAGATGGGATCTCATGGGAACAGAAGGTTGCGGCGGTGGAAACATGTTTTCGTGGATGCCTCTGGTGGTTCTAGAATATTTGTGAATAAATAGGAGGAAGATGTGACACCCCCAGCTCAATCGTGCACTAATCATACACGCAAATGCACACGATCAAGCCTAAGGACTCACGGGAAGATATCACAACACAACTCTAAATCATAAATAAAGTCATACAAGCTTTATATTACAAGCCAGGGGCCTCGAGGGCTCGAATACATAAGCTCGCATACAAGCGTCATCCGAAGCATCAGATATCTGAGTACATATATAAAAAGAGAAACAAAAAGGCCTTTAGAAAGGCGGGGAAAAAGAAAACACTACGATCGAAAGGCGCAGGCCTCCTGCCTGGGACCCTCCAAACCTACTCCTGGTCGTCGGCCAGCTCGTAGTAGTATCCATCCTCGGGGTAGTAGTAGCGATCGTCGGCGGGGGCAGCTGTCTCAGGGGCTCCGTCATCTGGTTGCATCAAAAGGGGTATATGGGGAAAAAGAAAGCAAAGCAACCGTGAGTACTCATCCGAAGTACTCAGCAAGCAAGGATCTACAATACATATGCAACATTATCAAAGAGTGGCTGTATATGTGGACTGGGCTGCAGAAATGCCAGAATAGAGAGGAAAACCTAGTCCTATCGAAGACTAGCATCTTCAGCGGTCTTGCAGCAATAGAAGAGAGTAGAACAGAACAATATAATGTAGCAGTATCATTAAGTCTCAACCTCACCCAGAGATCCTTTCTCGACTCCCTGCGAGAAAGCAATCCCAAAGCCATACAGTCATCCACCTCGTCCTGAGATCCCTTCTCGACTCCCTGTGAGAAGCAATCCCAGAGCCATAGTATCCAATTCTAGTTGTATCGATCAGGATACAACTCCGAGTGTCCGTTACCGAGGATCCGGCTATGCATAGATTAGTTCTTCCCTGCAGGGGTGCACCAACTTACCCACCACGCTCGCTTAACTCCGGCCGGACACACTTTTCCGGGTCATGCCCGGCCTCGGCCAAACGACACACCGGAACGCTACCTAGAGCTCAGTAGAGAGGTCCCCGTCGGTCTACATCCTAAGCGCTCAGAGGTCTTGGGCCATCGCCCTGTGCACTCCGAGTCGTTGCGTGTAGGGGGAAGCCAGGCACTAGGGGGGCGCCGGTCCGTCCCGGCCGCAATGCTGAACAGGATGTCTGACAAAGCTTTCGGCTGATGCATACGATGCAGAGTGCCCAGAACTTTTCACGCGTGATGGTTAGTGCTATCGGGCCAGAGGCCCACTCGAATCAAATATCCAAATCGTAGTGTGTTGGTAGTGCGGTAACGAGCAGAGACTCACGAAAGACATGACCCCGTCGCCCCATCTCGAGGACTTGCGGCAAGGGCCAAGAATGCCCGGCCACGCCTCGTATTCTCACTCGGGCACCATCTAGGCAACCCGTCTTCACATCACACGCAGGTACCCCTCAGGGTCGACCCGCCTTTCCAAGTAACAATAGTACAGTCCAAGTATCCGTGTGTCCATAACATCAGGGGAATCCGAGGTATCACCCTCGTTGGATTCCTACTCGATGTATCCGTCAAGGTGAACTCAGAGGAATCACCCTCAATGGGTTCACACTTGAGGTGTTGTACGACGGCGTCATTATCGGAAGTGGTGAAGGAGGAATCACCCTTGATGACCACGACCGAATAGCTACTCTACAGAGTTAACATCAGAAGTGCTACACGAGGTATCACCCTCGGCACTCGATAGTAACCCAGTAGCGGCGTACAACTAAGGGGGTGATGTGTGGTGCCGGGACCTGGTCTTCAATCCCGTTGATCGGGTCTTCTGATAATCCAGCGGGGCACTCGGGACAAGTGTGGTTAATGATAGGTCTCTACCCAGCCTATACTAGACAGTTTAGGATAAGCAGGTAAGGTTTCAATAGCAGGTTACAATAATCAGGCTATGCATCAGAATAGGTAAAGCAGTAGCAGCAGCAATTCTAATGCAAGCATGAGAGGGAAAGAATAGGCGGTAGCGGTATGCTCAAAAGGGGGTGTTTGCCTGGTTGCTCGGCGACAAAGGCAGGGTCGTACGTGGGGTCGTCGATCTCCAGAGCTGCGTCAGTCTCGGGGACTACGTCGGTACCGGAATCAACCGGAAAGAAGTAACGGAGGGGAAGCACAATAAATAACAGAGCAATCAAAGCATCACAAAGCGTAGCATGGCAAATACGCGGTGCTAGGGGTGACCTAACGTATGGTTGCACGTCACCGAGGAAGGGGGAATCCATCCGGGAATGTTTTCCCGGTTCTGGACATTTGTCAAACAGATGACCGGAGGGGAACGGTTCCATGTTCGGGTAGTTAGGGACGTGTGACGGACGAACGGACTGCGTATTCGGATTCGTCTCGTCGTTCTGAGCAACTTTCATGTACAAAGTTTTTCGATCTGTGCTACGGATTATTTTATATGATTTTAAAAAGTTTAAACAATATTCTGAAATTCCAGATTTATTATTAATTTGAATTATCCAAAACAGTAGCAGGGTGATGTCATCATGACATCAATGTGACGTCAGGACCAGTGGGTCCCACCTGTCAGTGTCACGTCAGGCTAATTAGGGCTTAATTATACTAATTACAGATTAATTAGGTTAACTAGATAATTAGGTTAATAAAACAGAGTTAATTAAGTTAATTAACTATTAATTTATTAATTATTTTAATTATTTTTATTTTTATTTATTTTTCGTTCTGGGCGGGCACATTTGTCATAGGCCCAGGGGGGTTGGGCCCCACCTGGCAGTGGCGCAGTGCCACTGCTATCGGACGTCAACTCGCGCGCGCGCGAGCACAGCACGCGGCGACGCGGCTATGGGCGCGCGTCGACGCGGGGAGCGGCGAGGCGAGGCCAGGTAGCGGAGGCCGGCGCGAGCGGCCGGAGCAGCGGCAGCAGCGGGAGGCCGGCGAGCGGCGGGAGGCGGGCACGCGGGCGAACGGAGGCGGGCGCCGCGAGCGGGAGCAGCGCGCGGACGGGCAGCGGCGCGGGCGAGCGGACGGAGCGGAGGCCGGTGGGAGGCAGAGGAGCACTGGGGAGGGGCGCATGGCGCGGCAGCAGCAGTCGCAGCTGCAGGCGCAGGCGGGCGGTGGCGAGCGGCTAGGCGAGCGGGCGCGGCGCAGTCGTGCGCCGCGCGCTGCCGGAGCGCGGACACGGCGGGGTGAGCGTGGGCGGTGACCGCGAGGGGGGAGAGAGGGGGGCGCGGCTCATGTTCGGAGCAGAGGCGAGGGGCGGCGAGGCTCGGTGGAGCCGACGGGGAGGCGTTCGGCGACGGCGGTGGCTGGGTCCGGCGACGGCAGTGGGCTGCGGCGTCGGTGCCCCCGATCCAGATCGGATCGGGGAGGGAGTGAGCGAGCGAGGGGGTGAGTGAGGGGGGGTTAGGGTTTGGGTGTGGCTGTGGCTGTGAGGCCACATATAGGGGATGGGATGGGCCGGCCTGCTGGGCCAGTGGGCTGGCCAGCTGGCCGAGGCCCATTGGGGCAGGGTGGGTTTCCCTTTTTTTTCTTTTGTCTTTTTCTTATTTTCTGTTTTGTAAATAGTTAGGCCACACAATGACTTTTACAAAATCAGAGACCTTGCTCATAATTAGCAGTGCATTATACCCTAACTCCAAAAACAAGTTTGGGCAAAACATAACTTCATATTTAATTTAGATTAATTAAAAGGTTAATAAATGTTGTCTTTAGTCACTGTTTGAGGATGTTTGAGTCACTTACCCAATTCCAATAATGTTGGTTTCAATTTTTGAATTGTCTCTGATTTACTTGCTATTTAATTAACAATTTAGTTTCTTTATTTGAACAACTTTTATTTTCACTTTTAGTTTGAATTTCCATTTGAATTTGAATTTGAAAAGAGATATGATACTAATGATGATTAAGCACTATTGATCATGATGACATGGCATAATCAAAAGGGTGATCACTGTAGCTTAATACATGGGGTGTTACAAATGTCCTCCACTAACAAGAATTCTCGTCCCGAGAATTAAGAGGTAGAAGGAAAAAGTTCGGGGTATTCCGCACGAAGATTATCCTCGCGTTCCCAAGTGGCTTCATCTTCAGTATGATTTGACCACTGTACTTTGAGGAACTTGGTAACCTTCTGTCGGGTTCGACGTTCAGCTTCATCAAGAATGCGGATCGGATGCTCCTTATAAGAAAGATCATCATGTAATTCGAGCATCTCGTGATCCACTGCGCGGTGCGGAGATTCCTTGAAGCATTTACGAAGTTGCGACACATGGAAGACGTCGTGGATATGAGAGAATTGCGGTGGCACCTCCAATTTATATGCCACCTGACCACGTCTAGCAATAATGCGACAAGGACCAATGTAGCGTGGAGCTAGCTTGCCCTTGATTCCGAAACGGTGAGTGCCCTTCATAGGAGTGACACGAAGATAAGTTTGATCTCCAGCTTGATAAGTCAAACCCCATTGTTTGCGATCATAGTTGCTCTTCTGGCAGTCCTGAGCCGCCTTGCGATTTTCTCGAACGATACGGACTTGTTCTTCGGCGTGTTGAATTATATCCAGACCCACGAGCGGTCGTTCCCCAGTTTCTGACCAATTCAGAGGGGTTCGACACTTACATCCATATAGAACTTCGAAGGGGGCCATTTTCAAGCTGGCTTGATAGATGTTGTTATAAGAGAACTCGGCATACGGAAGAGATTCTTCCCACTTCTTGCCGAAAGAAATAACACAAGCTCGCAGCATGTCTTCAAGCACTTGATTGACTCGCTCAACTTGGCCTTGGGATTGGGGATGATTAGCTGAACTCTAGGTAATATGTGTTCCCATAGCTTCTTGGAAACTATCCCAGAACTTGGAAGTGAAAAGGCCGCCACGGTCCGAACTAATCTCCATCGGAATACCGTGGAGTGATACAAGTATGGAGATATACAACTCTGCTAACTGACTAGCAGTGATAGTTTCCTTGACAGGCAGAAAATGTGGAACTTTAGAAAGTTGGTCGACGATGACGAGAATAGCATCGTGTCCCTTTTGTGACCTGGGAAGGCCAGTAATGAAATCCATCTGAACCTTATCCCATTTCCATAGAGGAATAGGAAGTGGTTGCAGAATTCCAGCAGGCTTCTGATGTTCTGCTTTAACGCAACGACACACATCACATTCAGCAACATACCGAGCAATGTCTTGCTTCATTCTAGACCACCAGTACCTTTGACGGAGATCACGATACATCTTGGTGCTACCCGGATGAATAGACAGCGGGGTATCATGTGCCTCCTTCATGACTTTGTCAGTCATAAGCTCGAAGCGAGGTACGACAATGCGGTTTCTGAAATACAAGGTTCCATCTTTAGACAGCGAGAAATCCCTGTACTTTTCAAGGTGAAGATTTTTCTTCATCAGATCAATATCAGCATCTTTAGCTTGCGCATTCTTAACAGCTTTCTCCAGATCTGGTTGTATCACAAGGTTATTAAGAGAACCCTGTGGAACAATACGCAGATTCAGCTTGCACAGTTCTTAAAAAAGACGAGGTTGAGCTCGCCTAACCATGAGGTTGTCGCAATAGGACTTGCGGCTTAAGGCATCAGCCATCACGTTAGCCTTGCCAGGGGTATAGGAAATACCCAAATCATAGTCCGCAATGGCCTCCATCCATCTTTGCTGACGGATGTTTAGAGATGGCTGAGTGAACAAGTACTTCAGACTTTTATGATCCGTGTAGATCTCGCAACGATTACCGAGAAGGTAATGTCGCCACAACTGCAGTGCATAGATGACAGCAGCTAGTTATAAATCATGTACCGGATAATTCTCTTCATGTGGGCGCAACTGACGAGAGCCATAGGCAATCACTTTACGCTCTTGCATTAGGACACAGCCTAATCCTTCACGGGATGCGTCACAATAGATCACAAAATCTTTGCGAGAATCTGGAGGAGCAAGTACTGGGGCAGATGTTAGCTTGTCCTTGAGTGTTTGAAAAATTTCTTGACATTTTTCTTTCCATTCAAACTGAACGCCCTTGTGAAGCAGATCAGTCAAAGGCTTAGTAATCTTAGAAAAGTTCTCGACAAATCGACGGCAATAGCTTGCAAGGCCGAGAAAACTTCTCACTTGCTTGACGTTCTTCGGAGGAGTCCAGTCAAGAATAGCCTGAACTCATTCCGGGTTAACAGCAATTCCATCCTTGAAAATCACATAACCAAGGTAAGTTACTTTAGAAAGCCAGAATTCACACTTGGAATACTTGGCATACAACTGGTGTTCTCGGAGCCTTTCCAGTACAAGACAGAGGTGTTCAGCATGTTCTTCCTTATTCTTTGAATAGACCAGAATATCATCTAGATATACCACGACGAACTTGTCGAGGTAATCCATGAAGATATAATTCATCAGGCGGGAGAATGTGGCTGGAGCATTTGTTAAGCCAAATGACATTACAGTGTACTCATAAGAGCCATAGCGAGTAACAAATGCAGTCTTCGGAATATCCTCTTCACGAACACGGATCTGATGATAACCCAACCTCAAGTCGAGTTTAGAAAACACCGATGATCCAGCAAGTTGATCATACAAATCATTGATCCGGGGAAGCGGATATTTGTTCTGGATTGTGGCTTGGTTAATGGGCTGATAATCCTGAACCAATCGGTTAGTTCCATCCTTCTTCTTAACGAAGAGTGAAGGTGCTCCCCAAGCAGAGGAACTGGGGCGGATGAAACCCTTCTTAAGTGACTTGTCAATTTCTTCCTTAAGCTCGAGAAGATGGTGCGGAGGCATTTTATAAGGACGCTTCGCAATAGGAGTAGTGCCTGGTTTCAAGTCGATGACGAACTCAACAGCTCTAGCAGGGGGTATTCCTGGAAGTTCTTCTGGAAAGACATCTTAAAAATCACAAACAACTGGAACGTTCTCGATGCCTTCAAGAGGTGAAGCATTCAATGCATTCAGAGCATATATCTGGCTCTCAGCATCCTGAGCTATTCGGGCTGAGTATTTGACTGTCTGGCCAGAAGGGTGAGTGAGCTGGACTGTCTTAGTAGCGCAATCAATCAAAGCATTATGGGCTGTCAACCAGTCCATACCGAGAATGATGTCTATGTCGGAAGGTCCAAGAGCAATAAGGGAAATGGGGAACATCAATCCTCCGATCACAATGTGGTTACCATGGCTTACCATGGTAGTATGCCAATTAGCCCCAGGTGACTGGATTACTAATGGAGTGGACATCTCCTCGAATGGTATATCATGGCTTCGCGCAAAACTTTCGGACATGAAGGAGTGCGATGCTCCAGAATCAAAGAGGACTGAAGCTGGGATTGAATTCACTAGAAGGGTGCCCATCACAATTTTGGGGTCCTGTCGAGCTTCTTCCATGTTGACTTGGTTGACATGAACAAGCTGATTAGCAGGTAGTCTGGCATTATGATTCCTGGAATGATGGGTCCGATGGCCCTTCCTACGACCAACAGGATGACGTGATGCATTCTGAGGCTGACCCTGATGACAGTTGAAAGCACGGTGCCCTGGCTGTCCACACTTGCGGCATAAACCATCATTAAGGAGAGGAGCTACGGCATTGGACTGTCCACCCTGGATCATTAGCTGTCTTGGCGGCGGAGGCAGATGAGGTGCAACATAAGACGGCCTTGTTGTTGGAGCAGGTCGATGATGAACATTATATGGGATCCAGACTCGACATTTCTGAGCAGGTTGACCCGAAGATGAACCAACATCACGAGTGCGCTTGAGCGACTCCTGACATTTAGTCAGAGCTGTTTCAACTTGGAAAGATTTGCTGACAAGCGTTGCGAAGTCCTCACAATCAAGGGTAACAAGTGCGAGGTTTATATCAGTACGCAGTCCTTCACGGAATTTCTCCTGCTTGCGAGTGTCAGTGCAGACGTCATCTCCAGCATAGCGGGACAATTCAAGAAATTTCCTCTGATATTCATCCACAGTCATTGTGCCCTGAGAGAGTTTGCGGAACTCCTGCTTCTTCTGGTCCATCAGACCTTGAGGAATGTACCATGCACGAAAAGCTGACTGAAATTCCTGCCAAGTGGTTAATGTTTCAGCAGGCAACATACCCTTGTGACTTTCCCACCATTGAGCAGCTGATCCCCTCATGTGATACGTCGCATAGGTGACGTAACTGTCAGGGATAACATTGGCCGACTTCATCTGGAAGGCAATGTCACGGAGCCAATCATCAGCATCCATTGGATCAGTCGAACTGCGAAAAGTGGACGGATTGAGGCGCATGAATTCTGGCAGAGTTATTGGTGTTGGATGTTGATGAGCATTCTGATTTGGGAACTGAGCCAATATCCCGGTCATAACCTGACGGTTCAATTCAAACTGCTGCATCATTTCGGCAATATAGGGTGGAGGTGGAGGATCATCAGCCATCCTGCCAAATCAACATGGGCAGTTTAGCAAGTAAAACTGCAGGTGTATGGAATTATTCATGATGTAACACGGGAAATGAATAGGAAAGGCATCAGATATATGATAGTAGTCGTTAAAGACATACCAATCCATACACAGAGTTAGATTCAAACGGATAGTACGCGCTCGGGAATGCTCGCAGCTAGACAAACTAGGCGGCGCGCAGGCACGTGGTGAGGATTACAACAACGTGACATAGCAAAGGCTACATCCATGTCGGAGAAAACTGTCGGGGCGAGGAATCTGCAAGTGACAACATAGGGTGCCTTCGATAAGAGGATCCTGCAAGCAGAACCTGGCCCAAAATCTTGAAGCAAGGGGGGATATTTTAGAACTCCGGGTGGATGTGATCACGAGAACCTAAGGTTAGAGTTAGTAAAATTTATTTTAACCCGAATAGAAGAGAGATCAGAGTTCCAGAGTAAAGTTCGAGGAGTAAAAGATCCTAATATCACCCAATTGGCGACGTGGGCCCGTAAGCCACACAGCCAAGTTAGTAAAACAGTTTTCGGTTACTAGACTCAATCTTCGGCCAAGGAGTTGGAAAGGGGGTTCCTACAGTTAGTTGGCTCTGATACCAACTTGTGACGCCCCCGGCTCAATCGTGCACTAATCATACACGCAAATGCACACGATCAAGCCTAAGGACTCACGGGAAGATATCACAACACAACTCTAAATCATAAATAAAGTCATACAAGCTTTATATTACAAGCCAGGGGCCTTGAGGGCTAGAATACATAAGCTCGCATACAAGCGTCAGCGGAAGCATCAGATATCTGAGTACAGATATAAAAAGAGAAACAGAAAGGCCTTTAGAAAGGCGGGGCAAAATAAAACACTACGATCGAAAGGCGCAGGCCTCCTGCCTGGGACCCTCCAAACCTACTCCTGGTCATCTGCCAACTCGTAGTAGTATCCATCCTCGGGGTAGTAGTAGCGATCGTCGGCGGGGGCAGCTGTCTCAGGGGCTCCGTCATCTGGTTGCATCAAAAGGGGTATATGGGGAAAAAGAAAGCAAAGCAACCGTGAGTACTCATCCAAAGTACTCAGCACGCAAGGATCTACACTACATATGCAACATTATCAAAGAGTGGCTGTATATGTGGACTGGGCTGCAGAAATGCCAGAATAGAGAGGAAAACCTAGTCCTATCGAAGACTAGCATCTTCAGCGGTCTTGCAGCAATAGAAGAGAGTAGAACAGAACAATATAATGTAGCAGTATCATTAAGTCTCAACCTCACCCAGAGATCCTTTCTCGACTCCCTGCGAGAAAGCAATCCCAGAGCCATACAGTCATCCACCTCGTCCTGAGATCCCTTCTCGACTCCCTGCGAGAAGCAATCCCAGAGCCATAGTATCCAATTCTAGTTGTATCGATCGGGATACAACTCCGAGTGTCCGTTACCGAGGATCCGGCTATGCATAGATTAGTTCTTCCCTGCAGGGGTGCACCAACTTACCCACCACGCTCGCTTAACTCCGGCCGGACACACTTTTCTGGGTCATGCCCGGCCTCGGCCAAACGACACACCGCAACCCTACCTAGAGCTCAGTAGAGAGGTCCCCGTCGGACTACATCCTAAGCACTCAGAGGTCTTGGGCCATCGCCCTATGCACTCCGAGTCGTTGCGTGCAGGGGGAAGCCAGGCACCAGGGGGCCGCCGGTCCGTCCCGGCCGCAATGCCGAACTGGACGTCTGACAAAGCTTTCGGCTGATGCATACGATGCAGAGTGCCCATAACTTTTCCCGCATGATGGTTAGTGCTATCGGGCCAGAGGCCCACTCGAATCAAATATCCAAATTGTAGTGTGTTGGTAGTGCGGTAACGAGCAGAGACTCGCGAAAGATGTGACCCCGTCGCCCCATCTCGAGGACTTGCGGAAGGGCCAAGAATGCCCGGCCACGCCTCGTATTCTCACTCGGGCACCATCCAGGCTACCCGTCTTCACATAACACGTGGGTACCCCTCAGGGTCGACCCGCCTTTCCAAGTAATAATAGTACAGTCCAAGTATCCGTGTGTCCATAACATCAGGGGAATCCGAGGTATCACCCTCGTTGGATTCCAACTCGATGTATCCGTCAAGGTGAACTCGGAGGAATCACCCTCAATGGGTTCACACTTGTGGTGTTGTACGACGGCGTCGTTACCGGAAGTGGTGAAGGAGGAATCACCCTCGATGACCACGACCGAATAGCTACTCTATAGAGTTAACATCAGAAGTGCTACACGAGGTATCACCCTCGGCACTCGATAGTAACCCAGTAGCGGCGTACAACTAAGGGGATGATGTGCGGTGCCGGGACCTGGTCTTCAATCCCGTTGATCGGGTCTTCTGATAATCCAACGGGGCAGTCGGGACAAGTGGGGTCACTGATAGGTCTCTACCCAGCCTATACTAGACAGTTTAGGATAAGCAGGTAAGGTTTCAATAGCAGGTTACAATAATCAGGCTATGCATCAGAATAGGTAAAGCAGTAGCAGCAGCAATTCTAATGCAAGCATGAGAGGGAAAGAATAGGCGTTATCGGTATGCTCAAAAGGGGGTGCTTGCCTGGTTGCTCGGCGGCAAAGGCAGGGTCGTCAGTGGGGCCGTCGATCTCCGGAGCTGCGTCGGTCTCGGGGACTTCGTCGGTACCGGAATCTACCGGAAAGAAGTAACGGAGGGGAAGCACAATAAATAACAGAGCAATCAAAGCATCACAAAGCGTAGCATGGCAAATACGCGGTGCTAGGGGTGACCTAACGTATGGTTGCACGTCACCGAGGAAGGGGGAATCCATCCGGGAATGTTTTCCCGGTTCCGGACATTTGTCAGACAGATGACCGGAGGGGAACGGTTCCATGTTCGGGTAGTTAGGGACGTGTGACGGACGAACGGATCGTGTATTCGGACTCGTCTCGTCGTTCTGAGCAACTTTCATGTACAAAGTTTTTCGATCTGGGCTACGGATTATTTTATATGATTTTTCAAAGTTTAAACAATATTCTGAAATTACAGATTTATTATTAATTTGAATTATCCAAAACAGTAGCAGGGTGACGTCATCATGATGTCAATGTGACGTCAGGACCAGTGGGTCCCACGTGTCAGTGTCACGTCAGGCTAATTAGGGCTTAATTATACTAATTACAGATTAATTAGGTTAACTAGATAATTAGGTTAATAAAACAGAGTTAATTAATTTAATTAACTATTAATTTATTAATTATTTTAATTACTTTTATTTTTATTTATTTTTCGTTCTGGGGCGGGCCCATCTGTCATAGGCCTAGGGGAGTTGGGCCCCACCTGGCAGTGGCGCAGTGCCATTGCTATCGGGCTTCAACGCGCGCGCGTGCACAGCACGCGGCGACGCTGCTATGGGCGCGCGCCGACGCGAGGAGCGGCGAGGCGAGGCCAGGTAGCGGAGGCCGGCGCGAGCGGCCGGAGTAGCGGCAGCAGCGGGAGGCCGGCGAGCGGCGGGAGGCGGGCGCAGCAGCGGGCGCCGCGAGCGGGAGCAGCGCGCGGACGGGCAGCGGCGCGAGCGAGCGGACAGGGCGGCGTCGGTGCCCGCAGCGGCGAGGCCAGGGGGGAAGGGCGCGGCGCGGGGTGCGGTACAGGGGCGGCCGGCAGGAGGCAGAGGAGCACTGGGGAGGGGCGCATGGCGCGGCACCAGCAGTCGCAGCTGCAGGCGCAGGCGGGCGGTGGCGAGCGGCTAGGCGAGCGGGCGCGGCGCGGTCGTGCGCCGCACGCGGCCGGAGCGCGGACACGTCGGGGTGAGCGCGGCCGGTAACCGCGAGGGGGGAGAGAGGGAGGGCGCGGCTCACGTTCGGAGCAGAGGCGAGGGGCGGCGAGGCTCGATGGAGCCGACGGGGAGGAGGACGGGGAGGCGTTCGGCGACGGCGGTGGCTGGGTCCGGCGACGGCAGCGGGCGGCAGCGTCGGTGCCCCCGATCCAGATCGGATCGGGGAGGGAGTGAGCAAGCGAGGGGGTGAGTGAGGGGGGTTAGGGTTTGGGTGTGGCTATGAGGCCACATATAGGGGATGAGATGGGCCGGCCTGCTGGGCTAGTGGGCTGGCCAGCTGGCCAAGGCCCAGTGGGGCAGGGGGGTTTCCCTTTTTTTTGTCTTTTTCTTATTTTCTGTTTTGTAAATAGTTAGGCCACACAATGACTTTTACAAAATCAGAGACCTAGCTCATAATTAGCAGTGCATTATACCCTAACTCCAAAAACTAGTTTGGGCAAAACATAACTTCATATTTAATTTAGATTAATTAAAAGGTTAATAAATGTTGTCTTTAGTCACTGTTTGAGGATGTTTGAGTCACTTACCCAATTCCAATAATGTTGGTTTCAATTTTTGAATTGTCTCTAATTTACTTGCTATTTAATGAACAATTTAGTTTCTTGATTTGAACAACTTTTATTTTCACTTTTAGTTTGAATTTCCATTTGAATTTGAATTTGAAAAGAGATATGATACTAATGATGATTAAGCATTGTTGATCATGATGACATGGCATGATCAAAAGGGTGATCACTGTAGCTTAATACATGGGGTGTTACGGAAGAGCTAGCTCAGGAGGTCACTGAGGAGCCCACAAGGTAGGGGGGCGCCCCCCCTAGGGCGCGCCCTCCACCCTTGTCGCTGCCTCATGGCTCTTCTGACTTGGACTCCAAGTCCCCTGGTTGTCTTCTGGTCCAAGAAAAATCATCGTGAAGTTTTATTCTGTTTGGACTCCGTTTGGTATTCCTTTTCTGTGAGGCTCAAAAACAAGGAAAAAACAGAAACTGGCACTGGGCTCTTGGTTAATAGGTTAGTCCCAAAAATAATATAAAATAGCATATTAATGCATATAAAACATCCAAAACAGGTAATATAATAGCATGGAACAATAAAAAATTATAGATATGTTGGAGACGTATCAGTATGGTGAGACAATCTCATCGTAGTCAACTCCTTGAACTTGTTTATGACAACAAGTCAAGCTTTATGGATAAAACAGTTTATCCACATTAGTTTCTAGTTCCATTAATGTTCGTTAGACTCCAAGTCTTTCGAAGGGTTTATCAAGATATAATCTTGAATCATTCATATGGAAACTATCTCGGATTATATTGGCATTTAGCCAATTCCGGAGTCAGGGCCCAGCAACGCTTCCTTGTGTATCATAGGTATACTGTTGTCTAACAACAATATCTCGTTTGCGCACCTGAGAGGTTTGCACGAGCTTTGCCTACGTGGTTCAGCTGCAAGTTCGACCGAAGTCCATACATCTCATGTAGAGGCTTCCATATCAGTCGCAGTAGGAAGCTCTGGAATCACTTCCAAGGTCCCTTTCCTTTGATCTGATGATGAAGGTACTGTTATCTCGTCGAGTTGCACTGTTCTCCCACTCACCTTTTTGCAAGAACCATTCTTTTTAAAAGCATACCGGTTTTCGTGGCAAAACCTTTTGCCTCGGTATAGTGGTGGAGGAATACCCAATAAATTAGGATAACCTACAAAGTAGCACTTGTCTGATTTGGAATAGGTTTGTAAATATTTTACACAAGCCCCATATTCCAAATGTTAAGAAAAGATATAACATGGTTGGGCGTACCATACCATGACATCATTTCAACAGATCTGATGGTGCTCTTTTCAGTGTAAAAGCCGTAGTCTCTAAAGCATTACTATAAAAGGGATAATGGCAAATTGATTTATGTCATCTTTGATCTTACCATGTCACAAATGGTTTGATTACATCTTCACAGACATTCCACTCATAGTGGTGTTCCGGGAGGTGTAAGTTATGAAACACTTGTCACAACTCATCAGACATTCGCTAAACTTGTAACTCAGATATTCCTTTCTGCAATCTAGTTTGCAGAAACATAATCTTTCTTGTTACAATAATTTCTACTTCACGCTAAAAACCTTTCGAATGATTTCAAAAGATCCAGACTTACGTCTCATCAAGTAAATATCCATATATCTACTTGAGTCATTTTTGAAGATAGACAAATCCACTGCAAGCAATAACCTTTATCGGACTACACACATCATAATGTATGATCACCAATAAGTTCGTTGCTCGTTCCTTATGGCCTGTGAACGGTATTTCAGTCACTTCACTTTTCGGAGGAAAGTTGCAAGAGTCAGATGATTCAAAATCAAACGACTTCAAAATCCATCATAATGGAATTTTTTCATGCGGGTTTCTCCAATGTGACCAAATGCAGTGCCACACCTGTGTGGTATTCTTTTAGTCTTGCAACCTTTAGCATCAGTGTTATGGATGTATCATATTACCATCAATATTCATAACATACGTCCCATCGATGATGGAAGTATGGCCCTTATGTTATTCATAATACTGAACAACAATTGTTCTTTTATGAACAACCCTCTTGCAACAAACATTGTGCAATGGGCTAGAGTGTATAAAACTCTAAAATGAATTATGAAAGTAAACACAGAGGTAATATATTATTATCAATATTCATAACATACATCTTATTCAAAATGAAAGTATGGCCCTTATGTTATTCATAACACCGAACATCAAAAATTCTCTTATGAACAACCTTCTTGCAAGATACCTTATGCAATGGGCTAGAGTGTGTAAAACTCTAAAATGAATTATGAAAATAAATACAAAGGTAATACACCGATGGAAGGTATAGTAACTTTTGCTAAGTTCCCAACATGTATTTAAAACTCATTGCCAGCTAGTATTTTAGGACGTAGTAGTTCTTGCATCGAGTCGCAACAGAATGCAATCGAGCGGGTATTTTTGTGATCAACTCACAATACCCAAGAGTCAGTGATTAACATGTTTAATCATAATTCCCAAGAACTATTTCTTTGACCAGCCTTCCATACATCAATAACTTGTATGACTTTCATACATGAGCTGGACATTCCAGTCTTCACTCTTTTTGCCTTTATACTTCTAACAGTTTAACTTTCAGTATTTCTCCTACTCAGAAGAAGCACCCAACATCATCATATGACAGGCGTTCTTCTGGATCTCTCTTGTATTAGTCAAACGCATAGTAAACACTTTTACTAATAGTTTGCAAAACAAACATTGCTTTGGACATCACATATCTTTTAGCCTTTGTTTGTGTCTGAAAATGATTTTCAGTTCCATGAATATCACATAGCTATCCCAAACATTTGAAGTTCGGGTCTCATATAAGCAAACCGAAGCTACCAACGTCCATCATCAAGCATGATTATTCAAGTTGCTAGATTAACTTTCTGGGGTGTATGAAACATGAGATAATAAAATCTCGAGCCCCATACTGAACTTCGTCATACGCATGACCCCCACGCAGATCATATCTGCATTGCCCTTTCGTCTGCGAAATTTCATCTTTCTTTTTAACTACGGTGGAATTCAATGAACTATTAGCACTTCGTTGATCAATCAGGATCGCGGATTGCCAGAACTTTGAAACTCCACCACGCTGTTATCAAGATCAGAAATATGAAAATTCTAGGTAAGCAACAAGAACATCGGGTAACAGATTTCATCTGCTACCCGCACAAATAATTTTGAGCAATAGAACTCATCTACTACGTAATTATATTGTGCAACACCCGTACATCTCTATGTATTCTAGATCGCAACCTGCATCTACGCATAGCACAGCTCTTGATGCCACTGTAGGGGAACGCAGCAGAAAACAAAAAAATTCCGACCTACGCACCAGCCCAGGACCACTATGAAGACTGCATACAAGGTTTGATCTTTTCGTTACAGACTCGTAGCGCAGCGGAAGTAGAGTCGATGACGATCGGCGGTGCAAATCCCCGCAGCTAGGATTTTACAACCTCCCAACCGTGAGGATGTACTCCTTCGTCTGCCCCTCGGACAGCCCTCCGGGAGGCGGTCGGAGAGTCCCTCGGACGGTGTCTTGGACAGCCCTCCGGGAGGACCTTCGAAACTCGGACGGTCACTCGGACAGCCCTTCGGGAGGACCCTCGAAACTCGGACGGTCACTCGGACAGCCCTTCGGGAGGCACTCTCGAACTAAGACCAAAACTACGATCTCTCTATAGAGTCGCACACATACGGTGTCATCTATCCGGTAGGGCTTCACCGTCCAGAACTAGTTCCCACCGGAACCCAGACAGCCTTTCGGCTCTACGAAACTATTTCGCTGGGAGGGAGAGAGAAGGCCAGATCATGCATGGCTTGTGTATGTTGAGAAAGAGTGAGTTTGGGCAGCCCCCCCCCCCCCCATCTCTATTTATAGGAGAAGGAGGGGTGGAGGGGCTGAAATTTCAGCCACATCCATCCATGTCATCTCCAAGATATTTTGGAGCAAAAGCCCAAAAAGGTGGCTTTCCAAAAAGTAACCATAAAGCTGATTTCACTATTCATGACGACATTTTTCAGCGTCCTTTCGAACCGAAAATATTTATGTGGACCTATAACATTTCCAGTACCCACTAAAATAATTTTCGACGCGTTCCGAAACAATTTTAGATTAGTGATTTTCATCTGTGAAAAGCAGACAAAGCGGTTCCGAGAGCTCGGGAACATTTCCGGTTTTTGTTCCGGAAAAATCCCAGAAGTTTCCAGAACAATTCTGGCACCCTCCAAGAATTTCCAGACGTGTGCTGAAACCATTTTGACTTAATGGCATACTCCGAAACAACTTTTCGGTTTAGTGATTTTCATCTACGAAAAGCAACCAAACCGGTTCCGGCAGCTCCGGAACATTTTCAAGTTTTTTCTTCGAAAAATCCCAGAAGTTCCCAGAACAATTCTGGCACCCTCCAAGAATTTTCAGGCATGTGCCGAAACCAATTTGACCTAATGGTATACCCTAAAACAACTTTTCAGTTTTACCGAAATTATTCCGGTGTTCTCTCTCCAGAACTTTTCCGCTGTCTCTGAAACTTTTCCGGTGATTTTCTCTCAGACTCCTTGTCTAGTATTCAGCAGATAGATGACCCTTGAGTGTGTGTCCCTATAGGCTCGGTGAAGTATAGACATGACCGGAACACTTTCTGATCAATGATCAACATCGGAGCCGTGGACACCCATATTGACCCCTATACCCGCACGAATGAATATTCGAGTGAACCTCCAGTTGCCGTGTGCTATTCCTGTTGCTTTGCGATATGTTACAAATACCCGAGGTGAGATGTATTGGCATCCCTGTGAATCAACAACTTGTTCACTATGCGAGTTGCCTCGTTACCGGTATTGTTCTCTTTTCTCGTTACCGTGTTGGGCATCCCTGTGATCAAATCACCCTGTGTCTGGCCAGACAATGATGGAAACCGTAACACCGAGAGGGCCCAGAGATATCTCTCCATCGTCGGAGGAGCAAATCCCAATCTTGAGCTATCAAGTTACTTGACATACTTTTCCATGAACCCGTAAGCCGCCGTAATAGCCACCCATTTACGGATGACGTTTAAGAAAACCCAAAGTTCATGAAGCAAGCATGAAGAAACTCGATACTCTCATGGTCTATGGAATTATGCAAACATTAACTTTCTCTGTGTTATTTACCATTAACTTATGACAAATGTATCTCATAGCATAACATCAATCGGGTCGATTCAACACAAGTGTTCTCCTAACATTGTGCCCTCAAAGTTGCCGGCATAGCCATGCCATTGATCAGAAAAACAGAACCATCATGCAACACTTGAGCTAGTCTTATCATGACTAGTAATACATTTTACCGTTTATTATTCCACACGTGCATATGAGTCTTCCTCCAAGCCTCGTGGTTATTGTAGACTCGACAACCATAGCAGTTATAGCATGGAACATAAACATAATTATGGAACATGGAGATAAATAATAACATTTATTATTGCCTCTAGGGCATATCTCTTAGAAACAACACCTAAGAGACAATCCAAGATACTTAGTACAAAGATGATGGATGTATGCAGCAGTGCAGTGCGGTGAATGATCAATGATGGCCCGTTCAAACAGTTCATTGAGTTGCACTGGACTGGTTAAAACAAAAAGGTCCTTCTAGATGCACACAACCACTAGCTAGCACGAGTCACCACTTTAATTCTGTAGTCCATCTTGATTAATCTATTACGCAGATATGTGACACGTGTATGCGTACTCCTGCATAGTTGTCTCTTAGTATGAATTCATATGTAATTAAAATCCTGCCGTGGCATGTTAATTAAAGAAGAAAGAGCAGGGAGTTATATGTTAGTGGAGATATGGATCTTAGCGCATTTCTCTACAAAGTGTACTTAATGCTCGGATCGAGTGTGGCTTCTTTCTCAATATTTCTCTCCTTCTCTTCTCTCTACATCCAGGCCACAATATTGAGATGCACATGTGATCCCTAAACCAATTGAATGAAACATCATTTAGAAACAATTCCTACGATACAATCTAATATATTTATTACAAAAATGATGGATGTATGCAGCAGTGAAGTGCAGTGAACGATCGAGACAGTCCATTCATACCTTCGTTGAGCTGGACTTGACTTGTTAAAAAAAATTCCTTCAGGAAGCATTCAACCACGAGCCTGCATGAGTCAACACTTTAATTAATTAGTCCATCTTGATTAATCTATTATGCACACCAGCGACACGTGCATGCATAGTCCTGTATAGTAGTCTCTTAGCATGAGTTGATAGGTAATTAAAATGCTGAAGTGGCGCATCCATTAAAGAAGAAAGAGAAGGGATTTGTATGTTAGTGGAGATACGGCTCTTAGCGCATTTCTCTACAGTGTAATTAACGCTCTGATCCAGTGTGCCTTCTTTCTCTACGTTTCCCTCCTCTTCTCTCCACTACTAGGCCACAATATTTAGATGCAAATGCGATCCCTAAACTAATTGAATGCAACATGACCTAGAAACAACACCTAAGAGACCATCCAAGATACTTATTACAAAGATGCTGGATGTATGCAGCAGTGTAGTGCAGTGAACGATTGATGATGGTCTGTTCAAACCGTTCGTTGAGTTGGACTGGACTGAATAAAACAATAACGTTCCTTCTTGATGCATACAACCACTAGCTAGCACGAGTGACCACATTAATTAATTAGTCCATCTTGATTAATCTATTACGCACACATGCAACACATGCATGCATGCTCCTGTTATTAGTCTCTTAGCACAAGTTTATAGGTAATTAAAATGCTGACGTGGCACATCAATTAAAAATAAAACAGAAGGGAGTTGTTTGTTAGTGGAGATACGGCTAGTAGCGCATTTCTCTGCACAGTATATTTAATGCTCTGATCCGGTGTGGCTTCTTTCTCTATGTTTCCCTCATTCTATTCTCTCTACAACTAGGCCACAATATTGAGATGCACATGTGATCCCTAAACCAATTGAATGCAACATCACTTTGAAAAAACACCTAAGGTACAATCCAAGATACTTACTACAAAGGTGATGAATGTATGCAGCAGTGCAGTGCAGTGAACGATCGATGACGGTCCGTTCAAACTGTTCATTTAGTTGGAGTGGACTGGTTAAAAAAAAGGTTTCTTCTAGATGCACGCAACTACTAGCTAGCACGAGTCATCACTTTAATTAATTAGTCCATCTTGATTAATCAAATTTGCAGAGATGCGACACGTGTATGGGCACTCCAGCATAGTTTTCTCTTAACATGAATTCATAGGTAATTAAAATACTGTCGTGGCACGTGAATTAAAGAAGAAATAGAAGGGAGTTGTATGTTAGTGGAGATATGGCTCTTAGCGCATTTCTCTACAAAGTGTAATTAATGCTCGGATCGAGTGTGGCTTCTTTCTCAATATTTTTCTCCTTCTCTTCTCTCTACACATAGGCCACAATATTGAGATGCACATGTGATCCCAAAACCAATTGAATGCAACATCATTTAGAAACAACACCTAAGAGACAATCTAATATATTTATTACAAACATGATGTATGTATGAAGCAGTGCAGTGCAGTGAACGATCGATGACGATCCATTCTTACCATTCGTTGAGTTGGACTGGACTGGTTAAAACAAAAATATTCCTTCTAGATGCATTCAACAACAAGCTAGCACGAGTCACCACTTTAATTAGTTAGTCCATTTGATTAATGTATTATGCACACAAGCGACACGTGCATGCATAGTCCTGTATAGTAGTCTCTTAGCACAAGTTCATAGGTAATTAAAATGCTGAAGTGGCGCATCAATTAAAAAAGAAAGAGAAGGAATTTGTATGATAGTGGAGATACAGCTCTTAGCGTGTTTCTCTACACAATGTAATTAATGCTCTGATCTAGTGTGCCTTCTTTCTCTTTCTTTCCCTCCTTCTCTTCTCTCCACAACTAGGCCACAATATTTAGATGCACATGTGATCCCTAAACCAATTGAATGCAACATGACCTTGAAACAATACCTATGATACAATCCAAGATACTTATTACAAAGATGCTGGATGTATGCAGCAGTGCAGTGCAGTGAACGATTGATGATGGTCTGTTCAAACCGTTCATTGAGTTGGACCAGACTAGGAATCACAAAAATGTTCCTTCTAGATGTATGCAACCACTAGCTTGCACGAGTCACCACTTTAATTAATTACTCCATCTTGATTAATCTATTACGCACACATGCGATACGTGCATGCATGCTCCTGTTTAGTTGTCTCTTAGCACAAGTTCATAGGTAATTAAAATGCTGACGTGGCACATCAATTAAAAATCAAAGAGAAGGGAGTTGTATGCTAGTGGATATACGGCTATTAGTGCATTTCTCTACACAGTATAACTAATGCTCTGATCCGGTGTGTCTTCTTTCTCTATGTTTTTCTCCTTCTCTTCTCTCTACAACTAGGCCACAATATTGAGGTGCACATGTGATCACTAAACCAATTGAATGGAATATCACTTAGAAACAACAGCTAAGAGACAATCCAAGATACTTATTACAAAGATGATGGATGTATACAGCAGTGCTGTGTAGTGAACGATCGATGAAGGTCCGTTCAAACCATTTGTTGAGATGGACTGGACCGGGAAAACCAAAAATGTTCCTTCTAGATGCATGCAAGCATTGGCTAGCACGAATCAATACTTTAATTAATTAGTTCATCTTGATTAATCTATTATGCACACATGCGACACGTGCTTGCATCCTCATGTATAGTAGCCTCCTAACACCAGTTCATAGGTTATTAAAAAACTGACGTGGCGCATCAACTAAAGAATAAAGAGAAGGGATTTGTATGTTAGGGAGATACGGCTCTTAGCGCGTTTCTCTACACAGTGTAATTAATGCTCGTATCCAGTGTGCCTTCTTTCTCTATGTTTCTCTCTTTCTCTTCTCTCAACAACTAGGCCACAATATTGAGATGCACATGTGATCCCTAAACCAATTGAATGCAACATGACCAAGAAACCACACCTAAGAGACAATCCAAGATACTTATTACAAAGATGCTGGATGTCTACAGCAGTGCAGTGCAGTGAACGATTGATGATGGCCCATTCAAACCGTTCGTTGAGTTGGACCAGACTGGGAAAAATAAAAATGTTCCTTCTAGATGCATTCAACCACTAGCTAGCACGAGTCACCACTTAAATTAATTAGTCCATCTTGATTAATCTATTACGCACACATGCGACATGTGCAAGCATGCTCCTGTTTAGTAGTCTCTTAGCACAAGTTCATAGGTAATTAAAATGCTGACGTGGCACATCAATTAAAAATGAAAGAGAAGGGAGTTGTATGTTTGTGGAGATACGGCTATTAGCGCGTTTCTCTATACAGTATAATTAATGCTCTGATCTGGTGTGGCTTCTTTCTCTATGTTTCTCTCCTTCTCTATTCTCTACAAATAGACCACAATATTGAGATGCAGATGTGATCCCTAAACCAATTGAATGCAACATCACTTTGGAAAAACACCTAAGGTACAATCCAAAAATACTTACTACAAAGGTGATGGATGTATGTAGCAGTGCGGTGCGGTGTACGATCGATGACGGTCTGTTCAAACCGTTCATTGAGTTGGACTGGACTGGTTAAAATAAAAACTTCCTTCTAGATGCACACAACCACTAGCTAGCACGAGTCACCACTTTAATTAATTAGTCTATCTTGATTAATCTATTACGCACACATGCGACAGGTGCAGCCATACTACTATATAGTAGTCTTCACACGAGTTCGTACATAGTTAAAATTAAAGAAGAAAAAGAAGGGAAATGTATGTTAGTGGAGATACGGTGCTTAGCCCCTTTCTCTACATAGTTTAATTAATGCTATGATCCGATGTGGCTTCTTTTTCCATGTTTCTGTCATTCTCTTCTCTCTACAACTAGGCCACAATATTGACATGCACAGGTGATCCCTAAACCATTGAATGCAACATCTCTTAGAAACAACACCTAAGAGACAATCTAAGATACTTATTAAAAATATGATGGATGTATGCAGCAGTGTAATGCATTGAAAGATCAATGACGGCCCGTTCAAACCATTTGTTGAGTTGGACTGGACTAGGGAAAATAAAAATGTTTGTTCTAGATGCATGCAACCACTAGCTAGCACGAGTCACCACTTTAATTAATTAGTCCATCTTGATTAATCTATTATGCTCACATGCATACTCCTGTATAGTAGTCTAATAGCACGAGTTCATAGGTAATTAAAATACTGACATGGCGCGTCAACTAAAGAAGAAAGAGATGGGAGTTGCATGTTAGTGGAGATATAGCTCTTAGCGCGTTTCTCCACGCAATGTAATTAATGCTCTGATCCGGTGTGTCTTTTTCTCTATGTTTTTCTCCTTCTCTTCTCTCTACAATATGTCACAATAATGAGGTGCACATGTGATCACTAACCAATTGAATGCAATATCACTTAGAAACAACACCTAAGAGACAATCCAAGATGCTTATTACAGAGATGATGGATGTATGCAACAGTGCAGTGGAGTGAACGATCGATGATGGTCCATTCAAACTGTTCGTTGAGTTGGACTAGACTGGGAAAACCAAAAATGTTCCTTCTAGATGCATGCAAGCACTGGCTTGCACGAATCACCACTTTAATTAATTAGTCCATCTTGATTAATCTATTACGCATACATGCAACACTTGCATGCATACTCATGTATAGTAGTCTCTTAGCACGAATTCATAGGTAATTAAAATGGTGACATGACACATCAATTAAAGAAGAAAGAGAAGAGAGTTGTATGCTAGTGGAGATACGGGTCTTAGCACGTTTCTCTACACAGTGTAATTAGTGCTTTGATCCGGTGTGGTTCTTTCTCTATGTTTGCCTCCTTCTCTCTACAACTAGGCCACAATATTGAGATGCACATATGACCCCTAGCCCAATTGAATGCAACACCACTTAGAAACAACAACTAAGAGACAGTCCAAGATACTTATTAGAAATATGATGGATGTATGCAGCAGTGCAGTGTAGTGAACGCTCGATGACAGTTCGTTCAAACCGTTCGTTGAGTTGGACTGGACTGGCAAAAACAAAAATGCTCCTTCTAGAAGCATGCAACCACTAGTTAGGACAAGTCACTACTTTAATTAGAGATGATTTGATTTTGGTACTACTATACACAACCCGCCGTCCGTCGGTCCAACATACATACTCTATCAGGTCTCCATTTCCTTCATCATCTTCGTCTTAGGAGTATAGCTTGCCTCTATAATCGAATTGGTAGCTTTAGGTAATTAATGCCATACGCATGCACACGGATCACAACATTAATTAGGCCATCTTGATTAATCTATTATGCACACCGTGGTGCACATGCGACACGTGCGTGTGTGATATATGTACATGACAGTAACTACTCCTGTATAGCGAAAAACCTAGAGTTTTCTGTCCTCTGACGGCACCCGCGGCCGCCTAGAGTTTCTCCGTCCGATCATCGCTGCCTGGCAATCCTCGCTCGCTAGGGCACCATGGATCTCATGAGGGGGGCTTAGGACTCGCTGCAGTGGCTGTTTTTCGTCATTGGCGAAAGCGACCATGGGAGACAAGGGCGAGTCAAGCCGATCGTCGAAGGATCCAGTGGATGAATTGATGGGTCGTCTTCACCTGCATGAGGAGAATGCGGATGAGTTTGTCTTGGAAGAAGAGGTCCTAGATCCACCTGAGAAGGCTAAGTGTCTAGCTATAGCCAGGGTTCACACGACAAGGGTCTTTCCCCTAGTGCGCTTTTTGCAGACATGAGGTCGGTTTGGAACCTGACTAAAGATGTAGTTTGGAGTCGGATGGAAGAAAATTTGTTTACAGTTCAATTTGGTTGTCTTGGTGATTAGAATAAAGCGATCATAATGGGACCCTGGTTCTTTAGAAATCAAGCTCTACTGTTTGAGGAGTATGATGGTTTTCGCAATCAGAGATCTGTGATCCTTCACAAGCTAGCTGTCTGGGCGCAGGTGCATAGACTACCAGACAATTTTTTGCATGATCGGATCATTATGGGTAGGGATGAAACCGGATCGGATTCGGACAGATAATCCTTATACCGTATCCTATTCCATATTTATTTTCAGATTCGGAAGCGGAACGGATGTGGATTCGATTACCGGATTATGCAGATTCAAATACCGGATTTATGCGGATTCGGACATGGTACAGTAACGGAAGGGCATCGGATAGGAAACGGTTGTTTAACATATTCATATATGAGGAATATATAAATGCCTTAAACTAAAATTATACATAAATAATGAGCAAATATTAATAATTATACACTTTAAGAAAACATAAAGCACTAGATGGTATTAAAATAATCCAAATAAATCACTAACATGCATATGTCTTGTCTCATAAGCAAAGATAACATTCACGTGTTGCTAGTTAATACTTAAAACTTCACCCACAAATCGGATTCAGAAATTAAACGGTCGGATTATCCCACTAAAAGAAGGATTATCCTAATGTGCCGTATATTAGTAACACTTTATACCGTATACTATCAAGCGGACTCGGATTCAGGTCGGATTGCTGTCGGATGTCAAAAATCTCTTATCATATCCTATAAAAACAGATTCGAAAAAGGTTTCGGATGGAAATTATCCTAACCACTCTCACCCTTAATTATGGGCATGTGTAGGCCCATGGGGGGAATTCTGGAGGTTCAGATCAAATTACCAGTAGGGTTTATCAAGGAGTTTGTCCGCCTGCGTGTTAGGATGTATGTCAATTAGAAGATTGCAAGGTTCGTTTCCATTACAAATTGAAGAGAAGGAGTGGTACCAATTGAAGTATTAAAAACTTCCTTTCTTTCGTGGCAACTACGGTCTGGTGGGTCATTGGCACCAAGAATACGGTGATGGCGAACATGATGAGGCTAACCTTGAGTGAGGTGACTTTATCCTTGCTGATGGGGGGTAGAGGTCGAGGAAGTGATGGTCATGGTCCGGGAGGTGGCCGCGGTACTGATGGAAACTTTGGCGGATTCACTGGAAGAGGTAGAGGTGCGGGATTTGAAGGTGCAGGCCGCAGGTGTGGCTGTATGGGTGACAGATAATCCCTATAGGTATCTGGTGATTTAATAGTTTGTTTCGAAGTAATAACAGCGATGGTTTGAACAACACACAAAATCAAGACGATAGAACCGATGGTAATGGGAGCCAAGATGTTAGAATGCATGATGCAAATATATTGGGAAAGAGAGCCACTGTTGATTCTGTTTCAAACGAATTAGGTGAACCAATAGTACAGGTCACCCCTCCTGCTAATGAAGGCGCCATAGTTCCTGTTGATAAAAATTCTGTTCTGGCATCTATAGTGAATCAGTTTGAGGAGGGTAATGAGAAGGTGACACATCTGTTGGGAACCCCGCAGAAGAACGCAAATAAAAAGAAACTTAAGGGATCTGATGGAGTGGCAGTTGTTAGTACTGGTGCAAGTTCAACCACTGAATCGGCAGGCTCCTTCGAGGAGTACCGCCGGGAACAATGAGAGCCCTTGTATGAAACTGCCAGGGTTTGGGGAATGACCAGGTAGTTCACGCTCTGTTGGACGTCCCACGGAGAAACAACCCCGAGGTGACGTTTTTGTCAGAGACACATCTAGACCAATCTGGCAGAATGCTTGAAACATAGTCTGAAAATGGACCATTTAATTGTGAACCCAAGTGATGGAAGGAAGGGAGGTGTTCTTCTGCTATGGAAGAAAGAACTCAAAATATCTCAACTTTATTCTCATAGTAATTATATTGATGCATGGGTGGAGGATGCTAAGGGGGTATGGCAATTCACCGGCATGTACGGTGAATTTAAATGGGAAGAGAAGTACAAGACATGGGACAGGTTGAGGGAGGTCAAAACATGACATGATCTTCCATGGATCGTGGTGGGGGACTTTAATGAAATCCTGTTTGATCATGAGAAGGAAGGAGGCAATCCTAGACCAACTCAGTATACGCAATCTTTCCAGGAGGCTCTTAATGATTATTAATTGGAGAATATGGGCTATGAGGGTGACAAATTTACATGTGGATTTGTGAACGCCTCGATCGCAGAGTACGTAATGGCAGGTGGTCAGCTATGTTCCCTAATGCAGTGGTCCGTAACTTGGAGTACAATCACTCAGATCATAGACCACTCCTAGTTGACACCGAAATTAATATTGCGGATGGTCCTAGACGGGGTGGTCACAAGGCCTTTGAGGCCAGATGGTTGCAAGAAAATCATTTTAACAAGACTGTCCAACAACCGTGGACTGCAGCAAATGACAAAGTTACCTCAGGTGGTGTGCAAGCAAAACATAACTATATGCATGATATTTTCCATGATTGGGACCCGAGCGCAGCGGGATCTTGAAGAGGTCATGCCGGCACCCATGTCCAATGAGGCAGAGGTAAAAAAGAAAGAGCTCGCTGAGTTAGTAGAATACTTGCTGGAACTTGAGGAAATTTATTGGCTCCAGAGATCCAGAGTTAATTGGCTGAAGAACAGGGATAAGAACACGGATTTTTTTCATAACTTTGCTTCCGCTAGATGAAAGAGGAATAGGATTTCTCGCCTACAAAATGATCAAGGCATATGACTGGAAGGTACTAATTCTTTGAATCCTATGGTCCAGAATACCTCTTTTCTTCGGAAGTGCATGATACAGATCCTGAAATGTTAGCAAAAGTCCAGCCAAAAGTCTCGCCTGAGATGAATGATTTGCTTATGGCCCCTTACGCCGTGGATGATGTGAAGATGACTGTAAACAATATTGGTGATCTTAAGGCTCCTGGTCCAGATGGGTTACATGCAATTTTTTATAAAAAATATTGGCACATTTTCCGTGAGGAAATTACACAGGAAGTTTATATGCTATTAACTCAGGTGTGATCCCGGAAGAATGGAATAATACTACTATGGTCCTTATACCGAAAACTGATTGTCCAGAGTTGATCACCTAGTATAGACCCATCAGTCTATGTAACATTATTTATAAAATTATCTCCAAGATGTTGGCAGCCCGTCTGAAAATTATTCTCCTGGATATTATATCACGCTGGTCACCGGGCTGGGAACATGCGCGGAAAATGCCTGCTGCCAGGCAGCGAATACGTAAGAGCAGTAAAGCACAGGAGAAGTTCAACCGGGGCATGCAAGAGAGTAGTTTAGGTGCCGAGTTCACCTTGCATCTTCGATGAAATCAGGTCGATCCTCCACTCTGTCCTAAGAATATAGCTGTTGGCCTTTAGTCACCACGTACAAAACAGAGTAAAAAGAAACATGTCATCAAAATCCCCAATCACAACACCCTAGTTTATACTTGATCGCTGCGAAGTGCAGAGATGCATTGACGCAAGAGAAGTCCACATGAGAAATTATAGATGGCTCTGTGTTATGGCGCTATCCCAACAATGAAATTTGTTTGCCATGATCGGTAATCAATCAGAGAAAATTAGAGGTGGCTCCGTGTTCAAGTGCTGTCCAAGCCAAGAAAATCATTGGCCATGGTCGTTAATCAATCGGAGCAACAACCGAAGAATCTGTGTGCCATGTAGAGAAGATCAAGGGTGGTGGACACGGAGAGGTGATTGGCATAGTGGGAGAAAACACGACTAGACAAGGCTGCGGCAGGATTAGGTTACCGGGGGAGATGTGTCCCATGCTCTTTTATAGGGAAGAGATGCGTTCCATGTTATTTTTAAGGGAAAACACGAATAGGCAAGGCTTTGGCAGGATTATATTTGAGCATCATTAATAATATAGCCAGCTGTTGGCTATAGCATGTTGCCATGTCATCTATAGTCAATGTAATAGTCAACATGTATAGTAGTTAGCTACAGGAAAGTAGTACTTTATTAACATATTGCCCACCTTCTACTCTCGCAAAGCTTCTTGGAGCCCGTGCTACAGACGGTTGTAAATCTACCCAGAAAATCTCTTCTCCCTCTACTTCTCTCTCTTCCAACTCAGAAAACATAATATTTAAATCCTTATAGCCCATTTACATCACCTTATTATGCTTTCTCTTACCGGGGGGAGATACGTCCCATGCTCTTTTTTAGGGAAGAGATGCATTCCACGCTTTTTTAGGGAAAACACGAATAGGCAAGGCTGTGGCAGGATTAGGTTACACGGAGAAGAGATGCGTCTCGTGCTAACAGAACTCACGGGAAGACAACCGTCTTAATTTTTTGTTTTTTGTTTGTCTTGATAACTACAGCCTTTGGGTAATGGGTAATTTAGAGAGGATGGCATTGGTGGGTAATTTCTCCAACTTTAAAGTAGATCTAATGTTTGTGATTTTCCGGTGTAGAAATTTAAAGGTCAAATGTTACTGATTATTGTGAGATTTTCTAGCCTATTTCTCTATTTATAATATGTATTGTGCTTTTAGTATTATATAATAGAAATAGCTAGAATATGTTACAAATACGGTTCCTATCATCCCGACGCGCATGTCTTGCCTGACGCAGGTGCCAACTTGGACCGTGTGATAAAATTTATCTTATGTGGTTCTAAAGAAACTGTAAGAGGTATCTATCTCGTATGAGCTTTCCAGTGGTAGTGCAACTAACAATTGTTGCCACAAGTGTTTGCCAAAGGCGGAAAATACACTCAAATATCTCGCACCTGTTGTACTATGGAGTTTAAGAAGCATTATTGTTTTCATCCTATTATGTACCTAGGAGTAGAGTGCGATATTTTTTTTCCTACTTGAGGTCAAACATTCAAGTCTGAGCATGAAACATTGTGAGATATTTTTTTAGATTCACACGGATTTTCTCCCCTATTCCATTTCATGAAACGAAACCATAGAGTCGGATACAAAGAAGCTTATTAACGTTATTTGGTCCATTGCCGATAGGAATACATTAGAGACGTAACATACATGCATGGGAATAAAGATAAAATCATAAATGCGCACGTGATGGAGCTAGCATGCAGCTCTTATTCGGGACCACGCTGGTACGTACGTGGATGCAGCAGCTAGCAAGCTACTTGGTGAACTCGAGAGCGTAAAAGTTGAAGAATATGTAGGTTTTCTTGATGCCACCGGTGAAGCCTGCTTCTTCGGCAAGCTTGGCAAACTCCTTCTCCGTCCTCTGCTTTCCTCCCTTGAAGAGGACAAGCATCATGATATCCAAGGTGAATGCATCCCGTGCAGTCAGAGACGAGTCTGGGGTCTCCGACAGGATACCATCCACGACGATCACCTTTCCGTCTTTTGGGAGAGCTTTGTGGCAGTTGTTGAGTATTCTGGTGCACTCGTCGTCGTTCAGCGTAAGCGTCATCCACTGCACATCATGTGAGAATGAGAATTCATTATACTAATATAAAGTTCACCCAAAAAAATCAATATTATATATATATATATATATATATATAAAGGGGTGGTTATCATATCTCCAGCAACTAACCCCACGTCGTCCTCCTGGGCGGCACGGGGGAATCCGCAGCCGCGCCGCCGGGAGGCCCTACTCCGCCAGCTCCCGCATCGCCGCCACCGGAGGGCTGGCCGGTGAAGCCGTGCCTGGCCCCGGGATGGTGGCGGCGGGGCGGACTCGTTCCCGTCCTGGTGCTGAGCGCCCCTCCCCTTCCCGGGATCTCATAGTGGCATGGCTCAGGGGGCCCTCTCCGGCGGCTGCGCCCAGTCCGGCGAATGGCGGCATCCTCGTCGTCGTCTTCGTCGCGGCCCTGCTCATCCTTCCCCTACCCCTCCCCCGATCCCATCTGTGTCATGGGCGAAGGGCTGGAGCGATGGTGGCCTTCGAGTGCCTGAAGGCCTAGTCGGGCTCGAGTTGCTGGCCTCGGCCAGATCTAGCCCATGTTGGTGGCGGTGCCGTGCGGTGTTGGAGGCCGGTCGTCCACCTGGACCTGTCGCCGGGATGACGGCGGGCGTCATGAGGTGTTGACGACGGCCCGTAGGGTCCTTGCGCTGGGCATGTGGGGCTGCGGCGACGTGCTCGCCTTCCGCGTGTGCAGTGCCGGCCGACGGCGCTGTGATCTTCGGTTGGTGGTGATGATCCAGATCCGATCGACCGGATGGTGGTGGTTGTAGATTGTTCTGCAGCGACTTCCTATGGATCCACGATAGCGGAGGTCATCGAAAAGACTTCGGGAGGTTTATCTCTTGATCCAATGGATGACTTCAGTGGTGGAATGCAAATTATGAACGACGACTTGACGCAAAGGGATGGCTGTGAGGTGGCGGCGGTCCAATTGTAGCTGCCGGGATTGCGGAAAAGCGGGGGCGACAACACTTGTGTGGCTTGGATGGTGGTGCTGCGCGCACGCGGTCTCGAGCACCGGGGCGAAAGCCTAGGTCAGACCCGAGTGGTTATGCCTGGCAATGACGATGTTTCTTTTATGTCGTTACCTTGTTGGAGGCATTGCTCGGATATGCTTGGACTGATACTTCAGGATGAAAACTTAGATTCTGGCATTTGTGGTTGGATCCGGTGACGGCGGCGCTTGAGTGTCGCTCCCTTCCTGAAGGCGTTGCTGTTGAAGATCCTCGTCATCAATGTGGTGTCAATGATTGGTGCGGATATGGTCTCAGTTTTAGTTTGTCGATCACTGATCTGATCGTTATGGGGCTTTTTTTTTCATTTTCCACGCCTACGCATAGCTTTTGGTCTTATGACTTTGCTAGCTGTTGGTGTGTTTCTGTGTGTGTGTTGGGTTGGCTGTGTACATCCTAGTTATGCAGAGGCCGGGTATGTGCTCATTGTGTTATGTATCCTCTTGATGCTCCATTTTGAGCCAATAAAATCCACCCTTTGTCGAAAAAAATCTCCAGCAACTGTACATGTACTGTATATATCGAGGTGGTAATCGTATATACCTGCAATAGAACAGCATCTCCAGTGGGTATGCTCTCATACATTTTTTTCGATAAAGGACTTTTCATTGAATAGATATATCGAGGTGATACAATCGTATTGAAAGAAAGTCCGGCCTCTGCATAGCTAGATGCACACAGCCAGAAAGTCCAGAGCATCCTAAAATAAAATAATTTGATACAAAGCCAAGCAATAAATCATGTCCAGCCTAAGAAGCGGTAGACCCTATCTGTAAATCACACCGCCATCCATGTGGGTAGAAAACCTCCCTGGCCGTACGCTCCAGCCGAGTAGACGCCATCATAAAAAGGTCCCTGTCCTCCGGCTTCTGCAGGATAGACCACGTACGGAGCCAACGTGTACAAACATGGATAACCTGCATAGGAGATGAGACACTTTTATTGTTAAAAACCACATCATTCCTGATAAGCCACATTGCCCAGCATAAGGCCGCCGCTCCCACAAGAATATGTGCAGAAAATTGTTTATCAATACCCCGCAACCAGTTGCCAAACATATTCCGTGCACTACGTGGTGGGTATAAATTCGAAGCTACTTGGACCATGGCCCAAACTGTCCGAGCAAACTTACACTCGAAAAATAAGTGTTTAATAGTCTCGTCATGTTGGCAAAAGACACATGTCTTGGGCCCATGCCAGTTTCGTCGTGCCAGGTTATCTCTGGTTAGGATGACTCCTTTGTTTAGAAACCAGAGAAAAATCTTCACTCTTAGAGGAATTTTTAGCTTCCACAATTTTCTATTATCAACTGGAACATCACAATGAACCATTGCATCATACATGGATTTGACCGAAAATTTGCCATTCTGATGCAAGTTCCATTGAAAAGTGTCCGGCTCATCTGACAGTTGAATGTCCTCCAGGCGAGTGAGTAATTCATTCCATGCTGCCAGACGAGTGCCCAAAAGATCCCTACGAAAAGAAATATCAGGGTTTTCTTGTCCGAAGACTTGTTTGATCGTGACGAATTTATGTCTAACAATCCGGTACAAGCTCGGATATTGCACCATTAATGAGTTGTTCCCTAACCAGGTATCTTCCCAGAAACGAACGTGAGAACCATCCCTAACCGAGAAGGTCCCAAATTGGAAGAAGAATTCCTTGGCCTTCATGACACCACTCCAAAAATGTGAATCCCCAGGTTTCCAATGAATTTGAGAAATGGCATTGGATCCCACATACTTGTTGCGAATGATTTCCTGCCATACTCCATTCTCAGTGAGTAGTTTATAGACCCACTTGCTGAGAAGAGCGATGTTTTTAATCTCAAGGTCTTGGATACCCAGGCCCCCCTGACTGTTAGGTCTGCATAATACGCTCCACCTAGCAAGTCGATATTTCTTGGTTTCGTTATCAGACTACCAAAAAAATCTGGATCTAAAGTAATCTAGCCGCTGTAGAACCCCTTTCGGCAGGTGGAAGAATGACAACATATATAAAACCATGTTGCTTAGGACGGAATTGATCAAGATCAGTCGGCCCCCATAAGACAAGAGTTTGGCCTTCCAACTAGCTAATCGTTTCTCCAGTCTCTCTTCCACATGCCTCCACTCAGCGATAATTAAACGCCGATAGTGTATGGGAATACCCAGATACCGAATCGGAAACTGCCCAAGCTGGCATCCAAAAATGTCGGCATATTCGGGTGCTGATTCTGCAGCATCACCAAAGCAAAAAAGTTCGCTTTTATGGAAATTAATTTTGAGACCAGAAAGTTCCTCAAAAGCACATAAGAGCAGCTTGAGATTTCTAGCCTTATCTAGATCATGATCCATGAATAGAATCGTGTCATCCGCATATTGTAGAATGGATAGTCCATCTTCTACCAAGTGTGGGATGACTCCACTAATTTGACCATCCAGCTTAGCCCGCTCAACAAGGGTAGCTAGCATGTCAGCGACTATGTTAAATAGGATGGGAGATGCGGCGTCGCCTTGACGAAGCCCCTTCCGTGTCTGAAAATAGTTGCCAACGTCATCGTTAACTTTTATGGCCACACTACCTCCAGAGACAAAGCTCTCTACCCAGCGACACCATTTTTGTGAAAACCCCTTCATGCGCAAAGTTTGCAACGGGAAGGGCCACTTAACTTTGTCGTATGCTTTTTCAAAATCAATTTTAAGAATGACACCGTTCAACTTTTTCCGGTGCAGCTCATGAACAGTTTCATGCAGGACGACCACTCCATCTAATATGTTTCGTCCTTGCATAATTGCTGTTTGAGTGGGTTTTACGACATGATCAGCTACACCATTCAACCGATTAGTCGCTACCTTCGTAAAAATTTTAAAACTAACATTTAGGAGACAAATCGGTCGATATTGTTGAATACGACTAGCCTCCTTAATCTTAGGCAATAGGATAATTTCCCCAAAGTTTAAACGAGCAATATCAAGGTCCTCGGAATGCAGTTGGTTAAACAACTGAACCAAGTCTGCCTTAATCACGTCCCAAAAGCATTGATAGAACTCTGCGGGGAAGCCATCCGGGCCCGGCGCCTTGTTGTGTTCCATCTGAAACACAGCAGTTCGAATTTCCTCCTCTGAAAATGGAGAGGTTAGGAATTCATTTTCCGCGTCTGTAACTTGAGTAATGTCATGAGTAACAGATTCGACCAACTGAAAATTAGTTTCAGCTGAAGGCCCAAAAAGGTCTTTGTAATACTTAGTGATAAAATTTCTAAGTGGTACGTCCCCCTCTATTCGACCTTCCTCCTGGTCAAGGGAGAATATACGCTTCTTTCTATGTCTGCCATTGGCTAGCATTTGAAAGTATTTCGTATTATCATCACCTTGCACCAGCGAGTCCGCCTTGCTACATTGGTACCATTTAATCTCTTCCTCACGTAGTAAGCGGGCAATCTGCTCGTTAAGATTACTTTTTTGTTCAATCTCAACAGCAGACAGAGGCCTCACCTCCACTATTTTATCAAGGGCATCAATTAAGGTAGACAATCGCAGTTTTTCTTTTTTGTAAATGCCAGCGGTATGTTTGGCCCATCCTCGAAGGAATCGGCGCAAGGCGCGGATTCGATTATTCCATCGTTGAATGGGTGTGTTACCGTGAGGCTGGCGCGCCCACACCTTCTTAACCAGCTCATGAAATCCCTCTCTAGTGAGCCATCCTAGTTCAAATTTAAACTGGTGACGGTTAGAACATGGGATTGGTTGACCAAAATTGGTTAGCAACGGGACGTGATCCGATAAGGCCTCAATTCTTTCTAGTGCCCGAACCGAGGCTAGGGGATATTTATATTCCCAATCAGTGGTAACTAGCACCCGGTCCAGTTTTTCAAAGGTTGGCACCGATCGGTTATTGGCCCAGGTATACTGACGACCAGACATCGTGATCTCCCTCAGGTCCATGCTGTCAATAACAGCATTAAAGAGGAAAGGCCACCTAGTGTCAAACCGATCATTGTTTTTTTCCTGTTGATATCGAAGGATATTAAAATCCCCCCTGATTAACATGGGATGGGGATTGTCTCGACAGGTGTTGACTAATTCTTTTAGAAATGCAGACTTATACTCCTCTTGAGCGGCGCCATATACAGGCACCAGACTCCAAGTGAAGTTGTCGGACTTATTTCGAAGGTGGAATTTAATATGATATTCCCCCTTTGACGTGGACAAAAGATGTAAGTATGTAGCGTTAATACCTAGCAAAATTCCTCCGGACCTCCCGGTCGGCGGTAAGACGTGCCATTCGTAATCAAAACCACATGAAAAGTGGTCCAGATCACGTGTTGGAAAATCACGTTTACCCGACTCAGTGATAGCCACAAAGTCCAACGAATGATCCTTTACACAATCGGCAATGTGTTTGTGTTTAGCCAAGTCGCCAATACCTCTGCTATTCCAAAATATGCCTCTCATGCTGAACCAACTTTATGTTTAGAGGCCTTTACTTTCTTAGATGAGGAGCGCCCTCTTTTCTTTGCTGAGTTAGACTTGTTCTTGCGCACCGTCGCGACAAGCTCAAAAAGCGTAGTGTCACATACAGTGTCGTCAAGGTCTACTTCAGTCGTGTCTTTAACCAAATGAGCGAGGAGCTTGCCTTCATGATTGGCATCAGCATCCTCCACCTCCTCATCTGACACGAGAGGGTCAACAAGGCTCGATAACTTCGGAGCAACTGTAAGCCGGTTGAACTCCACTTGTTTTAGAGCCTTGACCGAAAAATCTATCTCGTTCTCATTACGTCCTAGTGACACCCCAAGTCTAGTAATATTTGACGATACTTTGGAATTATCAAAAGACATAAAAGATTTACGAGAGGGTGTACCTTCGAAGTCAAGGTTACGAGCAGCAGTCATACGCATGGCATTCACCATAGAATCCTCGTCGGTGGCTGCGGATCCGTCAGCCCCAACATGATGACGCCCGCTGCGCCTCAGCGGTGAAGGAGTAACATCGGCCTCGAAGCCCATCCCGTCGACTCCGCAAGGCACAGCTGGTTGCTGCAGCGTCGAAGAAGAAGAAATAGGGGGCTGCCCTTCGGCCTCCTCAAGTCCGGAAGCCGGCGCCCCCCTGGTGTCGGAGTAGTGGAAGATAACGCACGAAGCACCTCCATAGCAGACTCCTGGCTAGCTCGAACGGAGGGAGAGAAGATGACACCTCGTCGGGTCGGAGAAGCCGGAGTGGACAGTGATGGTGACGGCGATGAAGGAGTCCCCTCCGGTGCGGGTCGCCCGCAACTCCCCTCGTGGGTGTTAGGCGGTGGCGACCAGGGAGCCGAAGATGGCGGCGTCGAGCACCGGGGCTCCGCCGGAGTGGGCGTTGATGGCGACGGCGAAGGGGCGGTCCCCTCCGGGGCAGGGCGTCCACGACTCCCCACTTGGGGGTTAGGCGAAGGCGACCGGCTAGCCGAAGATGGCGACGTGGAGAACCGTGGCGATGTCGTAGGAGAAGCAGCCGTAGACGTAGAATCTGACCCCGACGACGAAGATCCCCTTAGTGGCGATGGAGCTTCCGTGACGGGTAATCCTCGCTGAGGGTTCGGAGGTGTGACGGCATTGGCCATCTGCATGGGCACCACGCCGCCCGATGAAGAAGGTTCCGAAGAGTTGTTAGCTGATGAAGTGGGTTTGGACCTCTTGCTTGGATCATTTTTCCTGGTTGTGTCCTCCCTATCATGCCCCTTGTCACCACCTGAATCATCGCCATGCTCCCAGACTCGAGGTACAAAGTCACTATCAACGTAGAAGTCTGATTCTTCAAGACTGTACCGGAACTCATAACCTTTCCTTTGAACCACCACATCTGAAGAAAGAGAATCAATTGTGCTGCTTTTGAAAGCGTCAAGGTTCAAAACCGCTACCTGGATACGAACAATTCCTCTCCGGCGCAAACAGAGAAGATCGACATCGAGAGTAGCACCAATCACCGAGCCGACTGCCCATAGCCCCAAGAAGTGTCGGAGAGCGTGAGGCACCCCATGCACATGAACCCAAATAGGAATTAGCTCGAAACGGTGTGGTATCTTCTCTGTATTCCAAGGCTTGAACTCGATAGTGACATTATGGGATTTGATGAAAACTGCGAAGCCCGTCATCCTCGGTAACACCTCCTCACTCGGAAAGGACATGAGAAACGCGTCTTTGCCATGCGGTATGGCCTCCCACACCCACTGCTGCTGGTACTGAGCTATCTTAGCAACCTCTGCCTCCACAATACTGGGAGTGACAGAGCCACCAGAAATAGATACCAACGCCGTCAATGAGTCATGTGGTGCAAGATCCTCCCTGCAGACATTGTCAGGCATCTGGAAGAACGCCATACTTTCAGTTCCATAACCGCATAGCATCGCTACCGGCTTCGGCATCTTGAGAGTAGGACAGCGCCGCATGGTCATCGGGTGATTAAACTTGTTACAAATAAAGCAGTACTGTTGGGTCTCACAGTCATCATAAGCGTGCCCAGCAGATTGGCACTTGGAGCACCATACTTTCTTAGGATGAGTTGTCCCCTCGGCTACCCCTGTATTTTGAATCATAGGCTGTTGTTGCACCGAGCTGGTCTGTAGAAGGGTGATCTGCCCATTACCCACTGTCATCGAAGGCGAAGAAGCGGGCACCTGCACCAATGGCGGCATCATAGCGGCCGCCGGTGGGATAACAGTAGGTGGAACAGCTGCCTGACGGACTTTGTTACGACCCCCCTTGCTGCCCTTTGGCTTCCGAGGGCGCGCGGCCGCATGAACACCGGCAGCGGCTGGAGATTGATGCATGCGGGCGTTGAAACCGGCCGGCGGCTGCACCCCGGCAGAACCAGCGTTTGGCAAATGCTGGAATTGTTGCGGCTGCACGAAGCCACCTGTCTATTGAAGAAAGAATGGCTGCGGCTGTATGAGCTGACCCTAGGCATTGAAGAGAGGCTGCTGCAAGTGCGGTTGATACGCCGGAGGCTGTTGCAGAGGCGGTTGCTGAGCCAGAGGCTGCTGCGCCAGCACGAAGCCACCCGGTGGCATATACGACTGCGCTGCGTGCACCGGTTGATAGACGCCCGGAGCGAAGCCTGGTGCGCCACCTGTCGGAGAGGAAACCGGCTGAGTTGGGGGCTGCATGGACTGGGGCCCGGTGGAGATGCCCGGCGGCGCGGACTGATCGCCACGCGCCATCGGTGGAGAGGTGACGACGGCAGCGTAGGAGCGATCGAGATTAGGGTTCACCCCCTGTCCTTTCCTTTTCCACATATGCCCAAGCCAACGGCCGAGATGGACCATCCGAAGTAGACGCTCGTGATGCGCCTGCAGACCCGGTGCAGCCGCCTCGTCTCGTCCAGGTAGGCCCGAGTACGGCGGAGGCCCACTGGACTCCGGCGAGATCCCTCCATCGCCGAGACGAGCACGCGGCAGCAGGTCACCGAACGTTCTTGGCGGAGACAGCCTTGGTGCCGGAACTGGGCCGATCCAAGGCTTGATGAGTGGCCTCGTCCGGCCGGGAACCCCGGAGACAATGCGAGGAACTGCCGCCGTCGTCGCCACGGGGACCCCGCGCGGAGCTGCAGCCGTCGCCGCCACGGAGAGACCGCGCGGAGCCGTAGCCGTCGCCGCCACGATTGAGGAAGAGGCTACCGCGCCCTCCACCGAGGCCGGCGAAGGATCTCCGACTTTGTCGAACCTGCAAAACGATGAAACCTCACCTGCACGTCGAGCTGAAGGCCTCTCCCAAACCCTGGACGCCGGAGTAGGGTAGCCGATGTCCGCCCAGAACTCGTCCGCTAGCTCCTCATCGGTTTTCCTCCGGCGACCTGCAGGAAACAGAAGAGAATGTAGGAATAAGCCATGGCGAGGCACTTTGTCTGACCATAGTCTGGGTAGCATCCGAGTAGCATCCGTATGTTGGATGGTCTGGGCATAGTCCGACTTGAGTCTGACTAGTGTATAGGCCAGGTGTGTGTGTGTGTGTGTGTCCACGCGTTCGAGCGCATGGGCCGTTGCGTGTAGGCGAGATGACCGCGTCAGGCGCTGGACTCGGGATCATGGCGACTGCGTTCGTGCGCGTCGGGCGCGTGATCCAGGGAGCGCGGGACGTGGGGGAGTGCGTGCGTTGAGTGCGTAGGAGCGAGGCGTGGCGCGTACGTGCGCGCGGGTATAAAGCCTGCTCCAGACTCCTGTGTAGCTCGCCTGGGGTGAACTGAGTTCGTGCTCAGGGAAAAGAAATACACGCCGTTCGTGCGGCGGGCGGAGTACGTGCTCCGGAAAACACCTGTGTCCTGCGTCCTTCCTTCTTCCTTCACCTTCCTCTTCGTTGTGTCAGAGAGAGAACGAGCGGGAGGTGCAGCGCGAGAGAGGAAGACAGAGGCCGCGGTTCCAACAATTGGTATACAGAGCTTCGGTTCGGGCGATCACCGGCGACCATGGCGCTCGTCCCACACGGCGGCGGCGCGGGCGGATCGGCGACGATGGCGATGCCGATGCTGACCGTGGACAACTACACGGTCTGGGCCATCAAGGCGCAGGCGATCCTCGACGTCCACACCGTGTGGGAGGCGGTGGCGCCGGGCGACGCGGCGGTGAACGCGCGGAAGGACAAGACGGCGCGCGCGTTGCTCCTCGGGGCGTTGCCGGAGGATGTGCTGCTGCAGGTGTCGACGAAGCTCACCGCCAGGGAGGTATGGGACTCCCTGAAGGTGAGGTTCGTCGGCGCCGATCGGGTGCGCGCGGCAAGGCTGGCGACGCTGCGCGGCGAATTCGACCGCATGAAGATGGCGGACGGCGAGGAGCTCGACGTGTACGGCGGGAGGCTCGCGGCGATGGCGGCGAGGTATGCCAACCTCGGGGAGACGCTGGGCGACGCAGCACTTGTCAAGAAGTTGCTGGATACGGTGCCGGATCGCCTCTTCCCCGTCGTCGCCGGCATCGAGCAGTTCCACGACGTGACGACGATGGCGTTCGACGAAGCGCTCGGGCGGCTGCGCGCGTTCGACGAGCGGGTTCGGCGCCGTGGACAAGACGGTGGCGAGCGCGGGGGTGAGCAGCTGCTCATGACGGCTGCTCATGACGGCGGCGCAGTGGGCAGCGCGGGAGCGTCGACACGGCGGTGCTCGGTGCGACGACGACGGCAAGAGCGTGGCGTCGAGCAGCGGCGGGAACCGGCGCGGGCGCTGCTACAAGTGCGGCGAGCGCGGCCACTTCAAGCGGGACTGCCCCAAGCTGCGGAGGGAGCCGGCGGCGGAGCGCGCGCTGCTGGCGGACGTCGTCGGAGTTGAAGACGGCGGACTCCTCTGAGCCATGGCTTAGGGGGGTGAATGTAGGAATAAGCCATGGCGAGGCACTTTGTCTGACCATAGTCTGGGTAGCATCCGAGTAGCATCCGTATGTTGGATGGTCTGGGCATAGTCCGACTTGAGTCTGACTAGTGTATAGGCCAGGTGTGTGTGTCCACGCGTTCGAGCGCATGGACCGTTGCGTGTAGGCGAGATGCTAGGAGGGGTGACCGCGTCAGGCGCTGGACTCGGGATCATGGCGACTGTGTTCGTGCGCGTCGGGCGCGTGATCCAGGGAGCGCGGGACGTGGGGGAGTGCGTGCGTCGAGTGCGTAGGAGCGAGGCGTGGCGCGTACGTGCGCGCGGGTATAAAGCCTGCTCCAGACTCGCCTGGGGTGAACTGAGTTCGTGCTCAGGGAAAAGAAATACACGCCGTTTGTGCGGCGGGCGGAGTACGTGCTCCGGGAAACACCTGTGTCCTGCGTCCTTCCTTCTTCCTTCACCTTCCTCTTCGTTGTGTCAGAGAGAGAACGAGCGGGAGGTGCAGCGCGAGAGAGGAAGACAGAGGCCGCGGTTCCAACAGAGAAGAGTTATCGTGGGAGGGTTCAGCGCCCGCATGCGTCGGCTCCTCCGCGTCGGAAGAATCTAGGCAGGAGAACCGGGAGCCTTAGGATTCCGGCGCCGTCGGCGACCAGCAGGGCGCCAGGGTCAGTCGCCTCCGAGAGGCAATCCGCATTTCGTGGACACCCTACTTCCTAGGGGAGGGGTTGCTCCACTGAGGAAGTAGATTTCATCCTTAACTCATACACAAATTATTCAGCCACATGTTGGAGATACACAAATTATTAGGACATCCACCGGCCGGCCCATATAGCTAAAATAATTTCACAACTTTACCTGGAAGAGGGAGGCCCTGGGCGATGACATGAGGCGATGTGCTTGTACTTGGAGGTAATCATCCCCAGGGTGGAGCCGGTGCCACCACCGACGTCCACAAGCCGCTGCACATCTTCGAATCCCTTGAAGCGCTTGAGCATCTTGGTGACCAGAATCACTGAGTGCTGCGCCATGGCATTGTCAAACAGCATGCTCAGCCTCTGGTTCTTCCCCATGTACTCGTAGTAGGGCAACCCTTGGGTCCTCTCGAATGCCGACGGCCCCCCTCAGTCACTGCCTCCGCTATGTGATGCCTTCATGCAGACACAAATAATTAATATGCATGGTGATAGATTTTTCAGTTGGTCTCTTATTCGTCATCATATATTGTAATAACAATGACAGATAGTCGAGGAGGGTCATACACATACATACATACCAGGGTAATAAGTGGTCGGTGTCAACAATGAACATGGCAAAGGGGGACAAGGTGCCGTCCCCAATGTCTTTGGTGAGCCACCGGCACAAGGGCCCGGTGGTGTAGCGTCGCACAAGTGTGCCATCGGGACCTGCTGCCTCCGAGGAGCAGGTCACCACGTTGAAGCAGGAGAGGTACCTGAGGATGCGATCCACCGACACCGCCACCTCGGCCTTGTTGCTGGTCTCCACCTTCTCTGCGAGCTCGTCGGGGGTCAGCGTCTGGTCACCTGCCGCGCTGAGTTCGTCGAGGAGGCCCAGCTGGATGGCTGCTCTGAGCACCATAGAGACGTTATAGGCAAACATGAGCTCTTGCGCTTGGAAGCAGAGCTTGTCGTCCTCATCCAGTCCGGTGACACTAGCAGCAGCAGGGCTCCTACCACTGAAGAAAGGTGTTGCAATCTTGTCCATGGCTCAAACAATCCAGTGATCCTGTACTTCTACAACAGACTATTAGATTCCGCATGTCCTACATACCGAGTGCGCGAAAACTCTCATGTGATCCCGAGCTCCAGTGATCCTGGATGAACAGTAAAATCCGAAAAAATAGTAAAAAAATTCAAAAAAATCTGAAATTTTTTGGCAAGAAACTTTGATGTTTTTTCTACATGCGTGCCAATTTTCGTGATGAAATGACATTTGTGAAGGTCTCGGCAAAAAAAACAAAACCATGCTCCAAAAAAACTGTTTTTGGAAGCATTTTGGAGCATCGATTTTGTTTTTTTTTCCGAGACCTGCATGAATGTCATTTCGTCATGAATTTTTGCACGCATGTAGAAAAAACATCAAAGTTTCTTGCCAAAAAATTTCAGATTTTTTTGAATTTTTTTACTATTTTTTCGGATTTTACTGTTCATCCTGGATCACTGGAGCTCGGGATCACATACTACGCGTCCCATGTCCATATATACAGATGGGGGGTGGGGGGGGGGGGGGGGGGGAGTTGTATCTTCTCGGACCCCCACGATCTGATGAATAATGACTTTTCCCATGGCTACAAATATCCTCCTGTGCACACTATATTCATACTAGCTAATTGCCCATGCATTACAACGGGCATACATATTTTAGTGGTTCAACATTAATCATGTCCGACATATACCTCACACCAGCTTATTTTAGATTTTTGAAAGATTTGATTTGATTTAAGTACGATAATGTTAAAAATCTAACATTACATTTTTAAGCATGGCAAATCAAACATTTTTATGGAAATCTATACTGGAGTGAGGATGGCAAATTTAGTTTGCAAGCACGGCAATTTCGTGGCAAAAAAATGAACTGGGGCGGATTTGTCATGCTTGCCAACTAAACTTGCCATCCTCGGCAAACATAAATTGGCATAAAAATATTCGATTTGCCATGATCAAAAACTGACATCAGATTTTTAGTTGAGTCAAGTTGGCGAAGGCAATAAAAGTTTCGATTTAGTTGAGGTTTTAATTTGATTTGCGTATGGGTAGGGAAACACAAGAAAAGTTTTAATATAGCTGAGGTTTTGAAAATATTTTATTTTATTTGATTGAGTTAATGCAGAATGTGGGGAGGGATAACGTGCAAGAGGGAAAAAACCAAATGGGGAGGGGCGGGGTCGAGGCGAACGTGCATCGACCAACCCCTTTAATAGTAGAGATAATATATAGACCATGGTTCGTACCTAGAGCAGCAGATGCATAGTATTCAAACTTACTAGTAGAGGGAGCGCTGCCACATAATATTATTATTAATATTGCTGTATTATTGCAGACAAAACAATCCACCTACCACACATAATAGCTATCCTAGTCTGACATATATGGTCGACAACGTTCCGTCCATTTATTTTACTTGGTATCTACCCCTTAAAACATTTCTTGTACAACCAATCCCTAGAATTGAAGACAATAGCACCCTATCAATAATTACAAGAAAAGATGCATGTAATACCTTACCTTCGGATCAGACGGGCAGCTTTCCAACAGCTAGCCCAAAACTAAGTTTTATTTAGTGCCAAAATTATTAAGCTAGGCATCGACCTAATTCTGAGGGGAAAATGATTCGAGAAGAACATCTAGTTGCTAAACTTCCCAGGGTTCAAAATTTTAGTAACCCTTACAACTGGAAAATATTAAACAAAACCATGAATACGAGGCATGACTTATCCTACAAAAAAAAAGGAAAAAGGTCACATGAAATTACCACTTTCAACATAGAGCTAGGGGTAGACGACGTGGGCCCACTGAACAGGGTTTAGTCTTAAAACGTGCGAGGAGGGTTTCCTTGCTTTTGCTGCCGGTTGTTCGTGTCTAACCCTAGCTGCTCTCTCTCTCTCTCTCTCTCTCTCTCTCTCTCTCTCTCTCTCTCTCTCTCTCTCTGTGCACTCAGACGATCGAGGAGGAAGAAGAAGGAAGGAGGAGACGGAGCACACAGTGGGTTTCCTGGCGCACGTAAGCCACCGCCGCCACAACGGCTTTTCTCCTCAAGCACACATTCGAGCAGTACATCATCACTTATAGCCTCTCAACGACGCAGCGCCCACGAAACCAACTCCAGCGAGCTCTACGCGCACGTACGCGTTCTCCTGCCGAGTCGTCCGCCCTCGTGCATGGACCCACGAACTCCACCATGGGACTCGGTCTCCACGCCTTGCTCACGCACACACACGCAGTTCACATGCCCGCCGTGGCTTATTTGCTAACATTCACCCCCTGAGCCACAGCGTCGCCGCGCGCCTCCGGCACGAGCCGCTCGCTGCCGCTGCAGTAGCCTGCAGTCCCGCGCGCCGCCGCGCCGCGTCTCCGTGCCACAGGCCATTGTGCCTCCACGGTTGTCACGCCGAGCTGCCGCGGCATCTGCGCCACCACGCAGGTCCTCCGCGACCTCCTCGCCTCCGTGACCGCCGTGCTCGTCGCGTGCACGACATCACAACGAACCGCCGCGGACTCGCCGCACGTCGCCGTCGCCAACCGCTCGCCGCGCGCCACAGCCAAGACTTCCATGTCCGCTGTGCTCGCTACGAACGCCACAGCGCGCGACGGCTCCGAACCTGGTCGCTCTGATACCAAATGTTGGTGTCTAACCCTAGCTGCTCTCTCTCTCTCTCTCTCTCTCTCTCTCTCTCTCTCTCTCTCTCTGCACTCAGACGATCGAGGAGGAAGAAGAAGGAAGGAGGAGACGGAGCACACAGTGGGTTTCCTGGCGCACGTACGCCACCGCCGCCACAACGGCTTTTCTCCTCAAGCACACGCTCGAGCAGTACATCATCACTTATAGCCTCTCAGCGACGCAGCGCCCATGAAACCAACTCCATCGAGCTCTACGCGCACGTACGCGTTCTCCTGCCGAGTCGTCCGCCCTCGTGCATGGACCCACGAACTCCACCACGGGACTCGGTCTCCACACCTTGCTCACGCACACACACACACGCACTGCACATGCCCGCCGTGGCTTATTTGCTAACACCGGTCAGCAAGAAGAAGCAGATGAGCTTTGCTACTTGGTTTGGTGAATGGAGTTGGTACTTGGCGCGGGTGACATTATATATAAGCGGATGCGGGAAGCGGCGGGGTGGGGGTCGTTGGATGAGTCCTGTTCGCTGGTAGGTAGACATCTGAGCTCTACAAGAGTCACACGACGTATACAGTGTGACCTTTTTCTCGTGCGCATCAAGACATGATCCATGCTAGAACAAAACCGCCGCCGTGACCGGATACCAGCACTCACCGAAGACGCCCCAAGAAGGTTATGATGCAATGAGCGCTGCCAAGTCCGCTAGAATGGACATGGGTTTTTACCCAGAGCACGGACAACAGGAGGGAGGAGAACCATGGCGACGCCCCCAAGAGGAAGGCGACACCCGCAGGCATTGCCATTGCTGACACCGAAGCACTGAGCTTTCGCTCAGGAAGTCCCTCACACCTTGCCGAGGAACCCAACCCACCGAACCCACCACGAGGGGAGGCCCCGCATGACAAAAAATCGGGGCCTCTAGATCCGGATTAGGGCTCAGCCGCCGCCATCGACAACAACATCACCAGGACCACCCGCTCCTGCTCCCCTTGCCATGCACATAGCCAGGGTCCAGCCAACACCGCTGCCAGGGGGCTTGCCGGAGAGCCGCCTGCGCGGCCAACCTCCCGGGCCGCATGGCATCCAAAAATGTCCAAAGATGCACCAAAATTTGTGCTTCGATTTTGTGTTTTTTGTACCGAGCTCCTCGGATGTCATCTTAGGGCAAAAATTTGCAAGCAACTAGAAGAGAGCTGTCAGAAGCGGATCGAAGGGTCTCTAATCTTTGATGCGTAAAATATTCAGAACTGTTTGAATTTGTTTGGTACTCCCTCTGTAAACTAATATAAGATCTTTTAGTGATCTAAAAGATCTTATATTAGTTTAACAGAGGAAGTATTTTATTTGAATTTATTGTTCATCCCGAGAGCATATAAGCTTGGGATCAGAGATGGATTTCCATCTGTCATTGACTTATTGTGGGAGTGGGAAGGACACTATCTGACCCGTCCCCGGTCTGTTTCCACACCTACTTGGGTTGTTTATGTGGGCTGCGTTTGGCTTAATGCGATCCATGGATGCACAATTTGTTTTAGTTTGTGAAAGTAATGAAAACAGTACGAAGTAAACATCCTCCGTAAGCAAACGCGAGATAGATTCTGCCGTCGGAATTACTCAACCGACCACCTGCACACGTGTGTTGAACTAAAATATCAATTACTTACACAGTCAATAAAAATATTAATTAGTTATTAGGTGCACGCGTCGAACCGGAGCCGTACAAATATTCTGGCTTCCTCGCTTGAGTCTCTACTTCGTAGCTAAGGTAACTATCGATGGAAGAAGACCTACGTCGTTTACCCTGCCTATATGCATACGCACGCACGCATGTTAAAAAGAAACAAAATTTCTCAATCTTTTCCAGAGACAAAGGTGCTGAGCTAATCCGGATAACTAAGCAGCAACGACTTCACTTGCTAATGCACGTATACCAGCTTCGTTAATGTACTCCATATGTAATATATTACTTCCTATGTCCTGATTTATTAGTCACTACCGCAGTCGCCTTCTTTACCGAGTGTCGCGTACAGTCGACAAAGGGCAAATTATTCTCGGTAAATTATTTGCCGGTGTCACACTAAACCACTTGGCAAACGTATGGTCGGCAAAGACAAATTTGCCTAGTGTTTTTTCACAGACACTCGGCAAAGAAATACTTTATCAAGTGCTTCAAAAACACACGGCCAAAAGACACACTCAACAAGCTGAAGTTAACAGCCGACAAGATGATGGAATGGAAACTTTGCCGAGTGCCCAGAACACTCGGTAAAGCCTAGTACCTCGTGTACCTGCCTCCTGGCACTCGGCAAAGCTTGGCCCAGCCCTGCGTGCCATGTGTTGCGAATTTGCCGAGTATCTTCAGCGTGACGCTCGGCAAAGCTTGGTCGAGTTACCTGCTTCTGACACTCAGCAAACCATGAACAATGGACATTGGTGCATTTACGAGCGGCTGCCACGTGTCTGATGTTTGCCGAGTGTCAGTGCTGTGATACTCAGGAAAGCTTGCCAGAACGCAACAGATGAGGCAACGTGTCATATGTGTGTTGAAGGTTCGCCTCAGCAAGGCTGTCAAGTTGTTCAGTGACACCCAGAGGAAGAGGCGCACAGGATATCCTCGTGGAATGGTTGGTCTTCTTAGGGAAGCCAAATATCCTAGTGTGAAACATGGTTCTTGAGAGAAGGTTTGGCAGGCATTCCTCGCAACGGATACTGACTGGTGACACGTGATCCTTTCGAGCTCAGGCGTCTCAAACTATCACTCGGAATCTAGCGATACGCCCACAGTCGGCCCGTGAGCCATCCTCTTCCGAAGAGATTGATACAGTTATCACCAAGTTTTTTCTAATAACTTGCTCAAACCTCACCTTCCGTAGGCATGATATTTGGAGTCCGTCAAGGTCTCTCAGCCAAGAAACAAATGGTGCTTCAAGTTCGGCGACCTGTCGGATCCGATCAACTGGGACGCAGCCAGTTTCTGCAACAAGACCCTGACGGACTCGGGGGCTACTGATGCGGGAACACCTACAGTGTAGGACCATAGGTATGTATTGCCCAGCTAAAAGCCCAGGCCCATGAAGATTACAGCGCATGAGGGAATCAAATGAGGGGCCTTTCTCCAACTGCTTAAGTATCTACAGTCGGATGCTGCTCCCCCAGTCGGGTGACTGTCTTCAGTCAATCATTAACGAGGCTAGTATCAGCTGGTCATACACAGTCGGCTATGGGAGGCCTTGCCCATGATCTCCATGATGCATTAAAGACAGATGTTACTCAAATGACACAGTCTGTCGTGCATGGCCATTATTGGTAGCATTAATACCGGCCCGTTATGACACCCCTCCTAGCACTCTATATAAGTCGGGAGGAGGGCACCGGGCTGAGGGTTAAACATTCTTCTGTAATCTATGTGCAAAGGCAAGAACACCACCATTAGGAGTAGGGTATTACCTCCTCCGATGAGAGCCAAAACATGTATAAATAATTCCGCGTACACCTATCTACATCTTATGGTAGACATGATGCTCCTCCATACAAACCCACTATAGTATTGTCAGGAAAATTACCACGACAATATTCTAGGTGCAAAGAGAAATTATTTGCGATTAAGATATTCATTCATTCTTTTTTTTATAAAGGGCGCTTTTATTAACTCAAAATGTAGCATCAAGAAGATACAAATCATGATGAGCAACAACCGGCCTCTGCATAGCTAGCATGCACATAGCCAAACACAAACAGTCTGAAAGAAAATAAAAAGCTGACATATCGGCACTAGTAGAGTCAAATAGGACCTTCACTATGCCTATGTCGAAGGAGGTGATGGGCCGATATGAAAGTTATGCTGCCATCCATGTTGGGAAAAAACCTCCATGGCCATTTACTCCAATTCCGTACACACCGCCTTGAACAACGGTTGGAACTCCGTATGGTGAAGCATAGACCACGTACGAAGCGATTGCGTACAACAGAAAATAACCTGCAAAGGAGAAAAGTTTTTATCATTGAAAATCAGATCATTTCTACTTAGCCAAAGCGACCATAATAAGGCATACGCTCCCACCCTTATTAGCGTTTTGAATCTATGAGAAATACCGTCCAGCCAATGACCAAAAATATTGGCAACACATGTGGGCGGATAAAGATTAGATGCTATTTGAATGATTGACCACGTAGAACGCGCAAATTTGCACTGGAAAAAGAGGTGTCTGATTGTCTCGTCATGAGTACAAAAGCTACACTTCTTGCTTCGTTGCCAGTTGTGATGGGCGAGGTTATTTTTGGTTAGCACCACTCCCTTCCGAAGATACCACATGAAGATCTTAACTTTTAGTGGAATCTTCGATCTCCAAATTTTCTTATTATTATCCACTGGGACCTCTGAATGCGTGAGCGCATGGTACATAGAGTCGACTGTGAAGGACCCAGATATAATGAGGTTCCAGAGGAACACATCTCGTCCTTGTATCAGGTTAATCGTATCCAATTGGGACAAAAGATGTTGCCATGACACAAGACAGGGCCCAATCAAATCCCGCCTGAAAGAAATATCTGGTGAAAAGGAACTGAGCACCTACGCAAGAGTTTCATTCTTATCGCGAACAATCCAGTACAAAGCTGGACATTGTTCCCGGAGACTGGCATTGCCTAGCCAGTTGTCCTCCCAGAAACGAATTTCAGACCCGTTTTTAATCGTGAAAGATCCAAAGAGGAAAATATGTTTCTTTGCCGCCATTAGACCAGCCCAAAAGTGTGAATCACCAGGTTTCCAGTGGGCCTGAGACACAGCTTTTTAGCATAGATACTTATTGCGTAGCAGGATTTGCCAAACGCCATCCACAGTAAGAAGTCTGAACAACCATTTATGAAGTAAGGCATCATTCTTGACCTGCAGGTCATGAATGCCAAGACCACCTTGGTCTTTAGGCCTACAAACCACACTTCATTTTGTCAGTTTGTAGTTTTTCTTTTCATTGTCTCCTTGCCAAAAGAATCTGGATCTGAAATAATCCAGCCTTTGCAAGACCCCTCTTGGGAGTTGGAAAAAAGAAAGCATATAGAGAACCATGTTTGTGAGAACCGAGTTGATCAAGACCAGGCATCCTCCAACAGATAGCAACTTGCCTTTCCATCTGCTCAATCGTTTCTCTAAATGCTCCTCTACATGTTTTCACTCCACATTAGTGAGACAGCGATAATGAATCGGAATTCCCAAATATTTAATTGGGAATTGGCCTTGCGCACAACCAAACAAGTCAGCATAATCAGCCGCCGCCTCACTGGCTTCTCCAAAGCAGAACAATTCACTTTTATGGAAGTTAATTTTAAGGTCCGACATTTGCTCAAACGCCGAAAGCAAGAGTTTCAGGTTTCGAGCCTTGTCTAGGTCATGTCCCATAAAAAGAATCATATCATCGGCATATTGTAAAATGGAGAGGCTACCATCCACGATGTGTGGCACTACTCCTGCAATCTGACCATCCTGCTTAGCACGCTCAATCAGAACCGCCAACATATCAGCAACAATGTTAAATAACATTGGGGACATGGGTCACCCTGACGTAATCCTTTTTTCGTTTGAAAGTAATGGCCTACGTCATCATCTACTTTGACGGCCACACTACCTCCAGTAACGAAATTTTGGATCCACTCGCGCCATTTATCAGAGAATCCTTTCATTCTTAGGGCCTCTTGAAGGAAGCACCATTTGACCTTATCATAGGCCTTTTCAAAATCAATTTTGAGAACTACCCCACTCATGTTTTTCGGGTGCATCTCGTGAACGGTCTCATGTAGGATCACTACTCCATCGAGTATATTTCTTCCTTGCATGAAAGCAGTTTGAGATGGTCGGATGACACGGTTTGCAACCGTGTTGAACCTATTAGTGGCCACTTTGGTGAAAATCTTGAAGCTGACATTAAGAAGACATATGGGTCGAAATTGTTGAATCCGCTCAGCCTCCTTAATTTTTGGCAACAACACGATCTCGCCAAAATTAAGCCTAAATAGCTCAAGTCGGCCGGCATGAAAACAATTGAACAAATCCAAAAGGTCAGTCTTGATGACTTCCCAAAAATTCTGATAGAATTCTCCGAGGAAGCCATCAGGGCCTGGAGTTTTGTTATGTTCCATTTGGAACACTGCAGCTTTCACCTCCTCCTCCGAGAATGGTGCCGTGAGGATATTGTTTTCTTCTGCCGAGACTTGTGGAATATCATCAGTTCGGGTCTCATCGAGGGTAAAATTCCCTTCATCTGGTGTCCCGAACAGAGACTTGTAGTATTTAGTGATATAACTTTTGAGCTCCGCCTGACCTTTGATCCGCCCCTCATCTTGTTGAAGAGAGAAGATACACTTCTCCCTATGTTGCCCATTGGCAACCAATTGAAAGTATCATGTATTACTGTCTCCCTTTAAAATGAATTCGGCTTTTGATCATTGGTAATATATGATTTCCTCTTCTCGCAAAAGGCGTGCAATCTTCTCGTTGGATTGGTTTTTAAGTTCAATCTCTTTGTTGCGACAAGATGCGAGTCTCTGCGATTTTGTCGAGGTCATCAACGATGGTGGAGAGACGTTGTTTTTCTTTTTTGTACAAACCATTGGTGTGTTTCGCCCATCCAGAGATATACTGCCTTGTGGCACTAATTTTAAAGTTCCATCCCTGAATAGGCGTACGACCAATGGCGGGCCTCTCCCATACATTCTTGATTATATCTCCAAATCCATCCCTGTGCAACCATCCCAATTCAAACTTGAAAGGGCGGCGCATAGATGTGCTTGTAGAGTTAGTATCAAGAATGTTAGGCGCATGATCTGATAATGCCTCGATACGCTCTAGGGCTCGCACAGTTACCAGAGAATATTTTAACTCCCATTCGGTATCCATGAGTACCCTATCGAGTTTCTCGTATGTCGGCACAGATCGGTAATTGGCCCAAGTGAATTGCTGCCCCGACATACTGGCTTCCCGAAGATTCAAACTGTCAATCACAGCATTGAACAGGAAAGGCCAGTGACTATCAAGGCGGTCATTATTTTTCTCTTCCTTGTATCTAAGGATATTAAAGTCCCCTCCAATAAGCATTGGATATGGGTTATCCTTAGCCAGGTTCACCAATTCCCGAAGGAAAAGCGAACTTATGCTCATCTTGGGCAGCCCCATAGAGCGTGACCAGGCTCCATGTAAAATTATCAGCTCTGTTTCGTAGGTGGAACTTGATGTGAAATTCACTAGTTGAAAAGGCCAACAAATCCATGGTTGTGGTCTGTATCCCAAGAAGGATTCCTCCTGTATCCCAACAAATCCACGTGCTGGTAGGGTATGCCATGTGTAGTCGAAACCACCTGATAGGTGATCAAGGACATTCGCACGGAAGTCACACTTACCAGCCTCGGAAATTGCCACAAAATCTAGCCCATGTTCTCTTACACAATCATCGATGTGTTTATGTTTAGCCAAGACTGAAAGACCTCTACTATTCCAAAACATGCCTCTCATGTGGAAACTCGGGTCGGGGTGGAAATCTTCGCGTTCTTGGGCGGTTTTTGTTTCTTTTCAGAGGAATGAGATTTAGATTTACGCAAAGACGCCGGGAAGTCGCAAAACATGGACCCCAGTCTTGCATCATCCAATCCAACCTCGGTGACCTCACCAACCAAGTGGGACATAAGCGGACCAACATATGTGGCATCCGTCTCATCCTCCTCCTCAGTGTCGGGGTTAGGTGGAGTGCTCAAACACTTAGGAGAAACCTTTAAACGGTCGATCTCCATGCGTTTTAGCGCCCCCACCGAAACACGCACATCATCTAAATTGTTTCCCATAGCGACTCCAATATTCATTCATTCATACGAGCTAGATTACGATAGACGTACCATACTTAGTTGTGCTGCTAAGAAACTTGGCGTCGAGAGTGTGCTATTAGCTTGACTAGAAGTCGCGGTGACGTCCGACGGGAATGAGGTGTTTCAGAAAGTGTGACGCGGCAAACTATGATCGGATTTGGACTGCGGCAAACCAGAAGTCGCGGTGACGTTGACGGGAATGAGGTGTATAATCTCACTACTTGACGCATGCAACTAATATAATTTCATTACATCTACCTTGTATTAGTGCCACGTTCGTACCAACAGCTATGTGGTCGCAGACTCATGAACATATATATGACCAAAATTTGCCGATGTTTCTGCATGAGAATTTGCAAGCTGTTTGGTCGCAGACTCATGAGCAAGCAAGCAATCACCTTTGTCACAGTCATTAATCTGTCATTGTCTCCCAAAAAATACAACAAAAGTTTCTGCACGAGAAAGGGAATTTGCACGCATAGATACAAAAATCAACAGGTCCTGCGTTAACATATAATAGTACACGCACGAGTGCAACTAGCCAACTACGAGGAAACTTCGTAACATACTTTAATACAAATTAAGGAAAATGCACGGGATATACCGATCGAGGCCTCTTCAATTTCTCCAACTCGGCCGGATCGGTATGTTACCAAACAGCATTCAAACGACGGAAGCGTTCCGGCACTGTCCCAGTTTTCCAAGCTCCAACATTCTGTCCCGGATGCATACATTCATGTGTCACAGGCAAAAAAGTTCAAGCTTATAAAGCAACGTTTCTTTATTCTACTTCTCAAAACTTCAAGCATCGAAAGTTGTTTCATGAAAATGAAATTGGGGGCTAAACCACACTACCAAACAACATTCAAACGGCGCAAGCGTTCAAGCGTTGTCCCAGTGTCCTAGATGTACGTACATGCAAGTTTTCCAATCTCCAACGTTGTGTTGCGGATGTGTGCATTCATGGGTCAATATTAAAAAAGTTCAAGATTCTAAAGCAACTTTTCTTTTTCTACTTCTTAAAACTTCAAGGATCTAAAGTTGTTTCATGAATGTAAACTGCTGTTTTTCTGGCATATAACTTATATTTTGCTAGTCAAATCTATAATCAAAGTTTTCGAGGGGGACTAATAAACCTGGAGGAAATAATAGAGTACATATGTACAGCAGCTCAGCACATTAACGAAGCTGGTATACGGGCATTAGCAAGTCAAGGCATTACTGCTTAATTATATGGATTAGCTCAGCACCTTTGTCACTGAAACAGTTTGATAAAATTTATTAACATGCATGGGTGCGTGCGTATGCATATAGGCACAGTAAACGACATAGGTCTTCTTCCATCAATAGTTACCTAGCAACCAAGTCAGACCCAAGCGAGGAAGCCAGAATATTTGTACGGCTCCGGTTCAACGCGTGCACCTAACTAATTGATTTTTTTGTTGATATTGTAACTAATTGATATTTTAGTTTAAAAACTGTGCAGGTGGTCGGTTGAGTAATTCCCACAGGCGGGTGGGATGTTCTATAGCGTGGGAGTGACGGAGGAGGAACGGGATGATCGCCTGAAGAAATAGCGATACGACATCGACGACTTGTACTTGTTGATTGCTGACGTTCATCGCCAGCTAGAGTACTTTCAAGCTTGTCAAACTCTTAATCGTGTCATCAAATATGCATGCCATGCACTTCTGCATTAATTTCTTTGTGATATGTGTTAGCGTAGTTATGTTAGATACATACTAGCGGGCAATCCGGATTCCCTGGGAACCCCTTCACTCAGTTTTTTTTTTCAAAACTCCTTCATTACACTATGTTGCATTCATTTTTATTCTTGCGCTTTTTATTTACTTGTTGTCACCTTTCACCCATAATATTTCTGCCTCTGTATAGCTTTGCTTCGGACCCTCATTAACTTGGAGACGCTCCGTAATAATTCACGCACATACACCCTTAAATCGAACAAAGACTATTTCATGTGATCCATGTGGGAAAAGGCTACAACTGAACCATGCATTTGCAGGCAATTGGTACCCGTCGCCTGGTGAGCAAGTGCTTTGGCGGAAGCAAGGGTCCGCTCCTTTCTTCGATGCTTTACCTCGGGCACCTCCCTCCATGAAAAAGGCCGAGGAAATATTTGGGGCGCTTTTCTACTCTATGTTGTTGGGGGAATATTTGGAGGAGCTCGCTTCTGTCGAGGCGGCCCGTCTTGCTATCGACAAGAGTCATCTAAACAATCTGAGTTGCTCGGAGTTCTTCGAAGGGGACTGCCATCAAAAGGCCTTGGAGGCCGTCAGTCCTGATGGCCTGGATGCTGCCCGCGGGTCTGTCACTTTCATTGAGTATCAGGTGACCTGGAAGCCGACGTAGGTGCGAACATCGCTGCGAATTTTCCTCGGCGATGAGTTCTGAGTGATTCGCACAAAGCTCGGCCATGTAGGCATCATAGAAGCGCTTGGTCTCGATCTGCTCGAAGGCCTCCCGATTCTCCCTCATCTCATATCGGGAGACAACTCAGGGATCCACGGCAACTAGCTTCTGAACAATCTGAGCCAACGTCATTCCCCAGTGTCCCGACCTCTAATCTCCGAGAATAAGGTCCCCCTTTTATGCTGCCGCATGCCATGGTACTTCTGCTTTGGCGGCGGCGGCGGCGGCAGGTCGGGCATGGATCTGGAGCGTGACACTCAGGGCAGCTACGTGGCCCCTTCCAAACTAGCCGCGGATCCGCCTATGGCTCCCCGTGTTGATTCGGCGACGGTGACACCCAACGGCTAGATTCGGCCATTCGGGCAGACTGGGGGCTATTGCGGCCAATTGGAAGAGGGGCGGGGGTGAGGGAGTGGAGTGTGTTGTGCGAGCGGGGTTGCCGACAGACACTGCAGGGTAGCTTTGGGGATCTGGCCGCACTAATATAAGCATCGGTTGCTTAAAATGAGATGGGATGCATGATGCATTAACGTATCAAGGTGGGATGCACACATAACTGGCCTGACAACGTTGCCGCATGGGGGGAAGCGACGGCAAAGACCATGCGTAGCGGCATGGACACCGATGTCGTCGATCCAGATCTAGCTTGGTGGGCATCTTCCTCTCCAGATCCAGCTACATGCGTGTCCGGTCGATGCGAATGAACAGGTATCATGGAGGGAGAGGGGAGGGGCAGTGCGAACTCAGCGTCTGGGTCCACCGGAGTTCCAGGAATAAGGCGGAGGGGGAGGCGAAGAAAATGAGTATTGGGGGCTGGAGACAGATAATGGAGGAGGGAAGAGGCCATTGAGTGCTACATATGATTGGCGCCGGGCCACAGGCCAAGCACCGGCCATGATTATAACATTTGGACATACGATTGCAAAAAGTAAAACATAGAAAATATGCGTATCAGCGCACACACACACATGCGCACGCGCGCACGCACGCACACACACGTATGATTGTTCGGGCATAAAAGAAAACTATATAAAACACAGAAAATAAAAATTACATTTAAAAATATAGCGTGGTAAGAGGTTTCGTCTGCACGTAATCTTGATCCATCTCTTCGACGTCAGATGCATCTTTTCCTTGGCGTCAAAGGGAATGGAGTAGAAGGTCACGGTCTTGGGCCTGGAGCCCCACACGTGGCCATGGACCTTCTTCACCGAGGCCGCGTAGAAGAACTAGACGAAGATAGCGCCGTCCTTTTGTGCGATGACGTTGTAGAAGCGATGATGGGGAAACTCCATCATCAGAACATCTCGAACCGGCATCTTGCGGTTCTACGGCGAGATGTTCTTGGTCTCCGCCCGAAGCCAAGAAGAATAGGGGATGATGGCCGGCACCACACGAACGCTTGTTGTTCTTGGCTGCCATTGTCTTCGGCAAACTTTGATCTGCTGCTTTGGTGTGGAGAGAAAGATGTGAGAGAGAGAATACGCAAGTCTTTTATTGAATAAATGACATGTTATGTATACCAGAACAGGGGAGAGGAGTCACATTCTGGGAACTCGAAACTTGTTCGGTTTCACACTAGCTATGGTGATAACATTCTGTTTTAATTTTTTTACTGGTCATCATTAGTGGCGTGAAAACAGCAGCAAGTACCACAAAATCAACCATTCCCAAGCCGCTAATAAATGGGATGCAGAAGCTGACGCACAGCTTCTGGGACTCATCAGTCCCTAGTGGCGCAGGACGAGCTATTAAACGCCACTGAAGTCATAAGTACTAGTAGGGAAGTTAAATTTCTCGAAGCCACTAGTAAAATCCGCTATGCTGTGGGCCCGGCTCAATCGCCGGTGGCATTGGTCATTGCCAGCAGCGCCACAACCAGGCAATACTAGTGGCGACAGGTTCATACCGACGCCACTAGTAAGACCTGGTTGTACGGTCCCGCGCACAAGTGACGGGGGACAAGCGGCTAACGTAACTAGTGATTCCATGTCATTAGCACCCACCGAATATAGCATCTCGCCGATATTTCCTCAAATTACTACTAGCGTCCATATTTCGTGGAACACCACTAATAATTTTCACCTATAAGGGTTTTCCTACTAATGTCTAATGTAGATTGCCTACAAGAATTTTTGCACTAGTGAGGTGGAGGACTTGGTGGCCGTACGATCCATGGGCATGGTGCACGCGGTGGCTCCGGGGAGACTTGGATGGCGAGAAGGCCAGAGGACAATCCCGACGACTTACGAAGCACGGTGTCTAGCCCGGTCAATCCCCTCCGGGGAGAGCTACATTGTCTTGTGCACCTAAACGCCGTTTGGAGCTAGGGTATACGGAGGAAGATGGATCGAAGGGCAAGCTTCTGATGCTCACGGATGGCACGACCGTGGCTCATGAGAACTTGGTCACGGCAGTCCATAACAGGGAGTATGGGAATGACAACAATTCTTAGGATAGCATGAGACACAAGGCGAGAGAGGCAACACCAGTGGACTTGGCAAAATCCGCGGCCTCCGGCGCTGAGCATCGCTGGGCCTAATGTATTGCCTAAGCTGGAACTGCCGGTGCCTAGGGCAGCCACAGAAAGTTAGAGAGCTTGTCTTACAAGCCCAAAATCATATTCTTGTCGGAAACGCGGCAGGATTGTAAGTACGTTTGAAAGTTGAGATGGCGATTGGGGATGAAACAATGTATGCGGTAAAGGGGGAATGAAAAGGGGGGCGGCTTGGCTTTGTACTGTGAAGAAGGAATGATGAGACATACCAAGAGTTAGCATTAAAGTTGTCAATATCTGTATTTTTGGGCTTTAAAGTTGTATCAGATAGTTGAAAAATTATTATTGAAACATTGTTTGTGCTTTAAAGCTGTATGATTCAATGCCTATGGAATTGTATGTTTCAGATCAGTGAAAAGTGATTATTTCAATTAGTTTTTGAAATTTGTAAAATAATTGAAATAGTTGCCTCTAAAATTAGTGGAATAATTGAAATAGTCACAGGAATAAGTGAAATCAGCTTTTTGAAATAATTGAAATCAGTTTTTAAAATATTTAAATTCTGTCTTTTGAAATAACTTAAATTGTTTTTTTCCTGAAATAAGGGTATTTTCGCCTCATCGGGTTGAATGCATGAATGACGGTACGTACTGCATGCAATTCACGCCGTGCCCGCATGCCATATTTTTTTACCTGCGCATGATATGCATTATTATAAGGTATTTTTTAGGGAAATTATTATAAGGTAGTAGTTTTGACGCTCTTTTTTTAGGGGAGTTTTGACACTATTATAAGGTACTAGTTAATAATATGAACAAGCACGACTAAAAAAAAATATGAACAAGCAGAAACGGTTTTTTGTGGTGACGAAAACGATCCCTGCATGCATGTAGCAGCTTCAGCAGTCGGGTTGAACGCACGAGTTGACCATCTATCCGACTCGTGTCGAGCTCGGATCTCTGCACCTAGCAGCGAGCAGGACAAATGCATCCAACGCCCACTCCGCCACGCCGTGTCCCGCATCCGCCTGTATATATACCTAACCTGCGCCATTCACCAAATCAAGCAACTCATCGTCATCTATCACACATAAAATAAAATTGCCGTGTCCCGCATCCGCCTGTATATATACCTAACCTGCGCCATTCACCAAATCAAGCAACTCATCGTCATCTATCACACATAAAATAAAATGGCCCCTGAGCAGTGCCTTGTTTGGATAGCACTCCTTGCGGTGCCTCTCCTGTGTTACGTGATGACGTACACTAGAAGAGCTGCCAGCCGGTGGCCGCCGGGCCCCCGGTCGTGGCCCATAGTCGGCAACCTCCTCGACCTGCGCGGCGGCAACCTCCACCACAACCTCGCGAGCCTGGCGCGCGCCCATGGCCCAGTGATGACGCTCAAGCTCGGCGTGGTGAGCACCGTGTTCGTGTCCTCCCGGGATGCGGCGTGGGAGGCGTTCGCCAAGCATGACCGCCGTATAGCGGCGCGCAACGTCCCGGACACGAGGCGCACCGTGGGGCACGCCGATCGCTCCATGGTGTGGCTACCGAGCTCCGACCCGATGTGGAAGACGTTGCGTGGCATCGCTGCCACGCATGTCTTTTCGCCGCGCAGCCTTGCGGCTGCGCTGGGCGCCCGTGAGCGGGCCGTGCAACACATGCTGGACATCTTCCGCGGCCGCGCCGGGCTGGAGGTCGACATTGGCCACGTCCTGTACCACAGCATTTTCGACCTGCTGACCAACACGATCTTCTCCCTCGATGGCCAGGACAAGCTGAGGGACCTTCTCGAGGACATCGTGGGGCTCCTGGCCGAGCCCAACATGTCAGACTTGTACCCATTCCTGCGGGTGCTCGACCTGCAGGGACTTCGCCGCTGGACGGCCACACACATGAACCACGCCTTCCATATGCTGGAGAAGATCATCGACACCCGGCTGGGCGAGGGTAAGCATTATCACGAGGACGTCCTGGACGACTGCTGACGTTGATGACCACCGGCAAGCTGAGCCGCCAAGACGTGAAGGCCATGCTATTCGACATCCTGGCGGCGGGCACAGAGACGACCAAGATCACGGTAGAGTGGGCGATGGCGGAGCTGCTGCAGAACCCGGGCGTGATGGTGGCTGTGCACGCCGAGATGAAGGCCGCCCTCCCGCAGGAGCAGAAGAGGATGATCACGGAGGCAGATGTGGCGAAGCTGCCATACCTGCAAGCCGCGGTGAAGAAGTCGATGCGGCTGCACCCCGCGGCGCCGCTACTGCTACCGCACCTGGTTGTCGAGGAGGGCGTGGAGATAGGCGTCTACGCCGTGCCCAAGGGCGCCACCGTCATCTTCAACTCATGGTCCATCATGCGCGACCCGGCGGCATGGGAGAGGCCCGAGGAGTTCGTGCCGGCAGTGGCGGATCCAGGATTGGAGCAAGCCCCGGGTTCAAAAATTTTTTTTTTGTCGCGAGAGAAAAACTTAGTGCTTAAAGATACTATGGCTCAATTGGCTACAGCTACGTCAAAAGAATACAGCTCATCACTATCAAGGAAAGTCTTAGCATTTGGATTGCCTACAGCTAGCTACCAGATGAGTTGGCTACAGCTACCTCAAAAGATACAACAAAATAGATAAAAAGATGACAAGAACTACAAACAGTACGTGCAGTAAAAAGAGTACCAAATCAATGGCTTGCTTCATTAGTGTCTTCCATAACTTGATCAACGGTGGAAGAAGAGCCCACACCTTAGAGAAATCAGAAGCAAAATTTCATGAGAGAAGACATAAACATCAAGTGAAACAATTAACATTGTACAAAGTTGAAAACTTACTACTACGACGAGGTAAAGTTCCTTTGCGAAATCTATAGGCTTGAAAGCGATATATAATAGCATCATCATCAACCTTTGCAAATATTTCTCGCTCAATATTGCACACCATGGAATAATTCAACCAATCATCACCCATCTTATTCCTCAACTCAGTCTTGATAATACTCATAGCTGAGAAAGCTCTTTCCACTGATGCGGTTGCAACAGGCAAAATCAATGCCAACTCAATAAGACGATATATACCAAAGGAAAGACTATGTTTCTATCAGTTTAAACCATCTTCACAGCAAGACTACCAAGGTCATTACAAGTAACAAAACTTGAATCAGCTCTCACATTAGCAATGAAGTTTTCAAGTTGGTTTCTAAGGACAAAAGAAATCTCATATATGGAGAAGTCATCAGCATACATCTGAGCTAGTTGAACAAGCTTGTCTTCATCAAAATTAGCACCCAAAATCTGATAACACCCAAAATAATGACAAGACGAGCTCTATATTCTTCTTCGCTCTTTTTGGTGCCACGATCGAGCACATTTACCATGGATTGCCTTTGATTTTTGAATGCCACATATTGTTGTTTAGCTTTATTGTGAGCACTACCATGTTTACCAACATGTGTATCAATAATACTAAGTCCATCCTTCCAATTTTTAAACCCTACTGTTGTGAATGCCTCAACACCATAGTTTTCTACTCTAGGTTGCTTAAAAAGAAAGCAATAGAAACAAAAGGCCGCCTCCTTAACAACACTATATTCCAACCAATCGGAATGCTTCTTGAACCATTTAGCTTGAAAGGATCTCTTTTTCAAAGATTTTCCTCTAGTTTCTTTTTTAAATTTATGTCCAGTTGGTTGGCATGGACCCATATTTACATACATCCTTCTAGCGACATCTCTAATGTCCGGATCTAAGCTTTCAATAGGTTTCCTAAGACCAGGATCAGGTTGAATATCACCTTCCCTCAGTTGACCACGAGCAGAATCAGGAATATTACTTTCTCGAGTTGAGATTGACGGCGGGTTGTTTGAAGGCAAAGGCGGTGGTCCCATTTCTGCATTGGTTTCATTTTCTGGAGTTGCTTCAGTCCTCTCAGCCCCTTCATTTCCTCCAGCTAAAACCCCGGGTATAGACACTTCTGTTGCTGCCATGGATGAAAAATATCTCTTCATCTTTTATTCTACAAAATGAAATGAAATTGATATTCAGTTGATATTAACAGCAGCAACATCAACATTCACAAAGAACTGGCTATGAAATTGATATTCACAGCAGCAACAGCAGTCAGCAGGCAGCAGCCATTACCAATCTTTAAAATACAGCTAGCAGCAGATCAAAAATGTTCAATCTTTAAAATTTCTATCAACAGCAGCAGTACAGCAGTCAGCAGTAGTTAATCTTTAAAATACAGCAGTCAACACTCAACAGCAGATCAAAAATCTTTAATTTGATAACACCCAAAATACATCAGTCAGCCATTAGCCCATTACCAACAGACGGCGTGGCCGCGTGGCGGAGAGCAGAGCGGGCGAAGCGGCGACCCGGCGAGCAGCAGGGCGCCAGGGCCAGCAAGGGGACGCCCGGACGGGCGAGTCGGCGATCCGCCGAGCGGCGGAGGCGCGGAGCAGCAAGCCGGGCCTGAGCCGGGGAGCCGCCGAGGCGCCGAGCGGCCAGCCAGCAGGGGACGGGCCACGGGCAAGCGGCGGAGGCCGGAGGGAGCGGGCGAGCGGCGGAGGAAGGCCGGGGAGCGCAAGCGCCGAGCGGAGAAGAGTCACGGGCGGCGGCGGCTGCCTCTCCTGCGTGCGTGGGCGCAAGGCGTCCTGTGGCTAGGTCTGGGGCTCGCTCTGGTCGTCCTGGCCTCCCTGTGGCCTCCTGTGTGAGTGTGTTGGGCTGGGCCCTGGCTGTGTGTTGGGCTAAGCCCCGGGCCCGATTCTAAAACATAGCTAGGTAGTAACTAAAAAAAAAAGCCACGCCCTGAGCCTGGGGCCCAGATCCGCCCCTGCGTGCCGGAGCGTTTCCTAGAGAAGGCGGAGCTCGGCATGTGGGGGAAGGAGGTCAAGTTCATCCCGCTGGGCACCGGCCGGAGGCTGTGCCCGGCATTGCCCATGGTGGAGCTCCTCGTACCCTTCATGGTGGCGTATATGTTGCATGCCTTGGAGTGGCGGCTGCCCCAGGGCATGTCACCTGACCAGGTGGACGTGACCGAGAGGTATACAAGCAACGATACCCTCGTTATGGATGTGCCTCTCAAGGTTGTGCCCATGGTCGCCACCTAGTCGATCACCTACTGTTTACTTTATTGCGTACTACGTACTATTTTCTACCTACTATCGCTATAGCTGCATGCATGAATGGCACAGTATTCCTATTAGTTGGCAAATAAGGCGATGAACATGCATGCATCTTCTATATGAATATACTATTTTATCCTTTTCGCCTCCTTTTATTTTCAGGATTGTCCGATGACACACGCTTTTGTACTCTTCTCAATAACTAGGGTTTACAGGCAGTGGTGGAGCTTCAAAGAAAAAGTTGAGCAGGCCAAGTTAAAAAAGATAAGAAATTTTTTAGGCATTAGCCACTACTTGCTCCCTTTTGTTCTCATCGAATTCTGTGACCGTCCGATCCGACGCGGATCTCAGTGCACCACTGTGCCTCAATTATTCCTATGTCGTGCGCGTGTCGGGCTCGTTTATTATTAGGCTTTGATCGGGTTGCGGGTCGCCAACTTCGTCTTTACTCTGACCCGCGTCCACACGCAGCAGTTTTCTATTGTGTGGTCGACGGCCTGTGCCACAGTTTTTTTTTAACACAATACAGACGCAAGCGCTCGTAAATACACGCATACACTCACCTCTATATGAACGCACACACGCACACCCTATCCCTATGAGCACCTCCAAAAGACTGAGCCGGCGTATCATCTTGAGATTTACGAAGTTACCCTAGGCGCCTCGTCGTCGACGGGAACGTCTCCTCCCACTGAAAGCGCATCGCCGGAAATCATCGCCGGAAATCCTGAAATAAATTCAGGAAGTTCTCGTTGCGTAGCGGAGCAGGCGAGGAGAGGTGGCGGAGGCGGTGGAGGAAGGCGCCTCGTCGGCGAGCAGCGGCAGGGTTTGGCGGTGAGCAGCGCTAGATGGAGGGAGTCTTGCTGCCGGCGAGCAGCGAGAGGAAGGAGAGACGGTGGTATGGATTGGTGGTCAGCGGAGCTCTGCTGTCAGGCTCGTCAATTGCTCGTCGGCAGGGGGCAGAACCAGCCGTCGTCGCCGGGCGATTGGAAGGTACGACGATCTTTTTCCCCTCCCTTCCCTCTCCTTAAGCTCCCCTGCTCAGCGTGCTACCATTTTTGTGTGTTAATTCTTCCACTTCATTTGTCATTCTTGTCATTCAGCCATTAGTTGTTCAGATTTTCTTCAGAATACTGTATTATTTTCATTCAGTCAGGAGCTCTTTAACAATCTCAGTGAATCTTCAGTTTAGTTCAGTCTCCAATTTCAGTCATATTCAGTTAAATTTCTTCAGTCGTATTCAGTTAAATTTCTTCAGCCATATTCAATTTCTCTTTTTTCTTCAGTTTCTCAATTAGCTTGCCTTCAGTTTTGTGTAGGTGTGCTTCAACCAGTGAAAAAAATTCATCATCAGTCTTCTGTAGGTGTGCTTCATTTTGTCCTATAGTGTTCAGTCTTTCATTCTATCATTAATCTTTTTTTTCATTAGCTTGCGTTCAATTTCAGGGTTCTCTGTTGCCCACTTTTATTCAGTCTTGTCCTTTTCAGTCAATGTCTTCAGTTTATTCTATCATTAATCTTTTTTTTCAGTGTTTCATTTTGAGTAATTTGTCTTCCAGTCCAAATTATTTTAGTCCTATTCTATGATCTTTTCGGTCTTCTTCTTAGTGGATTGTTCTTCAGTAATCTATTTCTTTCTTCAGTCTTCAGTTCAAGTGTGGCAACCATGCATTTGCTTCTCATTCAGATCACTCCCTGGCCTCTACCTACAGGCTGGGGATGGCTTCAATCGGTTAAAAATCTCCTCCTCGCACTTTGGTATGTATGGATTCACTTTCTCCTCCTCCTCTCCTAGGCCTTTCTACTCCAGTAACTTGCTAAGCAATGGAAGTTCTTTTTGCTAGCAAATGACTTTTAGTTGCCCATCGTTTACTTCAGTTTTCGATAGATTAGCATTAGCTACCATGTGGAGATTAGTTACTGACAAAAGGTTTTAGTTATGGCCTTATGGGGGTAACTATATTTGACATGCAGGTTCCAGACCGTTCAAGAATCTTGCCAATCTTACTCGCAAAAAAAAAAAAGAATCTTGCCAATCATCTTTGCTGCTAAGCAATTTGCGTCTAGAGCAAATGGGCTTTACTTGCCCATCACTTACTTTAGTTTCTGACTGATTACCTATCGTGTGGAGACGGTGGAGAGACTGGTTTCTGGGGAAAGTATATTGGAGGTGCAAATTTCAAGCCCCTTAAGAATCTTGTTAGTTTAGTCGAGAAACTTTCTTCTGTCAGTGCAATTTCTTGCAAAAAAAAAGGCCATTGGTATTCTAGGATTTAGAGCCATGTGGAATGGAATTAATTGCCCACTAAAACACAACCCCCGCAGTCCGGAACCACGCCGCCTTCCCTCTGCAACTTCACCTCGAAGAAGTAGCGCCAAAACCCGAAATGCGGCTGGATCCCCAGGAAACATTAGCACAGAGTAATGAAGCAAGCTATGTGCTGAACCCCGTTGGGTATGACGAAGTTGTGCAGGGGCAAAGAAAGGCCGCGACAAAGGAAGGATGTATGTATCACCCTGTTCCAATTATCCAGCTTCGGGACATCATCCGTCTCCTTCGCAGGAAACCATAGGAGGCCGTTTCGGGGTGGAAGATACCCCTGCATGACTAGATCCATCAGGTGGGGATAAGTGCTTGTGGAAATTGGCATGATCCCCACACCTCTACCGGCAGCGGCCGCTTCGATGGCCGAATTCGTGCGGGAATTCCCGGCGCTCCTACCTGGTGTGGGCTACCATGCCCTGCTGGTGGCGAATGAATCTCTTTCCCTCGACCTCACCACTGCAAAGGTTCTCAGATCCGTGCTCGTAACCCTAGGTCTCATCGTCCTTTATAAGGCGAGACGCAGGGGTATCTTAGCGGACAGCAGAACGATCTCCACTTCGGTAACCTCAACATCCCATCTTTGTAACCTCCTCAGGCGACGTGTTTTTCCATCATTAATTCAATCCAAAGCAAGAGTAGGGTATTACATCAACCATGAGGGTCTGAACCTGGGTAAAACCCCCGCGTGCGATCCCCTCCGGTATTGCCGCCTATGCTTTCCACCCTATGGAGGATACTTATGGGTGTCTGCAGCGTCAATTATTGCCGGTATCCTTGTTACATTAACAATGTGCATGATCAGAAAAACAAGACCATCAACAATACATGAGCTAGCCCAAATGTCTGATTAGGGATCGCACTAAGATGGTAATTACAATGAGTTGCGGCCCTAATGGAATATAGTGCAACCCTAATACAAGGAGCAATACGACCCTCAATAAAATACCATTACGCTTTATCTTCAACTCTGTAATCTACCTAAACCTTAAAACACGAATGCAAAGAGCATTGTTGCCCTAAATAAAAGGTGCGCCATTACCCATACCCTTACCTTGAACTATGTAACCTACCAAAACCCTGAACACGAGGAACGGAGTGACCATAAATATAATGAGAGTTGTGGCCCTAAATACAATGAACTCTGTGACCCTAAATACATTGAACATTGCGGCCCTAAATACAAGGAGCAGTGCTATCCAAAACCCTTAAACCTATACACTACACTTGTAATTGTATACCCTACCTGAAACGTAAATGCTAAATACAAGGAGCCTTGCGGCCCTAAAATAGAAGGAGCACTTCCACCTAAATCCATTAACCCTATACCCTAAATCTTTAAAGCTACAGCTGAAAACCATAACCCTAAACTTAAAAGTGTTGCCAATGTAAATACAAGCTGCACCACAATCCTAAATCTAAGGAGCACTTCAATCGTAAGATGAAATTCTCAATCCAATTAAATTATGTTGCATTATATCATTTTTAGAAAATCTTAGTCCAAAATTATGCCCATAACTTGATCTGAATTTTCCACCTTTGGCGTGCAAAATTTTCTAAGTAACTTTGGCCTTGTAATTTGAATTACAATTTTGACGAAAAAATTATTGTGTACAACATATATCGTAGAATCTTTTACTAAGTGATCAACATAACTTGGATAACAACGCTTATAAGATATAACTCATCAAAAGTTAAAAATATTAACTGTAACTTTTATAAGATAAAAAAGATTTGTGCATAACTTATGCATTAAAACTTACCAACATGACAAGTTGAACCAGAGAATAAAAAAGCAGTCTTGTCTAGAAAGAAAGTTGTGTTCATAAAAAGGAGATGTGAACTTATATAAGATAAAAAAGATGGAAAAATCTACTTTACATAGCGTGCATTACTGCCCTCCCGTGCGGCGGCATCCTGTTAAAACTAATTATGTAATTAGGGGAAAATCTCCCCTTGCCCAACCATCGTGCGGTTGTTCCCGCAACGGACGCCTCCCTTCGATTCCCTGGAACCGACGCCCCCTAGCGATGGATCGCCGTGTCTCTTCGGGACGTATAAAAGGGGCCTGTAACCATCGATCAAGACACTCGATCACTTTTGATTCGAAACACGTTATCAGCCCGTAGGACTTTACCAGAGAGCGAAAAACACAGAGAAGAGGAAGAGATCGAGACTTGCCCGTGAGATGCCTGGCCTTGTTTCCTTCTTTCTCCTCCTGATTCGCGAGGATGGTCGTCGCTACCGTCGTCGCCACCATGGTGTTGGAGGACTCCGGCGTTTCCGTCGCAGGATGCAGGCTGTCCGTCGCTTCGCCAATGGTGGTCACCGCGCCACTGGACGTGGCGCCCATGGTGGTCACCGCGCCGCTGGACGTGGCCACGGCGTCGCTGGACGCGCCGCTCCTGGTGCTCGCCACGCCCACGGACACGGCCTCGGCGCCGCTGCACGTGCGCCGTCGGTGAACTGGGGGCTTGACCCATGGCTTGTGGCCGGTCTGAGCGCCCCCATGGTGCACGGCGCCGCAGCCGTCTCCCCCGGGTCTCCTCCTCCGCCCCCTCCTCCGCCGACAGGGTGGCTCCCGCCGTCGACGCCGACACCGGATGCCATGGCCGTTGGCCCGAGCCGCCGCCCGCATGGCTATGTGTCGGAGTAATGGGCCACGGGTAGCCTGACCCAGGTCCCTGAGCATTTCACGACATTGGGCCGGCTGCGCCCCTCAAGCATCAAGGATGAAGCGCCGCCTTCTGGTGGCCGGCTGGCTGTAAGTGCATCTAGTGCCCCTTAGTGATTTTGGTGTATTGAAGACTTATAGGTTAAGGGACTAATGAGTTTATGAGTGTACACAGGTCTATAAGTCTATGAGGAGTTTGATATTTACGATGAAAGTCGACCCCTAAAAATGAATGTCTTCAACTGAAGACTTTGGTTTTCTTGAAGACTTTGAAAGTGAAGAAATTGGTGTGACCCTGAAGACTTGATATTCATGCGAGGATTATGAAGCGTGAAGACTTTTGTTTTCGTAGTTTCATTTTCTTCTTCTTGAGTCATAGGAAACACCGTACTGTTAAAGGGGGTCGAGGTAAAACTAAGGAAAAGTTTCCAAGTGATGCTCAACTCAAAATCCTACACCTACCCAATCCTTTCGAGTGAAGCCATTGGAAATCTCATACAGATTAGTCAAGTTCTTCAGCGACAGAGACGAAGTTCTTCTGTTCTCTGAGGAATTTGTTCTGACTGAGGAGTTAGGAATTCGCCAGTGCGAATTGCCTACAAGTGAGGAACATGATAGCCCTGAGGAATTTGATACTCAAATATCCGACTGTTGCTGTGCTGCGCGCCAGCTGTCCAAATATCCTACCCACCTAACGGGCATATCATTGAAGGGCATTTATGTCTTATCATGTCGGGCTGCTCCCTGGGCTATAAATAGCCGCCCCCTACAACCACTAGCTGGTTGGCTGCTCCGAGAGATAGATTGACACTTGTCATTTAGAGCATCCCATCCTCCGAGGACTTTGAGCGAAAATCATCAAGTGAGGAAAAACCCAAAAACCCAAACACCTACAAACCCAAAGTGATTGAGCATCACTGAAGAGATTGTTCCTGTGTGGAACCGACGCTTGTTACCTTTGAGGACTGTGCATCCTCCAGACGGTTAGGCGTCATGGTCTAGAGCATCCAAGAGGAAATTGTGGATTGCCGAGTGACCGAGTATGTGAAGGTTTGGAAGTCACCTGAAGACTTACCACGAGTGATTGGGCGAGGTCTGTGTGACCTTAGCTCAAGGAGAATACGGTGAGGACTGTGTGTCCGGGACTGTGTGTCCTCAGGTTTAAATACCTAGCCGCTCCAACCAGACGTACAACTGTCACAGCAGTTGGAACTGGTCTACCAAATCATTGTCTTCACCGAGCTACTGGTTCTATTTCCTCAACTCTTTCATTTCCTCATTCATGTGTTGATTTACTTGATCGTTACTGTGTGAAGACTTTGACTGAAGACTTTCTCAATTTCCCCAATCCTATTTCTTCAGTCACTTAGTCTTCAGCCTGCTTATCATGTGTTTCACGCTACCTGTACTCTGTGCCTATTTCATTTCATCATGATGACTGTACTTATGCCATGTTATGTTTGCATCTGAGTACTTATTCCGCTGCTAAGTAGTTCGTTGCTTAGGAATTTCCTCACCTTGAAATTCCTCAGTGACGAATTTGTAAAAATCGCCTATTCACCCCCACTCAAGTCGATATAACGCACTTTCAATTGGTATCAGAGCAAGGTACTCCCTTGTTCTGTGTGATTTTGGTTTTACCACCTGGAGTTTTAGTTATGTCGACTGCAGGCATGATCAAGGTCTCATCTGGGTGTCCTACCTTCGATGGGACGGACTACCCCTACTGGAAGAACAAGATGCGCATGCATCTTGAGGCAATTGACAACGATCTCTGGTACGTTGTGGAAAATGGCGTTCCCTCTGTCACTCCTTCCGTAAACGCTGCTGATGTGAAGAGATTCAAGCAACTCGACTCTCAAGCGAAGAATATCATATGTGGCCATCTGAGCAAAGGGCAGTATGGCAGAGTGAGTGCTTTGGAGACAGCTAAGCTTATCTGGGATAGGCTGTCCAAGGTCAACGAAGGAGTCTCAACTCAACGTGACTCTCGAGTTGACGTTCTTCGCAATCTCTTCAACCGCTTCAAAAGACTCGACAACGAAAATGTTCAGCAAACCTTTGATCGCCTCACTGACATTTCAAACGAGCTTCAAGCACTGGGTGCCACTAACATCACCGACCATGAGGTGGTGAAGAAATTGCTGAGGTCACTCGATTCTTCATTCGATACACTGGCTCTGAGGATTCAAGAGCGTGGAGACTACAAGTCACTTGATCCTGCTGATATTCTTGAGAGGTTGAACACTCATGAATTCCAACTAGCTGAGAAGAGAGATCTCTACGGACCGAGCTATGGTAGATCTCGTGCACTGAAAGCCAAGGCAGTCTCTGAATCTGAAGATGAAGATTCTGGTAGCAGCCTTGGTGATCCTGAAGAACTGAGTCAGGAGCTAGCAATGCTCGTGAGGAAATTCCAGAAGTTCTCTAGACGTGGCCGATTTGGAAAATCCTCAAGAGGTGATGACATGAAATCTGATTCCTCATCCCGTGACTACAAGAAGAGAACTTGCCATAAATGCAAGAAACCTGGTCACTACATTACTGATTGTCCTCAGTGGGAGAAGGAATCAAAGAAGAAGAAATACAAGGATGATAGTTCAGATGACTCTAAGAAGAAGAAGAAATCTTCAAAGTCCTCATCGTCAAAATCTTCAAAGTCTTCATCTCACAAGAAGAGCAGTTCCAAAAAGGCTCGGGCATTCATTGGCAAGGAAATGGACTCTGAAGCTGAATCTGAGGAACATGAGGAAGAGGAGGCATCTGAGGAATCAGACTCTGGTGTGGCGAGCCTAGCCCTCGCTACTGCTTATGTTAGCAAGTCCATCTTCAACACTGAGGAAAATGGCTTCCCCAACACTGCTGATGACGGCAACGATGACTATGCTCCCACCTATTGCTTCATGGCAAAAGGTGCAAAGGTATTCAAATATCCCTCTTCTGAATCAGTGAGGATGAATCTGATGATAATCTCAAACCCAGCTATTCCAAACTTGCTTATATTGCTGTTAAACAACAAAAGGCTTTGGAAAAGGTTCAAAATATGCTAGACAAAAGCGATGATCTGTTAAGTGAGGAAATGGATCGAACTCAAACACTGACTGATAATCTTCAGCAACTACCGTCTAAGTTTGACAACCTTCAAGGTCGTCATGAAACTCTCTTAGCCGATCATGAGAAGCTCTCTTATGAATTTCTTCAAAGAAAGCAAGATCTTGAGAAGCTAAGGGTGAGTCATGAAGATCTTCAGAAGGAAAATGATTCTTTGCTTGCTCAACAGATTAGTTCCGCTCAGGAAGAATTTATTCCACCATGCTTGAAATGCATTGAACGTGAAACTGCTAATTCTTCACCTGAATGTTCAAATGCTTCTATTGCTGCAAATTCTTCAACTATCTCTGTGGTCACAAATTCCTCATCTGAGGATACCACTAGTATCGCTGATGAAAATGCAGGGTTGAAGGAATTGTATGTGACAGGCATGTACAAAAGCCTCAAAGGGCATCAAACTCTTTGTGATGTGCTCAAAAAGGAGATTTTGAACAGGAACCCTAGGAAAGAGGGTATTGCCTTTGAAAGGAAACTCAATGCTGATGGAACCTACTGGAAACCTGAGCACTATCCCAAAACCTCATGGGTTGCTGCGAAGGGACCTCCCGTAGATCCATCCACTTTATCTGGCTTTACTTGTGAATTCTCATATTCATCTGATGAGTCATTTGACTCCAACTATAAATTGTTCAAAAATCAGAATGGTGAGGTATTTGCTAGATATGTTGGATCTAACTGCAGGAATGGTCCCCCTATGAAGAAAATCTGGGTTCCCAAAAGGTGCCTTGAAAGTCTTCAGGTGAATGTCCTCATGACACCACCTTTGAAGAATAAGAACCCCAGATCAAATTCTTCATATGGACCAAAGTCTTCATATGGATCCAAGTCCTCTTATGGATCAAATTCCTCACATGGATCCAAGTCCTCACATGAACATCATCGTGCTAACACTTCTGTTTCGCAGGGAAAGCCTAAGGGCTATGAATATGTGCATTATTCTTCAAATCATTATGTTCATAAGTCCTCGAAGAATTTCTCTGCTTATTCATATGCTTACCCTAACCCCTCTTATGTGAAACGAAGTGGTCTGGCGTCTATGCCACCTTTCTCTTATGGAGCTCGCAGAATGATGAACTCTTTGCCACCCCTCCAGATGTGGGTGGTGAAGAAAAAGAACTAATCTCTTATGCAGGGTCAGGTCTCCAGACGAACTAAATCGTCTGAAAAATTTGCTGGAGACCTGAAATGCTTGAAAGGACGCAAGCTAATCATGAAGAAATGATTTATTCATTTCTCACGTCCTCACATTGCTATATATATACATATGTTGCTTTAATTGATGAAATATGTCTGATGAATTTGATGTCATATTCTTCACTCTGAAGTATATGAGTTCGTAAGATGCACTAATTCATCTGCAGGATGATTTACCCAAAGCTACTGAGTGGGTCCTCGATAGTGGATGTACAAATCACATGACCGGTGACAAGAGCTTACTGATGAACACTCCTTTATCTCCATCACACTTGAAGCATATCACCTACACTGACAAAGGCAAAAGCAAGGTATTGGGTCTAGGTAGGGTTGCAATCTCAAAGGATCGACACATGGATAAAGTCATGCTTGTCGAGTCCCTCGGATTCAACCTCATGTCTGTCTCAATGCTGTGTGATCTTGATATGGTTGTTGTCTTTGGCAAATATCGTTGCTTAGTGCTCATGGAATCTGACAATTCCAAAGTCTTCGAAGGCTTTAGGAGAGGAGACTTGTATATTGTTGATTTCTCTGCAGGACCACAGCCTGCCACGTGTCTACTTGCTAAAGCTTCAGAAGGCTGGCTATGGCATCGACGACTGGGTCATGCTGGCATGAGGAACTTACACACGCTCATGAAGAAAAAGCACGTCATTGGCATCGAGGGTGTCAAATTCCTCAAAGATCATCTTTGTGGGGCTTGTGAGGCTGGAAAAATGACCAGAGCCAAGCACCCCTCGAAGACTATCATGACTACTTCTCGTCCCTTTGAATTGCTTCATATGGATCTCTTTGGTCCTACTCATTATGCCACACTAACAAATGCAGCATCTCTATATGGCTTTGTCATTGTTGATGACTATTCTCGTTACACATGGGTGCATGTCATTACTTACAAAACTGAAGTGCAGGAAGTCTTCAGACGATTTTCCTCAAGGGCTTCGACGAATTTCGGTGTGAAGATTAAGCATATACGTAGTGACAATGGGACTGAGTTCAAGAATACTGGTCTTGATGACTATCTTGATGAACTTGGTATTACTCATGAGCTATCTGCCCCATACACTCCTCAACAGAATGGCATTGTGGAGCGCAAGAACAGGGCTCTTGTTGAGATGGCTCGCACCATGCTTGATGAATACAAGACACCTCGTCACTTCTGGCCCGAGGCAATTGATACTGCATGCCACATCATCAACAGGGTATATCTTCACAAATTCTTCAAGAAGACCTCATATGAACTCCTCACTGACAAGAAACCCAATGTGAGTTATTTCAAAGTCTTCGGTGCTAAATGCTGGATTAGAGATCCTCATCACAATTCTAAATTTGCACCGAAAGCACATGAAGGTTTTATGCTTGGTTACGGAAAGGACTCGCACACCTACAGGGTCTTCAACACCTATCACAACAAGGTTGTTGAAACTGTAGATGTGCGGTTCGATGAAACTAACGGCTCGCAAAGAGAGCACCTACCTCCTGTGCTAGATGAAAAGATGCCTGAGGAAACCATCAAGTTCAAAGCTACTGAGGATGTCATTCCTACTGAAGAATCTGCTGAAGAAATCATTCCAGAACGTGAAGAACAGCATGCTGGCGCACCTGAAGAAAATGGCTCTGAAGAAAATACTGAGCCAAATCAAAGTCGTCAACCTGCTCATCCCCGCGTTGCAAATGAAGTACAGATTGAGAGAATCATCAACGACATCAACGCACCAGGTCCTCTGACTCGCTCAAAAGCTTCGCATTTATCTAACTTTTGTGGGCATTTTGCTTTCGTCTCTATCACAGAGCCCACCAAAGTTGATGAGGCATTTCTGGAGCCTGAATGGATTCAATCGATGCAAGAGGAATTACATCAATTCAAGCTGAACAATGTATGGGAGCTTGTCAAGCGACCGGACCCATGCAAGCACAATATCATCGGTACCAAATGGATCTACCGCAATAAGCAAGATGAAAATGGCCTAGTGGTGAGGAACAAGGCTCGTCTTGTGGCTCAAGGCTACACACAGGTTGAAGGAATTGATTTTGATGAAACTTTTGCACCTGTTGCTAGACTTGAGGCTATTCGCATATTGCTTGCTTATGCTAACCATCATAATATCATCTTATATCAAATGGATGTGAAAAGTGCATTCCTCAATGGTAAGCTTGAGGAAGAAGTATATGTTGCTCAACCCCCAGGTTTTGAAGATCCTAAGCATCCTGACAAAGTCTTCAGACTCAATAAGGCCCTCTATGGCCTCAAGCAGGCCCCTCGGGCGTGGTATGACACTTTGAAGGAATTCCTCATGAAGAAAGTCTTCAAACCCGGTTCACTCGACCCAACTCTTTTCACCAAAACCTATGATGATGAATTATTCGTGTGCCAAATATATGTTGATGATATTATCTTTGGCTGTACTAACCAACATTACAGTGACGAATTTGCTTACATGATGAGTGAGGAATATCAAATGTCCATGATGGGGGAATTGAAATTCTTCTTAGGCCTTCAAATTCGTCAGCAACGCAATGGCATCTTCATTTCTCAAGAGAAATAACTCAAGGACGTTCTGAGGAAATTCGGTATGCAAGAGTGCAGAGGCGTCAAAATCCCTATGCCCACAAATGGCCATCTATGCACTGATGAAAATGGAATAGACTTCGATCAAAAGGTATACCGCTCCATGATTGGCTCGTTATTGTACCTATGTGCATCTAGGCCGGATATTATGCTTAGTGTTTGCATGTGTGCCCGTTTTCAAGCTACACCGAAGGAATCACACCATAAGGCTGTGAAACATATTCTTCGATATCTAGCTCACACTCCAACACTTGGATTATGGTATCCCAAGGGCTCGGCTTTTGATCTCATCGGATATTCTGACTCTGACTATGCTGGTGATCGTGTGGACCGCAAGTCAACATCAGGCACATGCCATTTCCTCGGACGATCCTTAGTATGTTGGTCCTCGAAGAAGCAGAACTGCGTATCACTCTCTACTGCTGAAGCTGAGTATATTGCTGCTGGTTCTTGTTGTGCTCAATTGCTGTGGATGAAGCAAACCCTCAAGGACTACGGCATCAATGTGAAGAATGTGCCACTCTACTGCGACAACGAGAGTGCCATCAAAATTGCTCATAACCCAGTTCAGCACTCGAAGACAAAGCACATCGAGATTCGTCATCATTTTCTTCGAGATCATGTGTTGAAGGGTGACATCTCTATCGATCCCGTGAAGTATGAAGAACAGCTAGCGGATATCTTCACAAAGCCCTTGGATGAGAAGAGATTTAGCAAATTGCGGTGTGAGCTAAATATCTTAGAATCTTCGAATGTCCTTTGAAAAGGACACACATCCTAACACTTATGCAAACTGATGACTTAGATGTGCAACACACGAAGAAACGTTTTTCTTCAATCATGAAGACTAAACCTCTAAGTGTGAAGAAATTAATGAAAAATTTGATTCTCAGAGCCCTACGACAATTGTACGCGGTGTCTGAAATCATCATTCTTACACGGTGGGTCACGCCACCACAAAAAGATGAAAATCTTCAAAAATTTGAGTTTTTCATCATTGTGCAAATTCTTCAAATTTTCAAATTCTTCAACTTTGCAAAATCTTCACTCTTTCCGACTGTGTTCTTTATTGACTATATATATATTTGAGTTTTCTGTCCTCTACAACATTCACTTATTGCTAATTCTTCAAGTTGTTTTTTTTCTAAGTGAATGTGATCGGACCCGTTCCCCCTCTATGCTAAACTCAATCCAGTCCGTTCACGAATTCTTCATGTGCGTTCTATGTGAAACCCGTTCAAAATCTTCACTGTGTCCTTGACAGCTGAAGAATTTGCGAACGAAACATTAAAATATTCTTATCTGAATTTTCGGCTTTTGCCGCTCAAACCGTTCCATATCCCCCGATAAGATTAATCTATTCACCCACGATCTAACACGATCTCCACTTCACAGTATGTGGGTGACACATGTCGCTAGGATGAGAAGGGTCAGGGGCACATTCGTCCATTTTCTTCGGACGAGCGGTTTTTCACCTCGGCTATAAATACCCCCTCACCCTCCTCAGATTTCTCCTCCAGCTCGATCTCACTTCCCTCACTCGAGCTCTCAAACCTAGCGCCGCCGCTACACTCCATCGTCGCCGGTGAGGAAGAGCTTCACTGCCTCGACCTCGTCGCCGTCGTACTCACGCCGGCCGCGGATATCTTCACTCCGCCGCCGCCGTAGCTGTTTTCCATCGCCAAGTTAGGGCGTGGAAGATCTGAACGGACGAACATCTCCACTACTACTCTCAGTTCGTCGTGTTTTTCGTCAAGGGTAAATAAAATTTATTTTTACTGCCCTTGTTGATTCTGATGATTTCCACAAAATTTTCAAAAGGTGTTTATTCTTCAACTTTCATGTTCTTAAACACCAACTTGCTTCTGTCCTTGATCAGTTTCTCTAAGCAATGTTTTTCTTCAAGATTCCTCAATTGTGTGGATTTTCAATCTACACAACTCTGGAACCTAAGTCAAAATGCTTAGTGAAATTCCTCAAGACACCCCTGGTCAAATTCCTCAAACTTGATACTTTTGAAAATCTTCTGAGAACGCATATGACCTCTCCAAAACTCTTCGCACCTATATTCTGTTCACAGGTACACATGTCCGTTGTTGAATCTCTAGGTTCTCATCAACTTAACTCATTTGCAGCGTTCCTTGAAGAAAAATTGCATACCTCATCAGAAAATTCGATTGTTCAAAATCCTCAAGTGAAGAAAATGGCTGATGGTAAAAGACCTCAGAAGGGAGGAAAGAGGCCAGAAACAAATACTGCTTTTGAGATCCCTGATGACATCTATAATGAATATTGTACTCCTGATGAAGCAACTCATGGAAAGGAGAACAAAAATCAGCGCAAAGTGCGCATTCAGAAGATTGAGAGGAGATGGGCAAGAGAATGGAGGGAATATCGCTATGTCACTCCCAAGTACATAAAGAAATTTGCTGTTAACCCTCCATGTCCAAGACCTCCATTGGCTCCTGGCCAAGAAGCTGATCCCCCTAGCATCAGAAGAGGTGAGGAATTTCCTCAGGAGTGGGCTAAGCGTCAAGCCAAGCTGGCCAAAGTGGCTAAAGAGGCAGTGAAGAAATTCAATGAAGATTATGTTGCTGCCGCCACTGAGGCCTCTGCTATCAAGCCTAAGAAGGCTATGCTGAAGAAATCAGCTGTCAAGACTAGTTCCTCAGCTCCAATGCCCTCACGGCCTGTTCCTCAAGCAAATTCCTCTAAAGCAGCTCCAACTCCCTCAGTTGCAAAATCCTCAGCTGCTCCTGCAAAGTCCTCAGCACCTGTGCATCTTGCCACATGCCAAAGGACTACTAGAATCTCAATTGCTTCAGGAGTCTCTGCAAGTTCTTCAGCTCCACCTCAGTCTTCAACAACTCCGACCTTGCTGAAGAAAAAGGCCACTGCTGGACGAGGCACAAGTCCAAGTCCTCACAAGAAGCAGGTCGCCTTTCAGGTTCCGTCAAGCGAAGACGAAGCTGATGATGAAGAATTAGCTGAGATCATCAGAGATCGACAACAAAGGGCCGCTAGAGCCAAAGGCAGTGCTGTGCCCCTCATGCTGGATCCAAGGAAGATCCTTGATTTCATCGATCTATGGCACAAGGATCCAAATACACCTTTGCCTGAATTAAACCTCACTCCTGGTCAAAGTCACATGTTGACGGCCTTCATAAATGAAGAGAAATGGAAATTTGAAAAGGCCAGGCAGGTGAAGAAGGCTCAGTACAAGAAGGAGCATTTTCTGAAGAACAATGTTGTGAAAATGTCTCCTGAAGAACTTGTGTCTATGCAGGCTGAGATCAAAGCACTCAGTGATGAATTTCATGCATTCCGTGCAGATTGGCTAGGTGCCAAAGTCAGATTCGTCAGAATGGCAAAAGGATTTACTCCAAGTGTTGCAGCTTCATCGCAACCCAGATTTCCTCAGACTGGAACATCTGTTCAGTCTGCTGAAGAAAATGAAAGCGCCAGAGCTACTGAAGAAATTCTAGTCTCTGAAGAAATTGCCAGGGCAACCTCTAATATTGCGCCTGAAGAGCAATCCAGGCCAGTTGAAGCATCTGCTACTGTGCCTGAGGAATCTGAACAAGCCAGGGCAACTACATCAGTTGTGCCTGAAGAAATTCAACCAATTTCCTCTGCTCCTCCTGCACCAATGACAAGCATCAACCTTCCTTCTGCAACAGAAGCGAAGAAAACCAAGGCTGCGGAGCGAGCAGCTGTGAAGAAAAGGAAAGCATCTGCCTCCTCAGAGTCTTCAGCTCCCAAGAAAGTGAAGACTTTGACGAGTTCATCTGAAAACCCAATTGATGCTATTCCAATATCAAGCTTGCCATCAAAGGAGATCATTCCCTTTGGTGAGGAATATGAAATTCCAAGTAAATCTGATGAAGAAGATCCTTCTGCTGCTTCGACAGAGCAGATGGATGAAGAAATTGAAGTGGATACTTTCTCTTCAACCCCACTGGTATCATCGCCCATGCCTCAGTTCATAGCTGAAGAGGCAGGCGTCGAAGGAATTGAAGAAGATGAGGATGTGGATATTGGGTCTACAACACCTATTCTGAATGATGACTTTTGGGAATGTCATCACCCCAATTCACCTCTGACAACCCCTCTACATCATGTTCCTCAGTCCCCTGTGCAAACTGAAGAAATTCATACGGGCTCTGATGAACGTCAAGCTTCACTTCATTCTATTCCTGAAGAAGTTCCAGTCACTAGCGCTGATGTACGTATGTCTGAAGAAATGGAGGCCAAGGCTGCTGCTGAAATTCCTCAGCCTGTGGCTCCAGTGGCTATACCTCAAGAGGCTGTAAATTCTTCAACTGTTAATCTTCAGCCCAAGCCACATAACCCTCACTCCAAGAAGCAGAAGTTTAATGCTGCGGATTTCTTCAATGAGCACATATTCTTCACTGACTACAATCCCTATGACTCTGCTCGTCTTCGTCGCAAGCGCTTCTGGACTGCAAGCCAGATGAACTTCTACTCCTCATTGTTGGTTGATAAGGATAAGATCTTTGAACATGAGCAAATTCCTCATGTAGACATGGAATTGCTGCCCTGCTTCACACCAGTCCTCAGTGTTCTTCATGACGCTGGGTTACTCAATTTCTGCACCGACACCTGCGATTGGAATGAAGAACTCATTCTTCAATTCTTCGCCACGCTGCACATTACTGGAAATGTTGATGATGTCAATTCATGGGTATTGGACTGGATGACCGATAATACTCATTTCAAAGCACCGGCCTCTGAATTGCTTCATGCCGTTCCAGTCTGTCCTCCCACTGAAGGTGCAAGGCTTCTCTATGTTGAACCTAAACTGTCTGATCATCTGATGCAAGTGCTAATGAAGCCTTTGAAGCCTGGCCAAGCTCCAAGGACCAAATTCCTCGTCAAGGAATTGCTCTATGTGCCAAGGACAGTTTATCGCATATTGACCAAAACCCTCAGTCCAATCAAGGGCCACAACTCTGATGATGAAGAAGTTGTTGGCATTATGAAGAATCTGCTGTTCAATATCATTCACGGTATTCCTATCAACTACCACGATTTCTTCATGAGGACTTTGGCCAATGCTGCTCTGTCACCTTTTGAGTTGAAGCCTTATGCTCCCTGGATCATGAGATTCATCAGATCAAGGTCTTCAATTCGTTATAAGGCTGATTTTCAAAATCATCTCAGCTATTTGCCCCCTATCGAAGTCCTCAAACGGACTATTTCCTCAGCTGACGAGAAGGGCAAGGCTGCTATTATTGATGAAGGTACTCGTCCATTGGATGGACAGTTTCGCAAAGCTACTTCCTATTCCACCAATGATGACTCTGCAACTCAAGATTCTGCCGCCAAAGCTTCAGAACATCATCCTCAAGCCACAGCTCCGCGTGTGATGACTGATCGTGAACTTCTCCTTAGTCTTCATCAGAAAGTTGATCGAAATCACAAGTGGGTCAAGCGTCAGTTTGGTGCAATTCTTCAGAACATGACAGTCACTCAAAATACTGTGAAGAAGAATCACTACTACTTGCATGAAGTCTTTGACCGCACTTGGGTGATTCTGTCTAATCTTCATAGTGCTGAAGAACTCAAGGAGATGGGCTTCCAACAGGACTTTGACTGGTCTCAGCCACCTTCGAAGAAATTCAAGAAAGTCAATGTTCCTCAGCTTGTTGCCAGTTCATATTCTTCATCGAGCGAGACGAATGAAGCTGAAGAATTGAATGACACTGTGGCAGGCCCTACCTCAACGGTCGACCCCAACAATGCTGGCGCTCCTCCATCGACATCATGATGATATTCTTCAGGGGCGTTAGTCCTCATTTTTCGTCCCTTTTTGGTCATTCAATGACAAAGGGGGAGAAATTTGAGTTAGTCTTCAAGCGGGTCTTATATATGGGCTATATTTCTGTTAAGTTACAACTCTTGCTTTTCTGAGGTGTTTGCTCTGATGAGTTGTAAACTTAAGTCCTATGGTGGTCTGATACTTTTGAACTGCTTTCTGCATGCTTATTTCCTCAAGTACCTTAATGCACGCATGCTGAATTTCGTCAGACACCATATCTCATCATGCATTTCAAATTCTTCATATCATAAATGCGTGGATGAATTTCAAGATATAGGAAGATCTCCATGATATTACTCAACAATGTGCGTTTGCTATTCAAAGCAAATTCCTCAAATATGCACATCTTCAGGGGGAGTTCTTCTATATCTTGCAATCAAATTCCTCAATATCAGTATTTACACTTCATATGTTTATCCCCGTTGAAAACTTAACCTATATTGTCATCAATCACCAAAAAGGGGGAGATTGTAAGTGCATCTAGTGCCCCTTAGTGATTTTGGTGTATTGAAGACTTATAGGTTAAGGGACTAATGAGTTTGTGAGTGTACACAGGTCTATAAGTCTATAAGGAGTTTGATATTTACGATGAAAGTCGACCCCTAAAAATGAATGTCTTCAACTGAAGACTTTGGTTTTCTTGAAGACTTTGAAAGTGAAGAAATTGGTGTGACCCTGAAGACTTGATATTCATGCGAGGATTATGAAGCGTGAAGACTTTTGTTTTCGTAGTTTCATTTTCTTCTTCTTGAGTCATAGGAAACACCGTACTGTTAAAGGAGGTCGAGGTAAAACTAAGGAAAAGTTTTCAAGTGATGCTCAACTCAAAATCCTACACCTACCCAATCCTTTCGAGTGAAGCCATTGGAAATCTCATACAGATTAGTCAAGTTCTTCAGTGACAGAGACGAAGTTCTTCTGTTCTCTGAGGAATTTGTTCTGACTGAGGAGTTAGGAATTCGCCAGTGCGAATTGCCTACAAGTGAGGAACATGATAGCCCTGAGGAATTTGATACTCAAATATCCGACCGTTGCTGTGCTGCGCGCCAGCTGTCCAAATATCCTACCCACCTAACGGTCATATCATTGAAGGGCATTTATGTCTTATCATGTCGGGCTGCTCCCTAGGCTATAAATAGCCGCCCCCTACAACCACTAGCTGGTTGGCTGCTCCGAGAGATAGATTGACACTTGTCATTTAGAGCATCCCATCCTCCGAGGACTTTGAGCGAAAATCATCAAGTGAGGAAAAACCCCAAAACCCAAACACCTACAAACCCAAAGTGATTGAGCATCACTGAAGAGATTGTTCCTGTGTGGAACCGACGCTTGTTACCTTTGAGGACTGTGCATCCTCCAGACGGTTAGGCGTCATGGTCTAGAGCATCCAAGAGGAAATTGTGGATTGCCGAGTGACCGAGTATGTGAAGGTTTGGAAGTCACCTGAAGACTTACCACGAGTGATTGGGAGAGGTCTGTGTGACCTTAGCTCAAGGAGAATACGGTGAGGACTGTGTGTCCGGGACTGTGTGTCCTCAGGTTTAAATACCTAGCCGCTCCAACCAGACGTACAACTGTCACAGCAGTTGGAACTGGTCTACCAAATCATTGTCTTCACCGAGCTACTGGTTCTATTTCCTCAACTCTTTCATTTCCTCATTCATGTGTTGATTTACTTGATCGTTACTGTGTGAAGACTTTGACTGAAGACTTTCTCAATTTCCTCAATCCTATTTCTTCAGTCACTTAGTCTTCAGCCTGCTTATCATGTGTTTCACGCTACCTGTACTCTGTGCCTATTTCATTTCATCATGATGACTGTACTTATGCCATGTTATGTTTGCATCTGAGTACTTATTCCGCTGCTAAGTAGTTCGTTGCTTAGGAATTTCCTCACCTTGAAATTCCTCAGTGACGAATTTGTAAAAATCGCCTATTCACCCCCCCTCTAGTCGATATAACGCACTTTCACTGGCTCACGAGGCCAGATTCCAGAGGACGGTCAAGCACCGGAAGACGGCCCCAAGACGGGCCGACTCCTAGCAGGCGGCCTCCAGAGAGGCCGGCTCCTAGAACAGGCGGCCCACGACGCCCTCAAAGTCTACGCCCCCATTAAGAAGACAAGACAGGATGTGGCTACAGTATAGCCCATTCCCCCATATCCAGGGCACGGCGCAGCCACAGTGCTCCGTACAGGCAGAGATCTCCCCATGACGTGGCACTGTGGCCACCCCACCCTTGACGTCACTCCTGCCAGGCGAAGCCCTGTTCCCACGACAGCCTGTCGGTACGGCCTGCGGGCGGCAGGCCCTACCAGGCAGCGAGAGACTGGAAGGCGGCAGAGCCTGACCAGTCAGACCGGTGGGAGGCCGGCCTCTAGCAAGCAGCCCCTCCTCCCTCGAAGTCCACGCGCCATTAAACCAGAAAAGACACAGCGTGGCTACAGCGATCTCCCACCCGACGGAGGGACTGCAGCCACGCCCCCCCTGACCAAGCGCGCGTCATCTGCATTACGGCTACAGCAACGAGCAGCTGATGAGACCCGCAAGTGGCGGGAGCGGCCTGTCGACTCCGAGCCAGACCAGTCGGCGGGGCCCACCAGGCGGCGGGCCCCAGCAGCTGACAGAGAAGCCGGCGGCCAGGGACGCTGACCGTCGGACCCTACGCCCGGCCAGATGACCATTGTACCCCTGGGGGGTAGGCCTATATAAACCCCCCAGGGCACCCATGCAAAGGGTTCGGACCGGTGAAGCCTAGACTCATTCAGAGTGAGGAGAGAGTCGGCCCTGCTCTCTTCTACCTCTGGCATACAGCTCAAGGAGCACATTGTACTCACTAGTGCCTTAGTGATCATGCGGCGACCCCGCAGAGCAGGACTAGGGGTGTTATCTCCTAGGAGAGCCCCGAACCTGGGTAAAGTACGCCGGCGTTCGTGTCTACGCCTCATCCCGCTTCCAGGCACCGGCGACGTTCTACTAGCTCCCACCATGATAAGCCATCCTTTGGCATATGTCGCATCCAACCCCCGACATTTGGTGCCCACCGTGGGGCTAGGTGCACCGCCGTCCAGAGACCTGTTCTGGACGGGAACCTTGTTCCTTCCTGACGAGCGCAGCCAGCCCGGCACGCCGGATGGCGCCTGCGCCGACGCGCTGCACGGCGTGGAGGCCGTCTGCGCGGCAAGTCGTCTCGCCGATCTTGTTGGCGAGATTCGCCTTCCCGACAAGCCCGTATCTGATGCGGGCACAGATAACCCCGAGAGGTGCCTCGTCAGCCTCCTCGACCGGCTCCACGTCGGTAGCGAGCCTGCTGCAGACTTGGAGTCGGTTGGCTCCACCGACCCAATGCTTGTCGATTCCGACACGGCGTCGCTCGACACATTCCCCACCAGCGTGGTGGTCTATGACGAACCGCTCCCTCGCGCGAACAGTGGCGGAGGCACCGTCACGGAGGTGCTTGTCATCGAGCATGGCGAGCACTCTAGCGGAGGTGGCCAGGATCCGCTGCAGGCGGCAATGCGGGACCTGTCCGCGCCCATAGCTCCCGGTGCGGACGGCGAAACGCTGGAAGCACGCCGGCTGCCGGCGAGCCTAGCCGCGCGGGCACGGTCCGACAACGTGGCGCAGCCATCGCCAGCATGTTGGGGGCCGACCGCCCAGTCTACGCCACGCCGATGGAAAACTTGCGCGCCGCCCAGGCGGCGGCAAAAGAACTGGACCGCCTGGAGGGCGAAGAGCATCGCTGCATGACGGAGCGCGTCCAACAGCTCATCGATGCGGCCGCCGCGCAGCAGGAAGCCGGTCGCCGCATGATGGAACCCGGCTTACAGGCCGGGAACCTTCCCCCTCGCCGAGAGCACGGCTAGACCTCTCGGACGCCAACAGACGGTGCCCGCAACGGGAGAGGCCCAGAGCCGGCTGCAAGCCGCAGCCGCACACGCATCTCCATCGAGCGCGACCAAGACGGCCGCCCACGAGCAGTGGAACGGCAGGACGGTCGTCCGCCTCCCCCGCGCCGGGAGAGACGCGTTTCCCCGCCGCCTGTTGACCACCTGACACTCGGCGACCGCCTTGGCCGCCGAGAAGGAGTCGGGGAGAACGATGCCCGCCACCGGATCGACCGCCTCAACCGGTCCCTGGCGCTAGAAGAAGAAGACGCATTGGGTCCGCCTTGCTTTGGCCCCCGCATCCGTGACGAGCCCTTCCCCAAAGGGTTCACCCTCCCAAGAGATACGCCCAAGTACACCGGCTCCGTGAAGCCGGAAGACTGGCTGGTCGACTACTCCACGGCCGTCAGCATCGCAAACGGCAACAAGCGCATTGCCGTGAAGTATGTTCCGTTCATGCTCCAAGGCACCGCCCGGACATGGCTGAATAGCCTGAAGCCCCGCAGCATCAACAGCTGGGTTGATTTCACCGAGGCCTTCAACCGCAACTTCACCATCACGTACAAGCGGCCACCCAAGCCTCGCCAGCTCTCCTTGTGCGTCCAAGGCCCCGACGAGTCAACTCGCGACTACCTCACGCGCTGGGCCGAGCTGCGCAACTCCTGCGAAGGCGTGCACGAGGTGCAGGCCATTGAGTATTTCACAGCCGGGTGCAGAGAAGGCACTCTGCTCAAGCACAGACTCCTCTGCGACGAGCCGGCCACCCTCGACGAGTTGCTGATCATAGCGGACAAGTACGCCACGGCCGACTCCTCCATGAAGGGGGAGATTCAAGTTGATGCATCCGGCAAAGTGGCTCCTCAAGCTCCTCGGGCCCCGGCTGGTGACGCGAGTCGGCGGCAGCAGCAAAACGACAACAAGCGCAAGGCGCCACAACCGGCTTCTACAAGCCGGCAGGTGGCGACAGTCGAAGACCAGCAGCCGGAAGGACAGCCTCCTCCCAAGCGTCAGAAGGGCGGCAAGCCCAACTGGTTGCCTGCTTTCTCGTACGAGCAGACTCTCGATGCACCCTGCAAGTTTCACAGCGGCGCGAAGCCGTCCAACGACGCCACTCGGAAGTGCCACTGGCTCACCAGGATCGCCAAGGGCGACGAACTCCTGCCTCCTCCACCAGCTGGCCCGCCGCCTCCGCCGCCCCAGCAGTCGGCGGTTCGGCCAGTCGGAGCGATCCAAGACGAGTTCCCTGAAGAGCACGGAGCTTACGTCATCTTCACCAGCGTGACTGACGACAGGCGGAACCAGCGTCAACAGCGCCGGGAAGTGAACGTTGTCGCTTCTAAAGCTCCGGAATTCATGCACTGGTCGGAGAGGCCGATCAGTTGGAGCCGATCTGACCACCCGGAGGTGATGCCTGCTCCGGGTTCTTATGCCCTGGTGCTGGGTGCCACCTTCGCTACGGAGAGGCGGGCTGCTCGTTTCTCCCGAGTTCTGATAGATGGCGGCAGCAGCATCAACATCCTCTACCGTGACACCATGGAGAAGCTGGACATCAAAGAGAAACAGCTCCAGCCCACCAGGACTATCTTCCATGGCATTGTGCCTGGCCTGTCCTGCTCGCCGATCGGCAAGATCAAGATAGATGTCCTTTTTGGAGAGAAGGATCACTTCCGCCGAGAGCCAATCTGGTTCGAGGTGGTCGATCTTGAAAGCCCCTACCACGCATTGCTTGGCCGGCCCACCCTGGCCAAGTTCATGGCGGTCCCCCACTACGCCTATCTCAAGATGAAGATGCCAAGCACCAAGGGCATCATCACCGTGGCTGGTGACTACCAGAAGTCTGTCGCCTGTGCCGCAGCCAGCAGTCGGCTGGCCGAGTCCCTCGTGATTGCTGCCGAGAGGAGGCTCCTTGACCGGGTTGTGGCAATGGCAGGCAAGCAGCCGGAAATGTCACCAGAACCTAAGGAGCCAGAAGCTGAGGGCTTGTTCAAGCCGGCGAAAGAAACAAAGAAGATACCCCTGGACCCGGAGCACCCGAAGAGGTACGCTGTCATTGGTGCAAACCTCGACAGCAAATAGGAAAGCGAGCTCGCCAATTTCCTCCGTGAGAATCGGGACATCTTTGCATGGTCTCCTAAAGACATGCCGGGTGTTTCGACGGATTTCACCGAGCACAAGTTACATGTCAGACCTGGTGTCAAGCCAGTCAGGCAGCCCTTGTGCCGCCTGTCGGAAGAAAAGAGAAGGGTCATTCGAGAAGAAATAGCCCGGCTTCTAGCAGCGGGCTTCATTATGGAAGTATTCTTCCTAGAGTGGTTAGCCAACCCAGTCCTTGTGCTGAAAATGAATAAGAAGTGGCGCATGTGTATTGATTATACCAGCCTCAACAAAGCTTGCCCCAAAGATCCATTTGCCTTGCCAAGAATTGACCAAGTGATAGACTCCACAGCCGGATGCGAGCTGTTGAGTTTTTTGGATGCATACTCAGGGTACCACCAGATCAAACCAGACCCAGCCGACAGGCTGAAGACCACCTTCATCACACCATTCGGAGCATTCTGCTACCTGACCATGACGTTCAGCTTGAGGAATGCCGGCGCCACGTTTCAGCATTGCATGCAGAAGTGTCTCCTCAAGCAACTCGGCAAGAACACCCATGTCTATGTGGACGATATCGTGGTGAAGACGGAGAAGCGTGGCACCCTGCTAGAGGACCTTAAGGAAACCTTTGAAAACTTGCATCGTTTTCAAATCAAGCTGAACCCGGAGAAATGTGTCTTTGGAGTACCAGCCGGCCAGCTTCGTGGTTTCCTGGTCTCAGAGCGTGGCATAAAGTGCAATCCTGTGAAGATCAAGGCCATCGAGAGGATGGAGGTGCCCACCCGACTGCTGGATGTGCAAAAATTCGCCGGCTGCTTGGCATCCATCAGCCGTTTCATCAGTTGGCTGGGCGAGAAGGCTCTTCCTCTGTACCAGCTTATGAAGAAAATCACTTTTTTCGAGTGGAATGACAAGGCGGATGAAGCTTTTCTCCTGCTCAAAAAGGTGTTGACCACTCCGCCTGTCCTAGTGGCTCCGACTGCTAAGGAGCCGATGCTTCTCTACATCGCCGCCACCAGCCGGGTGGTCAGCACAGTCATAGTTGTGGAACGCAAAGAAGACGGCAAGGCACAGCTAGTCCAGAGACCGGTGTACTACTTGAGCGAGGTGTTGTCAGCCTCCAAGCAGAACTACCCCCACTATCAAAAGTTGTGTTATGGCATGCATTTCGCCGCCAAGAAGCTGAAGCCATACTTCCAAGAGCATCCAATCATGGTTGTTTGCACCGCCCCCCTTGCGGAGATCATAGGCAGCAGAGATGCATCGGGCCGAGTGGCCAAATGGGCCATCGAGCTGGCCCCCTACACCATCTTCTACCAACCTCGCACCGCCATCAAATCCCAGGCGCTGGCCGACTTCCTCGTCGACTGGGCCGAGACCCAGTACCTGCCGCCAACTCCAGACTCCACTCATTGGCGGATGCACTTCGATGGCTCGAAGATGCGCACCGGTCTGGGAGCCGGCATCGTCCTCACCTCTCCCAAAGGCGACAAGCTCAAATACGCACTGTAAATCCACTTTGCCGCCTCCAACAACGTGGCCGAGTACGAAGCACTCTTACACGGGCTCCGGCTTGCCAAGGAACTCGGCATTCGCCGGATCCTGTGCTACGGTGACTCCGACTTGGTGGTCCAGCAGTCGTCAGGCGACTGGGACGCCAAGGATGCAAACATGGAAAGCTACCGCTTCCTCGCCCAGCAACTCAGTGGATACTTCGAAGGGTGCGAGTTCCTCCATGTGCCGAGAAATGACAATGAGCAAGCTGATGCCTTGGCACGGATCGGCTCCACCCGGCAAGCAGTACCAGCCGGCGTCACCCTGCAACGCCTCCTCAAGCCGTCTATCAGGCCGTCACCAGAATCAGACTCCATCTTTGTGCCGAATCCCCCCAGGCAGCTGTCTCAGGGACTTCACCAAGCGGCCCGGGGACTGCAGCAGTCGCACCCGGCCCGGGGACTCCACAACCCAGCCCGGGGGCCGCAGCAGTCGGCCCGGGGACTTCAACAACACAGCAAGACGCCGTTGGCTCCACCCCGCCGCCTCCCCTCCCAACCGCCCTCGTGCAAATAGCAGTTCTGGCAGTCGAAGAAATAGCAGCACCTTCATGGGCACAGCCCGTCCTCAACTTTCTGGTGAACAAGGAGCTGCCGACTGAGGAAATCTCGGCCCGACAAGTGCAACGTCGGGCAGGAGCATACACCATTGTTAACAGAGAACTTGTGAGGCGTAGTGTCACTGGCGTGTACCAGCGCTGCGTGGAGCCGGAGAAAGGCCAAGCAATCCTCAAAGATATCCACCAAGGCGAGTGTGGTCACCACGCGGCTTCAAGATCACTTGTTGCCAAAGCTTTCCGCCATGGTTTCTTCTGGCCAACTGCTCTAGAAGACGCCAAAGATTTTGTCCAGAAATGTAAGGGGTGTCAGAAGTTCCGCTCCAAGCCACATTCGCCGGCTTCTGCACTCAAGACCATCCCCATTGCCTGGCGCTTTGCCGTCTGGGGGCTGGACATGGTGGGACCATTCAAGACAGCGCGCGGCGGCATGACTCATCTACTTGTCGCCGTGGATAAGTTCACCAAGTGGATAGAGGCCAAACCAATCAAGAAGTTGAATGGTCCGACCGCTGTGACTTTCATCACAGACATCACCACCCGGTATGGCATACCACACAGCATCATCACCGACAACGGCACAAACTTCGCCAAGGGCGCCTTGGCTCGTTTTTGTGCGACGCAGGGCATCCGACTGGACTTAGCGTCCGTTGCCCATCCGCAGTCAAACGGCCAGGTGGAGCGAGCAAACGGCCTCATTTTGTCCGGCATCAAGCCCCGACTGATCGAGCCTCTGGAGCGTTCGGCCGGCTGTTGGCTCGATGAGCTGCCGGCCGTCCTCTGGAGCCTGGATACAACTCCAAACAAGTCAACCAGCTTCACGCCCTTCTTCCTCGTCTACGGTGCCGAAGCCGTCATCCCGACGGACATAGAATTCGATTCCCCTCGAGTCACCATGTACACTGAGGAGGAGGCAAAAGAAGCACGAGAAGACGGCGTCGATCTGCTGGAAGAGGGCCGGCTGTTGGCACTCAGCCGGTCCGCCATCTACCAGCAGAGTCTACGCCGATACTACAATCGGAAGGTCAAGCCAAGATCTTTCCAAGATGGAGACCTTGTGCTCCGGCTGATCCAGCGAACAGTTGGCCAGCACAAGCTCTCGGCACCTTGGGAAGGCCCCTTCATCATCAGCAAAGTTTTGGGCAACGACTCCTACTACCTGATCGATGCTCAGAAGCCCAGAGCACGCAAGAGAGACGACTCCGGCAAGGAGACAGAGCGGCCGTGGAACGCAAACTTCCTTCGAAGATTTTACAGTTGATGCATCGGCCCGGGGGCTCGCCGCCTTGTACTATGTGGTGCTTCCTGCAGCCGGACAAGTAATGCGTTGGCGCCTCAACTTTCTCCTGCCAAAGCCACAGTTCGCAGAGCGACTGTCCGCTGGGTAGGGGTTAAAGGCAGAAAAGGTGTCCGCATGAAAAATGGTTAAGGACCCAAAGCATGTACATAGTTTAGGCCGGCTTTCGCCTCGTTGACCGGCTGCAGAGCAGCCGTGCGGCCGGCTTCTACTTATCTTACTAACGCTCTGGTCGGCTAAGTACTTGCTCTCCCGAAAGTAGCTAAGTACTTGACCCAACCGCAGTCCGCAGAGCGGCTGTTTGGCTGGCAAGACAGCAGCCAAGGGAGGGCGGCAAAAAAAAAGCCAAGGAGCAGAAAGCAAGGAAAGTCAGAGCTCGGCAAGAGCGCAACTTATGTAGAAGAATATCTGCATGTCAATAGGCCCTTGGCCAGCATTCAACAGAGTTTGAAATACACCTAGTGGGTGGAATTGTGTGAATTTAACAAAGTTTGTTGAGACTGATAAAACAGGAAAAATAAAAGACAAGTCGGTAGCCTAGGGAGCAGCAGAGGGGTCCGACTGGGTGGCGGAGTCGGTAGTGCCGATTGGTGGAGCAGACAGCTGGTCAGTCTCCGCTTGGTCGCCTCCAGCAGCAGTCGGCGCAGTCGAGCGCGGCTCGTTGTTTGAGGCACGATCAAGCGAAGACTGGTCGTCCGCCCCGACCTCCGGCATATCTTCTTCGCTCTCCCCGTCCTCCTCGCCTTCCCCCTCGTCGCTGGAGTCGATCATCTCGGCCGAGTCTTCATCGTCCTCCGGGTTGAGCCCGAACCACTCCGGCGGCGCCTCGGCACCATCCTCAGCCAGCTCGGGAACAAAGATGTTGGTGTTGGTGTACTCGGCGATCGCCGCTGCCCGTCTGACAAGATCGCGCTCCATCGCCACCAGCTCCTCTTGGGCCTCCTGCCGAAACATGGTCAACTGGGCTAGACTTAGCCCAGGGTACCACGCCTTGACGAATTCCAAGGCCCAGCGTGCGCCAGCCCGGGCTGAGGAACCCTTCCAAGCCTCAAGTCGGCCGGCCGCCACCTCCAGCCAGTCGGCGGTCCGACTGGGAGTGCGCGGAGCCGGCATGTCCGGCCAAAGGGCGGAGATCGCTTGGGCCCCGACACGCTGAAGACGGCGCAGCATCCGATGAGCCGGCCAGAGGCAGGCCTGGATGCTGAGGAGCTGTTCGCTAAGAGTCCGGGGGGCGTTGGCAGCAATCTGCACGCCTTCCGCTCTCCGTTCTCTATGATAAGCCTTAATAGCCTGGTTGGCGGCGTCAGAGTGGCCAGGAAAGAAATCTGCTCAGGAAGAAAGCAAAGAAATCAGAAGTCAGAAGCTAGACGCCGGCTCGATCGGCAACCGGTAGCTCAAAGAAAGAAAAAGAAGAAAGCTTACCATCAACTATGTCTTCAATCCTGCCGAAGCCGGATTTCAGCAGCACCTCCCTGTCAGCCCAGGCGGAGCGTTTGGTCTCGAACTTGGCAGGGAGACTGGACTCTTTCACCTCCGCCTCCTTCTGGGCCTTCTGGAGAAGCTCCACCTGCTCCGTTAGTTGCTTGGCCAGTCGGTCATGCTCTTGGGCCAGCTCGTTGCACTCTGCCTCCTTGGCGCGCAACACGGTGTTGGCCTCACCCAGCTGCTGCTGCAAAGTAGCGTTGGCCTCTGCAAGAGCAGAGGAAGGAAAAAATATCAACCATCAACAAAAAAGAGGTATCGCTGCCAAGGAGATCCGGCCCGACTGCTCAGCAGTCGGCCCGAATCTCGGGGGCTACAGCCCGCGGGTGCGCTGGCGCGCCCCCGCAGAGAAAGAAAACAAAGACTTACTCCGGCTTTCCGACAAGTCGGCGGTCCGCCGCTCCAGCTCTCGGACGTTGGAGTTGAAGGTGATCGCGCGAAGGTTATGATAGTCCTATAATGAAGATAGCAGATAAAGTTAGCACTCGGAGCTTGCCAATTAAAGTTCCGAGCCGCCTGCTCAGCAGCCGGCCCGAAACTCGGGGGCTACACCCAGTGGGTGCGCTGGCGCGCCCCCACAGAGAGAATACAAGAATCAAAGACGAAGAAATAAAGGACGTACCCGAATGGCCGCTCGCGAATCCAAGAACGCACTGTTGCATCGCCGAAGGGCGGTGGCCTCAGCTCGGAGTTTGGCCTGGACGTCTAGGATCGCCTGGTTTAAGGCGCCGGTCCCGCCTCCACGCACCCACTCGGCGGGCGCGGGGCTGGTGGCTTCGGCGTCTGGGACGGACGATCTCGCAGCGCCGGCTTCTTGCGGTCGTGGCGCCGAAGCCGCCTTCGCGCCTCGGCGGCGCGATCGTGTGCGGGCCTCAGGAATTGGGCCCGTCACTACCTCGTTTCCGGCTGGCGGCACCGGGGGGCAGCCGGCTGTCTGTCCCGCGCTCCTCCAGACGGCAGCGACGGAGGCACGACTACCTCCGGCATGACGACATCGCCGCCTCCTCTCCCCATGACCGGCTGTTCGACGCCGGCTCCCCCGGTCGGTGCCGTAAACTCTGGTGGTGGCGGCGCCAAGCTCAAGGGAGTGACGAGCAGCGGCGCCTGACAGTGCGCGGCTCCTTCACCCAGCCTCTTCTCCGCGGCGTCGGCTTCAGCCTCCGCCAACCTCTTCAACGCGGCGGCTTCCGCCCTGCCGCCTCCGCCCCCTCCATGCGGGCGGCTTCCTGCTCCTCGCGCGCCTCCCGCGCGTTTCGTTCCCGCGCCTCCCGGAGGTCGGCTGCTGGGTCGATTCGCCGGGTGGTGGTAGAGGTCTCCACCGACCCGATGATGGAGGCGGCGGCCAACCTCTCAAGGGAGAGCGGAGCCCTAAGTCAAGGAAAATAAAGCAAAGAAACTTAGACGGAACCAACAAGAAAAGAAAGCACAAGGAAAAGACACTTACCCCGACACCATAGGAGGCACCTTCGGAAGCTTCTAGAACTTGGTCGCCTTTGCGGCAGCCTCCTTCCGCCTAGTCGCCGCGGCCGGTTTCTTGGCCTTCTTCGGCACGCTACCGAACAAGATGGTGCCTTGTTTGCGCTTGCGCGTACCGCCTCAAACAGTCGGCCCGACAGAAGGGCCCACGTCTGCCCTGTCAGCGCCTCGCGCATGGCGCGGCTTGTCCTCCTCGTCATCATCATCGGGCCAAGTCTCAAGGCCGCCTCCTTCTTCGGGGCCGCCTGCTATGTCGCCGCCGCCCGCGGCGTCGTCTTCAAGGGCGGCCGCCCCCAAGTCAGGGTCGTCCACATCGCTCACTTCCCGGTCCGGCTGATAGCCTTCACCCGGCCCCACCACGGCGGCCGCCGCCGGGGCAGGCGGCGGGTCGGCGCGGGAGTATGGCCGCTTGCCGAACCGCCAGGACCCTTCCGACAGCTTGAGGTCGGAGATCTCGTTCACCATACGGGCAACTTCGGCAGCCGGCATGTCTCTCGTGCACATCCGGCTCGGGTCGCGGTGCCCGCTCATCCGACAGATCAGATGAGGCCGTCCTTGGAGCGGGAGAATCCGGCGCTCGACGAAGGCGACTAGCAGGTCGGACGCCTTGAGGCCTTCTACACCCGTCAGCACTCGGAGCCGGTTGATGGCGGCAGTGGCGTTGGCCGACAAGCGTCTTGGCTTGTAGCCCCAGTTGGCCCGAGGCTCGGCCGGAGGGCCGGCTTCATAGGGCGGCAAGTTGATAAAGTCGATTGCCGGGTCGACGTTCTCCACGTAAAAATATGATTTCTGCCACAGTTTGACCGACTGTGACAGCTTGATGGCGGGGAAGGCATTCTCCCCCGACGGACGGCGCACCGCGACGAAGGCACCGCACTGGGCCGCCTTCTCCCTGGCGGAGGTGCCCAGTTGGTGTAGAAGAATGCTCCCCACAACTCGATGGTGGGGAGGATGCCAAGATAGCCCTCGCACAGCATGACGAAGGCGGACAGTAGCGTCACGGTGTTGGGCGTTAGATGATGCGGCTGAAGATGGTAGAAGTCGAGGAAGGAACGGAGGAATGCACTCGCCGGCAGGCCAAAGCCGCGGAGGAAGTGTGAGCGGAAGATGACCCGCTCGCCTCCTTGCGGCGCTGGCGAAATCTCCCTCTCCGGCGGCATGCGCACCTTGACGAAGCCCGCGCCGGGCAGCCATCGTGTGGCACGAAGGAAGGCAAGGTGGTCCTCGAGAACGACCGAGCCATCCCAGTCCCCTCCCTTCTCGCGCGCCATGGGGACCGAGCTAGACGGAGAAATGGCACTGCGGCGGAGGTGAGGTCCGCAGCGGAGCAAGAGGCTTGGGGCGAAGGGGACCGACGGCGGCAAGCTGCGGCGGCGCCTCGGCGGAGCATGGAGGTGCGGTGGCAGCAAGGAAAGGAGAAGGACGAAAATGGCGAAGGGAGAGGAGGGCGCGAGGGCTCCGCCGCTCCCCTTCCTCCCCCTACTTATAGCCCCTAGGCTACGAAGCCGAGGGGGCGGGGCGTGGGATCATGGGATTAACTGCGCCCACAACCCCACGGCCCCACGGTTATCGCGCGGGTTACTGCGCGCAGTAACCCCGCACGGAATCGCGACCGTCTACCTCGGCCGCAGCAGATCCGCCCGTGCGCCGAGGCCCAGTGGTGCTGGGCCTGGCCTGCTGCCACGTCCCATCACGCGCGTGACTGGCGGGCTGGCCTGGCTAGCTGGCGCCGCATGGCGTGTTTGCTGCGGGCGGCGCGCCTAGGGGCTCGACCGGCCCGCCACCTGGTCCCCGCCTCAGCGTTTCGAAGTTATCAGACGAGGCCGCCTGGTCGCGACCGACCCCCAGCAAGCGGCACACCAGGAGGCGGACGAGGCATTCGGCAAGAGCACTCGGAGAAGGAAGCTGCTGAGGCCTCTTGATTTATCGGCCGCGACGCCTCACCAGCTTCGGCGACTACTGTCGGAGTAATGGGCCATGGGTAGCCTGACCCAGGTCCCTGAGCATTTCAAGACATTGGATCGGCTGCGCCCCTCAAGCATCAAGGATGAAGCGCCGCCTTCTGGTGGCCGGCTGGCTCACGAGGCCGGATGCCAGAGGACGGCCAAGCACCGGAAGACGGCCCCAAGACTGGCCAACTCCTAGCAGGCGGCCTCCAAAGAGGCCGGCTCCTAGAACAGGTGGCCCACGACGCCCTCAAAGTCTACGCCCCCATTAAGAAGACAAGATAGGATGTGGCTACAGTATAGCCCATTCCCCCATATCCAGGGCACGGCGCAGCCATAGTGCTCCGTACAGGCAGAGATCTCCCCACGACGTGGCACTGTGGCCACCCCACCCTTGACGTCACTCCTGCCAGGCGAAGCCCTGTTCCCACGACGGCCTGTCGGTACGGCCTGCGGGCGGCAGGCCCTACCAGGCAGCGAGATACTGGAAGGCGGCAGAGCCTGACCAGTCGGACCGGTGGGAGGCCGGCCTCTAGCAAGCGGCCCCTCCTCCCTCAAAGTCCACGCGCCATTAAACCAGAAAAGACACGACGTGGCTACAGCGATCTCCCACCCGACGGTGGGACTGCAGCCATGCCCCCCCTGACCAAGCACGCGTCATCTGCATTACGGCTACAGCAACGAGCAGCTGATGAGACCCGCAAGTGGCGGGAGCGGCCTATCGACTCCGAGCCAGACCAGTCGGCGGGGCCCACCAGGCGACGGGCCCCAGCAGCTGACAGAGAAGCCGGCGGCCAGGGACGCTGACCGCCGGACCCTACGCCCGGCCAGATGACCATTGTACCCCTGGGGGGTAGGCCTATATAAACCCCCCAGGGCACCCATGCAAAGGGTTCGGACCGGTGAAGCCTAGACTCATTCAGAGTGAGGAGAGAGTCGGCCCTGCTCTCTTCTACCTCTGGCATACAGCTCAAGGAGCACATTGTACTCACTAGTGCCTCAGTGATCATGCGGCGACCCCGCAGAGCAGGACTAGGGGTGTTATCTCCTAGGAGAGCCCCGAACCTGGGTAAAGTACACCGGCGCTCGTGTCTACGCCTCATCCCGCTTCCAGGCACCGGCGACGTTCTATTAGCTCCCACCATGATAAGCCATCCTTTGGCATATGTCACATCCAACCCCTGACACTATGTCCCGGTGCCGTTGCGCTCCGTGGTGAATGAGGAAGAGGCGCTCGCCTTCGTCTCCGCGCCAACCGGCGCCTCCGGCGTCGTTCGTCTTGGAGCCGGCATGGAGGGCGCCAACGCCAACGCCCCGCTTCTGCAGGAGATGGCAGCGGGCTCGAGCAGCCGTGAGGTACGGCGCTTCGAGCATCTCTTCGGGCGCGCCGTCGCTGCCCCAGCCGCCATCCCGGTTCGTGGGCTCCGACAAGCCCTGGCCTCGCCAGCGCCGCGCTTTAGGATGCTCGCCCGAACCCCGTCGTTATCGCGTCTTCCTCGGACAAGGAGGGATCGTCGGTGCTGCGCCAGTGACCACTGGCGCCGCGAGGGGCTGCGGCGGCCACTCCAGTCGCAGGCGCCGTCGAGTAGGGAAGGGGATCGAGTGGTGGTGCGGGTGTCGGATTATCCGACCCCTATCCGTAACCGCCCTCTTCCCCCTCTGTCTAATGCGGTGCGGTGGTGGGTGGGCCGGCCAAAGGCCGTGCAGGCCCCGGCCCAGGCGGCTGCGGGTTTCTCCGGCTGCCTCCTCTCTGGCTGTGATTTTTTTCTTTCTTTTCTTTTCTGTTTAATTAACAGTAGTACTAATTATTGTATTTGTGCAGTTTTAGACTCTGTTTAGTACTGTTTAGTACCTAGTTTGACTGCTACTTACATTCTAGTGCAGTTCTAGATTACATCTGATTAGGACTTGTGTAATTATTAGTGTGTTTATATTATGTAATGGATTGATAATATAAATAAAGTACCGGATTTCATCTGGGAAGAATGACATGTTCCATGCGTTTACCACATATCAAGTTCTCTTGAACATGTTTTTGCGATGGAGATCATCTTCTCTCGCGTATCAAACTTGCAAATTTTTGAATATTTCTCCCTCATTATATTTGGAATCACAAGGTAATGAGTTGGGATCTACTGCTCATTTGCAGATTATCCCCTCTTACTGTGAGGTCTACGCTTTGTCATTCTCGACAAGTGATTACCTCCAACGTGTATTCCTTATATCTGAATTGTAGCATACACAAGGTAATGGCGATGTAGCCTATTACTGTGAGATCTAAGTGATCTTCAATGTGTTATGTTCACACAATTGAGGTTGAGAATTTTTCAAGTTTTTCACTTGAGCATCAAATATTTGCATTCTTATTACAGGACCATGATGGTTTTTAATTTACCATGTAAATTAATTATCTCTGGTTTCCCATGTAGGCAAAGATGACTGCCAAAGAGTTTGAGGAGCTTGCCCTCAATGGCCACAACTACCCTACATGGGCTATGGACATCAAGATCAGTCTTGCGTCCCATGGGATAGCGCATGCAATCCAGCCCCCCGAGACTCCTCTCCCGGCTGGAGCCACGCCACTGACAGAATAGCAGAACTATGCTACTTTATTCATCATAAGGCACCATATTCATCCAGATCTCAAGTCTGAGTATTTACAGGAAGAATCTCCTAGTACTCTCTTTCTGAACCTCAAAACGAGGTATGAACAGCAGAAGGCAGTAGTCCTGCCAGAAGCACTTCATGATTGGACTCATCTCCGTCTTCAGGATTTCAAATCCATCGGTGAGTACAATCATGTTGTTCATAAGATATGTTCCAAACTGCGCTTTTGTGAGAAGGAACCTACTGAGGGGGAGAAGATAGAGAAAACTTTGTCTACTATGCTCCCTTCAGATAGGATCCTCCAATAGCAATACCGTGCTCGCAACTACACTGTCTATTCCGAGCTTATTCACATGTTACTTCAGGCTGAAAAGCATGATGAGCTACTCACTAAGAATGGCTCTCAGCGCCCAGTTGGGGCACAACCTTTACCTGAAGTTCATCTGAATGTTGCGAATAGACAAAAGTTTAATGGTACCTCTCGGGGTAAACAATCCAATTTCAAGCATAAGCGAAAGCGCAATGGGAACAGGAGATCCAGATACCCAGGCAAGTGAAAAGGCACTTCAAAGCCCAGATTTGATAAATCTAAGCTTTGCAACATGTGTGGATGCTACACGCATTCTACTGAAAAGTGCACAATGCCCAAGCATCTGGTTATGCTGTTCCAGCAATCTCAGGGACGCAAAGCACCTCAAGGGAAAAGGTTTGAAGCCAACTTCAACCTTCATCCGCATAGCGCAAAAGGAGCTGGTGGTTCGCATGATGTTCCTCCTGGACCGAGCAACGCCGTGATTCCTTATCTGCCTGAGGATGCTGCTGAAACGGAGAACACGTTGATTGAGTACACCGCAAACAACGTGTTTGGCGACTTCGACTAGTCCCTCAATCTCCTAGTGATCTACTTAATTATGTCCATTTGTGATGATTGTAATATGAACATAACTTTGTTGTTGTCTTTATATTGTATTATATCAACACATTTGATATAATAAAGATTGTATTCTATATATTACCATGAGTTTTTCTTATTGAAAATTCTTTGTTTTATATAGTTTTCTACGGGGACAATCCGATGGAAGAGGAATTATGCCTTGTGGACAGTGGTACCACAAACTCCATACTGAGGGAGATGAAATATTTCCAAACTCTGAAAAAGATGAATGGAGATATTCTAACTATCTCTGGACGCGATACAGTGATTGTTGGTACTGGACATGCCATATTCACCCTCCCAAGCGGTACACAAGTGACGATTGAGGATGCTTTATTGTATCCCGACTCATCACGTACCCTGATCAGTTATCGAGATATCCGTAAAAATGGTTTTCACATTGAAACCCATGAAGACAACAAAGAGGAGTATCTACTCTTTACTAAAGATCACGGATATGGCCAAAAGGTACATGAGAAAATTCCTTCTCTATCGTCTGGTTTGTACTATACGTACATCAAACCCGTGGAACATGTTGCATACAAAGTAATTTTTCAGAATGTTAACGCATTCCAAACCTGGCATGATCGCCTAGGACATCCCGGAATCGGGATGATGAGAAAAATTACTAGCAATTCCATTGGTCATAATTTGCTTGAGTCAAAATTTCCTCAATCTTCAGATTTTGTGTGCACATCTTATGCCACGGGAAACCTAATTTTGAGGCCCTCGCACCTCAAAATACAAGCTGAACCACTTCAGTTCCTTGAACGTATTCAAGGAGACATTTGTGGTCCCATTCAACCATTATCTGAACCTTTCAGGTATTTCATGGTTCTCATTGACGCATCTACACAATGGTCACATGTGTGTCTTCTATCCACACGGAACCATGCATTTGCCAAGATAATGAGGCAAGTCATTAAGTTGCAAGCCCATTATCCTGAAAGTCGAATTAAGTCAATTCGAATGGACATTGCTACAGAATTCTCCTCACGTGCTTTCAATGATTATTGCATGGCTTTGGGGATTGAAGTTCAACACTCTGTTCCATATGTCCATACACAAAATGGTTTGGCTGAAGCATTGATTAAGAGGATCAAACTCATTGCAAGACCTTTGTTGACGAATTGCAACTTGCCAACCTCTTGTTGGGGTCACGCTGTTTTACATGCTGCTGACTTGATAAAATTGAGGCCAACTGCATATCACAGTTCTTCCCCTCTGGAATTGGTACATGGAAATCCTCCTAGCATTTCCCATCTGCGTAAGTTCGGATGTGCTGCATACATCCCGATCTCACCACCACAGCGGACATCTATGGGCCCACACAAGAAGTTGGGGATCTATGTGGGGTACAAATCACCGTCGATTATCAAATACCTGGAACCCCTGGCTGGGGATCTGTTCACAGCCCGTCACGCTGATTGCATATTTAATGAGGAACATTTTCCGGCAGTAGGGGGAGATTTCAAGTACCAGAAAGAATGCCCGGAAATTGATTGGAATGCTCATGCCATTTCATCCTCTGATCCACGTACCCATGAGACCGAACTTCAAGTTCGGAAGATCATTAATTTGCAACATCTTGCAAATAATCTGCCAGATTCATTTACTGATCTGAAAGGTGTTACAAAATCCTTAAATCCGGCCAGAAACGCGCCAGAAAGAGTGGAGGTACCAATAAAAACCACTCAACTCCCTATTCCTAAAAAGAGGGGGAGTAGTACGGCCTCTGACCTGGAGCATGCTTCTAGCAAGCAGCAAAGGAAATCGAAGAGAAAAACCTCGGAGTCAGTAAATGCAGGTCAACTCAACATTGACAAACACCTGATGGGTTGTATACACCTAGTCGAAGGGCAACCTCCACAACCCAGCTACAGTACGCACAAACTGGCTGGGACATCGGGACACCCAGACTCAGAAATGACGAAGAGTCACTAGGGGTGCAGGAAATTTCCATCAACTATGTTGATTCTGGAGAATCATTTGGCCGTAAGACTACGACTGTCAACATATATTTTGCTAAAAAGATTGCAGATACCCTTCTCACTGATCATGATCCAAGGTCTATCGTTGAGTGCCAAAAGCGCTCCGACTGGCCTAAATGGAAGGATGCAATTCAAGCAGAAATTGCCTCACCTAACAAAAGAAAGGTATTCACTGAAGCAATACCGACACCTCCCAGTGTTTTCCCTGTGGGATTCAAATGGGTTTTTCTCTGGAAACGGAATGAGAACAATGAGGTGGTGAGATATAAAGCAAGGCTCGTAGCACAAGGTTTCACGCAGAAACCCGGCATTGATTTCACTGAAACATATTCTCCAGTAATGAGTGCAACCACTTTCCGATATCTTATATTCTTGTGTAAGTGCATCTAGTGCCCCTTAGTGATTTTGGTGTATTGAAGACTTATAGGTTAAGGGACTAATGTGTTTGTGAGTGTACATAGGTTCTATAAGTCTATGAGGAGTTTGATATTTACGAAGAAAGTCGACCCCTAAAAATGAATGTCTTCAGCTGAAGACTTTGGTTTTCTTGAAGACTTTGAAAATGAGGAAATTGGTGTGACCTTGAAGACTTTGATATTGATGCGAGGATTATGAAGTGTGAAGACTTTTGTTTTCGTAGTTTTGTTGTCCCTTTCTTGAGTCATAGGAAACACCGTACTGTTAAAGGGGGTCGAGGTAAAACTAAGGAAAAGATTCCAAGTGATGCTCAACTCAAATCCTACACCTACCCAATCCTTTCGAGTGAAGCCATTGGAAATCTCATACAGTTCAGTCAAGTTCTTCAGTGACAGAGACGAAGTTCTTCTGTTCTCTGAGAAATTTGTTCTGACTGAGAAGTTAGGAATTCGCTAGTGCGGATTGCCTACAAGTGAGGAACATGATAGCCCTGAGGAATTTGAGAGCTCAAACTTTCGACCGTTGCTGTGCTATGCGCCAGCTGTCCAAAATATCCTATCCACCTAACGGTCATATCATTGAAGGGCATTTATGTCTTATCATGTCGGGCTGCTCCCCGGCTATAAATAGCCGCCCCCTACAACCACTAGCGGGTTGGCTGCTCCGAGAGAAACTAAAACTTGTCATTTAGAGCATCCCATCCTCCGAGGACTTTGAGAGAAATTCATCAAGTGAGGAAAAGCCCAAACCAACACCTAAAACCCAAAGTGATTGAGCATCACTGAAGAGATTGTTCCTCTGTGGAACCGACGCTTGTTACCTTTGAGGACTGTGCATCCTCCAGACGGTTAGGCGTCATGGTCTAGAGCATCCAAGAGGAATTATGGATCACCGAGTGACCAAGTCTGTGAAGGTTTGGAAGTCACCTGTGAAGACTTACCACGAGTGATTGGGCGAGGTCTGTGTGATCTTAGCTCAAGGGGAATACGGTGAGGACTGTGTGTCCTTAGGTTTAAATACCTAGCCGCTCCAACCAGACGTACAACTGCCACAGCAGTTGGAACTGGTCTACCAAATCACTGTCTTCACCAAGCTACTGGTTCTATTTCCTCAACCCTTTCATTTCCTCGTATACTTGCTGTGTACTTGATCGTTACTGTTTGAAGACTTTGATTGAAGACTTTCTCAATTTCCTCATTCCTATTTCTTAATTCACTTTGCCTTTAGCCTGCTTATCCTGTTTACACGCTACCTGTGCTCTATGTATGTTTCATTTCATCATGATGACTATGCTACTGCTTTGTTATGCATGTACCTAAGTACTTATTCCGCTGCTTGTATTTCGTTGCTTAGGAAATTTCTCAAGTAGTATTTCCTCAGTGACGAATTCATAAAAATCGCCTATTCACCCCCCTCTAGTCGATATAACGCACTTTCAATTGGTATCAGAGCAAGGTACTCCCTTATTCTGTGTGATTTTGGTTTAACCACCTGAAGTTTTAGTTATGTCGACTGCAGGCATGATCAAGGTCTCGGTTGGGTGTCCTATCTTTGATGGGACGGACCACCCCTACTGGAAGAATAAGATGCGCATGCATCTTGAGGCAATTGACAACGATCTCTGGTACATTGTGGAAAATGGCGTCCCCTCTGTCACTCCTTCTGTGAATGCTACTTATGTGAAGAGATTCAAGCAACTCGACTCTCAAGCGAAGAATATCATATGTGGCCATCTGAGCAAAGGACAGTACGGCAGAGTGAGTGCTTTGGAGTCTGCAAAGCTTATCTGGGACAGGCTGTCCAAGGTCAACAAAGGAATCTCAACTCAACGTGATTCTCGAGTTGACGTTCTTCGCAATCTCTTCAACCGCTTCAAAAGACTCGACAATGAGAATGTCCAGCAAACCTTTGATCGCCTCACTGACATTTCAAACGAGCTTCAAGCACTGGGTGCCACTGACATCACCGACCATGAGGTGGTGAAGAAATTGGCGAGGTCACTCGATTCTTCATTCGATACACTGGCACTGATGATTCAAGAACGTGGAGACTACAAGTCACTAGATCCTGCTGATATCCTTGAGAGGCTGAACACTCATGAATTCCAACAAGCTGAAAAGAGAGATCTCTACGGGCCAAGCTATGGAAGATCACGCGCACTGAAGGCCAAGGCAGTTTCCTCATCTGAAGGAGAAGATTCTGATAGCAGCCTTGGTGACCCTAAAGAACTAAGCCAGGAGCTAGCAATGCTCGTGAAGAAATTCCAGAAGTTCTCAAGGCGTGGTCGCTTTGTAAAATCTTCAAAAGGTGATGACACAAGATCTGATTCCTCATCCCGTGATTACAAGAAGAGGACTTGCCACAAATGCAAGAAACCTGGTCACTACATAACTGATTGTCCTCAGTGGGCAAAGGAATCAAAGAAGAAGAAATACAAGGATGATAGTTCAGATGACTCAAAGAAGAAGAAGAAATCTTCAAAGTCCTCATCATCAAAATCTTCAAAGTCTTCATCTCACAAGAAGAGCAGTTCCAAGAAGGCTCGGGCATTCATTGGCAAGGAAAATGGACTCTGAAGCTAAATCTGAGGAACATGAGGAAGAGGAGGCATATGAAGAGTCAGACTCTGGTGTGGCAAGCCTAGCCCTCACTACTGCTTACGTCAGCAAGTCCATCTTCAATACTGAGGAAAATGGCTTCCCCAACACTGCTGATGACGGCAACGATGACTATGCTCCCACCTATTGCTTCATGGAAAAAGGTGCCAAGGTACTCAAATATCCCTCCTCTGAATCAAGTGAGGATGAATCTGATGATAACCTCAAACCCAACTATTCTAAACTTGCTAATATTGTTGTTAAACAACAAAAAGCTTTGGAAAAGGTTCAAAATATGCTAGACAAAAGCGATGACCTGTTAGGTGAGGAAATGGATCGAACTCAAACACTGACTGATAATCTTCAGCAACTACTGTCTAAGTTTGACAACCTTCAAAGTCGTCATGATACTCTCTTAACCGATCATGAGAAGCTTTCTTATGAATTTCTTCAAAGAAAGCAAGATCTTGAGAAGCTAAGGGTGAGTCATGAAGATCTTCAGAAGGAAAATGATTCATTACTTACTCAACAGATCAGTTCCGCTCAAGAAGAATTTATTCCACCATGCTTGAAATGCATTGAACATGAAACTGCTAATTCTTCACCTGAAAGTTCAAATGCTTCTATTGCTGCAAATTCTTCAACTATCTATGTGGTCACAAATTCCTCATCTGAGGATACCACTAGTATCACTGACGAAAATGCAGGGTTGAAAGAATTGTATGTGACAGGCATGTACAAAAGCCTCAAAGGGCATCAGACTCTTTGTGATGTGCTCAAAAAGCAGATCTTGAACAGTAACCCTATGAAAGAGGGTATTGCCTTTGAGAGGAAACTCAATGCTGATGGAACCTACTGGAAACCTGAGCAGTATCCCAAAACCTCATGGGTTGCTGCGAAGGGATCTCCCATAGATCCATCCACTTTATCTGGCTTTACTTGTGAATCCTCATATTCATTTGATGAGTCATTTGACTCCAACTATAAACTGTTCGAACATCAGAATGGTGAAGTATTTGCTAGATATGTTGGAACTAACTGCAGGAATGGTCCCCCTATGAAGAAAATCTGGGTTCCCAAAAGGTGCCTTGAAAGTCTTCAGTGAATGTCCTCATGACACCACCTGTGAAGAATAGGAACCCTAGATCAAATTCTTCATATGGACCAAAGTCTTCATATGGATCCAAGTCCTCTTATGGATCAAATTCCTCACGTGGATCCAAGTCCTCATATGATCATCATCATGCTAACACTTCTGTTTTGCAGGGAAAATCTAAGAGTTATGATTATGTGCATTATTTTTCAAATCATTATGTTCATAAGTCCTCGAAGAATTTCTCTGCTTACTCATATGCCTATACTAACCCCTCTCCTGTGAAATGAAGCGCTTTGGCTTCAATGTCACCTTTCTCTTATGGAGCTCGCAGAATGATGAACTCTTTGCCACCCCTCCAGATGTGGGTGGTGAAGAAAAAGAACTAACCTCTTATGCAGGGTCAGGTCTCCAGACGAACTAAATCGTCTGAAGAATTTTCTGGAGACCTGAAATGCTTGAAAGGACACAAGCTAGTCATGAAGAAATGATTCATTCATTTCTCACGTCCTCATACTGCTATATATACATATATTGCATTAATTGATGAAATTCTGTCTAATGAATTTGATGTCATATTCTTCACTCTGAAGTATATGTGTTCGTAAGATGCACTAATTCATCTGCAGGATGATTTACCCAAAGCTACTGAGTGGGTCCTCGACAGTGGATGTACTAATCACATGACTGGTGACAAGAGCTTACTGATGAACACTCCTTTATCTCCATCACATTTGAAGCATATCACCTATGCTGACAAAGGCAAAAGCAAGGTATTGGGTCTAGGTAGGGTTGCAATCTCAAAGGATCGACACATGGACAAAGTCATGCTTGTCGAATCCCTCGGATTCAATCTCATGTCTGTCTCAATGCTTTGTGATCTTGATATGGTTGTTGTCTTTGGCAAATATCGCTGCTTTGTGCTCATGGAATCTGACAATTCCAAAGTCTTCGAAGGCTTTAGGAGAGGAGACTTGTATATTGTTGATTTCTCTGCAGGACCACAGCCTGCCACTTGTCTACTTGCAAAAGCTTCAGAAGGCTGGCTATGGCATCGACGACTGGGTCATGCTGGCATGAGGAACCTACACACGCTCGTGAAAAAAAAGCACGCCATTGGCATTGAGGGTGTCAAATTCCTCAAAGATCATCTTTGTGGGGCTTGTGAGGCTGGAAAGATGACCAGAGCCAAGCACCCCTCGAAGACTATCATGACTACCTCTCGTCCTTTTGAATTGCTTCATATGGACCTCTTTGGCCCTACTCATTATGCCACACTAACAAATGCAGCATCTCTATATGGCTTTGTCATTGTTGATGATTATTCGTGTTACACATGGGTGCATGTCATTACTTACAAAACTGAAGTGCAGGAAGTCTTCAGACGATTTTCTTCAAGGGCTTCGATGAATTTCGGTGCGAAGATCAAGCATATACGGAGTGACAATGGGACCGAGTTCAAGAATACTGGTCTTGATGACTATCTTGATGAACTTGGTATTACTCATGAGTTATCTGCCCCATACACTCCTCAGCAGAATGGAGTTGTGGAGCGCAAGAACATGACTCTTGTTGAGATGGCTCGCACCATGCTTGATGAATACAAGACACCTCGTCGCTTCTGGCCTGAGGCAATTGATGCTGCATGCCACATCATCAACAGGGTATATCTTCACAAATTCTTCAAGAAGACTTCATATGAACTCCTCACTGACAAGAAACCCAATGTGAGTTATTTCAAAGTCTTCGGTGCTAAATGTTGGATTAGAGATCCCCATCACAATTCTAAATTTGCACCGAAAGCACATGAAGGTTTTATGCTTGGTTACAGAAAGGACTCGCACACCTACAGAGTCTTCAACACCTATCACAACAAGGTTGTTGAAACTGTAGATGTGCGGTTCGATGAAACTAATGGCTCGCAAAGAGAGCACCTACCTCCTGTGCTAGATGAAATGACTCCTGAGGAATCCATCAAGCTAAAGGCTACTGAGGATTTCATACGTACTGAAGAATCTGCTGAAGAAGTCATTCCTGATCATGAAGAAAATCATGCTGGTGCATTTGAAGAAAATGGCACTGAAGAAAATGCTGAGCCAAATCAAAGTCGTCAACATGCTCATCCTTGCGTTGCAAATGAAGTACAGAACGAGAGAATCATCAACGACATCAACGCACCAGGTCCTCTCACTCGCTCAAAAGCTTCACATTTGTCTAACTTTTGTGGGCATTTTGCTTTCGTCTCTATCATAGAGCCCACCAAAGTTGATGAGGCATTTCTGGAGCCTGAATGGATTCAAGCGATGCAAGAGGAATTACATCAATTCGAGTTGAACAATGTGTGGGAGCTTGTCAAGCGACCAGACCCATGCAAACACAATATCATCGGCACCAAATGGATCTACCTCAACAAGCAAGATGAAAATGGCCTAGTGGTGAGGAACAAGGCTCGTCTTGTAGCTCAAGGCTACACACAGGTTGAAGGAATTGATTTCGATGAAACTTTTGCACCTGTTGCTAGACTTGAGGCTATTCGCATATTGCTTGCTTATGCTAACCATCATAATATCATCTTATATCAAATGGATGTGAAAAGTGCATTCCTCAATGGTAAGCTTGAGGAAGAAGTATATGTTGCTTAACCCCCAGGTTTTGAAGATCCTAAGCATCCTGATCAAGTCTTCAGACTCAATAAGGCCCTCTATGGCCTTAAGCAGGCCCCTCGGGCGTGGTATGATACACTGAAGGAATTCCTCATGAAGAAAGTCTTCAAACCCGATTCACTCGACCCAACTCTTTTCACCAAAACATATGATGATGAATTATTCGTGTGCCAAATATATGTTGATGATATTATCTTTGATTGTACCAACCAACATTACAGTGATGAATTTGCTTATATGACGAGTGAGGAATATCAAATGTCCATGATGGAAGAATTGAAATTCTTCTTAGATCTTCAAATTCGTCAACAACGCAATGGCATCTTCATTTCTCAAGAGAAATACCTCAAGGACGTTCTGAGGAAATTCGGTATGCAAGATTGCAAAGGCGTCAAAATCCCTATGCCCACAAATGCTATCTATGCATGATGAAAATGGTATAGACTTCGATCAAAAGGTATACCGCTCCATGATTGGCTCTTTATTGTACCTATGTGCATCTAGGCCAGATATTATGCTTAGTGTTTGCATGTGTGCCCGTTTTCAAGCTACACCGAAGGAATCACACCATAAGGCTGTGAAACATATTCTTCGATATCTAGCTCACACTCCAACACTTGGATTATGGTATCCCAAGGGCTCGGCTTTTGATCTCATTGGATATTCTGACTCTGACTATGCTGATGATCGAGTGGATCGCAAGTCAACATCAGACACATGCCATTTCCTCGGACGATCTTTAGTATGTTGGTCCTCGAAGAAGCAGAACTGCGTATCACTCTCTACTGCTGAAGTTGAGTACATTGCTGCTGGTTCTTGTTGTGCTCAATTGCTGTGGATGAAGCAAACCCTCAAGGACTATGGCATCAACATGAAGAATGTGCCACTCTACTGCGACAACGAGAGTGCCATCAAGATTGCTCATAACCCAGTTCAGCACTCGAAGACAAAGCACATCCAGATTCATCATCATTTTCTTCGAGATCATGTGTTGAAGAGCGACATCTCTATTGATCACGTGAAGACTGAAGAACAGCTAGCGGATATCTTCACCAAGCCCTTGGATGAGAAGAGATTTAGCAAGTTGCGGTGTGAGCTAAATATCTTAGAATCTTTGAATGTTCTTTGAAAGGACACACATCCTAACACTTATGCAAAATTGATGACTTAGATGTGCAACACACGAAGTAAAGTTTTTCTTCAATCAATGAAGACTAACCCTCTAAGTGTGAAGAAATTAATGAAAAATTTGATTCTCAGAGCCCTACTACAATTGTACGCGGTGTCTGAAATCATCATTCTTATACGGTGGGACACGCCACCAACAAAAGTTTAAAATCTTCAAAATTGAGTTTTTCTTCATTTTGCAAATTCTTCAATTTTCAAATTCTTCAACTTGCAAAGTCTTCAAAATTTTCGACTGGTATTCTTCATTGACTGTATACATATATATTTGAGTTTTTCATGTCCTCAACAGCATTCACTTATTGCCAATTCTTCAAGTTGACTTTTTCCTCTAAGTGAATGTGATCGGACCCTTTCCCCCTCTATGCTAAACTCAACCCAGTCTATTCACAAATTCTTCATGTGCGTTCTATTTGAAACCCGTTCAAAGTCTTCACTGTGTCCTTGACAACTGAAGAATTTGTGAACGAAACGTTAAAATTTTCATATCTAAATTTTCGGCTTTTGCTGCTCAAACCGTTCCGCATCCTACGATAAGATTAATCTATTCACCCACGATCTACCACGATCTCCACCTCTCTATACGTGGGTGACATATGTCGCTAGGATGGCAAGGGTCAGGGGCATGTTCGTCCAAAAATTTCGGACGGGCAGTTTTTCACCTCGGCTATAAATACCGCTCGCCCTCCTCAGACCTCATTTACTCCGCTCGAACGCACTCCCCTCACTCGAGCTCTCTGACCTAGCGCCGCCGCTACTCTCCATCGTTGCTACTTCTTGAGCTTGCGTTGGTTTTTCCCTTGAAGAGGAAAGGGTGATGCAGCAAAGTAGAGTAAGTATTTCCCTCAGTTTTGAGAACCAAGGTATCAATCCAGTAGGAGACAACACGGAAGTCACCGAATACCTGCACAAACAAACACCAAACTTGCACCCAACGCGATAAAGGGGTTGTCAATCCCTTCACGGTTATTTGCAAAAGAAAGATCTGATAGAGATAGATAAAACTAAACAAAAGATAAAGTAAATATTTTTACGTTTTTTGGTTTATAGATCTGAAAATAAAAGATTGCAAAATAGTAGATCGGAAAGTAATATGATGGAAAATAGACCCGGGGGCCATAGGTTTCACTAGAGGCTTCTCTCAAGATAGAAAATAATACGGTGGGTGAACAAATTACTGCCGAGCAATTGATAGAAAAGCGCAAAGTTATGACGATATCTAAGGCAATGATCATGAATATAGGCATCACGTCCGTTTCAAGTAGACCGAAACGATTTTGCATCTACTACTATTACTCCACACATCGACCGACTCCTGCCTGCATCTAGAGTATTAAGTTCATGAAGAACAGAGTAACGCATTAAGAAAGATGACATGATGTAGAGGAATTAACTCAAGCAATATGATGAAAACCCCATCTTTTTATCCTCGATGGCAACAATACAATACGTGCCTTGCTGCCCCTACTGTCACTGGGAAAGGACACCACAAGATTGAACCCAAAGCTAAGCACTTCTCCCATTGCAAGAAAAACCAATCTAGTTGGCCAAACCAAATCGATAGTTTGAAGAGACTTGCAAAGATATCAAATCATGCATAAAAGAATTCAGAGAAGATTCAAATAATATTCATAGATAAGCTGATCATAAATCCACAATTCGTTGGATCTCGGCAAACACACCGCAAAAAAGTATTACATCGAATAGATCTCCAAGAACATCGAGGAGAACGTTGTATTGAGAATCAAAGAGAGAAGAAGCCATCGAGCTACTAGCTATGGACCCGTAGGTCTGAGGTAAACTACTCACGCTTCATCCAGAGGGCAATGGTGTTGATGTAGAAGCCCTCCGTGATCGAATCCCCCTCCGACACGACGCCGGAAAAGGCCCCTAGATGGGATCTCACGGGTACAGAAGGTTGCGGCGGCAGAAAATTATTTTCGTGGATGCCTCTGGTGGTTTGGGCATATAAGAGTATATATAGGCGAAAGAATTAGGTCAGGAGATGCACGAGGGGCCCACAAGGGTGGGGGGCGCGTCCTACCCCCTGGGCGCGCCCTCCGTCCTTGTGGCCGCCTCGTGGCTTCCCTGACTTGCACTCCAAGTCCTCTGGTTCTTTTGGTCCAAGAAAGATCATCGCGAAAGTTTTATTCCGTTTGGACTCTGTTTGGTATTCCTTTTCTGCGAAACTCAAAAACAGGGAAAAAAAAGGAACTGGCACTGGGCTCTAGGTTAATAGGTTAGTCCCAAAAATAATATAAAATAGCATATTAATGCATATAAAACATCCAAAATAGATAATATAATAGCATGGAACAATTAAAAATTATAGATACGTTGGAGACGTATCAAGCATCCCCAAGCTTAATTCCTGCTCGTCCTTGAGTAGGTAAATGATAAAAACATAATTTTTGATGTGAAATGCTACCTAACATATTTATCCATGTAATTTCTTTATTGTGGCATTAATGTTCAGATCCATATGATTCAAAACAAAAGTTTAATATTGACATAAAAACAATAATACTTCAAGCATACTAACAAGATAATTATTTCTTCTCAAAATAACATGGCCAAAGAAAGCTTATCCCTATAAAATCATATAGTCTGGCTATGCTCCATCTTCATCACACAAAATACTCAAATCATTCACAACCCCGGTTTTAGCCAAGCAATTGTTTCATACTTTAGTATTCTCAAACTTTTTCAACTTTCACACAATACATGAGCGTGAGCCATGGATATAGCACTATAGGTGGAATAGAAGGTGGTTGTGGAGAAGACAAAAAGAGGGAGATAGTCTCACATCAACTAGGCATATCAATGGGCTATGGAGATGCCCATCAATAGATATCAATGTGAGTGAGTAGGGATTGCCATGCAATGGATGCACTAGAGCTATAAGTTTATGAAAGCTCAAAAAGAAAACTAAGTGGGTGTGCATCCAACTTGCTTGCTCATGAAGACCTAGGGCAATTTGAGGAAGCCCATCGTTGGAATATACAAGCCAAGTTCTATAATGAAAAATTCCCACTAGTATATGAAAGTGACAACATAGGAGACTCTCTATCATGAAGATCATGATGCTACTTTGAAGCACAAGTATGGAAAAAGGATAGTAACATTGCCCCTTCTCTCTTTTTCTCTCATTTTTTTTCTTCTTTTTCTTTCTTTTTTTTCTTTTTCTCCTTTTTTTTCTTTCTTTCTTTTTTTTCTTTCTTTCTTTTTTTCTTTTTTTTTTATTTTTTTTTTGTTTTATTTCCTCACATGGGACAATGCTTTAATAATGAAAATCATCATACTTCTATTTACTTACAACTCAAAAATTACAACTCGATACTAGAACAAAATATGACTCTGTATGAATCCCTCCAGCGGTGTACCGGGATGTGCAATGAATCAAGAGTGACATGTATGAAAGAATTATGAACGGTGGCTTTGCCACAAATACGATGTCAACTACATGATCATGCAAAGCAATATGACAATGATGATGCGTGTCATAATAAATGGAACGGTGGAAAGTTGCATGGCAATATATCTCGGAATGGCTATGGAAATGCCATAATAGGTAGGTATGGTGGCTGTTTTGAGGAAGGTATATGGTGGGTTTATGGTACCGGCAAAAATTGCGCGGCACTAGAGAGGCTAGCAAAGGTGGAAGGGTGAGAGTGCGTATAATCCATGGACTCAACATTAGTCATAAAGAACTCACATACTTATTGCAAAAATCTATTAGTCATCGAAACAAAGTACTAGACGCATGCTCCTAGGGGAAGGGTTGGTAGGAGTTAACCATCGCGTGATCCCGACCTCCACACAAAGGATGACAATAAAAAAATATCTCATGCTACGACTTCGTTACATAACGGTTCACCATACGTGCATGCTACGGGACTCACAAACCTTAACACAAGTATTTATCAAATTCACAACTACTCACTAGCATGACTCTAATATCACCATCTTCATATCTCAAAACAATCATAAGGAATCAAACTTCTCATAGTATTCAATGCACTTTATATGAAAGTTTTTATTATATCCCTCTTGGATGCCTATCATATTAGGACTAAATTTATAACCAAAGCAAATTACCATGCTATTTTAAAGACTCTCAAAATAATATAAGTGAAGCATGAGAGTTCATCAATTTCTATAAAATAAAGCCACCACCGTGCTCTAAAAAGATATAAGTGAAGCACTAGAGCAAAATTGCCTCGCTCAAAAGATATAAGTGAAGCACAAAGAGTATTCTAATAAATCATGATTCATGCATGTCTCTCTAAAAAGGTGTGTACAGCAAGGATGATTGTGGCAAACTAAAAGGCAAAGACTCAAATCATACAAGACGCTCCAAGCAAAACACATATCATATGGTGAATAAAAATATAGCCTCAAGTAAAGTTACCGATAGATGAAGATGAAGGAGGGGGTGCCTTCCGGGCATCCCCAAGCTTAGGATCTTGGTTGTCCTTGAATATTACCTTGGGGTGCCTTGGGCATCCCCAAGCTTAGGCTCTTGCCACTCTTTATTCCATAGTCCATCAAATCCTTACCCAAAACTTGAAAACTTCACAACACAAAACTCAACAGAAAATCTCATAAGCTCCGTTAGTATAAGAAAATAAATCACCACTTTTGGTACTGTTGTGAACTCATTATTTATTTATATTGGTGTAATATCTAATGTATTCCAACTTTTCCATGGTTCATACCCCCCGATATTACCCATAGATTCATCAAAATAAGCAAACAACACAAAGAAAACAGAATGTGTCAAAAACAGACCAGTCTGCGAAGATTCGAATTGTTCTAATACTTAGGTAACCCCAAAAATTCTGTAAAATTAGGACAACATATGAAATTTGTATATAAATCTCGTATCAAAAATTAAGGGTTTTTAGACGCTCCATTGAATTATTAAAATTCTGGGACTTGACACAGAAGTTTCTGTTTTTCAGCAAGATCAAATCAAATATCACCGTAAGCTATCCCAAAGGTCTTACTTGGCACAAACACTAATTAAAACATAAAACCACATCTAACCAGAGGCTAGATGAATTATTTATTGCAAAACAGAACCTAAAAAGCAAAAACAAAAATAAAATTGGGTTGCCTCCCAACAAGCGCTATTGTTTAACGCCCTTAGCTAGGCATAAAAACAAGAATAGATCTAAGTATTGTCATCTTTAGTATTTTGAAAGCAAAGGGAGAATTTCTTATCCATAGCATTTATCTTTCTATTTTGTGAAAGCACGTGGCCATTAATAGTAGAAGAAAGATTAAGCACACTACGAAAATTCGCATCTAAACTAGCTTTCATCTCTTTGATTTTTTCATTTTGATAAAAGCACATAAGAGTAGTTGATTCAACATTTTCTCCTTTGGGGTGCCCAAATATAGTTTTCATCTTTTCATAAGTATCGATGGCATCCCCTTCAAGAAAGCCATTTTCAAATATAGAATCCAAAACTTGCTTAAAAGAAAGAGGTAAACCGAAATAAAAGCTCTTTAAGTATATCTCAATCTGATATTGGGGCACATAGCTAGCGCGAATCCTTAATAACCTATACCAAGCATCTTTCAAAGATTCATCAAGCAAATAACAAAAAATCCCAGGATCATCTTCATCAAGATTGTCAAAATTTTCCTTAACAACCCCGGTAAGCCTTTCCGTAGCATCATTATTTATGAGCTTAGAAAGGACAGAGGGGCTATCCAAAGCATTAAGATTCGGAAAGGAACCATTAGCCCCTTTTGAGTCGGCCATAATGGTAGAGAGATGGAATAAGTAAACACGAGAGGAAAAGCAAAGAGAGAGGCGAAGAAAAGGCAAACTTTTCGAAAATCATTTTAGAAGTGGGGGAGAGGAAAACGAGAGGCGAATGGCAAATAATGTAATCCGAGAGATAACAGTTTATGATGGGTACTTGGTATGTCTTGACTTGGTGTAGATCTCCCCGGCAACGGCGCCAGAAATTCTTCCTGCTACTTCTTGAGCTTGTGTTGGTTTTTCCCTTGAAGAGGAAAGGGTGATGCAGCAAAGTAGAGTAAGTATTCCCCTCAGTTTTGAGAACCAAGGTATCAATCCAGTAGGAGACAACACGCAAGTCACCGAATACCTACACAAACAAACACCAAACTTGCACCCAACGCGATAAAGGGGTTGTCAATCCCTTCACGGTTATTTATAAAAGTGAGATCTGATAGAGATAGATAAAACTAAACAAAAGATAAAGTAAATATTTTTGGGTTTTTTGGTTTATAGATCTGAAAATAAAAGATTGCAAAATAGTAGATCGGAAAGTAATATGATGGAAAATAGACTAGGGGGCCATAGGTTTCACTAGAGACTTCTCTCAAGATAGAAAATAATACGGTGGGTGAACAAATTACTGCCGAGCAATTGATAGAAAAGCGCAAAGTTATGATGATATCTAAGGCAATGATCATGAATATAGGCATCATGTCCGTGTCAAGTAGACCGAAACAATTCTGCATCTACTACTATTACTCCACACATTGACCGACTCCTGCCTGCATCTAGAGTATTAAGTTCATGAAGAACAGAGTAACGCATTAAGAAAGATGACATGATATAGAGGAATTAACTCAAGCAATATGATGAAAAACCCATCTTTTTATCCTCGATGGCAACAATACAATACGTGCCTTGCTGCCCCTACTGTCACTAGGAAAGGACACCGCAAGATTGAACCCAAAGCTAAGCACTTCTCCCATTGCAAGAAAAACTAGTCTAGTTGGCCAAACCAAATCGATAGTTCGAAGAGACTTGCAAAGATATCAAATCATGCATAAAAGAATTCAGAGAAGATTCAAATAATATTCATAGATAAGCTGATCATAAATCCACAATTCATCAGATCTCGGCAAACACACCGCAAAAAAGTATTACATCGAATAGATCTCCAAGAACATCAAGGAGAACGTGGTATTGAGAATCAAAGAGAGAGAAGAAGCCATCGAGCTACTAGCTATGGACCCGTAGGTCTGAGGTAAACTACTCACGCTTCATCGGGAGGGCAATGGTGTTGATGTAGAAGCCCTCCGTGATCGAATCCCCCTCCGGCAGGACGCCGAAAAAGGCCCCTAGATGGGATCTCACGGGTACAAAAGGTTGCGGCGGTGGAAAAGTAGTTTCGTTGATGCCTCTGGTGGTTTGGGCATATAAGAGTATATATAGGCGAAAGAATTAGGTCAGAAGACGCACGAGGGGCCCACAAGGGTGGGGGGCGCGCCCTTCGTCCTTGTGGCCGCCTCGTGGCTTCCCTGACTTGCACTCCAAGTCCTCTGGTTTCCTTTTGGTCCAAGAAAGATCATCGCAAAAGTTTTATTCCGTTTGGACTCCGTTTGGTATTCCTTTTCTGCAAAACTCAAAAACAGGGAAAAACAGGAACTGGCACTGGCCTCTAGGTTAATAGGTTAGTCCCAAAAATAATATAAAATAGCATATTAATGCATATAAAACATCCAAAACAGATAATATAATAGCATGGAACAATCAAAAATTATAGATACGTTGGAGACGTATCAATCGTCGCCGGTGAGGAAGAGCTTCACTGCCTTGACCTCGTCGTCGTCGTACTCGCGCCGGCCGCGGAAATCTTCACTCCACCGCCGCCGTAGCTGTCTCTCAGCGCCTAGTTAGGGCGTGGGAGATCTGAACGGACGAACTTCTCCACTTCCACTTCCAGTTCGTCGTGTTCTTCGTCTAGGGTAATTAAAATCTGATTTTACTGCCCTACTTTGATTCTGATGATTTCACAAAATCTTCAAAAGGTGTTTATTCTTCAACTTCCGCATCCTTAAACACCAAGTTGCATCTGTTCTTGATTTGTTTCTCTAAGCTATGTTTTTCTTCAAGATTCCTCAATTGTGTGGATTTTCTAATCTATACAACTCTGGAACCTAAGTCAAGAACGCTTAGTGAAATTCCTCAAGACTCCCCTGGTCAAATTCCTCAAACTTGATTTCTTTTGAAAAAATTCTGAGAACGCATATGACCTCTCCAAATTCTTCGCACCTATACTCTGTTCACAAGTACAAAATGTCTGCTGCTGAATCACTAGGTTCTCATCAACTTAACTCATTTGCAGCATTCCTCGAAGATAAGTTGCACACTTCCTCAGGAACATCCATTGTTCAAAATCCTCAAGTGAAGAAAATGGCTGATGGGAAGAGACCTCAGAAGGGAGGAAAGAGGCCAGAAACTAATACAGCTTTTGAAATCCCTGAAGACATCTATGATGAATATTGTACTCCTGATGAAGCAACTCATGGCAAGAAAACAAAAATCATCGCAAAGTGCGCATACAGAGGATTGAGAGGAGATGGGCAAGGGAATGGAGGGAATATCGCTATGTCACTCCTAAGTACATGAAGAAATTCGATGTTAACCCTCCATGTCCAAGACCTCCATTGGCACCAGGCCAAGAAGCAGATCCCTCAAGCATCAGGCGTGGTGAGGAATTTCCCAAAGAATGGGCTAAGCGTCAAGCCAAATTGGCTAAATTGACAAAAGAAGCAGTGAAGAAATTCAATGAAGATTCTGCTGCTGCTGCTGCTGCTGAGGACTCTGCCAGTAAGACTAAAAAGGCCATGCCGAAGAAATCTGCTGTGAAGCCAAGTTCCTCAACAGCAATGCCCTCACGGCCAAGTTCCTCAAAGCCCTCTAAGAAAATTCCTCAGGCAACTTCTTCAAGGGCTGTGCCAATTCCCTCAGTTGCTGCTGCTAAGTCCTCAACACCAGTGCATCTTGCCATGTGCCAACGGACTACAGGAATCTCTATTGCCTCAGGAGCAACTACAAGTTCCTCAGCTCCGCCACAATCTTCAACTGGTCCAATCTTGCTGAAGAAAAAGGCCACTGCTGGATGAGGCCCAAGGCCAAGTCCTCACAAGAAGCAAGTTGCCTTCCAAGTTCCGTCTGATGACGATGAAGCTGATGATGAAGAACTTGCTGAGATCATCAAAGACAGGTAAGAAAAGGCCGCTAGAGCCAAAGGCAGTGCTGTGCCACTCATGCTGGATCCTAAAAGGATCCTTGATTTCATCGATCTATGGCACAAGGATCCAAATACTCCTTTGCCTGAATTGAACCTCACTCCTGGCCAGAGCCACATGTTGACGGCCTTCATAGCCGAAGAAAAATGGAAATTTGAGAAGGCCAGGCAAGTCAAGAAAGCTCAATACAAGAAGGAGCGCTTTCTGAAGAAGCATGTTGTGAATATGACTCCTGAAGAACTTGTGAATCTGCAAAAGGAGATCAAAGCTCTCAGCGATGAATTTGACGCACATCGTGCAGATTGGCTAGGTGCCAAAGTCAGATTTGTCAGAATGGCCAAGGGGTTCAACCCAAATGTTGTAGCTCCATCGCAACAACAAATTCCTCAGGCTGATGTATCTGCTTAGCCTACTGAAGAGAATGCTAGCACAGCTGATGAAAATCAGACTGTTGAAGAAACGAAAAGTACCAAGGCTACTGAAGAAATTCCAGCTCCTGAAGAAAATGCCAGGGCAACCTCCAATGTTGTGCCTGAAGAACAACTCAGGTCAGCTGAAGCAAATGAAGCTGCACCTGAAGAATCTGAACAAGCCAGGGCAACTGCATCAGTTGTGCCTGAAGAAACTGCACCACTTTCATCTGCTCCTCCTGCAAAGTCATCACAGATGAAAGATATCCACCTTCCTTCTGCATCAGAAGGGAAGAAGACCAAAGCTACAGAGAAGGCAACTATGAAGAAAAGGAAAGCATCAGAAACTGCAGAGTCTTCAGCTCCCAAGAAAGTGAAGACTTTGCAAAGCTCGTACACCAACCCCATTGATGCTATTCCTATCTCAAGCATGCCATCAAAGGAAATTGTTCCCTTTGGTGAGAAATATGTCATTCCAGATGACAGTGATGAAGCAAATCCTTCTGCTGCTATTTCAGAGCAGTTGGATGAAGAAATTGAAGTAGATGATATCCCTTCAACCCCACTGGTATCATCGCCCATGCCTCAGTTCATAGCTGAAGAGGCAGGCATTGAAGAAATTGATGAAGAAGATGAGGATGTGGACATTGGGTCTACTACACCAGTTCTCAGTGATGATTATTGGGAAAGACATCATCCAAATTCACCATTGACCACTCCTCTGCAACAAATTCCTCAGTCCCCTGTGCAGACTGAAGAAATTCATACGGGCTCTGAAGGACATCAATCTTCCCTTCATTCTATTCCAGAAGAAGTTCCAGCTACTAATGCTAAAGAAATGGAGACCAAGACTACTGCTGATGAAATTGCTACGGAAATTCCTCAGTCTATGGCTCCAGAGGTTGTGCGCCAAGAGGCTGTGAAGACTTCAACTGTAAATCTTCAACCCAAGCCACAAAATCCTCATACCAACAAACAGAAATTCAACGCTGATGATTTCTTTGCTGAGCATCATTTCTTCACGGATTACAATCCCTATGACTCTGCTAGACTACGACGCAAGTGCTTCTGGACAGCAAGTCAAATGAATTTTTATTCTTCTCTCCTGTTTGGTAAGAACAAGGTATTTGACCACGAGCAAATTCCTCATGTGGATATGGAGTCGCTTCCTTGCTTCCATCCAGTCCTCAGTGTTCTTCATGACGCTGGGCTGCTTAACTTCTGCACTGACATCTGCGACTGGAATGAAGAACTCATTCTTCAATTCTACGCCACACTGCATATCACTGGAAATGTTAAAGATGTGAATTCATGGGTGCTAGACTGGATGACCGAAAATACTTATTACAAAGCACCGGCCTCTGAATTGCTTCACGCCGTTCCAGTTAGTCCTCCGATTGAAGGCGCAAGACTCATGTATGCTGAACCTGAACTCTCAAATCACTTGATGCAAGTGCTGATGAAGCCTTTGAAGGCTGGCCAAGCTCCAAGGACCACCTTCCTTGTGAAAGAATTGCTCTATGTACCAAGGACTGTGTATCGCATATTGACCAAAACCCTCAGTCCAATCAAGGGCCACAACTCTGATGAAGAAGAGGTTGTTGGCATCATGAAGAATCTGCTGTTCAACATGATACATGGCATTCCCATTAACTACCATGATTTCTTCATGAGAACTTTGGTCAATGCTGCTCTGTCACCTTTTGAGTTGAAGCCTTATGCTCCCTGGATCATGAAATTCATCATATCAAGGTCTTCAATTCATTATCAGGCTGACTTCCAGAATCATCTTAGCTATTTGCCACCTATTGAAGTCCTCAAGCAGACTATTTCCTCAGCTGATGAGAAGGGCAAGGCCGCTGTTATAGATGAAGGCACTCGTCCATTGGATGGACAGTTTCGCAAAGCTGCATCCTATTCCACCAATGATGACTCTGCAACACAAGATTCTGCCGCCAAAGCTTCAAAACAAAATCCTCAAGCCACAGCTCCGCGTGTGATTACTGATCGTGAACTTCTCCTTAGTCTTCATCAGAAAGTTGATCGAAATCACAAGTGGGTCAAGTGTCAGTTTGGTGCAATTCTTCAGAACATGACAGTCACTCAAAATACTGTGAAGAAGAATCACTACTATATGCATGAAGTCTTTGACCGCACTTGGGCTATTCTGTCGAATCTCTACAGTGATGAAAATCTCAAGGAGATGGGATTTCAACAGGACTTTGACTGCTCTCAGGCACCTTCGAAGAAATTCAAGAAGGTCAAAGTTCCTCAGCTTGTTGCCAGTACATATTCTTCATCGCGCGAGACGGATGAAGCTGAAGATTTGAACGACACTGCGGCAGGCCCTACATCAACGGACGACCCCAACAACGCTGGCGCTCCTCCATCAACATCATGATGATATTCTTCAGGAGCGTTAGTCCTCATTTTTCGTCCCTTTTGGTCATTCGATGACAAAGGGGGAGAAATTTGAGTTAGTCTTCAAGCGGGTCTTATATATGGGCTATTTTTCTGTTAAGTTACAACTCTTGCTCTTCTGAAGTGTTTGTTGGTTGAGTTGTAAACTTAAGTCCTATGGTGGTCTGATACTTTTGAACTGCTTTCTGCATGCTTATTTCCTCAAGTACCTTAATGCACGCATGTTGAATTTCGTCAGACACCATATTTCATCATGCATGTCAAATTCTTCATATCATATATTAAATGTGTGTATGAATTACAAGATATAGGGGGAGATCTCCATGATATTACTCTACAATGTGCATTTGCAATCCAAAGCAAATTCCTCAAATATGCACATCTTCAGGGGGAGTTCTTCTATATCTTGCAATCAAATTCCTCAATATCAGTATTTACACTTCATATGTTTATCCCCGTTGAAAACTTAACCTATTTGTCATCAATCACCAAAAAGGGGGAGATTGTAAGTATATCTAGTGCCCCTTAGTGATTTTAGTGTATTGAAGACTTATAGGTTAAGGGACTAATGTGTTTGTGAGTGTACACAGGTTCTATAAGTCTATGAGGAGTTTGATATTTACGAAGAAAGTCGACCCCTAAAAATGAATGTCTTCAGTTGAAGACTTTGGTTTTCTTGAAGACTTTGAAAATGAGGAAATTGGTGTGACCTTGAAGACTTTGATATTGATGCGAGGATTATGAACCGTGAAGACTTTTGTTTTCATACTTTTGTTGTCCCTTTCTTGAGTCATAGGAAACACCGTGCTGTTAAAGGGGGTTGAGGTAAAACTAAGGAAAAGTTTCCAAGTGATGCTCAACTCAAATCCTACACCTACCCAATCCTTTCGAGTGAAGCCATTGGAAATCTCATATAGTTCAGTCAAGTTCTTCAGTGACAGAGACGAAGTTCTTCTGTTCTCTGAGGAATTTGTTCTGACTGAGGAGTTAGAAATTCGCCAGTGTGGATTGCCTATAATTGAGGAACATGATAGCCCTGAGGAATTTGAGAGCTCAAACTTCTGACCGTTCCTGTGCTATGCGCCAGCTGTCCAAAATATCCTATCCACCTAACGGTCATATCATTGAAGGGCATTTATGTCTTATCATGTCGGGTTGCTCCCCGGCTACAAATAGCCGCCCCCTACAACCACTAGCTGGTTGGCTGCTCCGAGAGAAACTAAAACTTGTCATTTAGAGCATCCCATCCTCTGAGGACTTTGAGAGAAATTCATCAAGTGAGGAAAAACCCAAACCCAATACCTAAAACCCAAAGTGATTGAGCATCACTGAAGAGATTGTTCCTGTGTGGAACCGACGCTTGTTACCTTTGAGGACTGTGCATCCTCCAGACGGTTAGGTGTCATGGTCTAGAGCATCCAAGAGGAATTGTGGATCGCCGAGTGACCAAGTCTGTGAAGGTTTGGAAGTCACCTGTGAAGACTTACCACGAGTGATTGAGCGAGGTCTGTGTGATCTTAGCTCAAGGAGAATACGGTGAGGACTGTGTGTCCGGGACTGTGTGTCCTCAGGTTTAAATACCTAGCCGCTCCAACCAGACGTACAACTGTCACAGCAGTTGGAACTGGTCTACCAAATCACTGTCTTCACCAAGCTACTGGTTCTATTTCCTCAACCCTTTCATTTCCTCGCATATAATTGCTGTGTACTTGATCGTTACTGTTTGAAGACTTTGATTGAAGACTTTCTCAATTTCCTCATTCCTATTTCTTCAGTCACTTTGCCTTCAGCCTGCTTATCCTGTTTACATGCTACCTGTGCTCTATGTATGTTTCATTTCATCATGATGACTATGCTACTGCTTTGTTATGCATGTACCTGAGTACTTATTCCACTGCTTGTAGTTCGTTGCTTAGGAAATTCCTCAAGTAGTATTTCCTCAGTGACGAATTCATAAAACTCGCCTATTCATCCCCCCTCTAGTCGATATAACGCACTTTCACCTTGGCAGTGCAAAATCGTCTATCTATGCAGTTGATGGACGTTGTGACCGCATATCTTTACGGGTCACTAGATTCGGACATATATATGAAGGTTCCTGATGGAATCTCTGTCCCGAATAAAAGTGCAAAACGCAACATTTATTGTGTAAAGTTGAATAAGTCATTATATGGCTTAAGGCAGTCGGGACGGATGTGGTACAACCAACTCAGTGAGTTCCTTCTTCAGAAAGGTTACTCCAATAGTGCTGATTGCCCATGTGTTTTCATCAAGAAGTCCTCTACATGATTTTGCATCATTTCTGTGTACGTTGATGATCTTAACATCATCGGCAGCACACCAGACATTGATGAAGCACACAATCACCTAAAGATGGAATTTGAGATGAAGGATTTAGGTAAAAACAAATTTTGCTTAGGCATACAACTTGAGCACCTTCCCTCAGGAATCATGGTACACCAATCTGCCTATATCCAGAAAATATTGAAGAAATTCAATATGGACAAATCCTATCCATCTAAAACTCCCATGGTGGTTCGATCTCTAGACGTGGAGAAAGATCCGTTCAGACCAAGGGATGATGGAGAAGAGGTGTTGGGACCTGAAGTTCCATACCTCAGTGCCGTTGGAGCGCTTATGTATCTTGCAAATTGCACAAGACCTGATATTGCATTTGCATGAATCTACTTGCTAGACATAGCGCAGCTCCCACCAAACGTCATTGGTCTGGAGTGAAGAATACCTTTCGATATCTCCAAGGCACAAAGGATCTTGGTCTATTTTTTCAGTTCCAGAAAAATCAGGACTCCGATATGATTGGATATGCAGATGCCGACTATTTGTCTGATCCCCATAATGCCAGATCACAGACCAGCTTCGTGTTCCTACATGGTGGTACTGCTATATCATGGAAGTCTTCGAAACAGACTCTGGTGGCAACTTCTACCAATCATTCTGAAATAATTTCATTATTTGAAGCAACATGTGAATGTGTATGGCTTCGCAGAATGATAAACCACATACAACAGTCATGTGGAATTGATTCGATAGAATCACCTACCATTATCTATGAAGATAATGCGGCCTGTGTTTCACAGATGCAAACGGGATACATCAAGAGTAATATCACCAAGCATATTTCTCCTAAATGGTTTTCCCCCCATAATCTTCAGAAAAGCGGGGAAATAAACATTCTGCAAGTCAAATCATGCGACAACCTTGCTGATTTATTTACCAAGTCTCTACCAAATTCAACATTCCAGAAATATGTTCATGGAATTGGTATGCGACGACTTAGGGACTTGCAGGTGTCAGGGGGAGTCTCTTCTTGAGATATCCTTATTTGAATGACATCACATTATGCTATCTCTTTGTGAGTTTATGTTTCAGGATCTCATCAAAGATTTTATGAAGAACTTTTGAAGGAGAATCTTTTGAGATGATAGAGCTTCCCGGACAATCGTGAAGATGATTCTACATGGTCAAGCATAGATTAGGGGGAGTGTTAAAACTAATTATGTAATTAGGGGAAAATCTCCCCTTGCCCAACCGTCCTGCGGTTGTTCCCGCAACGGACGCCTCCCTTCAATTCCCTGGAACCGACGCCCCCTAGCGATGGATCGTCGTGTCTCTTCGGGACGTATAAAAGGGGCCTGTAACCATCGATCAAGACAGTCGATCACTTTTGATTCGAAACACATCCCATTGGGATTTTGCCTATATAGAAAGAGCACATGAATGCATGCAGGAATCTTACACATCATGCTGACATCATCATACTAATTGCTTCTTTCAGTTTTTGAAATGATTTATCTCACAAACCGTTAATCCAATTAGTGATCCGTTTTTACTGGTGACTTCGTCTTCGACGAGGGCTTTGAAACAAGATCCCATGTTGTCATGTTTTAAAGATTTTTTTTGCCGCCTCTAGTTGCCAGAATATGTCAACATAGTTAGCGATGCTAATCGTGAACAATTGCCACAATAATTATATATGGTTGCCACATAATAGGTTGGCATATTTTTAGATGTTGTAATGTTTATGAAGGGTATATAGAGAAAATTCAAGTGTTAATAATAGGGAAAAATAGACATTAACCCACATAAATACCATGAAGCAAGTTTTCCAGTGGTATATACTGACGTTCAACAACCTGACAACTAAGTGTCTCATAATCTGACAACTAAGTGATAGTAATCGGGCAACTATTGACCAAAAAAATAAGATGTCGAAACATGTTGACATTTAATCTAGTTTTAAAGATCTCGTCGTGAGGAAGCTAACAGTAAAAGGGGATCGTCACTTGAATTAACGGTCTGGGAGATAAAACTTTTTAAAATTCAAATTTAGGAGAATCTTTGCTGATGTCATGTGATTTGGATATATGCATGCATGCATGAGAGAGAGAGAAAGAGAGAGAGAGGAGGGGAGTCACCGCTTGGGAAATCCTTCATGCGGCGATCAAAGATTTGTGCATAATTTATAGCGCTATAATGTTTGCCCTGGAAAAAATAAACTATTGTGTATCGCTTAATCAGAATGTCATTATATAGTTTAACTTTCTGCTAATATGAAGGCAGGCAGATGGGCATCGCATCATCTCAAGACTGCAAAACCGGCCAGATGTGTTGTGTTGGCCCTGCGGGCTATCCTTTGACAACGTACTGCACGAGGGTAAATCAACTGGTCTGCATTTTCATCAACGGATATAGTAATTGTATGGTGCTAAATCAATGTACGGCTGTGCAAGTTCTATTGGACCTGTAAACAGGGGCGGAGCTTCGTTGAGGCCGACCGGGCTGTGGCCTGCCGAGGAGTTCCGTGTTTTTTAAACTATGCTATGCTTCTTAGCCCACTCAGCCCAGTCCACCATCGAGTATACCAGGAGACTAAGGGCCATTTTTTTTGGGCCCCCCTCCCCAGTTTTTTCGAGAATTGTCGCTTCATATTTTTTTTTTACAATCCTAGCTAATTAGATTTTAACTAGATAGAATTGTAAAGAAAAATATGAAGTGGCGATTCTGAGAGAAGCTGGGAGGAGGGCGATTCTGAGAGAATCGCCCAAAAGAACTGGGCCTAAAGAGGTCTCGCACGAGCGGTCGCCGCTTGCCAGCCAATACTACAGCTGCCGCCGGCTTCTCGCGCAGCAGCAGAGGCGCATATCTCGAGTCGCACAACCAGCCCCTGCCCCTCCCCCGTGCAGATAGCACAGCTGCATCGTTGCTAAGCGCATGCTCCATCTCTCCTGACCTTGTCGTCCGTCACCACGGCGCCGCCCGCGCGCGTGCGACCTCACCGTGGCCTCAACTTGCTTAATAAGGTAGAAATCGGTATCTTGCCGGCAACTTGTTTGTCAACATAGGGAAGCGAATTGAAAAACAGATGACTGAAAATTAGGAAAACTGTATATATATATATTCTCGCGGGAAAATGATCGTGGGGGCCTTTTTTCCTTATACGGCCCGCGTCCCGTGTAAACTAACATTTCGGGAAAGTCCGTCTTCTTCATCCTTCCAGCAAAAGAAATAACTCTGCAGCCTTACAATGATCTCTCCCGTACGACCCATCGACACCTGGCCAGCTACGGCCGGCAGCAGCTGATGACTCTTACATCAAATCGAGCTAAGCAAGCATGCACCCCAGTCACCGTCTCGCGCTAGCTAATTGGCAGACATTCCCGGTGCCTGCCTGCCGGCCGGCCGCGGCGTGACCGCCGGTCGGCACAGAGCCCCAGACGCAACGCAAACCTACACTCCAGCAGGCACGGCCTAGAAACCACCATTAGCGTGGTGATCATGATCGATCAGGAGCTTATAACGGCAGACAGATCCATCCATCGGTCTCTCTTCTGCCTGTGGGGGTCAAAAGCGCTGCCGGTTGCACCACGTCCACAGAACCAATTCAACAGAGAGAGGTGACGAGATTCCCTGGCCACGCCAGCTAGGAAGCGCCAAGGACTAAAGCGGAGAGCAGCAGCTGAACTGGTGCGGACATGGACACGGAACCTGCCTGGCTGAGCTTTTGGGCCCTATATAAAGTGGCCGCCGGCCGTGGGGCAACACTCACCATCACCACTTCCTCAATTCACAGCTTACTCCTGCTCCAGAGAACCTCTGCTCGCTCCCTCTTACCCTAGCTAGCCGGTCGATCTATACTAGGGAGGAAGGGTAAATGGCGGGGAGGGATAGGGACCCGCTGGTGGTTGGCAGAGTTGTGGGGGACGTGCTGGACCCCTTCGTCCGGACCACCAACCTCAGGGTGACCTTCGGGAACAGGGCCGTGTCCAACGGCTGCGAGCTCAAGCCGTCCATGGTCGCCCAGCAGCCTAGGGTCGAGGTGGGCGGCAATGAGATGAGGACCTTCTACACACTCGTACGTACACATTCACTATCTAATGCCAATTTAGCTCTGAAAGTGCTTGCCACACGCACATGATTGATCGAACTCCATGCATAGTACGTGTGGGAAATTGATTTTCGATGCTTCTGTTCACATGTTTGTCTTAGCAAGCACATGACTAATGCTCCATCTTACATATGTCTCTGTGTTCTCTAGTGTTGATCATGATTTTCTATGCTTCTTTTCTACTCCCTCCGTTCCTAAATATTTATCTTTCTAGAGATTTCAAATGGACTACCACATACGGATGAATATAGACATATTTTACAGTGTAGATTCACTCATTTTGCTCCGTATGTAGTCACTTGTTGAAATCTCTATAAAGACAAATATTTAGGAATGGAGGGAGTATACGGGGAACATTGATTTTCAATGCTTCTGTTCACATGTTTCATGTTTGTCCTAGCAAGCACACGACTAAAGCTCGATCTTAAATACATATGCTTATGTACGTACTACTCTACTTCTCTAGTATTGATCATGATGTGCATGCGTGTACTGCCCGCAGGTGATGGTAGACGCAGATGCTCCAAGTCCAAGCGATCCCAACCTTAGGGGGCATCTCCACTGGTAAGTAATTGTAACTCAGTTGAATAATTTCTCTTTCCCTTGATGCACACACTAGCTCACACCAATAGAAAACAGCCCATTTGTCTCGGTTCCAGAAGCCCATTAGCCCCGGTTCTGGAACCGGGACTAAAGCCCAAAACCTTTAGTCCCGGTTCGCTTACGAACCGGGACTGAAGGGGCTCCACGTGGCCGCTGCGGGGAGCCCAGGCAGGAGGACCTTTAGTCCCGGTTGGTAACACCAACCGGGACCAAAAGGCATCCACGCGTCATCATTTGGCAGGAGCTGGGGTTTTTGTTTTTTTTTAAGAGGGGGGGGGGGGGTTTAGGGGGTTTTGGAGGGTTAATTTAGGGGTTTCATATTGTGTTAGCTAGCTAATAAAGAGAAGTGTCCTCTTTTTCTCCGTGCTTGGCCGACGCTAGCTACTATATGTTTAGAGAGAACTCGACACGCTAGCTAGTAAGCAAATGAAGGAACCATTAAGTACACAAGATCGTCATGAACATATACAGAGAGAAGTGATCGACCTTTCTTTCTCCGAGAGATTGGTCGAACAACAAGTTTTCGTATATCTATCCGATGCTACTAGCTACATATATACAATATAAGATCTCTTACGTACAATCCCTAACATCTAATGTCAAATTTCACATGGTATTCTCCGGCTTTATTTATGACGTGGTCAAGAAAGAATCCCGTCAATTCCTCTTGAATTGCACGTATGCGATCATGTGGTAGGAGTTCATCCCGCATCTGCCATAACTAATTTGAAGAAGGGGGTCAATACATATATATGAATGAAACTCAACACAAATGATGGTAATAAAATAAAATTGTGAATATTATTGCTTACGCACTTCATATTGTTTTTCAGAGTAACCCCGATTAGAGGTCGTCGCGTTGTAGATGAATTCGCAAACGTAGTATCCACAAAAATCATTCCCGACTTCCTGCCACAAGCACTTTACGAGAAATAGAGTTCAATCAAACTGATAATCAAGCATTATAAATGGTATTGATGAAACTAGAATCATGGGAGATGCGCGGAACTAGCTAGTAGTACTTACTTTTGGGTGTGTAAATCACAGCTCCCTCGGCAGTGCCGGAACAATTCCGGTGAACTCTTTCCAAACCTTGCCAAACAAAGAAAATAATTACTTGATATCAGAAAATGAACAAAGTTGCCGATATGGTGCGATAATAATCGATTGAACTTACTTCTGGAGCATTTCAGTCATGTCCGCATACTCCTGGGGATCTTTTCGTCTCGAGTCTAAGACGGTTACTACTCCCCGCTCAAGCTTAATCTCTAGCAGAATAAAGTGGAACCTGCGCACGCATGCATAACTCATCAATTATATTACTATAACCTCGAGTAATAAGGAAACCGAATATGCACAAGACAGTAACACTCACTTGAAGTTGTAAGGAAAGAGTATTTTCTCTTTGTTTTGATTTTTAAGCAACGATTGTAGCAAGTTGTCCTCGGTTTCTATGACATTCTTTTGAACCGTCCATTCATGTATGACATTTGGGTTAATGAACCCAATGTCATAGATTTGTGCTTTTCTGCATTCGACGATCTTCAATCTACATAATATAGTGAGGATAATTATATATACATGCAATGAAAGAGCTGAGCTATATATAGAGACTTAATTACAAAAGTAGTACTTACAGACAATAGCAAGTCACGAGTGTTTTGTCGAGGGCCTTTTGATTGTATAATTGGAATAGCTCGTCAAATTCAACAGACAACTGATCCATTCCAACGAGGTCATGCTCCTCTTTAATTCTCAGCTTCAAAGTATCCTTCCCAGACTCGCTGCAGGTTTTCATGTACCATTCATGGAATCTTCGCATCATCGTTGTTAGAGGAGGATGATCAGGTTTGACGAGAGGCTGCCCGTACTGGTATCTAAATTCGTCCATCTCCATTATTTCAAACTCTACATCATCGCTCAGGTAATCAGCAGGATTGCTACCGGGCACCATCCCCGGCTGATTAGCGACGATATCGCTAGACACCTTGAGCGGGGGGCACGATTGGTTCGCCTGTTCGCCGAGCTGGGGAATTTTTTCCCACTTCTTCGTTCTGCTAACCTTGCATGCATGCAAGTACTTCCCGACCGCTCCGCTTCCTTATATGTCCTTTCAATAATGCGCTCATAGTTGGATTGCGGCAGAGACGGTGGTGGTCGCTTCAGGGCATCGATAGTGCGCTTCAGTTTCACCGGATCTATCGTCTCCTTCGGAGGTGGAAGTTTCCGTGCAAAATGTTCATGCACTTCGGCAGCACTGATTTTCGCGGTTTCCTCGTCGGTCCTCTCATATGGTAACTTTTCCAGAGGCTTGAGAGATGGAACGTATCTGAATTGCTTCCCGCCTCTGCTTGTACTGCTAGCCACCGAAGCAGCGGCGGCTCTGTTCCGCCATTGCTGACGAAGCGGAGGAGGAGGCGGAGTGCTCTGACGCGCCGGAGGAGGCGAAGGAGGAGGCGGAGTGCTCCGACGCGCCGGAGGAGGCGGAGAAGGAGGCGGAGTGCCCTCACGCGCCGGAGGAGGCGGAGTGCCCTGACTCGCCGGAGGAGGAGGTGTCCAGTTTGGAAGCATGATGTACTCCTTCCTCCATAGACATGTACTCCTGAAAGCATAAAGCAGCTGATTCTCCCCTTCACCTGTAGGGTGGTCAAGCTCGAGCTCCTCAAATCCCTCCATTATTTCATCCACCGTCACAACAGCATAGCCATGTGGAATCGGACGGCAGTGAAAAGTTCCATCGGGTTGAGGAGGTGCAATAGAGCCGACAGCCGCCTTCAAAGTGAAGTTCTGCCATTTCGTCATAAGCTGGCAAAGTTGAGCCTCCGTGATAGTATCCACAGGGTAGCGAGGAGCTGTGGAATCAGGCTGAACGAGCTCCGTGGAAGCCACGCTGCTTCTCCGCTGAGATGGCGGGGTGGCTTCTGGGGTAGCTTCGTGCCGCTGAGATGGTTGGCCGGCAGCTGCACGTTCCTCTAGCTTTACTAGTCTTGCATTGAGCTTCTACATTTCGCTCAGCTCCGCTTTCCTCTTTCTCGCCCGGCTTCTGTAACCGCCTGCGCCGGCAAACCCAACCACCCACGGAACGGAGCCTGGTGTGCCTTGTGTTCGTCCAGGGTGCTCAGGATTCCCGAGGGCCTCAGTCAGCTCGTCCTTCTCTCTGTCGAGAATGAACGTCCCTTGCTGCGCTGCGGTGATATAAGCCTGAAGCTTCTTGACGGGTATTGCAAGTTGCTTGTCCGTCCAACGGCACTCCCCTGTTTCTGGGTCCAAAGTTCCCCCAACCCCGAAGAACCAAGTCCTTGAACGGTCTGGCCAGTTCAATGTCGCTGGTTGGATCCCTTTAGCAAATAGGTCTTGCTCAGCTTTGTCCCACAACGGCCGGGCTTTATGGTAGCCACCTGACCCCGTGTGATGGTGATACTTCTTCTTTGCAGCATTTATCTTGTTTGTCTCTGACATTTTCTTGCCCTTCTCCGATGTCTTGTAGGCCACAAATGTGGGCCAGTGATCTCTTATCTTCTCATATCGGCCGGTGAAATTTGGAGTCTTCCCTTTGTCGACAAACTTTGTGTTCAACTCTTTTTTCCACCTCCTGAATAGATCTGCCATCTTTTTAAGAGCACACGCCTTGACCTTTGGCTCTATAACTGTCATATTCGGATCCTCCTCTGGCGGCGGGAGGGTGTAGGAGATCGACAACGCCTTTTTTCTAGGGTTTGGGTGGCCTCGAGAGTTGGTCACCCGGTATATCGAGAGGTGGGTGACCATTTTACCTTAGTAACTTAGAAAAAAAATGTTATCAGGGAGGGGGTATATCGACCCCCCCTCATGTCGAAGTTATCGGGGAGGGGGTATATCGACAACGACATACATACATGGAAAAAAATGATATCCATCTATACATACATAGACACATACATATATACATGGAAAAAATGCTATGAAAAAAAATACATATATGAACAAAAAAATGCTATGAACAAAAAAATTAATACACATATGAACAAAAAAAATACATATATGAACAAAAAAAATGCTATGAACAAAAAAATTAATACATATATGATCATCCATACATACATATAGCCACATACATATATACATTATATACGAACAAAAAAATTCATCATTAAAAAAAATCAACATATATAAAAAAAATATGCACAGAGCCGGGGCGGCGGCGGCTCACAGCGGGGGCGGCGATGGCACGGCGACGGCGACGGTGAGGGCGGCGATGGCACGGCGACGGCGACAGTGGGGGCGGGCCGGGGCAGGGGCGTGCTCGGGGGCGGGGCAGCAGGGGCGCGGGCTCGAGGAAGACGACGATGATGGCGACGGCGACGACGGGGCACGGGCGACGGCGACGGCGATGGCAGGGGCGGCGGACGGTGTCGGGGCAGCCTGGCGGCGTCGATGAGCTCGGCGTCGTCGGGGGCAACTGGCGATGAAATTGTGAATTTTTGCTAAGTGTTTCTTATATAGCAATGCCTTTAGTCCCGGTTTGTGGCACCAACCGGGACCAATGCCACCCTTTGGTCCCGGTTCGTGCCACCAACCGGGACTAAAGGGTTGTGCTTCCCGCCCTTTCGCTTGGCCAAAACAGACCTTTGGTCCCGGTTGGTGGCACGAACCGGGACCAAAGGGTGGCATTGGTCCCGGTTGGTGCCACGAACCGGGACCAAAGGGGGGCATTGGTCCCGGTTCATGCCACCAACCGGGACCAATGGGCTTGCACAGCGGCGTGGTGGTGGGAGTTTAGTCCCACCTCGCTAGCTGAGAGAGAGCCGCACCTCTTTAAAAGGCGCGGTGCGCCTGAGCCTTCGAGCTCCTCTCTAAAGTAGGCTTACGGGCCTAACCTCTCTGTATATGCCTGTGGGCCTACTGGGCCTTCTGCGGGCCTGAATCCTGGCCCACCTGGCTGGTTGGGTTTCTAGTCGTATTCAGGCCGTGGTGGCCCAGTAGGCGGCATTTTTTTATTTTTTTCAGTATTTTTTTGTTTTGTTTTTTGCATTATTTATTTTCTTTTGTTTTTTGCTTTATTTTTTTAATTCTTTTTGCTGTTAGGTCACAAAAATTATAGACTTTCTGTTAGTGCCATTAGTTTTCAAATTTGAATAGTTTAAATTTGAGTTCTTTGAAATTTGTGTGAATCACTAGTTTGTAAATAACTTTACTATAAAAATAGATTTTTGAGTGATTCTTTTTCCTGCTATTTAATATTACTGTGTTTTATCATTATATTCAAAAAGAGATTTTGTTATTTTAGTTTCTAACAAAAAAAATATTTGTGATAATTCTTTTTGCTATTAATGTTTTGAACAAAAAATACTTTGATAATTTTAGTTGCATACATTTTTTATAATTTTAGTTTCAAAAATACTAGATGTTTATAAAATGTTTTTAGTTGATTCCTTTAGCTATTAGAGTTTTATAAAAGCTTTTTAGTTGATTCTTTTTGCTATTGAAGAATATTATAGTTTTGTTTTAGTTGATCATAACAGAATATTTTAATTGATTTTTTTAGTTGATTCGTTTTGATATTAGAGTTTCATAAAAGTTTTCTAGTTCATTCTTTTTGCTATTAGTTTATTCTTTGAGCTAAATGACCCTGAAATTGAAAAGCACTTCAAATGAACTGTGCAAAGGTTGAAAGTTGGCATGATATCATCATATCACCCACATAGCATGTACTAAAAAGTTGAGAGGGTTGTGGCAAAAACTGGATGCACTTCGTGTACAAAATGGACAATTTCTTTCGAAGTATCAGGGTTTCGGACGAAAACTCATCTGTTACAAAGGGATTTTATTTTTTGAACTTATTTGAACTCCAGACTTTTTGTGTGTTCAAAATGCACCATTCAAAGCCACATCATCAATTTTCAACCCTTTCTGTCTTCATTTGGTATTTTTCATGCATTTATTGATTTTTTGAGCTAAATGACCCTGAAATTGAAAAGCACTTCAAATGAACTGTGAAAAGGTTGAAAGTTGGCATGGTATCATCATTTCACCCACATAGCATGTGTTAAAAAGTTGAGAGGGTTACGGAAAAAACTGGATGCACTTCGTGTACAAAAGGCATTTCATTTCTTCACATGTAACTGCAGTGATATTCTAGATCAAAGGCATCATCATAATAGTTGTGGAGAGAAAGTCTTCACTTTTTCTTCGCTTGTGTCCTTTGCTTATTGCGCCGTAACCATGGATAATCTTCATCGTTTAACAGGGTGCTTGGGTCAGCCTTGACTTTGAAGGGAGGAATTTCATGAAACTTTTCATAATCTTCAGACATGTCTGTCTTGCCCTCCAATCCCACGATGTCTCTTTTTCCTGAAAGAACTATGTGGTGCTTTGGCTCATCGTATGATGTATTCGCTTCCTTATCTTTTCTTTTTCTCGGTTTGGTAGACATGTCCTTCACATAGAAAACCTGCGCCACATCATTGGCTAGGACGAATGGATTGTCTGTGTACCCAAGATTGTTCAAATCCATTGTTGTCATTCCGTACTATGGGTCTACCTGTACCCCGCCTCCTGATAGATTGACCCATTTTCACTTAAATAAAGGGACCTTAAAATCATGTCCATAGTCAAGTTCCCATATGTCCACTGTGTAACCATAATATGTGTCCTTTCCCCTCTTGGTTGCTGCATCAAAGCGGACACCGCTGTTTTGGTTGGTGCTCTTTTGATCTTGGGTGATCGTGTAAAATGTATTCCCATTTATCTCGTACCATTTGTAAGTCAATACAGTCGAAGATGGTCCCCTTGCCAATGAGTACAGCTCATCAGAAATAGTGTTGTCACCCATGAGACGTGTTTGCAACCAACTGCCGAAAGTCCTGATGTGTTCACATGTAATCCAGTCGTCACACTGCTTCGGATGTTTGGAGCGCAGAATATTCTTGTGTTCATTGACATACGGGGTCACCAAGGTAGAATTCTGTAGAACTATGTAGTGTGCTTGAGACCAAGAATGCCCGTCCCTACATATTATTGAGTCCGCTCCTAGCGTGCCTTTTCCAGTCAGTCTCCCCTCATACCGCGATTGAGGGAGACCAATCTTCTTAAGGTTAGGAATGAAGTCAACACAAAACCCAATGACCTCCTCTGTTTGATGGCCCGTGGAGATGCTTCCTTCTGGCCTAGCACGGTTACGAACATATTTCTTTAAGACTCCCATGAACCTCTCAAAGGGGAACATATTGTGTAGAAATACAGGGCCCAGAATAGCAATCTCGTCGACTAGATGAACTAGGACGTGCGTCATGATATTGAAGAAGGATGGTGGGAACACCAGCTCGAAACTGACAAGACATTGCGCCAAATCACTCCTTAACCTTGGTAGTTTTTCTGGATCGATCACCTTCTGAGAGATTGCATTGAGGAATGCACATAGCTTCACAATGGCTAGTCGAACATTTTCCTGTAGAAGCCCCCTCAATGCAACCGGAAGCAGTTGCATCATAATCACGTGGCAGTCATGAGACTTTAGGTTCTGGAACTTTTTCTCTGGGATATTTATTATTCCCTTTATATTCGACGAGAAGCCAGACGGGACCTTCATACTGAGCAGGCATTCAAAGAAGATTTCCTTCTCTTCTTTGGTAAGAGCGTAGCTGGCAGGACCTTCATACTGCTTTGGAGGCATGCCGTCTTTTTTGTGCACACGTTGCTGGTCCTTCCGTGCCTCCGGTGTATCTTTTGTCTTCCCATACACGCCCAAGAAGCCAAGTAGGTTCACGCAAAGATTCTTCGTCATGTGCATCACGTCGATTGCAGAGCGGACCTCTAGGTCTTTCCAATAGGGTAGGTCCCAAAATATATATTTCTTCTTCCACATGGGTGCGCGTCCCTCAGCGTTATTCGGAACAGATAGTCCGCCGGGACCCTTTCCAAAGATTACTTGTAAAGCATTGACCATAGCAAGTATGTGATCACCAGTACGGACGACGGGCTTCCTCCGATGATCTGCCTTGCCTTTGAAATGCTTGCCTTTCTTTCAACATTGATGGTTGGTCGGAAGAAATCGACGATGCCCTAGGTACACATTCTTCCTGCATTTTTTCAAATATATACTTTCGGTGTCATCTAAACAGTGCATGCATGCGTGGTATCCCTTGTTTGTCTGTCCTGAAAGATTACTGAGAGCAGGCCAATCATTGATGGTTACAAGCAACAACGCATGTAGGTCAAATTCCTGCTGGTCTTGCTCATCCTACACACGTACACCTTTTCCATTCCACAGCTGTAAAAGTTCTTCAACTAATGGCCTTAGGTACACATCAATGTTGTTGTCAGGTTGCTTAGGGCCTTGGATGAGAACTGGCATCATAATGAACTTTCACTTCATGCACAGCCAAAGAGGAAGGTTATAGACACATAGAGTCACGGGCCAGGTGCTATGATTGCTGCTCTGCTCCCCAAAAGGATTAATGCCATCCGCGCTTAAAGCAAACCATACGTTCCTTGCGTCACCTGCAAAGTCCCCCCACTTTCTCTCGATTTTTCTCCACTGCGACCCGTCAGCGGGTGCTCTCAACTTCCCGTCTTTCTTACGGTCCTCTTTGTGCCATCGCATCAACTTGGCATGCTCTTTGTTTCTAAACAGAAGTTTCAACCGTGGTATTATAGGAGCATACCACATCACCTTGGCAGGAACCCTCTTCCTGGGGCGCTCACCGTCAACATCACCAGGGTCATCTCGTCTGATCTTATACCGCAATGCACTGCATACCGGGCAGGCGTTCAAACCTCATACACACCGTGGTAGAGGATGCAGTCATTAGGGCATGCATGTATCTTCTGCACCTCCAATCCTAGAGGGCATAGAACCTTCTTTGCTCCGTACGTACTGTCGGGCAATTCGTTATCCTTTGGAAGCTTCTTCTTCAATATTTTCAGTAGCTTCTCAAATCCGTTGTCAGATACACCATTGTCTGCCTTCCACTGCAGCAATTCCAGTGTGGTACCGAGCTTTGTGTTGCCATCTTCGCAATTTGGGTACAACCCTTTTTTGTGATCCTCTAACATGCGATCGAACTTCAACTTCTCCTTTTCACTTTTGCATTGTCTCTTTGCATCAACAATGACCCGGCGAAGATCATCATCGGGCACATCGTCTGGTTCCTCTTGATCTTCAGCTTCCCCTGTTGCAGCATCACCGTATTCAGGCGGCACATAGTTGTCATCATCCTCTTCTTCTTCGCTGTCTTCCATCATAACCCCTCTTTCTCCGTGCTTGGTCCAAACATTATAGTGTGGCATGAAACCCTTCTCAAGCAGGTGAATATGAAGGATTTTTGAGTCAGAGTAAGACTTCGTATTCCCACAGATAGGGCATGGACAGCACATAAAACCACTCTGCTTGTTTGCCTCAGCCACTTCGAGAAAATTATGCACGCCCTTAATGTACTCGGAGGTGCGTCTGTTACCGTACATCCATTGCCGGTTCATCTACGTGCATTATATATAATTAAGTGTGTCAAAAACCATTACAGAACATCATGAATACAGAAGTGACCAAATTAATAGAAGTTCATCATCACATTAAAACCAAAGTACAGTAGTGATCAAATGTTATTACTGAAAAAATAAATACATAAAGTTCATACATAGTTCTCATTGAACAACATATAGCTCTCTAGAGCATCTAATTAAACCATTTCAATGCAACAACAAATGCGATCATAATCGCAACTAAGGTAACAATTGATCCAACGGCATAATGATACCAAGCCTCAGTATGAATGGCATATTTTTTAATCTTTCTAATCTTCAAGTGCATTTTATCCATCTTGTTCTTGTGATCATCGACGATATCTGCAACATGCAACTCCAATGCCATCTTCTCCTCCTCAATTCTTTTCAATTTTTTCTTCAAGTAATCATTTTCTTTTTCAACTAAATTTAACCTCTCGACAAGAGGGTCGGTTGGAATTTCTGGTTCACATACCTTCTAGATAAAACATCTATGTCACGTTGGTCGGCATAATTGTCATAAACACTAAATGAAACAAATAGTTATAAAAGATAATATATACCACATCCGAATCATAGACAGGACGAGGGCCGACGGGGGCGGATACCAAAACCATCGCACTATATAATAACAAACAATAATAAAAGTAAGAAAATTATACAAGTATCAATCTAAATCATACAAGTAAGAATTTGTTTTCTTTTAGAAAGAAGATAAGAACAAGAGGCTCACCACGGTGGTGCCGGCGACAAGATCGGCGCGGGCGATCGACGTCGGTGAGGATGGGGACGGGACAGGACGGACCACCAAACCTAGACAAATCTTGAGGAAAATGGAGTTTGGACAAGGAGTTTCGAGAGGAGAAAGCTTAAGTGTGGCTCGGGCATTTCATCGAACACCTCATGTGCATAGGAGGTGAGCTAGAGCGCCACAAAGCTCTCCCACAGCCGGCCAAAAAAACAGAGCAGTGTGCACTGCTCTGCTCGCGGGCAGGGGGTTTATATAGGCCTCTCTTTAGTCCCGGTTGGTAGCTAAAACCGGGACTAAAGGACCACTTTTGGTCCCGGTTCCAGCCACCAACCGGGACTAAAGGTTGTGGGCTAGGAGCGGGGCCCATTGGTCCTGGTTCGTGTCTGGAACCGGGACCAAAGGGGTCAGACGAACCGGGAACAATGGCCCCCGAGGCCCGGCCGGGGCCCTGGCCTTACGAACCGGGACTAATGCCCCCTTTGGTCCCGGTTCGTGAGTGAACCGGGATTAATGCCCTTTTCAGGCCTGGACCAAAGCCCTGTTTTCTACTAGTGTCATGTGTGTGTGTGCATCTACATGTGTGTGCAGGCTTGTGACACATATCCCCGGTACAATTGGTGCGTCGTACGGGCAGGAGGTGATGTGCTACGAGAGCCCTCGTCCGACCATGGGGATCCACCGCTTCGTGCTCGTGCTCTTCCAGCAGCTCGGGCGGCAGACGGTGTACGCCCCCGGGTGGCGCCAGAACTTCAACACCAGGGACTTCGCCGAGTACTATAACCTCGGCCCACCCGTTGCCGCCGTCTACTTCAACTGCCAGCGCGAGGCCGGCTCCGGCGGCAGGAGGATGTACAACTGACCTACCCACTGCCCACGTATCGTGGCTAGTTTACCAGTATATAGTTTGTCATAAGAAGCCAGCCACTAATTAAGCATTATCTATATATTGGCAACACATACACTACATATATGCATACTATGGTAGATGTATAACTAGCCACATGCATATATGCATATCAACGGCTAATTAAGGGGGGATGAACCCTAGATCAATGGCTTGGTACTGCACTATATATATAGTCTGCAATAAACTGATGCCAATAGTATACAACACACAATATTGGAGGAGCTACACGCCATATGTGCAACTTTAGACGTACCATCAACTTTAGACCTACATATATGCAGGTTGGTCTTGTGTGTTCAATTATGCGGTGCATGAACATCAGTCAATCATATAGTTATGCATGGGAGACAAACATGTGTACTTGACAGCGACTGCTACAAGACAGAATGATATACACACACTTAGCGCAGTAACAAGATCTTTTTTCAAAACTATGACTAAATTTATAGCAAATTTGAAAACTAGCGGGCTGAATGCAAAAAAACCAGAAATAGCACCCTGTCGGCCTGGGCTGGGCCGATGGGGGGCCTGTCGGCCTGCTGTGGGCCGATGGGGGGCCTGTCGGCCTTCTGCGGGCCGAGGGGTGCCTGTCGGCCTCCACTAGGCCGACCAGTGGCCTGTCGGCAGTCGACGAGTGGCTATCAGCCTCCTGCCGGCCGAGTGGGGCCTGTCGGCCTCTGGTAAGACGATAGGTCCTTGCATAAGCCCACAGCTCGTTTCTTCCTCCTCTGGTCGCTGGCACTTCCTCTCTCTCTCATTTCCTCTCTGTACTCTCCACCCCCTCACCGATCTACTCATTCTTCCACCCATTTTCCATTCCAAGCGGCAGAATCAATAGATCATGGCATTCTCCAGCGGCCTACGGTCTTTTTTTTGCTATGGTGTAGTTATTTGTGCGTAAGTGAGGAGGAGCCATGGTGGGGTGGAGGAGGTGTGGCTGGTGAGCAGGAGGTGTGGTGGAGGAGCTGCGGGTGTGGAGGCAATGGTGGTGAGGAGGAGGTGAAGGGGACACACGCGTCGAAGGTATAGCAATGTCGTCAGAAATATTTTTCTAACCGGTAATATTTTTGTTAGTGTAGCCGGTAATATTTTTGTTAGTGTAGTCGGTAATATTTTTAGTTAGTGTAGCCGGTACTATTTTTGTTAGTGTAGCCGGTAGTATTTTTGTTAGTGTAGTCGGTAATATTGTTAGTTAGTTAAGCCGGTAATATTTTTGTTAGTGTAGTCGGTAATATTTTTAGTTAGTGTAGCCGGTAATATTTTTGTTAGTGTAGCCTATAATATTTTTTGTTTTTTGTAGCCGGTAATATTTTTTGTTAGTGTAGCCGGTAATATATTTTGTTAGTGTAGCCGGTAATATTATTGTTCGTTGCGATTAATGAGAAGGTGGCAATGTCTGACAGGTGAAAATGTCTGAATCAGTAAATTTGACTGTTTACTACGGCCCTGGTAATGTTCTGTATAATGAGTTGGGGGTTGATCTTAGCGAGTTTAAAAATGGCGTCATGACACTTTCAGACCCGAACAGACTGGACATTAGACAGTTGAAGTACTGGTTGACTACTAGTTTTGGGCTGGATCCTGAAGTATGTTCCGTCAGTATTCATGCATTGTGGATGAAATCCTGTAAAAATGTGAAGTGGGAGTTGATGCCGATAGATAGGAGCCAGCATTGGTTGACCCTGTTAAGTCGTTGCCGAGACAGAAGAATCCACCCATATGCCCTAGTGCAACCTGTGGCGAAGGAGGAGAATACCGTACAACTCCACGTGGGGTATGAACCCGGCCACGGTAGTCAAGTAGCTAATGAGATTTATTTATCCGGGTCACAGCCACCGGATGTGGATGCAAGCCAAGCCGAGAAAGAGTCAGATTATGCGCCACACAATGTTTGTGGTCATGATACTGGGCAGAGTAGTTAGTCGATAATATTGGCGGAGGATGTGGATTCTGATTGGGATGAGGAAGAGGAGGAAATGCTGTGGGTGATGGAGGAAGAGGATGAGGATGGATTGGCGGATGATCTGGATTCTGAAAATTCCGAGGATGAAGTGGAGGTACCGATTCCTTCTGCATGGGATCAGGACATATCCACCGGCCTTACGGTCAACGATGGCCATGAGACTCCATGGCAGTATAATCTAAACCAAGTCCAGATAGGGGCTATGTTTGATACAAAGAAAAAATTGAAGTATGCGGTGATAAAGTGGGCTATGTCTACGCAGAGGGTTTTCCGGACACACATATCAAGTCCAACAAACTATACCGTGAAGTGTGCTGAAACAGGTTGTCCTGCGAAGGTGCACGGGCACGTGCCGAAGTATAACATCCACTGGGTTGTCACCAATGTGGTCCCACATAATTGTGTGAGGAAAAACCTGTTGGTTCGTCATCCAAACCTGACTTCAACTCTCATTGCGCAACTCATGTATACTGAGATAGTGGAGAAGAAAGATATGGAAGCAAAACACATCCAGACAGCAGTGAAGGTCAGATGGAATTATGAGATTCCTTATGGGAAGGCTTGGAGGGCTAAGCAGAAGGCTATGGAGGAAAGGTTTGGGACGTTCTTTGACTCATATGATAATGTTGTCCGTCTCCTTGACATACTGAAGGAGAGGAATCCCGACACTTATGTTAACATACAACACACGAGGTTGGAGAGTATACCATATTTCAAGGTGTTGAAACAAGTATTCTTCTCTTTCGCTATGTGCATCGAAGCTTTCCGGCATTGTCCTCCTGTGATGTTTGTGGATGGTACATTCCTGACTGGTCAGTACAAAGGGCAAATCCTAACTGCTATTGGTGTGGACGGGAACAATCAAATCATCCCACTTGCCATGGCATTTGTGGAGGGTGAGAACTTTCCGAGCTGGGTATGGTTCTTCCGTCAAGTTAAAATTGCGATCGTGAAAGACCGACCAAACGTCTGTGTCATTCATGACAGACATGCTGGTATATTGAAGGCCGTGAAGACACTAAGGAATCCAACAGCTGACGAACCAACACCTTGGAAGGACTTGCAGAGCCGGTGGTGCATGCGCCATCTTGGGGCTAATTTTTTCTCACAGTTTAAGAACAAACGGTTGATGAACTTGTTCAAAAAATTATGCAACCAGAACCAGCAGCGCAAATACGAATTTATTTGGTCAAAACTAGATGAGTTTACTAAGAAGCAGGTCCGTGCGAGGAAGAAAATGGAAAAAGATCAGGTTAAATTAGCAGCACTCATCGCGGAGCTAGAGGAGCCAGTAGGTCTTTGTGACTTGCCAGCAATTGACCCTCCTAATACTCAGAGAAAGAAGGGCAGGGCAATAAAGAATTTTTCTGAGTGGATAGAGAAATAGCCTCCGGTGAATTGGTCTTTGCTGCATGACACCCATGGAGCTAGGTATGGCCACATGACAACCAATCTTGCAGAGGTGTATAACTTTGTACTCAGAGGGAATAGAGCATTGCCACTCACAGCTATTGTAGAGGCTGTATTCCATGGCACTTTGAGATATTTCAGAGAAAGGCACGAGTTAGCAAAGAAGCATATTGCAGATAACCAGAACACACCTTATTGTAGCCGTGTCATGGAGTACATGGCAAAGAAGATAGAGAAAGCAAAGAAGCACACTGTCAGACTCATAGGTAATCAGGAAAGAAGGTATGAGGTTCAGCTTCCTACAGATGGTTTTGGTTCTGCAAATGAGGTGAAGACGCACGAGGTAAAAATTGGAACGGAATTTTATCCAACTTGTGAGTGTACATGCAACAAACCGAAGTTGTTGCACCTGCCTTGCTCACATGTGTTGGCTGCCTGTGGCCAGATTGAGTTGGACGCTATCTCCTTCGTGTCCCCATACTATTTAAAAGATGCAGTACTCAATGTCTGGACAGGTGAGATGACAGGGTTTAGAGTCGTTGGCAATTTCAACAAGGTAAACGATGGGCAGAGAGTATACATTCCGGATCCAGAACTTCGGCGAACAAGCAGGGGCAGACGTAAGGTAAAGCGCATCCAAAACGATATGGACCAATCTGAAGCTGGTGGAGCAACCAGACAATGTTTGCTATGCGCGGCTTATGGGCATAGGATGAAATATTGTCCCGACCTGAACAAAGACGGTGCTTCCACATCGACGAGTGCTTCTACATCGACGACTGCGACAACAGTAGGAAGAGGCGGACGTGGTCGTGGCAGTCGTGGTGGTCGTGGCAGTCGAGGCCGAAGGGGCGGACGAGGAAGAAATAACTCGCAAGCTATATAATGTGTTGGACTATGTTTTAATTTGTAATATGTGTTGGACTATGTTTTAATTTGTAATATGTGTTGGACTATGTTTTAATTTGTAATATTATTTGACTATGTTATAATTTGTAATATGTATGGACTATGTTTTATTTTGTAATATTATTTGACTATGTTTTAATTTGTAATATGTCTGGACTATGTTTTAATTTTTAATATGTCTGGACTATGTTTTAATTTGCACCTGAGATTTGTTGTTTGAATTGCAGATATGGCTTTGTATCCGTTGCTTAATCGTAATATTGATAGAGGGCACCGGGCCGCACTTATGGAAGCGGGCAAGAACTTAGACGTGTTGGTCACTCGCACCCCAAAGTCTAACTGGATGATACACCATTCATGGGTTAATAGGTATGTGTCGGTATAATGACTTACTATGTTTGACATCATTTTAATAGCCGCTAACTGTATGCTACATTCTCTTTATTTTGTAGGTTAAGTTGGGCTGGACTTCTACCCTTGGCACGGCTGGTTGAGGGTACATTGGATGAGTGGGTTGAACATCCGCAATTGGATGAGGCAGGTGAACCAATGCAGTTACGCAAGAGGCAAGTGAAACGTTTCTCTTACGACAAGTCACTCATTACCTGCTTAGTAGATAGATGGAGACCAGAGACACATACGTTTCACTTTCCCTGGGGAGAGATGGCGCCTACTTTACAGGATGTGTCTTACTTGTTGGGATTACCTCTGGCCGGTGCTGCCATAGGTCCTTTAGAGGCAGAATCTGGTTGGCTAGCATCGATGCAGGGCCGTTTTTTGGCTGCGGTGCCAACTGCTAAGGTCCTAGACAACGATACTCACGGGCCTCGTTTTAAGTGGTTGACCCAGTTTCAGGTAACCTTCATGGCAAGTTTAAAAACTGATGTTTTCAGAGAACCACGTGACCACTGTCGATGCACGACTCATCGGTATTGCACGAGAGATAGCTAACACACGTTGCCCTGGGGACATTCTGCAGAGGAGTTTTGGTTCTGTTGTGTTAGCGGCTACGTACAGAGGCCTGTGCAAAACTTGCTCGTTGAAGGCTAGAAAATCAGGTATTACAGGATGTCCACTATTGTTGCAGCTCTGGTCATACGAGAGATTCCCTATTGGTCGACCCTATGTCTACGTTGATAGACCTTTTGGTTTGGAGGACATGGCTGGGACTTACGTGCCTGCTATCGGCGACTTGCCTACTATGGGATCTGTTTGGACACGGAGAGAGGTATTTTCATATTAAGTAACAACATGAATTACTAATGCTTATTTCTTGCCATTCAATAGTATTACTAATGCTTATTTCTTGTCATGCACAGAGACAGTTCGCGCATAGCCAGGTGAGGGGCTGCTACCCCTCCTTCACGGCGCAGTTTGATAGTTTGCACGAGGATCAAGTTATCTGGGAGCCATACTCCCATCAGGCTATATTATCCAGGTGTCCAGTTGGGATTTCTGGATTGTGCACTAGAGATCGGCACTATTGGATGACCAAGGCCAAGTTGGTGTTCGACGTGACGGTTGAGGAGATGGCTCTTCATAGGGTGATGAGACAGTTCGGCCTATGCCAAGAGCCTGACATTCCAGTTATTCCACACTTACCAGATCACGTGCACAAGTAAGTAATACTATTTTAGTTCTCAGGTCTGCATTCAGAATATCAATAATCATGTAACGCGCATGTCAATCTCAGGTACAGTCGCGCAGGAGGAAACAAGTCCCACGATTCTTGGCTTCGCGACATTAGCCCTTACGTGGACGAATGGACTACTGCGCCGACAAATATCTGGGATGAGGTTCGGCCCTTTGACTGGGACAAGTTCGGGTTGTATCTGCAGAGTTACCGGCATAGCACCAGGATGTACTTGGTTCCATCAGCAGCTCCTGATCAGATCGAAGCCCCTCTCACCAGCGATATGTACCCAACTGCCTCTGTTATGGGAACCAGACACCACGCGGTACGTGCTATGGTTCTCACATGTTAAGTTTTTTCTTAACCTGAACATATACAATTGATTGACTATTCGTGTTGTCTGCCATACAACAATGATCTAATTGGTTAACTCTCCGTGTACAGGGTGACTTGACAAGCGAGGCGCTAGAGGAGGTTTCCGCTTTAATGCAACGCTTTGAGAGGGGAGATAATATCCCACCACGAGAGAACGTCTCATGGTTGAGGCGTCTTGATGAGAAGCTACGGGGGATTTACGCAGCTGTTACATGTAGACGATCTTCGGATGTGGCTATTCCTCGTCCAGCACATCGTCCGCCACGCCACTCTCTGCAGCGTTCAGAACCTCGACCCTCTGTGCAGCGTTCAGAACCACGACCCTCTATGCAGCGTTCACAACCAGGGAGCTCTTCCTGGCAGCAGACACCTCCTTCACAACCAGGGAGCTCTTTCTTCCAGCAGCCACCTCCTTCAGAACCAGGGGGCTCTTCTTGGCATCATCAGATGGACCTAGGTAACACTACTTTGTACATTCTTTTAAACATTGTAGGTTCGCAAATCAATTTTACATGTTTTACTTTACCACAGTCGGCAGCCAGTCGCAGCCGTTCATGCATTCAGTCCAGTCACCGATGCTTAGTGGTGCTGGTTCGTTCTTAGCCGGCGACGACGATGATGATGACCGAGCTGCAAACACCTATGAGTTCTCGCAGACAGTTCTTCACACTCCACCACCACCATTGACGCAGGAGACACAGACAGACGAGGTTATCTATGGTCGTGGTAATCGTCAGCGTCATCCACCGGCTGATCGCTTATCGCCTTCCGGTCCTCATCCGAGGAAGACACAGATTCGTCGTCGTCCCCCCCAGTGATATCATTATCTATGTATGAGTCGTTAAATATATTAGTTTCAGACTATTCGCATATGTTACTATCGCACTTGCTTCTATCTGATCAGGATACATATATTGTTTTATGTATGCGAGAGACATATTACTATTAATCCGCATTGTTATTCGAGTTACATTTCCAAAGAGACTGCAGCCGATAATTAATATACAAGTACATCTCACATAAACGGTAGGACTGAACTTACAAAATACAGCTTACATACTACATGAAGGCATCATCGTCATCCTCCGTCGCTGCAGCACTCTTGCCCTTCGACGATGCGGTACTCTTGCCCTTCGACGATGAGGTACTCTTGGCCTTGGTGCTCGGCATGAAGATATCGTCTTCGTCTTCGCTGTCGGCAGTCCATAAATATGTATGCTCTGCTACAATCCTTATAAAATTTTCACTCTTCATCTGCACTACCTTCTTCCACCTTCCATGCAACCTAAGAAGTTCTTTACGTACCTCCTCATAGGTCCTTTCAGGCCACCCAGATCTACGTAATGCGTGAGCCAACTCATTCTGTATGGTGTCACTACAGATGAGTTCGTCCCATGGAACTATCCTATTGTCCATCCTGAAATTTGTGGCTAGCCTAAGAAGACATTTGCTCATCTCAGGGTGAAAACTACGATCGAAAGGATAATCGGACATCTCGACTACACTAAAATGGACTGCTTATCCAACTCCGTGTGAAGGGGGTTTTATAGGTAGAGAGGAGAAAATGGCGGGAAAGAACGACTGCGGTATGGAGGGAAAGGTGCCGGGAACATATGGCGGGAAGGGGTTGGCGGGAAACGGGTGGCGGGAAGGGGTTGGCGGGAAACGGGTGGCGGGAAGGGGTTGGCGGGAAACGGGTTGCGGGTAGGGGTTGGCGGGAAACGGGTGGCGGGAAGGGGTTCGTGGCAAACGGGTTGCGGGAACATATATCGGCACAGAGTTGGCGGGAAAATATTAAGGGAAATGAGGGGGAATGGTTGTGCAGCAATTATAATGAATTTATTTGTAAAAAAAACACTTAGAGAAATGGCGGGAAATAATGGCGGGAAAGGGTTGACGAGAAAGGTAGGCCCGCGGAAGCATAAATAATATTTTTACAATATTTATAAGACGGGCAATCGTTGTACATCATTAATAGATTTAATAAGTCAAATTTCACAAAAAAAAACATTTCAGCTTACCATGGGCCAACAGGAGCCCCCTCGGGCGTATGGGGCCACTCGTCGGCTTCGTGTAGGCCGACAGGCACCCCATCGGCCTATTGGTGGCCGACAGGCCCCCCATCGGCCTACCGCTGGCCGACAGGCCCCCCATCGGCCTACACCAGGCCGACAGGCCCCCCATCGGCCCAGCCCAGGCCGACAGGGTGCTATTTCTGGTTTTTTTGCATTCAGCCCGCTAGTTTTCAAATTTGCCATAAATTTAGTCATAGTTTTGAAAAAAAATCCAGTAACAAAGCACATGCATGTGTTGGGTCTTGTACAACTTCCACATGATTATGGGAATATATAATTAAATGTCAAGTTATGTATGGGATTCTTGTGACTTCTCAGTGATGATCGATGAACAATATTAATGTCTGGTGCGCCCATCAATATTTATGTGTCTATATATATGCTAGCTAGGTGGCATCTCTTTCAGTTGAGTTCCACGGTCTACCGTCCTAGGTTTCTTTTTTTTTTGGAAAACGGGCAAAAGATTTTCCACGTATATTAATTAAGAGAGAATAGAGTTTGTGTTACAAACACCCCTTAACAATACAGGGAAGAATCACTCTCCCGGCATGATGGACCCTAGTTGCTTAGCTCCGGCGGCGACCCAAAACGATGCCTCCCTTTTGATGTTGTCGAGGAGAACCGTAGGCGGAGCAGCCTTGTTGCGGAATACGCGGGCGTTTCGCTCGTTCCAGATCGTCCATGTGGTGAGTATGGTGAGCGAGGCCATGGCCTTCCGGTTGGGGACGGAAGCATCGGTCAACCCCAGCCACCAATCTAAGGTGGAATGCCTCAGGGGCCAAGTGGAGGTATTAACGTGAATGAGTTGCAGCCACGCCTTGATCAAGCCCCATAGTCGGATGGTGAACCGGCATTTGAAGAAGAGATGGTCAACCGATTCACTCGCACGCATGCATAAGGGGCACGAGCCACAGTTTGGCCAACCGCGCTTGGCCAATCTATCCGCGGTCCAGACTCTATTTTGGATGGCCAGCCAAGCAAAGAACTTGACCTTGGGTGGAGCCCAGATTTTCCACACTGCATGCTCCAAGGGAGAACGAATGAGGCCAAGAAATTGCGGTTTGTAGGCGGACTCTGCCATGTAGAGGCCACTAGTAGAATGCTTCCAAACAATGTCGTCGTCAATATCCTCCTGTAGGTGGAAGTCCCGGATGGTGGCCCAAAGCTCGAGAAATTGCCTGAAGTGCTCTATAGTGAAACTGGACGACATGTTGATCTTTTTAACCCAAGCACCATCCTTTAGCGCTTCCCGCACCTTCCAATTCTTCCTCGTTGATGCCGCGTAGATGAGAGGGGCCATGTCCATGGGTTTGCGGTTATGCACCCACGGAGAGTCCGAAAAGGGGGTGCGCGCACCACTGCCCACGATAATAGTTGAGGAGGCATAGAAGAATTTGTAGTCTGCGTCATCGCACGGGTTGCCCATGCCAACCCACATCTTAGTTGGCTCCTTCCACTCAAACCAAATCCAAGGAAGCCTAAGCGTCCTAGCAAATTTCTCCGTGTTTAGCACTCCAAGACCCCCATTGGCGACTGGGCGGCAAATGGTGTCCCAATTAACCTTGCATTTGGCCCCGGTGGTCTTGTCCGTTCCTTCCCAAAGGAACGCTTGCTCAAGCTTGTTGAAATTTTTGAGGGTGCTTGGAGGGACGACGAGCGTAGTGATGAAGTAGATGGCTTGGGAGGCAAGCACCGTCTTGACCAAGGCGGTGCGTCCCATAGACGTGATGTTTTGCCCATCCCAAGGGACCAGCTTTGCCACCGCCTTATCCTCCAAGAACTGAAAGTCCACCTTCCTGAGCCGCCACACAGAGAGCGGAAAGGCCTAAGTATTTCATGGGGAAGGATCCGCGCACTGCCGGAAGGTTTTGAAGGATGTCCGGCAGGTTGATGTGCCCACATCGAATCGGGACGACCGAGCTCTTGTGAAAGTTGGTGGCTAGACCGGTGACATCGCCAAAAAGACGAAGGATGTTGGAGAGGTGATCAATATCACGCTTGATAGGTGCCATGAAGACCGCCGCGTCGTCGGCATAAAGCGAGGTTCGTAAAAGAACCTCACAGCCACGGATTTTATGAAATAGCCCTCTAGTAGCCGCCGTCTCGAGAATTCTTTGGAGTGGGTCGATCGCGATCACAAATAACAAGGGGGATAGAGGGTCCCCCTGCTGGAAACCCTGGCCATGGAAGATGGGGCTGCCAGCGACGCCGTTAAGAAGAATCCGCGAAGAAGAGGAGCAAAGTAGGGCAGTGATCCAATCTCGAAAAATGCTCGGGAACCCCCTACGGCGAAGGAGGTCGATGATATACTCCCACTTGACTGAATCAAACGCCTTCCGAATGTCCAACTTGAAGAGAAGCGAAGGTGTTTTGCACTTGTGGAGCCTCCGCGCAAGATTCCTCACATACATGAAATTGTCGTGGATGCTTTTTGTCTTGATGAAAGCACTCTGCGCATTGGAGACAAGGTGGAGCATGTGGCGGCTAAGCCGGATGGCGAGGACCTTTGCAATGATCTTGGGGATAGCATGAATCAGGCTAATCGGACGGTAGTCGGAGATTTCTTCAGCCCCATCCTTCTTTGGAAGTAGGATAATGTTGGCGGAGTTGACCCAATGAAGATTGGCCGTCCTAGGTTTCTGAAATATCTTATAGTATCATTCTTCAGAAATATCTTTCAAAGTTCCAAATAGTATCTTGCTTCCCAGCAGCCAAAGTGCATATAATGATCGATTCATCATCAACACTTTGCATTGTACTACACTGGAGTACATGCCAATCTCAAAAACATTTAAGTTCTCTAACGCCAGGAGAGTAGGCGTGTGTTATTGATCCGTGGCACAGGGGCCACAATCGGTAGTTCGTTATCTTAACAAACTCTCTTCTAAATTAACAAAAATGTCGGGTATTTTGGTTTTTTTCTTTTAAATATACTTCTAAGAACTAAATATATGCCTGGATCTTTCAAAGTGAGTATATATCGACGACATTTTCAACTCTTTCCAGGCCTCGGCTTGATTGGACTTTGTCAGCTCTTGTCGTCCTGCTTACCCTCTCCTCTCTCATCTTGTCCGGCGTTAGGAAGTAGGGCACCAGGCTTAAAGCAAAGTACTTTCAATCCTTGTGTTCAACAATTATATAAAGTCAATGAAAAAAATCTACACACGTAAAGATGTTATTATTCCTGGGTAAAGAGAGCTAGAGCATCAGCCTTTGGCGTGCGATTGGTGGGCGCAGCAGCCGCCTTTTTTCACCGCCTAGGACACAGGATTCACCGTATGTAAAATGATAGTAAAGTTTTTTTTGAGCGGAAAACGATAGTAAAGTTGCTTTGCTGATCTACCACTGTAATCAACTTGCGTTGTACGTACTGACATTGGCCGGCCGGCCGGGGGACTCTGGAGTGCACTTTAGGGCCGCCGTATATACTAGCGGCAAGTAGGAGTAGCAACTGGGGCACGAATCCTGCGGCAGCAACAAGTGTCATTGTTCTTCTCCTTTCTAACGGGATTAGTGTATGTTCATCACATGCGGTTAATGATACTTATTTTGGGACGGAGGGAGTATTTATTAACAAGCTAGTGTGGCACGCGCACTCAAGGATGTCACGTACTTCACCGCCGTTACGTCCATCCGGGCTCGCCGACGGCGACATCGCACCGATATCAAAAGTCTCTGCGTGTAGTCCTCGGCCGCCTTCGCGTTGATCAGTAGAAGACATGTTCGAGTAATGTGCTTCCGCCAGCATGTTTCATAGCCGTGGGCTTCTCATCCTTCGGGCTGATGGCCCCAAATTGGACATGAACTACGCCGAAACGTGGCCAGCCTGCAAACTGGCCCAGATAGTTGGAACGGCCGGGCAGAAGCCTAGCCCATTTCCTATTTGGTGTCCTCAGCGCCTGTTACTTCGTATGTCGTAAACCGGCGCCCCAGTAACCACACTCCAAACCCCCCAAACACGAAAACAACACCCACCCCCCCCCCCCCTCCTATGTAGATTCGATCTCTGAACCTCACGCTTCAGTAGTAACCGCTATAACCAACTTGGACAGCTCACCTTCCATGCTTACTTACTCTTTTCCTCTTCTTTTGTTGTGCATCAAATTGTAGCGCTAAAAAGACGACACTGGTTTTTTTTTCCTTTTTTTCCTTTGTTATCATTTTTTCAAATGTATACTTTCCTCAAATTTGTGAACTTTTCGAACTTCATGAACTTTTTCCAGTTTTTGCTCACTTTTTTTAGTGAACTAATTTTCATGAACTTTTTTTCAGTTTTGCTAACTTTGTTTAGTGAACTTTTTTAAAATTCATGAACTTTTTCAAATTTTCATGAAGTTTTTTCAAATCTGTTCACTTTTTTAGTCAACTTTTTTCAAATTCATGAACTTTTTTAGTGAATTTTTTCAAATTCATTAACTTTTTCAAATTTGCATGAATATTTTTTAAATATGTGAACTTTTTTCAAATTCATGAATTTTTCAGATTTAATATTTTTTCAAATTTATGAACTTTTTTCTTTGTGAACTTTTCCTAAAAAGTCAACGGTCAACAGCCAATCGTGGACCAGTCGACCCAACGATTGAACGAAGAATCGATTTCGACCGAGCGAACGAATGGCTGGATCGCGTTATTTAGCCGGCCCACGAAAGAGCGCGTGTGAGCGTTGGGTTGGTTTCCAGGCGCTGAAGGCGCCCAATAGGAGCTCCCACAGCCTAGGATGAACAACAAATCGTATTTTTTGCTTCGACAATATTCCTAAGGGGACCTCGCTCTTTGCGTCAAATAGTGCAAATGCCAGGTCTCGCTTATTGCGAGGCCGTAGCAACTCTGGCCTACAGGTTTGCTCGGGTGGGCCGCCCTAAAAACATGTGAGCGACTGGTTTTAGCGTGCGGTTTTAGGAAGTTCCTACCTATAGTTGGGATTGGTTTTATTGGTTTTAGGAACCTATCTGCTCGGTTTTGGGAAGATTTAGCGTGGGTGTTCTTTTTTCTGTCTTTTCCTTTATAGGTTTTCATCTGTTGGTTTTCCTTTGATTTCTTTCGTGACTATTTTTTCCTGTTTGTTTTTTATTTTTTTAATATAATTTGAACATTTTTTTTCTACATGCTGAACAACTTTAGATGCACGTTGCACATTTATTAATACACAGTGAACATTTGTAAACACACGTTGAACATTTTTCATGAATGTCATTAAAAAATTTGTTAGACATACGACAATTTATTAAGTGTTAATGAACATTTTTTCAAATGTCACACACATTTTTATATGTTACGAAATTTTTTTTAAAACTGTGAGATTTTTTTTCATTTAAGTAACATTTTTCTAAAATGTCAAGAACATGTTTTTAAATGTGTGAACAATTTTAAACATCATGAACAATTTTATGAACGGAATGATCATTTTCTACAAATTACAAAAATAATAATTTATATTATCATGAGCATTTTTTAAGAATGTGAAAATTTTTGTATGTCAGAAATATGTTTTAAACATTGTGCAAAAAATAGTCCTTCAAATATAGATTTTTGAAGCATTTCAGAGCATATATGAATAAGTGGAGATGTTACAAAAATTAAACAACAAAAGTGTGTAAAGGCTGCACCAATTATCGCTGCACTACCATGAGCATACACTGTAGAACTGGGCTTGGCCAGTGATCGACGTAGTTGTAGGCGAGACCGACCGATTACTTTCAATAGGCGAGTCATAGACCCGCACATCAAATAGGAGGGCCCGTGCCGGTGGCTAAGCCGGTCCGGCCATCGCACCGTAGTAATCAATTTTTTTTTCTAGCATTTTTGTTTTTTGTGTTTATACAGTTTTTATTCAGGATTTAAAAAAAATCTTTTGTAAAAAGTATTTTTTAACCCATGAATTTTCTTAAAGCATCTAAAGTAATTTATGAAATTTCCAAACATTTTAAAAACACAGATGTATCATGAAAAACAATATTACTTTTATTTCCAAACATTTTTCGAATTTGTAGAAAAAACATTAATGGAAATATTTTTAAAATTTGGACATTTTCAAAATAAATAAAAAACAAACAGAAACAAAAAACCTAGGACAAACTTTTTTACCGGTCATGAACCTTCTAGAAGGTAGCCAAAACCGGGATCTGTGCAACCTGAATGGGATGGCCCAAAATACATTGCTAGGTGTGAGTCGTGTGTTTGTCCAAGAACTTGACGCATTGAGCGTCAGTTAGGAAATACCTTGCCTGTGGAGTAACTATTGCACGTGCTGAATACATGGCAAAACGCCGCACAGGCTCTAGCGCTCGATCGCTGGACTTGGCTCGCACTCTCACATAGTTTCATTTTTCTTCCACTTGGACGGAAAAAAGGGTAGATCTCGGACCAGTAGAAAAAAAATGCTAGCCCCGCTAGCAAAAATTGGCTATCAATTTTGTTGGAAGATATAAAAATGTAATGATTTAAGAAATGTTGTTGAATTGGAAAAAATGTTCATGAATTTCAAAATAGTCCCAAATTTGATAAAAGATGTTCACTTGTTTATTTTTTAATGAAATTAATGTTTCTGAATTCTAGAAAATGTTGATAATTTCAAAGATGTCCGTGAATGTAATAAGTATAAATGCATATGAAACAAAAATCATAAATTTTGAAAGTTTTATCAAAATTAATGCCCGCAAATATGAAAACTATTTAAAAAAATTGAAAAATTCTCAAGAGAAATGTTCGTGGATTTTAAAAGCATTGATGAATTTTAAAATGTGTTCGCACATTTAAAAAATGGCATGATTTGAAAATAAAAAATTTGTAGAAAATAAAAAGGAGAGGTAAAAACAAAAAAGTAAAACAGAAAAAACGGACAACAGAAAACTAAACAGACGAAAGAAACCGGTAAAAGCGGCAGGAAAAAACACAAAAATAAAGAATGAAAATGGAACAAAAAATAATGGACGGAACCTTGTAAAAATAGAAACCAATTTGCTCCAGCTGATCCTTCTTGTTAGGCAGGCCTATGAGGCCCTCTACCCTCCGCAAGTTTTCGACCGGACATGCATTATTCCACGCAACGGGCGAGGTTTACGAAATTCCTATCACACGAGTCCCTCTAGCTTATACTAGGCCATGGGAAGCCCGGCCCGGACGGCCTGACCCGACCCGGCCCGAAAATCCCGGGCCGGGCTGAGCCCGAGTGTGCCATCGGGCCGGGCTCGGGCCTAGGAATTGAGCCCGATGGGCAGATCGGGCCGGGCTTGGGCTTGTAGAAAACATGATTTTAGCCGTTGTCGGGCCGGGCCGACCGGGCCTTGTCGGGCTTTTTCGGGCTCGGGCCGGGCTCGGGCCTGTGTTTTCTGCGTCGGGCTTTGGTAGGCCTGACCCGAAGCCCGGCCCGGCCCAAGATATGCCCAGGTATACTCTAGCTCATTGGGTGAAATAGGTTGGTACCGGGCAAGCACATTGTTAGGCTAGCCAAACATGTAAGGCCTAAAATACCTTGTTTTTAATTTGATTTATATTCTTTTGTTTTTATATAAGAACTATATAGTATCAAAAAATATTGTTAATGTTTATTGAAATATTAAGAAAATGTTTCAAAAATTGTAAAGCTTATTTACAAAAATATATTCTTACAATTAAACGAGGTGGTCATGTATTAAAAAAATGACATCATCCTATATACCTAAGAGTTATATCCCCATTACTTCTAATTATCTCAACAGGCATGCTTTGACACCATCAAAACTGCTGTAACCGTTAGATTTACTAGCTAGATCCGCTAGGATCCGTACGATCTACACGTAAGAATTATCTACCATGCCACATGCATTCGTGGATTCTAAGTGGGTTTTAAATCACATTAGATTTAATTGTGACACAACTCACTATCTATTTTTCCTAGCCATGCAACCATGCCACATCAACATGCCATGCATGTATGTTACAAGTTATGTTTTTTACATTAGCATATCCATGCAGCACTGCCACATCATCAGTTCATTCATGTAAGTCATCGATTATTTTTTTGCATTACATTTTGTGCTCTCATAGACACGGTATATGTGTTGGGCATTTGGAGCATACCTATATAACTTATCCTTCAACTTTTTTTAGAAACGACACTTTTTTTCTCTATCGTTGCTACAATTCACTACTTATTTTTCCCAGCCATACAATGATACCACATCAGCAAGCCATGAATGTAAGTTATACGTTATATTTTTTGTATATCCATGCATGTAAGTTATACTCCTCTTTGAACCCCTGAATGTTTTTCCATAATACATTAATATTTAATCCTTTTTGAACCCCTGAATGTTTTTTAAACATGAAATTTTTTCCTAACTATTTGAACTCATCTTTAATATATGAACATTCCCCCCCTAAATCCATGAGTATTTTTATAACTTGAGACAAATATTTTTTCCAATATATGATTATTGTTATTTTTGCGGCATATATTTTGAAATACATTAATAGTATTTATTAAAAAAATATTAACAAAAAAAATTCAGAAGTAATAAATAAAAATTCTGTAGTCATTGGGCTGGCCCGTATATCTAGTCTTGAGTGTTATAGGAGTTATTTCATGCACTAAACACTAAAGTTGATGCGATAGAGCACATGTTCTTTGCTTAAGACAGAGAATGTGAGCACTCATGACGAGCTTCAGAAATGCATTTCTCCCTTCACAACAAAGAAATCCATAGAAAGATGAATTTCCCTCTTCTAGTAAATGGAAATTCTGTTTCAAATTATGTGAAATGCATTCTAGTATAAGAAAATGTTATATATTTTAATAAAATTTCAAATGGACATGATGTAACATAATATAAGATGATCATGTTGTTAAAAAAGACAGACAGATTGAAGCAGTGAATATGCATTTGAAATATATGTGGACATTTGCGGGGTGTTCAGAATATGGTGTTAAGAACATGCATCAAACTTTTACGATATGTGCGCACAAGAGTTGTTATATAGGTGTTTTTCATAGATAAAAATGAGGAATAATGAAGGACAAGAACATCAATGTTTCATGATTAACAATGAGAACTTATGTCAGCAATTTAAATAAATTTCAAATTGTTGTCACTCATTTGGTATAAAGACCTCGTTACGTTTTTGATGTGTTCATCCACTTGCCGTGTATCACTTTGTCGTTTGCCAAAAAAAAAGGTATCACTTTTGTCAATATGTCAACATTTGTTTGATGACAGACATTCAAACCGGTGTGATAGTTGTCGGCTCTATGAGAATAAAGAAACAAATCTGTCAAAAAATAACAATTGTAAAAATAGTTGGCTTAGCAACGTCGTTCATAAGTGCTATAGATGCTATAAGTAGGCACAATAGCTGAACAAATTTAAAGCCTTAGGGAGTATCTACACTGGTAAGTACATTTCCATGATGAAAATGGACATTACTAGTGTAGATATTCTCTAAGGCCTTTTTTAGTGCTTTTAGAGATGTTTATGTGGAATAACGTCCTCGTTGCACCATCTTGCTATAAGTTATAAACCTAAAAGAAAAGGAAATAAAGGTTGCTCGTTCCTGAATGAAAAAAGAAAAAGGAGCGAAATCGGAGACACAAACACTGCAATAAAGAATAGACACTCTAGCTTCTTACATGATCGCTCGGGGCTTTGCATATTCTCGAATCATGCACCCTTCATCGCTCGAACGAATGGATCATCATGAGAAAATGATAGTGAGGTCACACGGACGTTACCTGACAGTGAGGGCAAAGCAGCGTAGAGGAGGTATGCGGTGGTCTTCCTAGGTCGTCGTGGTCGTGCGCAGCCACCGCAGGCACGCTGTTGTTGTGACACCCTGGTTTTTGACAACTTTTGCTTTTTAAAATCTTTTTGGTTTTATTTCCATTTTGGTTGGTTTTTCAGTTGACTTTGGACTTATGAATCCTTGAATCTTTTTCCCAAGTGATACAAAACCCTCATCACCTTGCCAAAACCTTGCCACACCTCTCTTGGACCAAACCCCAATTTTAATCTTTTCCAATAATTTATTTTCTTTCTCTGGGAAACTATGTCATCACTATGGTTATGAAGCAACCTATAGTTTTGATTATCAGAAAAATCCTAAATTCATGCCACACCTCCTTATCATCATATAGTCTCATAATCTTCAAAAACATTCCATAGTCCAGTACAAAATTTTGGCCAGAATAATTATTTTCTTTCTAGTCAGAATTGGCCATTTGTGAAGCAACCTCTATTTTCCTAGCTCAGAAAATTCCCAATAAATTCCCTGAGATATTCGGGATCCTATCTAGCCACAATATCCAAAAATATCACTTTGGCCAGTACAAATTTTTAGCAACAAGGCTATGTCAAGTTACTGCACTTCCGGGACCTTTGTGAAGGAAGTGCTAGCTAGAAGTAGCCAGTTGCTATGAAATTTCTATGGCATCTTCCATACATCATATGACTCCCTCATGCCAAATTTCAGCTCCATCAGATCTACCATATGAGTGAACCAAGTTCATCAAGTTTCTGGACCAGATTATGGTTTACACAGGAACTATAGCCAAAACCTTGCAAAAACTTCCCAAACTACACCAGCATGTACTCCTTCCAACCTAGAATCTCCCACACAAGCACTTTGGCTCGGTCCCAATCTTATCTTCCCTCTGGAACCTCCTCAAGTTTCCAACCAGAAGCTGTTTTGGATGAGTTCCAGCACCTTGAGCCATTCCTAGACCTACACTTGCCCTATACCCACTATTTGAGCTCAGGTCGACGCAATGGACAAGCTTGGGCAGGCTAACGAGGCCTCCAGACACCAAGCCGCACGGTGATCACCAGGATGACACGCCAGAGACGCGCTCTGCGCGCCCAGGCGCGTCGGACGTGATCGTTCTGGTCGTCCCTCGCTGCCCCCCTTGTCCTTTGGTGCTGACAGCATTCTAGCCATACGTGTGGCCCCTCCCGAACCCTCTTGTCCTCCGACGAAGGCCGCCGCCGCTCATGGCCAAGCTCCGCCACGGGCGGAACAGTGAGCTCCCGTCGCCATCGTTGTCCACATGCTCTTAATGGCTCTGGACCAGTCTCGTCTCTCCTGCTAGCTCACGTCCCCTCCTCACGCGCCTCGTAGGCCAGCTCACCCTAGCTCCGGCAGCTTCTCTGCGGCGTCGTACGGCTCGGGCACCCGCCGCCCGGCTATATATAGCCCTGCCCAACCCCTCCTCTCCTCACCACCTCACCTCACCATCACACAATCGCCTCCAGAGCGCCCCAGGGTGGGCCGGGAGCTCGTCTCCCGCAGCTCCGGCAAAGGCTCCGCGGCCCGATCCCCTCCTGACGCCAGCTAACTCCAGCCAACCCCAGCCTTGTCCGACCCCGCCCACGAGCTCAGGGCAGTCCCCTGGTGCTCCACAACCTCCTCCCTAGTCGGACCGCTGCCGGAATCGCTGCCGCCGCCGACACCCATAGCTTCCACCCACCGGAGAAGAAGGGAACGTCGCCGTCCGGCCGTCTTGGGCTAACCTGCGGGTACCTACGGCTTCGTCTCCTCACGCCCGACCCATCCCCGCCAACTCCCAGCCTCGCCGTCGTCTCCACGCCGGAGTACCGCCGCCGGTGAGCCGCCTCGACTCTGTTCCCCTCCCTCTTTTCTTTTAAATCGACAGGGACCCCACCTATCAGCGACCCCGACCGCGCACGAACCATTTTTGAGTGGAGGCGCATTCGGAGATTACGCCATCGACGTGGCCCGTTGAGAGGTTTTCTGTTTTTATTTAAATTCCAGTGTTGACCAGTAACTTTGACTGGCCATATCTTTTCATTCCTAAGTCCAAATTTATTGATTCTTTTTGCACTTGGTTTGTCTTGAGCTCCTCTAATTTATGGTAAAGTTTGGTATTTTTCTCACACTCACAGAATTTCTGGTGCACAAAACAGTGATATGTGACATTTTAAATTGCTGTTTTAAAATATTTTCAGAAGGAAACTTTGGTGCATTTGAAGACCAGGAGTTTTTGGGTAACCCAACAGAGCAAGGCAAGCCAGGACATCCATTTTATGAAGCATTTCAATAGTATTGCATATTTAAATGAATTTCTTTCATTTACTTGCTATATAATAATTCATAGTGAATTAATTTAAATGCCTAGTTGCTGCCATCTTAAGTTACTGTGATAACCACCATGCTTGCTAAGTGAACTTAGTCGGTTCATCTAGAGTCACCTGTCCGGGCTTAATCGTGCAACCACATTTGCCGGTATGGGGCGGCCTTGACTTGGTCCGGCTCCGTGCTCTTTCACCGAAACCTCCAGATAGGGAGGGTTATGCGTGCGTGCTACCCTGATCAGGTAGACGGCGATAACCCTGTGAGCCTAGTTGAGTATTGTGTCGGTGTCTCCATTTGGGACAGTTTAGTTTGGCCACGACGGTGGCAGGTGTCACAAGGTGACATAGGGGCCACCCAGGGCAGGACTCCGGGGGAGGATGATCGCCGGTGGTACGATGGAAGAGTCACGGGTCAGGCGGGTTTCGTTGGAGCAACACTGGTCCACCCGAATGGGATCACGAGGCCAGGTGCTCCATGGTGTGGGTAAAGTGCGCAACCTCTGCAGAATGAAAAATCTATTCGAATTGCCGCGTCCACGGTATTGGACAGTCCGTCCAGGCCTCACTAGGTGGTCAACCGTAACAGTGATAATAATGATGGAAGAACTCGTCGTCTGATCGAAAGTTCTCGATGACTTATGAGTATTCCGGGGGTTGTGGGACAACCCGGAAGAGAGTAAGTGATAACCGGTGACAGCAAGTGGATCACCTAAGAATTTAACATGTTAATTGCCATGCTATTGTTTGCTGCATTATTTGGTTGTTGTGAGCTTGCGAGTACATTCAAAGTACTCGCCTGGCGTATCATGCCAGATGCAGGAGAAGCTGAGGACGGAGGTCCCGATGGTTCATGCTACGCTAACTAGTCTGTGTCCCAGCAGTGTCCCTGTGGATGGAGTTTCCGCTAGGTTCCGCTACGCCGTAGAATTTCCTAGTAGTTCCGAGGCCCTGCTATGTTTCATAAATAATGTAGATATTGTCATAGCACCGGGTGTGCTTTTGGCCTCGCTATCCTTGTAAAATATGAGCTTGTACCCGAAGTTTATCAATAAAGATCAGTTCTGTTCTGTACCAAGTTGTTGTGTGTTTCCAGAAGACATGATCTCTGGGTGGAAACACTGGTAATCCGGCCCTCTGAGCCGGGGTGCCACAGCTGTGTCCTGGCGTACCAGCCATACGGTGTGTGGTGCTAGTGTCCTCCACCTATCCGAAAGAGCCTGTGGCACCCGCGCCTCCACCGTGCACTAGTCATACACGCAACATGCACGATCAAGGTCAGAGACTCACGGGAAGATATCACAACACAACTCTAAACACAAATTTAAACATAAATCTTTATTTTACAAGCTAGGGGTCATGAGGACCCGAATACATAAGTCAGCGGAAGCAATTAATATCTGAGTACAGACATAATTAGACAAGTGTGCCTTAAGAAGGCTGAGCACAACAACGACACTAGATCGAAAAGGCGCAGGCCTCCTGCCTGGGGCTTCCGAACTACTCCAGGTCAGCGGTCTCCACGTAGTAGTAGGCTCCATCGGGGATCTCCGGCTCCTGGGCTCCGTCATCTGATCGCAGCAACCGGGTAGGGGAAAAGAAGGTAGAAAAGCAACCGTGAGTACTCATCCAAATTACTCGCAAGACTTACTTCAGATCTATACTAAGCATGCATCGATAGCAAAGGAATGGGACTATATCTTTGGACTGAACTACAGAAAAGCCAGAAGAGAGGGGGATTAACCTATCCTATCGAAGGCTAGCATCTTGCAGCATCAGAAGAGAGTAGCGTATATATAATATCATATAGTATCATGTATATGGCAGTTACACCCGGAGATCCTTCCTCGACTACCCAGCGAGAAAGCGATCCCAAAGCAGTATATCCGATAATTGTTATTATAGTATCCGGTTCTAGTTGTAGTTGATTAGGATACCACTCCGAGCGTCCTATTACCGTGGACACGACTATTCAAATAGATTAACTTCCCTGTAGGGGTGCACTACTGTTGCCCAACACGCTGGATTACCTCTGGCCAGACACACTTTTATGGGTAATGCCCGGCCTCGGATGATCGACACGCCGTAGTCCTACCTAGGCTCTCCAGAGAGGTCCCCGCCAGTCTACATCCTAAGCGCGAAGGGGTCATGGACCGATCTCCCTAAGCACTCCGGGTCGTTGCGCTCACGGCCAGGTCCAAGTACCACCTCTGTCCTGGATGGCACTTGCCCAACATCGTGCCGCAATGCTGAACTGGACATCTGACAGAGCTTTCGGGAGGAACGTATGACACCGAGGGCCCATACCATAATCCCACGTGGTGGTTAGTGTGTATAGGCCAGAGGCGAACTCAGATCAAATACCCAAATCCGTTAATTTGTTATCAATAGCTCGCGGAGACGACCAGTGCGTCGGTCGCTCCGACTAGGTAACTCGCGGACCACGACCAGGGGCAAGGCCCACCTCTCTTCTAGGTGGTTTCCACCTGCCCTGTCGCTCCGACTAAAGTGTATCTGTCGCGTTGGCTTTTGGGACAAGTCCGGAGCTACCACCACATCAGGGGTGGTACCTCTAAACAGCCAGCCGCCGCAGTATCTCTCACGGGTGCCCTTGGAGCTGACCCGAGGAACAGTTTATTAGCATTACGATAAAGTAAACATATCCGTGATCCTCGCCCAGAGGAATCACAACCCGATAGCAAAGCATGGCAACGGACAAGGGGTAGGGCCACCAATGGGATACCAGACTAACTATACTTAGCATATAGGATAACAGGTAAGGTATCAACAGAAGGATACAACAGCAGGCTATGCATCAGAATAGGTGCTACCGGAACAACAATAGTAGCAAAATATAATGCAAGAATAAGAGGGAAAGAATGGGCGATATCGGAATGATCAAGGGGGTTTGCTTGCCTGGAAGCTTTGTGGAGGGGAACTGGTCGTCAGGGACGTGGTCATATCCGTCAGCGTCGGCAGTCTCGGAGTCTACCGTAGGGAAGGAGGGGGAGGAAACAGTAAATATAAATCATACAAATGCAACACAGATGCATGGCATGGTAGAATGAGTCAACGATGTGACCTAATGCATTACTATGTATTTTAGACGGAGCAGGAAAATATCCGGAAATATTTTCCCAGCTCCCGGCAATTATCGGCATATGGATCCGGAGGGGAAGGTTCCATGTTCATCATGATAGGAGTGTTGGTCAAGCATTTTGATGACATATTCAAATTCATCGTATTTTTCTGATCATTTTTTGTATATAAATTATTTTCATCTGAGTTACGGTTTATTTTCTATGATTTTTCAAAGTTTAAATGATTTTTCTGAATTTTCTTTAATTATTAAGTTCGAATTTAAACAGTGTAATATATTTGTCACCTAGTGCTACCCTAGCCATAGTGTATGACAGTGGGGCCGATGGGGTCCAGTCAACAGTTGACTAGTCAAGGTTGACGGGTCAACAAGGTCAATGTGCACTAATAGAAAACAGAGCTTTCGTCCAAACCGAAATTGACCTTTAGTCCCGGTCGTGTTACGAACCGGGACTAATGAGGGCATCAGTCCTGGTTCGAGCGGCCAGGACGCCGGCCGGGCCTCGGCGGGCATCAGTCTCGGTATGTCTGGGGCCTTTAGTCCCGGTTCCAGACACCAGCCGGGACTAAATGGCCTCGTAACTGGCGCAACCCCTTTAGTCCCAGTTCGTGTCTGGAACCGGGAGTAAATGTCTGTCTTCAGTCCCGGTTCTAGACACAAACCGGGACTAATAAAATGCCTATATATAGCCCCTCTGCCCGCCCTTCTCCTCTGTTTTTGGTTGGCCAGCGTGTGGGAGGTGTGTGCTACTCTGTTCTCACCTCCTATGCACATGAGGTGTTCGATGAAATGCCCGAGCCACACTTAAGCTTTCTCCTCTCCAAGCTCGACCTCCAATCTCCATTTTCCCCAAGATTTGTCTAGGTTTGGCAGAGCACCATTGTCCCTGTCCCTGTCCCCATCCTCACCGCCGTCGATCGCCCGCGCCGATCACGTCACCGGCACCACCGTGGTGAGCCTCTAGTTCTTTTCTTCTTTTTAAAAGAAAACAATTCTTACTTGTTGTATGAGTTATATAGCTACTTGTATAATTTTCTTACTTTTATTATTGTTTGTTATTATATAGTGCCATGGTTTTGGTATCCGCCCCCGTCGGCTCTCGTTCGGTCTATGATTCGGATGTGGTATATTATCTTTTATAACTATTTGTTTCATTTAGTGTTTATGAAAATTATATAATGCACGCAGATGAACCAGCAATGGATGTACGATGACCGATGCACCTCCGACTACATTGAGGGCCTGCATAATTTTCTCGAAGTGGCTGAGGCAACCAAGCAGAATGGTTTTATGTATTGTCCATGTACTGTCTGTGGGAATACGAAGTCTTACTCTTCGTCGAAAACCCTTCACGTCCACCTGCTTGAGAAGGGTTTCATGCCACACTATAATGTTTGGACCAAGCACGGAGAAAGAGGGGTTCTGTGTAGGGTAACACAGCAGAAAACAAAAAAAAATCGACCTACGCACCAGCCCAGGACCACTATGCAGACTGCGTAGAAGGTTTGATCTTTTCGTTACCGACTCATAGCGCAGCGGAAGTAGAGTCGGTAACGATCAGTGGTGCAGATCCCCACAGCTAGGATTTACAACCTCCCAACCGCGAGGATGTATACCCTCATCTGCCCATCGGACAGCCCTTCGGGAGGCGATCGGACAATCCCCCGGTCGGTGTCGCGGACAGCCCTCCGGGAGGAGCTTCGTAACTCGGACGGTCACTCGGACAGCCCTTCGGGAGGACCTTCGAAACTCGGACGGTCACACGGACAGCCCTTCGGGAAGCACTCTCAAACTAAGACCGAAACAACGATCTCTCTACAAAGTTGCACACATACGGTGTCATCTATCCGGCAGGGCTTCGCCGTCCAGAACTAGTTCCTGCCGGAACCCAAACAGCCTTTCGGCTCTACGGAACTCTTTTCGTGGGAGGGAGAGAGAAGCCAGATAACATCATGGCATGAATATGAGAGCAAGGGATGAGGTTTGGGCAGCCCCCTCATCTCCTATTTATAGGAAAACCAAGGGGTAGAGTTGCCATTCCAAAAACCCAAAAATGCCCCCACTTTATGTCATACACAAGGGGCATAAGAGGGAAAATGGATGCCATGTGGAGCTCCATGGAGCTCCACCCATCTTGGCCGGCCAAACCCTTGGGGCCCCCCCATGAGGGGCTTCCTTGGCCCCCAAGCCCTTCTAGACGCCTTTTGGAAAATATCCCAAAATGTGGTTTTCCAAAAATATCCTAAAAAGCACTTTCACTATTCACGACGACATTTTTCAGCGTCCGTTCGAACTAAAAATATTTATGTGGGCTTAGAACATTTCTAGTACCCACTAAAAATAATTTTCAACGCATTCCGAAACAATTCCGGATTAGTGATTTTCATCTGCAAAAAGCATCTGAAGTGGTTCCGGCAGCTCCGGAACATTTCCGGTTTTTATCCCGGAAAATTCCCAGAAGTTTCCAGAATGATTCTGGCACCCTCCAAGAATTATCAGGGGTGTCCCGAAACCAATTTGACTTAATGGTATCCCCTGAAACAACTTTTCAGTTTTACTGGAACTCATCCGGTGACCTCTCTCTTTGGAACTTTTCCGCTGTCTCCGAAAACTTTTTCCGAAGACTTTCTCTCAGACTTCCTGTCTAGTATTCAATAGATAGATGACCCTTAAGCGTGTGAACCTATAGGTTCGGTGAAGTATAGACATGACCCGGAACCCCTTCCGATCAATGATCAACATCGGAGCCGTGGACACCCATATTGACCCCTATACCCACACGAATGAATATTCGAGTGAACCTCCAGTTGCCGTGTGCTATTCCTGTTGCTTCGCGATATGTTACAAATACCCGAGGTGAGACATGTTGGCATCCCCGTGGATCAACAACTTGTCCACTATGCTAGTTACCTTGTTACCGGTATTGTTCTCTTTTCTCGTTACCGTGTTCCGGCATCCCTGTGGTCAAATCATCCTGTGTCTGGCCAGACGATGATGGATACCGTAACACCGAGAGGGCCCAGAGATATCTCTCCATCATCGAAGGAGCAAATCCCAATCTCGATCTATCAAGTTACTTGACACACTTTTTCCATGAACCCGTAAGCCGCCTTAATAGCCACCCATTTACGGATGACGTTTAACATACCCCAAAGTTCATGAAGCAAGCATGAAGAAACTCGATACTCTCATGGTCTAAGGAATCATGCAAATGTTAACCATCTCTGTGTTATTAACCATTAACTTGTGACGAAAGTATCTCATAGCATAACATCAATTCGGGTCGATTCAACACAAATGTTCTTCTAACATTGTGCCCTCAAAGTTGCTGGCATAGACATGCCCATGATTAGGAAAACAGGACCATCATGCAACACTTGAGCTAGTCTGAGAGGCTAGACTAGGAATATATTTTACCATTTATTATTCCACACGTGCATATGAGTCTTCCTCTGAGCCTCGTGGTTATTGTAGACTCGAGAACCATAGCAGTTATAGCATGGAACATAAACCTAATTATGAACAGGGAGATAATCAATAATATTTATTATTACCTCTAGGGCATATCTCCTACAGACTCCCACTTGCACTAGAGTCAATAATCTAGTTAATGCTAACGCACTTTACACCTGTGGCACACCGGTGTAAATATGCTTCGCTTGTGGTATAGCCTGATGTCCAACGGATCTGACAACTTCAGATCCATGTGTACCTTTGCATATCCTCGCGTTTTCACTCTTTCACAAAATTCATATTTTGTGTGGACTTGGCTTTGCATATGTGTGAATCATTGGTCGAAACCTGATTCCTCAGACTGAGCTATGGAGCAACTATCTGCAATAGTGTCCCATTGACCAAAGCCATCTTGGAACCACACTAAGTTCATGAATGAACTATATGATTCAACAACTTCTTTGTCGCTTCTAAAGTGCCAACATACTTAGCCATTTGTCATAGAATTCGCCACAGTAACCTGTTTGGAACAATTTCCAACTACTGTGCCACCATATTGTGTATTGCACAAAACCCTTAACTTAAATCAAAAATTGCTTGGAGCATGGATGAAGACTGTATCGATGTAACCTTTTACAACGAACTCTTCATGATCTCCGCTTGCAAGAAAACATGTCATCAGTGCTACTATAGTACTCAATGACCCTTTTTCACTATTGTCCCATGATTAGTACTTTTGATCACTCTGGTATCTATACTCGCAACAACTTTGGGAGTATTGGACATATCTGGTTGTTTTACATACCATGGAATACATGATTAATCCAAACACAAGAGTGTGTGGAATCTCCATCATGTATTTTGCTCATCAGTGTTTTGGGACACCGAATCTTGCAAAAACTCTTTCCATGTGACTTCGGCAAGAATCACTCCTTGACGTTTTTAATGCTAAAAGGTTTTAGCATTTTGTCAATATGTATCTTTGCTCAGCCCCATTAGGTAAATCTATCTCCATAGATCATCATGCCTAATATCAAGGCTATTTAGCCCAAGCACTTCATCGAAAAACTATTTTCAAATGAAGTCCTAATTCGTGTCAAGAAATTTATTTCCAATTAACAATGTGTCAAGCACACAACATTTTTAGAAATATTATTATGCTCCCACTTACTTTCTTGAATCACAAGCATCTTCGTTACCCATTGATGAAGTCAAAACCCTTTTGACCATTTCATCAAAACACGAAGATTCCAACTCCATTTTGCTCTCTTCTGTCCATCGCTGGAACTCTGAAGTTTGCACACTCACTAGCATCCTCTGGAATGACAAAATACCTTGGACTGTAACACATGCAAGTCCTTGGTTTCATTTCCATTAGATAGAAATCCTTTCGTCAACCATGTTTCATATCTCATGATTTGAAATATGTATTAATTGCTAGTTCAACCCGAACCGACTTTAAGCACTGCTACGGTGAAACAACCTCATCGTAGTCAACTCCTTGAACTTGTTATTTCAACAAGTCGAGCTTTATGGATAAAACATTTTTATTCGTATCAGTTTTTAGTTCCATAAATATTCGTTAGACTCTAAGTCTTCCGAAAGGTGTATCAAGATTTTAATCTTGAATCACTTATATGGAAACTATCTCAGATTGTATTGGCATTTAGCCAATTCTGGAGTCAGGGCCCATCAACGCTTCCTTGTGTATCGTAGGTATACTATTGTCTAACAACAATATCTTGTTTGCGCACCTGAGAGGTTTGCACGAGTCTTGCCTACGTGGTTCAGCTGCAAGTTCGACCGAAGTCCATACATTTTATTGTAGAGACTTTCGTATCAGTCGCAGTAAGAAACTCCGGAATCACTTCCAAGGTTCCATTCCTTTGATCTGATGACGAAGATACTGGTTATCTCGTCGAGTTGCACTGTTCTCCAAATCACCTTTTTGAAAGAACCATTTTCTTCAAAAAGCATACCGTTCTTTGTGGCAAACCTATTTTCCTCGGTATAGTGAGGGAGGAATACCCAATTACTGGGGATAACCTACAAAGTAGCACTTGTCTGATTTGGAATAGGTTTGTAACCTTTTACACAAGCCCCATATTCCAAATGTTTAAGAAAAGATATAACATGTTTGGGCATACCATACCATGGCGTCATTTCAACAGACCCGATGGAGCTCTTTTCAGTGTAAAAGCCGCAGTCTCTAAAGCATCACTTTAAAAGGGATAATGGCAAATTTATTTATGTCATCTTTGATCTTACCATGTCATAAATGGTTCGATTACATCTTCACAGAATTTCCACTTGCAGTGGTGTTCCGGGAGGTGCAAGTTATGAAACCCCTTTCACAACTCATCAGACATTCGCTAAACTTGTAACTCAAATATTCCTTTCTGCAATCTAATTGCAGAAACATAATTTTCTTGTTACAATAATTTCTTCTTCATTTTGAAAACGTTTCGAATGATTTCAAAAGATCCAGCCTTACGTCTCAGCAAGTAAATATCCATATATCTACTTGAGTCATTTCTGAAGATAGATAAATCCACTACTTGCAACAACATTTATTGAACTACACACATAAAAAATGTATGATCACCAATAAATTTGTTGCTCGTTCCTTATGGCCTATGAATGGTATTTCAGTCACTTTACTTTTCGGAGGAAAGTTGCAAGTGTCAGATGATTCAAAATCAAACGACTTCAAAATCCATCATAATGGAATTTTCCATGCGGGTTTCTCCAATGTGACCAAATGCAGTGCCACACTTGTGTGGTATTCTTTTATTCTCGCGACATTTAGCGTCAGTGTTATGGATGTATCATATTACCATCAAAATTCATAACATACATCCCATCGATGATGGAAGTATGGCCCTTATGTTATTCATAATTCTGAACAACAATTGTTCTTTTCTGAACAACCCTCGTCCAACAAACATTGTGCAATGGGCTAGAGTGTATAAAACTCTAAAATGAATTATGAAAGTAAACCCAGAGGTAATGTATTATTATCAATATTCATAACATACGTCTCATTCGTAATGAAAGTATGGTCCTTATGTTATTCATAACACCGAACATCAAAAGTTCTCTTATGAACAACCTTCTTGCAAGATACCTTATGCAAAGGGCTAGAGTGTGAAACTCTAAAATGAATTATGAAAGTAAATACATAGGTAATACACCGATGGAAGGTATAATAACATTTACTATGTTCCCTGTGTGTATCTTAACCTCATTTCTGGCTAGTCTTTCAGGCCATAGTTGTTCTTACATCAAGTTGCAACAGAATGCAATCAAGAGGGTATCTTTATGATCAACTCACAATACCTAAGAATTAGTGATTAACATGTTTAACCATAATTCCCAAGAACTATATCTTTGACCAGCCTTCTATATATCAAAAACTTGTATGGCATTCATACATGAGCTGGATATTCCAGTCTTCTCTCTTTCTACCTTTATATTTCTAATAGTTTAACTTTCAGTATTTCTCCTACTCTCAGAAGAAGTACCCAACTTAAGAGTGGCGTTAGCCCCAGACTTCCTAGGCGTGAAAGTCTTACTAACACCCTTCGGACATTTCCTTCCTCTTTTAGTTGTTGTTTTATTCACCTTTCATCATATGACAGGCGTTCTTCTGGATCCCTCTCTTATCAGTCTAATGCATAGTAAACACTTTACTAATGTTTTGCAAACAAACATTGCTTTGGATATCTCATATCTTTTAGCCTTTGTCTGTCTCTGAAAATGATTTTCGGATTCCATGAATATCACATAACTATCCAAACTTTCGAAGTTCGGGTCTCATGGAAGCAAACATATTTCACTTGACCGTAACGGAATTTTAGCTTTTGGATCGAAGGACGAGAGTCACATCATCCATAGCATTAGCGGGAGAATACCGAAAGTATGCGATAGGACAAAGTCCTTCTCGGCACTCTTGAGGACAATCCTCACATTACGTTACCAACCGTAAAGTTTTAACCAGATATTTAATAGCTATTCAATTTTAACAGGGAAGGTGGCGAGCCATTATCCTACAACTATTTTGCAAATCACACTTAGACAATGTTCAAAATTAATTGCACTGAGAATTTAAACAAGTTAATTCTACAGTGCGCTCCCACTCAAATCAATATCTCTCATAATTGATTGTGAGTGATACAAGACCCGCATTTTAATTCAACGCCACGGTTCGAGATGAACTCAAATGGCGCGAACTTCAATTGGTAGGCAAACTTGCCGATCACATCTCTATGTGATTCTTGTTCATCTTTCGATGTGTGTGTTCCGAGCTCAGGACTGTCCTGCCTGAACATCAAGACAACCAAGTGATCTCGCTGCGAGGTCTCAACTCACCCGCCTCACACTTCTCTAATCGCTCGCACCCATGGAGATCATGTGATGTCCCGAAGAGATAGGTGCCGTGATGGTGCTACACTTGGGAGAACACTAACTACTTGATATTTTAAGTGAGAGATCACCCTAATAAAAAGTGACTACCACGCAATCAAAAAGGGTGCATCATAAGGGATAAACATCTCAGGCAATTCATAATAGCATGATATGGTATAGCCATTTCTGATGGAGAAGTCTTTCATTCTTTGTCTTCCGCATTCGCGTCGGTGTTCACCTTCGCGAAGATTGCCATCACCTTGTCGATGCACCAGATAATACTATCTCTATAGCTAATAAAATAAGTGCATTACTTAAGGTTGACACGTAGGTCATTAAAGTGAAAATCATATGGCTCCAGCCATCATGCCGAATCATGACACGCAGGTCATGTTAATCAATTTACATTATATAGTCATCTCATACATAATCAAATTATTATGAGCACTCCTATACCACATCACATGCACATGCAAACCATCATGCAAAACCAAGTTAGACGCCTCTAACCGGTTCATGCATAAACTTGTTTTACGTGGCTTCTAAGGTTTCGAAACAAACCGAAGCTACCAATGTCCATCATCAAGCATGATTATCCAAGTCGCTAGATTAACATTGCGGGGTGTATGAAACACGAGATAATAAAATCTCGAGCCCCATACTGAACTTCTTCATACGCATTGCCCTTTCGTCTGCGAAATTTCATCTTTCTTTTTAACTACGGTGGAATTCAATGAACTGTTAGCACTTCGTTGATCAATCAGGATCGCGGATTGCCAGAACATTGAAACTCCACCATGCTGTTATCAAGATTAGAAATATGCAAATTCTAGGGAAGCAACAAGAATATCGGGTAACAGATTTCATCTGCTAGCCGCACAAATAATTTTCAGTAATAGAACACATCTACTACCTAATTATATTGTGCAACACCCATACATCTCTATGTATTCTAGATCGCAACCTGTATCTACGGATAGCACGGCTCATGATGCCACTGTAGGGTAACGCAGTAGAAAACAAAAAAAATCGACCTACGCACCAGCCTAGGACCACTATGGAGACTGCATACAAGGTTTGATCTTTTCGTTACCGACTCGTAGGGCAGCGGAAGTAAAGTCGATGACGATCGGCGGTGCAGATCCCCGCAGCTAATATTTACAACTTCCCAACCACGAGGATGTATACCCTCATCTGCCGCTCGAACAGCCCTCCAGGAGGCGGTCAGACAGTCCCCCGGACGGTGTCGCGGACAGCCCTCCGGGAGGACCTTCGTAACTCGGACGGTCACTCGGACAACCCTTCAGGAGGACCTTCGAAACTTGGACGGTCACACGGACAGCCCTTTGGGAGGCACTCTCGAACTAAGACCGAAACAACGATCTCTCTACAGATTTGCACACATATAGTGTCATCTATTTGGCAGGGCTTCGCCGTCCAGAACTAATTCCTGCCGGAACCCAGACAGCCTTTCGGCTCTACGAAACTCTTTTCGTGGGAGGGAGAGAGAAGCCAGATAACATCATGGCATGTGTATGAGAGCAAGGGATGAGGTTTGGGCAGCCCCCTCACCTCCTATTTATAGGAAAATAAAGGGGTAGAGTTGCCATTCCAAAAACCCAAAAATGCCCCCACTTTATGTCATACACAAGGGGCATAAGAGGGAAAATGGATGCCATGTGGAGCTCCACCCATCTTGGCCGGCCACACCCTTGGGGGCCTTCCATGAGGGGCTTCCTTGGCCCCCAAGCCCTTCTAGAAGCCTTTTCGAAAATATCCCAAAATGTGGTTTTCCAAAAATATCCTAAAAAACACTTTCACTATTCATGACGACATTTTTCAGCGTCCGTTCGAACTGAAAATATTTATGTGGACTTAGAACATTTCCAGTACCCACTAAAATAATTTTCAACGCATTTCGAAACAATTCCGGATTAGTGATTTTCATCTGCGAAAAGCATCTGAAGTGGTTCCGGCAGCTCCGGAACATATTCGGTTTTTATCCCGAAAAATTCCCAGAAGTTTCCAGAATGATTCTGGCACCCTCCAAGAATTATCAGGGGTGTCCTGAAACCAATTTGACTTAATGGTATCCCCTGAAATAACTTTTCAGTTTTATCGGAACTCGTCCGGTGACCTCTCTCTTCGGAACTTTTCCGCTGTCTCCGAAAACTTTTTCCGGAGACTTTCTCTCAGACTCCCTGTCGAGTATTCAGCAGATAGATGACCCTTAAGCATGTGACCCTATAGGTTTAGTGAAGTATAGACATGACTCGGAACCCCTTCCGATTAATGATCAACATCGGAGCCGTGGACACCCATATTGACCCCTATACCCACACGAATGAATATTCGAGTGAACCTCCAGTTGCTGTGTGCTATTCCTGTTGCTTCGCGATATGTTACAAATACCCAAGGTGAGACATGTTGGCATCCCCGTGGATCAACAACTTGTCCACTATGCCAGTTACCTCCCTACCGGTATTGTTCTCTTTTCTCGTTACCGTGTTCCGGCATCCCTGTGATCAAATCACCCTATGTCTGGCCAGACGATGATGGATACCGTAACACCGAGAGGGCCCAGAGATATCTCTCCATCGTCGAAGGAGCAAATCCCAATCTCGAGCTATCAAGTTACTTGACACACTTTTCCATGAACCCGTAAGCCATCGTAATAGCCACCCATTTACGGATGACGTTTAACATACCCCAAAGTTCATGAAGCAAGCATGAAGAAACTCGATACTCTCATGGTCTAAGGAATCATGCAAATGTTAACCATCTCTGTCTTATTAACCATTAACTTGTGATGAAAGTATCTCATAGCATAACATCAATTCGGGTCGATTCAACAGAAATGTTCTTCTAACATTGTGCCCTCAAAGTTGCTGGCATAGACATGCCCATGATCAGGAAAAGAGGACCATCATGAAACACTTGAGCTAGTCTTAGAGGCTAGACTAGGAATACATTTTACCGTTTATTATTCCACATGTGCATATGAGTCTTCCTCCGAGCCTCGTGGTTATTGTAGACTCGAGAACCATAGCAGTTATAGCATGGAACATAAACCTAATTATGAACAGGGAGATAATCAATAACATTTATTATTGCCTCTAGCGCATATCTTCTACATTATGATGGAAGACAACGAAGAAGAAGAGGATGATGACAACTATCATCCTATGTACCCTGAACACGGTGATACTGCAACAGGGGAAGCTGAAGATCAAGAGGCAACAGACGAAGTGCCCGCTGATGATCTTCGCCGGGTCATTGTTGATGCACAGAGAGAATGCGAAAGTGAAAAGGAGAAGTTGAAGTTTGATCGCATGTTAGAGGATCACAAAAAATGGTTGTACCCAAATTGCAAAGATGGCAACACAAAGCTCGGTACCACACTGGAATTGCTGGAATGGAAGGCAGAGAATGGTTTATCTGACAAGGGATTTGAGAAGTTACTGAAAATAATGAAGAAGAAGCTTCCAAAGGATAACGAATTGCCTAACAGTACGTACATAGCAAAGAAGGTTCTCTGCCCTCTAGGATTATAGGTGCAAAAGATACATGCATGCACTAATGACTGCATCCTCAACCGAGGTGAGGAGTACGAAAATTTGAATGCATGCCCAGTATGTGGTGCATTGCGGTATAAAATCAGACGAGATGACCCTGGTGATGTTGAGGGCGAGCGCCCCAGGAAGAGGGTTCCTGCCAAGGTGATGTGGTATGCTCCTATAATACCACGGTTGAAACATCTGTTCAGAAAAAAAGAGCATGCCAAGTTGTTGCGATGGCACAAAGAAGACCGTAAGAAAGACAGGAAGTTGAGCGTACCCGCTGACGGGTCGCAGTGGAGAAAAATCGAGGGAAAGTGGCGGGACTTTGCAGATGAGACAAGGAACGTATGGTTTGGTTTAAGTGCAGATGGCATTAATCCTTTTGGGGAGCAGAGCAGCAATCATAGCACCTGGCCCGTGACTTTATGTATCTATAACCTTCCTCCTTGGTTGTGCATGAAGCGGAAGTTCATTATGATGCCAATGCTCATGCAAGGCCCTAAGCAACCCGGCAACGACATTGATGTGTACCTAAGGCCATTAGTTGAAGAACTTTTATAGCTGTGGAGTAAAAAAGGTGTACGTGTGTGGGATGAGCATAAACAACAGGAATTTGACCTACGAGCGTTGCTGTTTGTAACCATCAATGATTGGCCTGCTCTTAGTAACCTTTTAGGATAGACAAACAAGGGATACAATGCATGCACGCACTGTTTAGATGAGACTAAAAGTATATATTTGGACAAATGCAAGAAGAATGTGTACCTGGGACATCGTCAATTTCTTCTGACCAAGCATGCCTTAAGAAAGAAAGGCAAGAATTTCAAAGGTGAGGCAGATCACCGGAAGAAGGCCGTCCTTCATACTGGTGCTGATATACTTGATATGGTCAAGGATTTACAAGTAATCTTTGGAAAGGGTCATGGCGGACAATCTATTCCGAATGACGCTGAGGGACATGCACCCATGTGGAAGAAGAAATCTATATTTTGGGACCTACCGTATTGGAAAGACCTAGAGGTCCGCTCTGCAATCGACGTGATGCACGTGACAAAGAATGTTTGCGTGAACCTACTAGGCTTCTTGGGCGTGTATGGGAAGACAAAAGATACACCGGAGGCACGGGAGGACCAGCAACGTGTGAACGAAAAAGACGGCATGCATCCAAAGCAGTATCAAGGTCCTGCCAGCTACGCTCTTACCAAAGCAGAGAAGGAAATCTTCTTTGAATGCCTTCTCAGTATCAAGGTCCCGTCTGGCTTCTTGTCGAATATAAAGGGAATAATAAATATGGAGAGAAAAAGTTCCAGAACCTAAAGTCTCATGACTGCCACATGATTATGACGCAACTGCTTCCGGTTGCATTGAGGGGGCTTCTACCGGAAAACGTTCGATTAGCCATTGTGAAGCTATGTGCATTCCTCAATGCAATCTCTCAGAAGGTAATCGATCCAGAAATCCTACGAACGTTACAGAATGTTTTGGTCCAATGTCTTGTCAGTTTTGAGTTGGTGTTCCCACCATCCTTCTTCAATATTATGACGCACGTCCTAGTTCACCTAGTCGACGAGATTGCCATTCTGGGTCTTGTATTTCTACACAATATGTTCCCCTTTGAGAGGTTCATGGGAGTCTTAAAGAAATATGTTCGTAATCGTGCTAGGCCAGAAGGAAGCATCTCCACGGGCCATCAAACAAAGGAGGTCATTGGGTTTTGTGTTGACTTTATTCCTGACATTAAGCCAATTGGTGTCCCTCAATCGCGGTATGAGGGGAGACTGAGTGGAAAAGGCACGCTAGGAGCGGATTCAAAAATATGTAGGGATGGGCATTCTTGGGTGCAAGCACACTATACAGTTCTATAAAATTCTTCCTTGGTGGCCCCGTATATCAATGAACACAAGAATATTCTACGCTCCAAACACCCGGAGCAGTCTAACAACTGGATTACACGTGAACACATTGGGACTTTCGGCAGTTGGTTGCAAACACATCTCATGGGTAACACCAGTGTTGGAAATGACCTGTACTCATTGGCCAGGACACCATCTTTGACTGTATTGATATTTCAAGGGTACGAGATAAATGGAAATACATTTTACATGATCGCCCAAGATAAAAAGAGCACCAACCAAAACAGTGGTGTCCGCTTTGATGCAGCAAACACCAATGGGACAAAGGACACATATTATGGTTACATAGAGGAGACATGGGAACTTGACTATGGACGTGATTTTAAGGTCCCTTTGTTTCGGTGCAAATGGGTCAATCTGTCAGGAGGTGGGGTCAGGTAGACCCGCAGTACGGAATGACAACAGTGGATCTCAACAATCTTGGGTACACAGACGAACCATTCGTCCTAGCTAATGATGTGGCGCAGGTTTTCTATGTGAAGGACATGTCTACCAAACCGAGAAAAAGAAAAGATCAGGAAGCGAATACATCATACGATGAGCCAAAGCACCACATAGTTCTTTCAGGGAAAAGAAACATCGTGGGATGGAGGACAAGACAGACATGTCTGAAGATTATGAAAAGTTTCATGAAATTCCTCCCTTCAAAGTGAAGGCTGACCCAACCATCCTGTTAAACGATGAAAATTATCCATGGTTACGGCGCAATAAGCAAGGGACACACGCGAAGAAAAAGTGAAGATAACCGAATATTTTGCACCTTTGATTCTGGGTTGAAAGCCATAGTGTTATGCTCCACAACTATTCTGATGATGGCTTTGATCTAGAATATCACTCCAGTTACATGTCAAAAAATGAAATCCCTTTGTAATAGATGAGTTCTCGTCCGAAACCCTGATAGTTCGAAAAAGAGAATATGAATATACTTCGAAAAATTATATAACATAAAAACAACATAAAAATAAAATTTATGCAACTAAAATTATATAAAATTATGCAACAAAAATTATATAAAATTTATGCAACTAAAATTATATAACTAAATTATATAAATTTATGCAACTAAACCTATATAAAATTTATGCAACTAAAATTATATAAATTTATGCAACTAAAATTATATAAAATTTATGCAACTAAAATTATATAACTAAAATTAAAAACCGAAATAAAAAAGGCCAACTACTAGAAGGAGAACTTGTAACACCCCTGTGTATTAGTCACTGTGATCAACTGCTAATGCCAAGTCATATCATTTGCAGTGCCTAGTCATAGCGATTAATCCCAACAATTCAAATCCTAACCTGAAAATCAACTCAAATTCAAAAATGCAAAATCAACTTGCTCAAACACTATGGGAAAAAATGTTCACTAAATAGCAAATAATCCAGAAGCACTCATAAAAATATAAACAATTAAATGACTCCAACAATATGAAACAGCACTAAAACAGAATTATTTAATCCATTTATATTAAAATCAAATTCAAATGAAACCCAACTTTGCCCAAACCAATTTTTAGTGAAAGCTAACATTGCACAGTAATATTTGGGTCAACTTTCATATTTTGTAAAAGTGCAAAGTGGCCTAAACAATTACCAAACAAAAAATAAATAAAGAAAATAGGAAACAGAAATAAGAAAAATGAAACGAGGCACTGTGCACTGGGCCTAAGTGCACAGTGCCCCTGGACCAGCCCACTGGGCCCATTCCCTTCTCCCTCCTCCCCGTGTCACTGCGCCGGTGGTCGACGCGCGCACGCACCGGCCGGACGTCGACACGGCGACGGCCTCGAAGCCACCGACGCTGCGAGGGGATAAGGACGTCCAGTGCCTCCCCCCTGGCCTCTCCATCCATTTCCCCTCCTCCTCTGTCGCTCCCTCGCCTTAGATCCGCCGACGCCCGAGCGTGGTCGCCGCCGCTCGCCGTCGTCCACGCGGCCACAGCCACTGCATCGCCTCACTGTCCTGTCCGTCGCCTCCGCCGACCTCGACTACATCATCCTCGACCCCGAGCGCAAGCAGTAGAGCCCTGCTACACCGGGATCGAGCCGTCTTCTTCCTCGGATCGCCGACGCCTCTCCGACGAGCCCCGCCGTTCTGCTGCTCCTAAGCCACCAAGGGCTTTTCGTAGCCGCTCGGTGAGCTCCCATCTCCTTCTCCGTCGCTTTACGCTGTCCATCGTCGCCTGTAGCTAGCTGCCATCAATGCCGTAAGCTCACCACCGCCGAGCATCTCACCGTCGTGCTCATCCGAGCCCAACATCGAGCTCCTGGAGCTCGTGCAGGTCCTATGAGCACGCGTGCATGTCACCCCGTGCCTCCTATCTCCATTTCCACCAGAGGCCGAACTCCGGCGTCCGCTCCGCCGCTCGCTGACGCCATCTCCAGCCATTTCCGGTCAAGCCGCCGCCGCAGAATGATGCGCGAACGAAAGCCCGTTCGAATGAATCTAGCTATGCGCGAAACAACCCCCTGTAGCGCATTGCCGACGAGCTCCGGCGACGCACCACCGCAAACTCTGGTCGCCGGCATCGTTCCGGCGTCGTCGCCAACGTGGCGCAGATGGGGCACACCCCTGGGTCACTGAACGTGGGCCCTGGGGGCCCCAGTTGACTGGGTTGACCCAGTCAACTGTGCTGACTGGGCAACTCCAGTCACTGACATGCGGACCCCACCACTTTTTAGATTAAGTAAAATGTTTATTAAATAAAAATAATTAGTTTAGTCTAATGTCTCACTGACATATGGGGCCCACCCCCTAATTAATCCTGTTAGCTAAGTTAACTCACTGTTAACCTTAACAGAGGCTGACATGTGGGTCCCACTGGACCCACATGTCAGGTTTGACTGGTCAGCCGACCTGTTGACTTGCTAACATCAGAATTGCCTCATGCTGATGTCATATTTACTTTTCTGGTAAATTAGATAATTTCAGAAAATCATTTAAATCTTTAAAAATTAATAACTTTTAAACCGTAGCTCGGATTGAAAAAGTTAAAACATGAAAGTTGCTCAGAACGACGAGACGAGTCTGATCGTGCCATCTGTTTCCATGTCAGAACCTCCTACCTAGGAGAACTCGTAACTCCGAGCCCGATTCCGGTAGATGAATAGTGCACACACACACCGGGTAATAAATCCCACGATAATCCTAAAAATAACTAAAATGACCTAAATGCATCTTTAGGCAACCCTGCACTGCATTGTAGCATAGTATGCCCCGTGTTGCATTTGATTGCATTATGTTTACCTGTTTCCTCCCCCTTTTTCTCTCTCGATTAGACCCTGACGTTGATGTAGCTCCTGAGGCAGACGCCGCTCCGGAGAACGACTACGTCCCCGACGACCAGCCACTTGCCCCAGAGCTTGCAGGCAAGCACGCCCATTTTGAGCATTCCGATATCGCCCACTCTCTTCTCTCTTATGCTTGCATTAGAATCTGCTGCTGTTACTGTATCCTATATCTGCTGCATAGCCTGTTTACTTGTAACCTGCAGTTGATACTTACCTGTTATCCTAAACTGCTTAGAATAGGTTGGGTAGAGACCATTAGAGACCCCACTTATCCCGACTGCCCCGCTGGATGATCAGAAGACCCGAGCAACGAGATTGAAGACTAGGCCCCGACACGGCACATCACATCCCCCTTAGTTGCCGACACTGCTGGATTACTATCGAGTGCCGAGGGTGATACCTCGTCAGCACTTCTGATGATAACCTTGTAGGTTAGTTATTCGGTCGTGGTAAGCGAGGGTGATTCCTCCTACACCACCCCCGATAACGACGACGTCGTGCAACGCTTCAAGTGTGGACCTCGAGGGTGATTCCTCCTTCGTTCACCTTGACGAAAACATCAAGTGGGATTCCATCGAGGGTGATTCCTCAGGGTCCCTTTTTGGTGTCAGACACACGGATAATTTGGTTACTAAGACCGAACACTGAACCATGATACTAAAGACGGGTCGGCCCTGAGGGGTACCCGCGCGAGCTTATTAGCGAAGTGAAGTGGGATCGGGTGGACCTGGATGGTGCCCGAGGGTTGAACACGAGGCGTGGCCGGGCATTCCTCGCCCTTGCCGCAAGTCCTCGAGACGGGGCGACGGGGTCACATCTTTCGTGAGTCTCTGCTCGTTTTCGCACTATCAACACACTAACGGTTTGGATATTTGATCTGAGGGGCCTCTGTCCTGATAGCACTAACCATCACGTGGGCATAGTATGGGCGTTCTGCGTCGTATACATCAGCCGAAGCTCTATTGACGTCAACGAGGAGCGGCCCGCTTTGGATTGGACTGGGAACGCAACCACGCTTGTATAAGGGGTTGCTAGGTCTGCTTTCGGAGCGTCCTCGCAACGTGCAGGGTTCCCAGGGCGAAGGCCCAAGACCCCTGGGGGCATAGATTAGTCCGGCGTGCTGACCTCTCTTTAGAGCCTAGGTCGGGTTGCGGCGTGTTGCTTAGCCGAGGCCGGGCATGACCCAGAAAAGTGTGTCCGGCCGGAGTTAAGCGAGCGTGGTGGGTAAGTTGGTGCACCCCTGCAGGGAAGAAAACATCTATCGATAGCCTGTCCTACGGTAACGGACACTCGGAGTTGTATCCCGATCGGTACAACTAGAACTTGAGATGAAATGGATAGTATGGCTCTGGGATTGCTTTCTCGCAGGGAGTCAAGGAAGAATCTCTAGGTGAGGTTGATAACTTTACTACTACTTTACATTATGATAATCTGCACTCTTCTAATGCTGCAAGACCGATGAAGATGATTGAAGATGCTAGTCTTTGATAGGACTAGGCTTTCCCCCTCTATTCTGGCATTTCTGTAGCCCAGTCCACATATACAGCCCCCTTTTGAAAATGTTGCATTTGTAGTGTAGATCCTTGCTTGCTGAGTACTTCGGATGTGTACTCATGTTTGCTTTCTTTTCTTTTTCTCCCCATATCCAATTGATGCCTCCAGACGACGGAGCCCCTGAGTTAGCTGCCCCCGTCGATGACTACGGCTACTACTACTACCCTCCAGGCGAGTACTACTACGAGGAGCCGACAGACGACCAGGAGTAGGATTCGGAGGGTCCTAGGTAGGAGGCCTACGACTTTCGATCGTAGAGTTTTATTTTGCCCCGCCTTCATAAAGGCTTATCTCTCTTTCTGTAATATATCTGTACCCAGATAACTGATGCTTCCGCTGACACTTGTATCCCATCGAGCTATGTATTCGAGCCCTCGAGGCCCTGGCTTGTAATATAAAGCTTGTATGAATTTATTTATGTTTTAGAGTTGTGTTGTGATATCTTCAAGTGAGTCCTTAGGCTTGATCGTGTGCATTTGCGTGTATGGTTAGTGCATGATTAAGCCGGGGTCGTCACAGGTTGGTATCAGAGCCGACTGCCTCTAGGAGCCCCCCCTTTCCAACTTCTTGGCCGAAGTTGAGTCTAGTCTTCAAAAACTGTTTTACTAACTTGGCTGTGCTGCTTACGGGCCCATGTCGCCAACTGGGTGGTATTAGGATCTTTTATTCCTCGTCTATACTCTGGGATTCTAATCTCTCATCTATTCGGGTTTAATAAATTTACTAACACCGACACTTAGGATCTCGTAAATTCCGTCCACCCGGAGAGCTGGATTCTGTGTGATTTCCCTGTCATTGATCTGATTAGTCTGATAATCATTTTCCTTTCCATTGTTTTGTTTAACTTTTCCTTCTGAGATTTGTTATATTTCTCATCGTCATGTGACAACCCTGAACTCCTTTGTTTCAGATGGATCGTCTGTTCCCGCCGCGTCCTACGACCCAGCTCGTGCTTCGCACCTGGGCTCGTGATGCCCCTGGGTTCCCAGCTGTTCTGATCGCTCTCTTGACCAGACTGGGTTACCACTGGTATCCTGAGTACATGGTCTACGAGGTTTACCGCGAGTTCAACCAGGAGCAGTACTATGCTGATGTTCGCGTCTATGATCAGCAGGATGACTCGGACACTGAGCTGTACCATTTCCATGGTATCGGCGTGACGATTGAGATGGCAGTCCATGATGCCGCCTACTCTGCTATCGCACGTCTCCGAGGAGAGCACAACGCCAGCTTGGATGCTTCTAAGTATCGATACATTCCGTATGCCCCTGCTGGAGATGCTACTGGTTACTACACAGCTACCTGTGCCCCGTACGAGCCTCGTCGCTACGATCAGCGAGTTCTGATTCAGTGTACTCAGGCTCTGGATCGCACTGTTCGTGCTCTTGCTGTCGAGTTGTTTGCCACTCGAGTGCGACTCTACGAGGCTATGACGCAGTTGCTACCAGCTGTTCGTGCAGGGATACATCCGGAGCATATTCTTTACCCGTGCAGGACCGAGATGCCACCAGGGATCGATTGGCCTGCTCTGGGAGGTCATACACCTACACGTGGACCTCTTCTTTCAGCTCGAGACTGGGTTCTGCATCAGAGTGCACATGGAGCATAGGATCCTTCTGCGATGAACGTCTGTCGTCCGCACTTGCAGCTACCCTGTTTCCGTGGTTTTCTCCGATGTTGATGTAGCCTTTGCTATGTCCTGTTGTGTACTTCCTTACCGCGTGCCTGCGCGCTGCCTAGTATGTCTAGCTTTTAAAATTGCGTCGTTATGCTGCCCGAATGTAACCGACTCTGTATGGATCTGTATGACTTAATGACTACTATTAAGCATCTGTAGTACTACTTCAATTCCATCGCGTTACCTCATGCATGTCGCTAAACACTCGCATTGGCTTCTGCTAAACTACCCCTGTTGATTTAGCAGGATGGCAGATAACAATCCACTGCCGCCGCCACCGCCTGACTACATGGCAGCAATGATGCAACAGTTTGAACTTAATCGGCAGTTTATGACTGGGATTATGCAACAGTTCCCTCGTCCCAATGTCGACCAGCCGCCACCTTCAATCACACTACCAGAGTTTATGCGACTCAACCCGTCATTCTTCCGCAACACAGTGAATCCGCTGGATGCTGATGATTGGCTGCGTGACATCTTCTATGAGATGGAGTCCGCTGATGTCGCCCCGGCCAATTATGTCACCTTTGCGACATACCTACTGAAGGGTCCCGCATCACAATGGTGGGCCACTCACCGACAGACCCTACCACCTGGTACCGTCGTCACTTGGGCAGAATTCAAGATTGCTTTCCGTGCCCACTACATTCCTCAAGCTGTCATAGCTTGAAAGAAGGCCGAGTTCCGTAGTCTTGTTCAAGGTAACAAGACTATGGAATTTTATCAGCAAGAGTTCCTTGATTTGTCTCGCTACGCTGAAGAAGACATCCCCACTGATGCTCGTAGGCAGGAGAAGTTTCGTGAAGGGCTGCACCATGACATTCAGTTAGCCCTGCTCGTCCAAGACTATCCTGACTTCGCCACCTTGGTGAATAAGGCCATCATGGTCAAGACTGGTCTGAAGAAGCACAAGGAAGCGACCAGACACACTCGTGAAGCGGGCTCATCTTCGGGCTTGTCTTCCCAGAAGCGCCGCATCTGGATTCCACAGAGCATGTACCGTCCAGCAGCTCCGATGCACAGGCCTGCATATGCCGCACCTCGTCTGCCTCCTCCACAACCGAGGCAACCTCTGCGAGCTCCGCCACCTCGAGCTCCCGCACCACGTCCTGACAGTGGACTATGCTTCAAGTGTGGCCAGCCAGGTCACCGCGCTAGAGACTATTCTCAGAATCAGAATCAGTTAGCTCTTCCTTCTGCTGGCCGTGGTATTGGCCGTGGTATTCCTCAGCAACGTAACAACAATGCCAGACCTTCTTATGGTCGTGGGCAGAACTATCACGTCAACATGGCTGAAGCCCAGGATCAACCTGAAACTGTGATGGGTACACTTCTTGTTAATTCAGTACCTGCATCTATTTTATTTGATTCAGGAGCATCGCATTCATTCATGTCGGAAGATTTTGCATTCATGCATGGCGTTAAGTGTGACAACCTACATCATCCGTTAGGGGTTGACACTCCAGCGGGTAGATGTCGAGCCTCCCTGTTCAGCCCCGAAGTCACTGTTGAAATTGAGGGGTTGAAATTTCAGGCACTTCCAATTATCCTTAGTTCTTCCAAAATTGACCTTATTCTGGGTATGGATTGGTTGAAGGCTCACTGTGCCTCAATCAACTGCGCTACTAAAGTTGTACACCTACTACACCCATCAAGTGAGCTAGTGAATTATCAAGCTCATCTCACTCAGAACGCCGAGGCTCAGATTTATGTCTTAAATGTGTTGAACGCTTCTCCACTTGAGGGGATCGAGAACATTCCAGTTGTTTGTGAATTCCAGGATGTTTTTCCAGAAGAACTTCCAGGAATACCCCCTGCTAGAGCTGTCGAGTTTGTCATTGACTTGAAGCCCGGCACCACTCCTATTGCGAAGCGTCCTTACAAGATGCCTCCGCACCACCTGCTTGAACTTAAGGAAGAAATCGATAAATCACTTAAGATGGGCTTCATCCATCCTAGTTCCTCTGCCTGGGGAGCACCGTCTCTCTTTGTCAAGAAGAAAGATGGTACGAATAGGTTGGTTCAAGATTACCGTCCTATCAACCAGGCAACCATTCAGAATAAATATCCGCTTCCACGGATCAATGACTTATATGATCAACTTGCTGGATCATCGGTGTTATCTAAACTCGACTTGAGGTTGGGTTATCACCAGATCCGTGTCCATGAAGAGGATATACCGAAGACCGCCTTCGTTACTCGTTATGGCTCCTACGAGTACACCGTCATGTCATTTGGCCTAACGAATGCTCCAGCTACGTTCTTCCGCCTGATGAATTATATATTCATGGATTACCTCGACAAGTTTGTTGTGGTATATCTGGATGATATTCTAGTATATTCGAAGAATAAAGAAGAACATGTCGAACATCTTCGTCTTGTTCTGGAGAGGCTTCGAGAACACAAGTTGTATGCCAAGTACTCAAAGTTTGAATTCTGGCTTTCTGAAGTGACCTACCTTGGACATGTGATTTCCAAGGACGGTATTGCCGTTAACCCGAAGCGAGTTCAGGCTATCCTTGATTGGACCCCTCCGAAGAATGCCAAGCAAGTCCGAAGTTTTCTCGGCCTTGCAAGTTATTGCCGTCGATTCGTCGAATTTTTTTCCAAGATTGCCAAGCCCCTGACTAATCTGCTTCACAAAGGCGTTAAGTTTGAGTGGACAGACAAATGCCAAGAAAGTTTCCAGACCCTCAAGGACAAGCTTACTTCTGCTCCAGTACTTGCTCCTCTTGATTCTCGTAAGGACTTTGTCATATATTGTGACGCCTCTTGTCAGGGATTAGGCTGTGTCCTAATGCAAGAACGAAGAGTAATTGCATATGCTTCGTGAAAGTTGCGTCCGCATGAAGAAAACTATCCAGTGCATGATCTCGAACTTGCTGCTGTGATCTATGCGTTGAAACAGTGGCGACATTACCTTCTGGGTAATCGGTGTGAAATTTATACTGACCATCAAAGTCTGAAGTACTTGTTCACCCAACCGGATCTTAATCTTCGTCAACAACGATGGTTGGAAACAATTACGGACTATGACTGTGGAATTTATTCTACTCCTGGCAAGGCTAATGTGATGGCTGATGCCTTGAGCCGCAAGTCCTATTGCAATAACCTCATGGTTAAGCAAGCTCAACCCCAACTATATGAAGAATTGCGCAAGTTGAACGTCTATATCGTTCCGCAGGGTTCCCTTAATAACCTTGTGGTACAGCCAGACCTTCAGAAGGCTGTTAAAGAAGCGCAGGCCAAAGATGCTGAAATCGATCTGATGAAGAAAGAGCTTCACCTTGAGAAGTTCAGGGATTTCTCGATTGCTGAAGATGGAACTTTATATTTCCGAGACCGCATTGTAGTACCTCGCTTCGAGCTTATGACAGACAAGGTCATGAAGGAGGCTCATGATACACCGCTGTCTATCCATCCGGGTAGTACCAAGATGTATCGCGATCTTCGACAGAGGTACTGGTGGTCTAAAATGAAGCAGGACATTGCCCGATATGTTGCTGAATGTGACGTATGTCGTCGCGTGAAAGCAGAACATCAGAAGCCTGCTGGAATTCTTCAACCACTCCCTATTCCTTTGTGGAAGTGGGATAAAGTGCAAATGGATTTCATTACTGGTCTTCCCAAGTCTTAGAAAGGTCACGACGCTATTCTTGTCGTCATCGATCAACTTTCCAAGGTTGCTCATTTCCTGCCTATCAAGGAGACTATCACTGCTAGCTAGCTAGCAGAACTTTACATCTCCAGAATTGTCTCACTCCACGGTATTCCGAAGGAGATCAGTTCGGACCGTGGCGGTCTTTTCACGTCCAAGTTCTGGGAAAGTTTCCAACAAGCTATGGGAACTCACATTACATGGAGTTCAGCTTATCATCCTCAATCCCAAGGCCAAGTCAAGCGAGTAAATCAAGTGCTTGAAGATATGCTTTGCGCTTGTGTTATATTGTTCGATAAGAAGTGGGAGGAATCTCTCCCGTATGCCGAATTCTCTTATAAAAATAGCTATCAAGCCAGCTTGAAAATGGCCCCCTTCGAAGTGCTTTATGGACGTAAATGTCGAACCCCCCTGAATTGGTCAGAAACTGGGGAACGACCTCTCGTGGGACCGGACATTATTCAACATGCCGAAGAACAAGTTCGAATTGTCCGAGAAAATCTCAAGGCGGCTCAGGACCGCCAGAAGAGCAATTATGATCGCAAGCGATGGGGACTGACTTATCAACTAGGTGATCAAGCTTATCTTCGTGTCACTCCTATGAAGGGCACCCGTCGATTTGGAATCAAGGGCAAGCTAGCTCCCGCTATGTTGGTCCTTTTCGCATCGTGGCTAGACGTGGACAGGTGGCATATAAATTGGAGTTGCCACCACAATTCTCTCATATCCATGATATCTTCCACGTGTCCCAACTTCGTAAATGCTTCAAGGAATCTCCGCACCGCGTAGTGGATCATGAGATGCTCCAGTTGCAATATGATCTTTCTTATAAGGAGCATCCCATCCGCATTCTCGATGAAGCTGAGCGTCGAACTCGTCAGAAGACGGCCAAGTTCCTGAAAGTACAGTGGTCGAATCATACTGAAGATGAAGCCACTTGGGAACGCGAGGATCATCTTCGGGAAGAATATCCCGACCTCTTTCGTTCCACCTCCTAAATTCTCGGGACGAGAATTTCTTTTACAGGAGGAGAACTTGTAACACCCCTGTGTATTAGTCACTGTGATCAACTACTAATAATGCCAAGTCATATCATTTGCAGTGCCTAGTCATAGCGATTAATCCCAACAATTCAAATCCTAACCTGAAAATCAACTCAAATTCAAAAATGCAAAATCAACTTGCTCAAACACTATGGGAAAAAATGTTCACTAAATAGCAAATATTCCAGAAGCACTCATAAAAATATAAACAATGGAATTGGAACTAGTTAAATGACTCCAACAATATGAAACATCACTAAAACAGAATTATTTAATCCATTTATATTAAAATCAAATTCAAATGAAACCCAACTTTGCCCAAACCAATTTTTAGTGAAAGCTAACATTGCACAGTAATATTTGGGTCAACTTTCATATTTTGTAAAAGTGCAAAGTGGCCTAAACAATTACCAAACAGAAAATAAATAAAGAAAATAGGAAACAGAAATAAGAAAAATGAAACGAGGCACTGTGCACTAGGCCTAAGTGCACAGTGCCCCTGGACCAGCCCACTGGGCCCATTCCCTTCTCCCTCCTCCCCGTGTCACTGCGCCGGTGGTTGACGCGCGCGCGCACCGGCCGGACGTCGACACGGCGACGGCCTCGAAGCCACCGACGCTGCGAGGGGATAAGGACGTCCAGTGCCTCCCCCCTGGCCTCTCCATCCATTTCCCCTCCTCCTCTGTCACTCCCTCGCCTCAGATCCGCCGACGCCCGAGCGTGGTCGCCGCCGCTCGCCGTCGTCCACGCGGCCACAGCCACTGCATCGCCTCACCGTCCTGTCCGTCGCCTCCGCCGACCTCGACTACATCGTCCTCGACCCCGAGCGCAAGCAGTAGAGCCCTGCTACGCCGGGATCGAGCCATCTTCTTCCTCGGATCGCCGACACCTCTCCAACGAGCCCCGCCGTTCTGCTGCTCCTAAGCCACCAACGGCTTTTCGTAGCCGCTCAGTTAGCTCCCATCTCCTTCTCCGTCGCTTTACGCTATCCATCGTCGCCTGTAGCTAGCTACCGTCGATGCCGTAAGCTCACCACCGCCGAGCATCTCACCGCCGTGACCACAGTTACCGTCGTGCTCATCCGAGCCGAACATCGAGCTCCTGGAGCTCGTGCGGGTCCTGTGAGCACGCGTGCATGTCACCCCGTGCCTCCTATCTCCATTTCCACCAGAGGCCGAACTCCGGCGTCCGCTCCGCCGCTCGCTGCCGCCCTCTCCGGCCATTTTCGGTCAAGCCGCCGCCGCAGAACGATGCGCGAACGAAAGCCCGTTCGAATGAAACTAGCTACGCGCGAAACAACCCCCTGTAGCGCATTTCCGACGAGCTCCGGCGACGCACCGCCGCGAACTCTGGTCGCCGACGTCGTTCCGGCGTCGTCGCCGACGTGGCGCAGATGGGGCCCACCCCTGGGTCACTGACCGTGGGCCCTGGGGGCCCCAGTTGACTGGGTTGACCCAGTCAGCTGTGCTGACTGGGCAACTCCAGTCACTGACATGCGGACCCCACCACTTTTTAGATTAAGTAAAATGTTTAATTAAATAAAAATAATTAGTTTAGTCTAATGTCTCATTGACATATGGGGCCCACCCCCTAATTAATCCTGTTAGCTAAGTTAACTCACTGTTAACCTTAACAGAGGTTGACATGTGGGTCCCACTGGACCCATATGTCAGGTTTGACTGGTCAGCCGACCTGCTGACTTGCTGACGTCAGCATTGCCTCATGCTGATGTCATATTTACTTTTCTGGTAAATTAGATATTCCAGAAAATCATTTAAATATTTAAAAATTAATAACTTTTAAACCGTAGCTCGGATTGAAAAAGTTAAAACATGAAAGTTGCTCAGAACGACAAGACGAGTCTAATCGTGCCGTCTGTTTCCATGTCGGAACCTCCTACATAGGAGAACTCATAACTCCGAGCCCGATTCCGGTAGATGAATAGTGCACACACACCGGGTAATAAATCCCACGAATCCTAAAAATAACTAAAATGACCTAGATGCATCTTTAGGCAACCCTGCACTGCATTGTAGCATAGCATGCCCCATGTTGCATTTGATTGCATTATGTTTACCTGTTTCCTCCCCCTTTTTCTCTCTCGATTAGACCCCGACGTTGACGTAGCTCCTGAGGCAGACGCCGCTCCGGAGAACGACTACGTCCCCGACGACCAGCCACTTGCCCCAGAGCTTGCAGGCAAGCACCCCCATTTTGAGCATTCTGATATCGCCCACTCTCTTCTATCTTATGCTTACATTAGAATCTGCTGCTGTTATTGTATCCTATATCTGCTGCATAGCCTGTTTACTTGTAGCCTGCAGTTGATACTTACCTGTTATCCTAAACTGCTTAGAATAGGTTGGGTAGAGACCATTAGAGACCCCACTTATCCCGACTGCCCCGCTGGATGATCAGAAGACCCGAGCAACGGGATTGAGGACCAGGCCCCGACACGGCACGTCACATCCCCCTTAGTTGCCGACACTGCTGGGTTACTATCGAGTGCCGAGGGTGATACCTCGTCAGCACTTCTGATGATAACCTTGTAGGTTAGTTATTCGGTCGTGGTAAGCGAGGGTGATTCCTCCTACACCACCCCCGATAATGACGACGTCGTGCAACGCTTCAAGTGTGGGCCTCGAGGGTGATTCCTCCTTCGTTCACCTTGACGAAAACATCAAGTGGGATTCCATCGAGGGTGATTCCTCAGGGTCCCTTTTTGGTGTCAGACACACGGATAATTTGGTTACTAAGACCGAACACTGAACCATGATACTAAAGATGGGTCGGCCCTGAGGGGTACCCGCGTGAGCTTATTAGCGAAGTGAAGTGGGATCGGGTGGACCTGGATGGTGCCCGAGGGTTGAACACGAGGCGTGGCCGGGCATTCCTCGCCCTTGCCGCAAGTCCTCGAGATGGGGCGACGGGGTCACATCTTTCGTGAGTCTCTGCTCGTTTCCGCACTATCAACGCACTAATGGTTTGGATATTTGATCCGAGGGGCCTCTGGCCTGATAGCACTAACCATCACGTGGGCATAGTATGGGCGTTCTGTGTCGTATACATCAGCCGAAGCTCTATTGACGTCAACGAGGAGCGGCCCGCTTTGGATTGGACTGGGAACGCAACCACGCTTGTATAAGGGGTTGCTAGGTCTGCTTCCGGAGCGTCCTTGCAACGTGCAGGGTTCCCAGGGCGAAGGCCCATGACCCCTGGGGGCATAGATTAGTCCGGCGTGCTGACCTCTCTTTAGAGCCTAGGTCGGGTTGCGACGTGTTGCTTAGCCGAGGCCGGGCATGACCCAGAAAAGTGTGTCCGGCCGGAGTTAAGCGAGCGTGGTGGGTAAGTTGGTGCACCCCTGCAGGGAAGAAAACATCTATCGATAGCCTGTCCTACGGTAACGGACACTCGGAGTTGTATCCCGATCGGTACAACTAGAACTTGAGATGAAATGGATAGTATGGCTCTGGGATTGCTTTCTCGCAGGGAGTCGAGGAAGAATCTCTGGGCGAGGTTGATAACTTTACTACTACTTTACATTATGATAATATGCACTCTTCTAATGCTGCAAGACCGATGAAGATGATTGAAGATGCTAGTCTTCGATAGGACTAGGCTTTCCCCCTCTATTCTGGCATTTCTGCAGCCCAGTCCACATATACAGCCCCCTTTTGAAAATGTTGCATATGTAGTGTAGATCCTTGCTTGCTGAGTACTTCGGATGAGTACTCATGTTTGCTTTCTTTTCTTTTTCTCCCCATATCCAATTGACGCCTCCAGACGACGGAGCCCCTGAGTTAGCTACCCCCGTCGATGACTACGGCTACAACTACTACCCTCCAGGCAAGTTATACTACGAGGAGCCGACAGACGACCAGGAGTAGGATTCGGAGGGTCCTAGGCAGGAGGCCTACGCCTTTCGATCGTAGAGTTTTATTTTGCCCCGCCTTCATAAAGGCTTATCTCTCTTTCTGTAATATATCTGTACCCAGATATCTGATGCTTCCGCTGACACTTGTATGCCATCGAGCTATGTATTCGAGCCCTCGAGGCCCTGGCTTGTAATATAAAGCCTGTATGAATTTATTTATGTTTTAGAGTTGTGTTGTGATATCTTCAAGTGAGTCCTTAGGCTTGATCGTGTGCATTTGCGTGTATGGTTAGTGCACGATTAAGCCGGGGTCGTCACAGGGGAGGGGGTTCGTTAAAACATAACCCTGATAATTTTGCTATAATTTCGACATGAGGGGGGAGGAGTCCTCGACGATCGTCTATGTTTGCCACTAATCCATCTCTCATGGTTGTATATTGCCATGTTGTAATATTTGCAGAAACTATGGACGGCAGAGATATAAAAACAGAAGAGTTGTTGGGGATATAATCCGCAACATAGGTGATATCACCTTGTCATTTCTCAACGACATCGATTGTGAGGAAAGAGAGGATGACGGCTCCGGTAATCGAATGGAGGAGGGAGGAGATCATGATGGCTCCGGTGATCCAATCGAGCAGGGAGGAGATCATGACGGCTCCGGTGATCATGACGGCTCCGTAGCCTTAACTATTGCAAAGTCAGGCGAGGTATATATATATTAATTAAGCCTCTGCTGACTAGATGCATTAATTGTTTGGTATGTACATATATTAATGCTTCTTTCTTCTTTTAGCCCTCCGGATCGAGCCAAACTTCTGTAAAGAGACGAGGCCCGAAGAAAAGGTTGGGCCAGGATGAAAGGTTCATGATCGAAGTAGTCGCTCCAGATGGCCAACCGACTCATCCCAAGCGGACCAAAGACACATTTGTACATCAGTGTGGAGTTATTGTTAGGGACAGCATCCCGATCAGCATCCAAGAATGGAATAAGAAGAAGGACCCTAAAGTTTCTTATGTCGACGATAGACTGAAAGATGAGCTTTGGAACTCGCTGATGACAAATTTCAGCCTACCGCCAGAGAAGGATCCAAATAACCCAGTTACACAGCGACAAGTCAAGTCGTGGGCTCTTAAGAAGATGGCAGAACTATTCAAGAACTGAAAGCAAAGATTGAATGAGCAGTTTGTCGAGAAAGACAAGACTCCAGAATTCACCTGTCAATATGCGAAGATCAAAGATCACTGGCCCACATTTGTGGCGTACAAGAAATCGGAGAAAGTTAAGAAAAGGTCAGCGACAAATAAGCTAAATGCTGCAAAGAAGCAGTATCACCATGTTACTGGGTCAGGTGGCTACAGCAAAGCCCGGCCTACGTGGGACAAAGCTGAGAATGACCTGCTTGATAAAGGGGTCCAACCAACGACATTGCACTGGCCCGATCGGGCAAGGACTTGGTTCTTCGGCGTTGGGGGAAATTTGGACCCAGAAACAGGGAAGTGTATTTGGATGAAAGCTCAACTTGAAACACCCGTCAAAAAGCTTCAGGAAGCAATCAAGGCAGTGCAGGAAGGGAGGTTCATTCCCGACAGAGAGAAGGACGGGCTGTCAAAGGCCCTCGGGAATCCTGAACACCCCGGACGAACACGAGGCACATCAGGCTCCCTTCCGTGGATCCATGGGTTTGCTGACAGCAGAGCCACTTATAGAAGCCGAAACACAAAGAAGAAAGAGGAAGTAGACCAAATGCAGAAGATGGAAGAAAGATTAGCAAAACTTGAGGAACTTGAGAGCCAGCGAGCTACCGGCCAACCATCTCAGCGGCACGAAGATCCCTCATTTGATACTGCCCATGAAGCTACCCCACCATCTAAGTGGAAAAGCAGCATGGCTTCCACAGAGCTCGTTCAGCCTGATATCACGGCTCCTCGCTACCCTGTGGATGCTATCACGGAGAGGGAACATTGTGAGCTAATGATGAAATGCCAGAACCTAACCTTGAAGGTGGCGGTTGGCTATGTCTTACCTCCTCGACCTGATGCAACTTTCCATTTCACTCCGATTCCAGATGGCTTTGCTGTTGTCGGGGTGGATGAAGTAATGAACGGATTTGAGGGGCTGGAGCTTGACTACCCTACAGGTGAAGGGGAGATTCATCTGGAAAATGCCTTCAGGACTACCTGTCTATGGAGAAAGGAAAACATCGTGCTTCCAAACTGGACGGCGCCTCAGTAGACTCAGCTGGAGGAGGCCCCTCAGCAGACTCCTCACAGTTCAGCTGTATCTCCGCTGCCTCATTCGTCTCTAGCGCGTCAGCTGTCTCCGCCGCCTCAGTTGTCTCCATCGCGTCAGCCAACTCTGGCAGAGGAGGCCCCTCAGCAGAATCCTCTTCCGCCGCGTCAGCGGACTCTGCCTCCTCCGCCGCGTCAGCGAACTCCACCTCCTCAGCAACGACGGAAGAGAGCCGCCGCTGCTCCGGCGGCTAGCAATACAACAGGTGGGAAGAAATTCAAATTTGGTCCAAGCCTCAAGGCTCCTGCCAAGTTACCATATGAGAGGACTAACGAGGAACTCGACGAAATCATGGCTGCAGATGTGAAATGCCAGTTTGCACGGAAACCTCCACCTTCAAAGGAGAAAATAGAACCGGTAATGGCGAATCGCACCCTGGATGCCCTTACGCGACCACCTCCGCCTCCGCCGCTATCACACTGTGACCGCTGTATTGGAAAGAAACATGAAGAAGTTGTGAGTCGGTCGAAAAGTAGCAGTACTGGTGCAAGAAGTGGGAAAACAATTCCCCAGCTCGGCGAACAGGAAAAGCAATCATGCCCCCCGCTCAAGGTGTTTACCGATATCGCTAATGATCCGGGGGTAGCATCCGCTGCTCCTGGTTTCACTCATGATGATTACGTAGGCGATGATGTACAGTTCGAAATCGCTGAGGTAGCCTTTAAATACGAGCACAAGAAGCGTCTCGTCAAAAGTGATGATCCGGAACGGGATCTATCAATGATGATGCGAAGATTACATAAATGGTACTTGGAAACCTGCAAGGATGGGACGGGCAGTATCTTGGTGGGAAATAAAGATGAGCACTACTTCATTGGAGTCGACACGATCTACGTTGAATTTGAAGAACTCCTTCAGTTATACAATCAAGCCACCCTCGACAAAAGTATCGTCAGTTGCTATTGTCTGTAAGTATTATTTCTGTAATTAAGTCTCTAGCTCAGCTCGTTCATTGCATGTATATAATTATCCTCACTATATTATGCAGAATGAAGATCCTCGAATGCAAAAGAGGACAAATCTATGACATTGGGTTCGTTAACCCAAATAACGTAAATGAATGGTCGGTACAGAACACCCCCAAGGGACTGAGAAAAACTTGCTAAAGACATTCCTTCGACACCAAAACAAAAGGGAAATACTCTTTCCTTACAACTTCAAGTGAATGTTACTGTCTTCTGCATATTCTGTTTCGCTTACTCGAGGTTAAGTGTAATTGATGAGTTATGCACGCGCAGGTTCCACTTTATTCTGCTAACCATTCAGCTTGACGCGGGAGTAGTAACTATCTTGGACTCGAGACGTAAAGCGGCTATGGAGTTTGCGGACATGATTGAAATGCTCCAGAAGTAAGTTCAATCATTATCGCACTATATCGGCAACTTTCGTTCATTTCCTGATATCAAGTAATCATTTTCTTTGCCGGGCAGGGTTTGGAAAAAGTTCATCACGCAGGTTAGGGGTGAATGGAAACCGAAGCTGCGATTTACACAACCCAGAGTAAGTAGTACTAGCTAGTTCCGCGCATCTCTCATTGATTCTAGTTTCAATACCATTATCATGGTTAATTATCATTCTAATTGAACTCTATTCTCGTAAAGTGCATGTGGCAGGAACCCGAAAATTATTTATGTGGATACTACATTTGCGAGTTCATTCGCCAAAAGACCACTGAGAGGGGCTTCACTAAACAATAATTTGAAGTACGTAAACAATATTCATAATTTTATTTTATCACCATCAATTGTGTTGATTTCATTCATATATATATATTGACCCCCTTCTTTAAATTAGATCTGGCGGAAGCGGGACGAACTCCTACCAACTGATCACCTACGAGCAATTCAAGAGGAATTGGCGGGATTCTTTGTTGAGCATGTCATTCCTAAAGACGGAGAATACCATCGGGATATGCTATGCGATTTTGGGAATTAGATATTAGGGATCGTAAGAGATGTTATATTGTATATATGCATCAACGTGTACTATATGTAGTAGCGTCGAATAGATATACGAAAATTTGTTGTTCGACCAACAAGCACGGAGAAAGAGAGGTCACTTCTCTCTATATATTGATCATGCATGACGATGTTGTGTAATTAATGGTTCCTTCATTGCTTACTAGCTAGCGTCGAGTTCTCTCTATATGTAGTAGCTAGCGTCGACCAAGCACGGAGAAAGAGAGGTCACTTCTCTCTATATGTAGTAGCTAGCTAACACAATATGAAACCCCTAAACCCTCCAAAAGCCCTAAACCCCTCCTTACAGAAAAAAAAACCAGCGCCTGGCAGAAGCTGACGTGTGGCAGCCTTTTAGTCCCGGTTGGAGCCACCAACCGGGACTAAAGGTCCTCTTGCCGGGTCGCCCCACAGGGGGCCACGTGGAACACCTTTAGTCCCGGTTCGTAACCCAACCGGGACTAAAAGTTTGGGCCTTTAGTCCCGATTGCTTAGTCCCGGTTGCAGAACTGGGACTAAAGGCCCTCTGGAACCAGGACTAAAGACCCGTTTTCTACTAGTGGTGGGACCGATCTGTCATTGGGTGTAGTATTAAATAGTGGCTAGTTAGCTGGTTTAACTAAAATGGGCCCACTAGTCAGTGAGGGTTAGCACGTGGGTTAGTAGCTAATTAGTGATTAGACCCTAATTAATTGGGGCAGGCCCATATGTCAGTGAGCCACCGCGGCCGGTTCAAGCGCGCGCGCGCGCCTGAGCATGCTGGCGTCGGCAAAGCGCAGCGGCGTCGCACGAGCGGCCAACTCCAGGAACGAGATGGCACGCGGGTGTGTCCTATCGAACGGGCGAAACACGACGAGTCCAATGGTGGCATCGGCTCAAGCAGGGGTGGACGAAATCGTGCTCTACGTCGGCGATGGGCGGCGGCCGGAGCTAGGCGACGGCAACCGCGTTCTAGAGCTCGAAATCGAGCTTGGAATGAAAGGGAGTTCGTGCGGTTGCTCACATTGGAGCACAAGAAGGCTCGTCGGGGCTTGTAAAGCAGCACAACAGCATATCGAGGGCGGCGTTCGCCGGTGCCTGAAGTGGATGATGCAGTCGATCCGGTTGACATAGGGCTCCCCGGCCCTAGCTACTTGGCGCAGAAGACGAGGTCGAGCCAGGCGCGCCTCCTGGACACCAACGAGCGGCATGGGGTAGCGCCGGAGCACGACAACGATGAGGCGGCGGCGACAGTTGCGTTCGGGTGAGCTCCATCCGAGAGAGAGGGCGAGGGAGAGGGGTACTGAAGCTAGCGTTTGACTCAGGGGCTTGGCCTCGATCTTATCCGCCTCGGGAGCTCGTTGGATGCCCGACATGCGTTCCACCACCGCCGGGGACGAGCTCGGCATCGACACGGCACGGGAGCAGGTGGGAGGTAGGTGACGACGCGGGATGGGCTGGGCCGCTGCTATTTCCATTTGGGCCGAATGCACAGTGACGTTGTTATCTCTTTTTCTTTCTCTGTTTTATACTTTAGCTACTGTTTTACATTTCTTTTTGCTATCAAATAACTTTTGTAAAATGTGTAACTTGTCTCAATAAATATTGTGCAATATTCTGTACTGCCCCAAAAAGTTTGAGTTTTAAAAGAATTCATTTGAATTTGCCTTAAATGAAAAAGGATTAAATGGGGTTGTTTTAGGTACTGTTTTGGTTGCTAGATTCAAAATGAGGAAATAAGGGATGTTGTTTTCCTTAACCTTAATTATCTATGGAATATTTGCAGGATGATGAACTATTTTGTTTGCCAGTTTGGAGTTTTTCAAATTTCACTTCCTATTTGAATTTTGAATTTGAGTTTGATTTAATTTAATTTTTAAATTGAAATTTAATTATGCTGATCATGATGACATGGCATATTAGTTAGGCTAATAAAGTGATTAGGGTTTGGGGATGTTACAAATCTCCTCCACTCGAAGAAATCTCGTCCCGAGATTTTAGAGATAGAGTAAGGGGAAAATTCTGGTTACGAATTTTTAACGAGTCTTCTTGTTCTTGTTGCCCTTCTCGAAGAAGTTAGTCCTTCTCGTTGATGTCTTCATTTCTTTGCATTAGTGCATCATGCCGGAGATGCTATTCTTCCTTCAGAATCTTCGTTCCACTTACGAAAAGATGAGGGGTAACTTGGCAACGAAGGAATTCTCCAAGGGGTAATCATCTGGGGTTATCTCATGGAATTAGGTACAGGGTATCTCTCAAGTTGGAACTCAGGAAATACATCGAGAGCATAGTAAGAAGGTACATTAAAAAGTTTCAAGCGGGCAGGCAATCATTTGATGCCTAATTAGACGATGAAATGGGTTCAGATCAACGAAAATAATTAATGCGTCTGATACCAGGATAGAACAGCGTAACAAAAATGGCTTGTGAAATTTCATACAAAGCCAAATACAACGGACGATTTTGGTTACAAGGATCACGGAGTTGTTTTCATGAAACTTTATGATCAAGAGATCTTTTGGAGAGGGTTCAAACGATCGACATGCTCAGGTCAGAACGATAATTGATTACATGGGTAACTGGAATATACAGTCGCAAGTGCTACAGAAAGATAAAGCACACTGCACCCGTAAGTATTTGAGGACTCAAGCATTTCCGAATCATTAGGATGATCAAAATTGAAGTGATCAACATTCATACCACCATGATGAATAAGAAGGGTGGTGGCATCTTGTGTGATCACGATACAAGGTTTGCCAGAGAACAGTTTGTCAGCTATGTTGGCAACAGCGTCGGTACCAAGGGCGGGGGACAAAAAGAACCATTTTCCTGCTCATTGAAATGAGGCAGACCAATAGGCAAAGTTGTCGTCCACCGGTGGTTACCGGAATGCCATCAACAATAGTAACTAAGTCTTACTGATAAAGTTGTACACCGAGGTGTTTGCATAAGCAGGGAATTATTACTGCTTAGATCATATAAATTACAAGAAGGTTAAAAAGACCAATGGAAAGGAAAATGTGATTATCAGATTAAACAGACCAATGGAAAGGAAAATGTGTTTATTCACAAATATTAGGAGTATATCATTCACAACAAGAAGCAGTGCATGATGTTACCCATACAACGGTGTTTGGATAATCAATCAAGAAACAATTAGCATTGTGCTTCCAATGTTCTTGTTGATATACGGAGTACCACAGTCATGCTTCGGGGTAGCGATGATATGGTGTGTAAGCAAAGGCTGAGTTTGAAGATCACAAGAAATGCACAAGGACAATTTCACGAATAGCAAGGAATTCAAAGTATAACCGGAACATGACCAAGTCTGTGTTGGAAAGAAAGCAAAGATGTTGTTTAGAGGTTTCAAGAGGATGCAATCGAACAGCGACGGCATCGAGCAAAGGAATGGCGAAGCGGAAAGTTATGGGAACAACAGATAAGATGCAAATTCGGAATCGGAGTTGCCTTTCAAGACAAACAACATGATGTTGAAAACTCGATGTAAGCTTTGCTCACGGCCTGAAGAATTTGTGCACCAAAGAAGGACAAGGTAGCACGGTCTAAGGTAGCATAATAAGGATGTAATCGGCAGGATAGGAATGAAAAGATTGAGTATTAAACTTCCCAGCAACAAATTACTAGGAGTAAGGAACCACAACGTGGATTCAAGTCACTTGGCGGAGTTCTCGAGTGACGAACAATGCAAACCTGCGGAGTGACTAAAACGGTGAGAGGTATTATTCCACAAGAATTCATAAGAGGTAATGCAATGGCACGATATCCTCGAGATACCAGAGGACAATACTTGAAGGTAGAACATAATGGAAGCTAAACTAGATTGTTCATCTGCGGACGACAGGTACTTTAACATTGTCATAAAATAGACGAGGCACGAGAATGGAGTTATCAAATCAGGTCAGCATGGTCAGAACCATAACTGCATGGAATCCAGTTACGGAAACTGGAAGAATTATACAAATGAATGCATATTTAGCAAGAAGCTTCCGTGACGGTCTACATCATTTCCATGGGCATGAACACAAGGTTCAAGGTCGACTCCCACTTCTTAAATGCATAACCTTTCATTCACTTCTCGCTTTCGATGAAATTTTAGTGTTGAAATTATATCTGGTGTAACACCAGAAGAGTATGACCCGTGAAGAGTTTTAGGTTCACACAAATTAGGGAAGGCATAGGTTCAACCCATCGGGGTATCTTAGGAACATATACCACAAACTTCATGAGTAAAATAACTCAAGCTCGGAAACAGAGCATGGTTGACAAGAACAAAGGATACATTTTACCAAAGGCGTTATGTATCAGGGGAAGAACTCGTAAAGGGTTCAGATTTACAAAAGAACTATCGGGTAATAACCCACCAAAGAGTTCATATCGGTTAAACAATGGCCCCGCATTAGAGTCCATCGAGAGAAGAAAGGAGGCAAAGACATCGGGTTATGAAAACATCAGAATAACCCAAAGTATAAAATACGAAGGAATTGCAAATTTCAAAATGGGGATCAGAAGCAGACGCTCTGATGAAAGAATTAATAATTTGAAAAGAGTCAGATGGACAATTGATCAAGGCTTGATTGGCCGAGAACCAGCTCATATCCGGAATGACGTCTGAGCCAGAAGGACGAATTCTAAATTGGATTGATGAATGCGAGCATTCGCAAACATATCGGATCAAAGGCTCAAAATGACGGTGACAAAGGATGCCGATGAATATTGCTGGACATATGGAATTAACCATAATGCAGGCATGCAAGACTTTCCAGAGCAATAGGTTGCAGAGGATTCTCGGAAGATCAGATAGTATTTCAAAGTATTTTGTGAAACACATGAACAACTGGGGATGAATGTATGAACGACAAGTGTAGGTAGTAATCCATAAGGATTTATCGGTGGTAGGGAATTGCAAAGGCGGTGGGCACAAGGATCTCAGGAAAACATCGGAGAGTAACTTCAGAGTCTTTTGGTGAATCAAGCGATCATCTGGAATGAGGGGCTCTCCGGGAGGAAGTAGTTACGAGAAATAAAAGTTAGAGTTAGTAAAATCTTTGACCTGAAGAGAAGCGAAATCAAAATCCCAGAGTAAAGGAGCGGAATAAAAGATCCTAATCCCATCCATGTGCGACGTGGGCCCGTAAGCCACACAACACTGTTAGTAAAATAGTTTTTCAAGTACTAAACTCAAGTTCGACCAAGGAGTTGGAAGGGGGGGGCTCCTACAGGCAGTCGGCTCTGATACCAGCTTGTGGCGCCCCCGCCTCGACCGTGCACTAATCATACACGCCACATGCACGATCAAGGTCAGAGACTCACGGGAAGATATCACAACACAACTCTAAACACAAATTTAAACATAAATCTTTATTTTACAAGCCAGGGGTCACGAGGACCCAAATACATAAGTTAGCGGAAGCAATTAATATCTGAGTACAGACAAGTGTGCCTTAAGAAGGCTGAGCACAATAACGACACTAGATCGAAAAGGCATAGGCCTCCTGCCTGGGGCCTCCGAACTACTCCTGGTCGGCGGTCTCCACGTAGTAGTAGGCTCCGTCGGGGATCTCCGGCTCCTGGGCTCCGTCATCTGATCGCAGCAACCGGGTAGGGGAAAAGAAGGTAGCAAAGCAACCGTGAGTACTCATCCAAAGTACTCGCAAGACTTACATCAGATCTATACTAAGCATGCATCGGTATCAAAGGAATGGGGCTATATCTTTGGACTGAACTGCAGAAATGTCAGAAAAGAGGGGGATGAACATATCTTATCGAAGACTAGCATCTTGCAGCATCAAAAGAGAGTAGCATATATATATAATATCATATAGTATCATGTATATGGCAGTCACACCCTGAGGTCCTTCCTCGACTACCCAGCGAGAAAGCGATCCCAAAGCAGAATGTCCAATAATTGTTATTATAGTATCCAGTTCTAGTTGTAGTAGATCAGGATACAACTCTGAGGGTCCTGTTACCGTGGACACGGCTATTCGAATAGATTAACTTTCCTGCAGGGGTGCACTACGGTTGCCCAACACGCTCGATTACCTCTGACCGGACACACTTTTATGCGTAATGCCCGGCCTAGGATGATCGGCACGCCGTAGTCCTACCTAGGCTCTCCAAAGAGGTCCCCGCCAGTCTACATCCTAAGCGCGAAGGGGTCATGGACCGATCGCCCTAAGCACTCCGGGTCGTTGAGCTCACGGCCAGGTCCAAGTACCACCTCTGTCCTGGATGGCACTTGCCAGACATCGTGTTGCAATGCTGAACTGGACATCTGACAGAGTTTTTGGAAGGAACGTACGACGCCGAGGGCCCATACCATAATCCCGCGTGGTGGTTAGTGCGTATAGACCAGAGGCCAACTCAGATCAAATACCCAAATCCGTTAATTTGTTATCAGTAGCTCGTGGAGACGACCAGTGCGTCGGTCGCTCCGACTAGGTAACTCGCAGACCACGACCAGGGGCAAGGCCCACCTCTCTCCTAGGTGGTTTCCACCTGCCCTGTCGCTCCGACTAAAGTGTATCTGTCGCGTTGGCTTTCGGGACAAGTCTGAAGCTACCACCACATCAGGGGTGGTACAGCTAAACAGCCAGCCGCCGCAGTATCTCTCGCAGGTGTCCTTGGAGCTGACCCAACTTTAACAGTTTATTAGCATTGTGATAAAGTAAACATTTCCGTGATCCTCGCCCAGAGGAATCACGGCCCGATAGCAAAGCATGGCAACGGACAAAGGGGGTAGGGCCACCGATGGGATACCAAACTAACTATACTTAGCATATAGGATAACAGGTAAGGTATCAACAGAAGGATACAACAGCAGGCTATGCATCAGAATAGGTGCTACCGGAACAACAACAGTAGCAAAATCTAATGCAAGAATAAAAGGGAAAGAATGGGCGATATCGGAATGATCAAGGGGGTTTGCTTGCCTGGAAGCTCTGCGGAGGGGAACTGGTCGTCAGGGACGTAGTCGTATCCGTCAGCATCGGCAGTCTCAGAGTCTACCGGAGGGAAGGAGGGGGAGGAAACAGTAAATATAAATCATACAAATGCAACAAAGATGCATGGCATGGCAGAATGAGTCGACGATGTGACCTAATGCATTACTATGTATTTTAGACGGGATATTTTCCTAGCTCCCGGCAATTATTGGCATATGGATCCGGAGGGGAAGGTTCCATGTTCATCATGATAGGAGTGTTGGTCAAGCATTTTGATGACATATTCGGATTCATCATATTTTACTGATCATTTTTCATATATAAATTATTTTCATCTGAGTTACGGTTTAATTTCTATGATTTTTCAAAGTTTAAATGATTTTTTTGAATTTTTCTTCAATTATTAAGTTCGAGTCTAAACAGTGTTAACCCAATCCAACTTTGAATTTTTTTTTCTCATTGCAATTTGCAACAAAAAATTTAGATGATAACCCAGTCCAACTTCTCGTACAAAAGAGTGAAGAAATGTGTTTTTGTTGTAATATTATAATAGTTGCAACTTGTATGGAAGCATAAGTGCTGGACAGCAAGTCAACTAGTATGGGTTTTGTCTCATAGCAAGAAAGCATGCTGCTACAGGAACGTTTCAGCTCACGGACAGGACATGACAGGACTGGACAGCATCTGCTAATGACACTGCAGCGAACAGCTGCGCGCTCGTGATGTTGCTTTCCTGCACAAATCCCGAAGCGAACGAACGGTGCAGATAACAGGGACCGTGTAGCCCGAGCTAGGAAGGAACTTTGCGCATCATGTACTTGTTTTCCTGCTGCTATTCCTCTGCCTCTTCTGGCGCCGGCGCTGACCTCGCAGCGAATATGTACCCTGCCGGTTAGTTCCTCAAGCAGCACATGCAGCAGCAGAAGCCCACGCAAATCGTTCGCCGGTAGCAGCTGTCAAAGACATGTACCAACAACGGCATTTTTGACAGGATATGAGCAGCTGCATTGCTTTGCGTTTGGTGCTTTATTTGCGCTGGGCTTGTTTGCATTAGCTGTAGCATTCCCTTGGTGGTTTGCAATAAATTTGGACAAAATTTAATGAGAAGTATTAGCAACTGGATAATGCAATCGGCACCTCCGCCTGCGGCAGCCTCCTCAGGATCAGTGAGCGCGCCGTGGGCCGTGACGTGCCGGCGGCGAGGTGCGGGATCACACGCTAAGTAGGGAGGGCAGGAGCAGACGAGGGAGGAGCAAGCAAGGGAGGTGGCGGTCGGAAGCAAAGAAAAAGCAGCTGGGCTGCGGCGGCGGGGAACGAGCCGAGGGGAGGGAGGTGATCAGGCGATGTGTACCTTGGAGGAGGTTAGTTTCGACTGAGGGGCATTTTCGTCTCTATGGAAAATGTGCACTTGTATTTTTTTTTTCGAAAGAGGCCCAAGGCCATATATTAAATATCACAGGACCTTACAAACACACCCATATGGAAAAATAAAATTACATTCAAATCCTTGGGGGTGCCGAAGCCTTCTTCCTCCTGCATCCACCGGCGGCGCGCCGTGAGCATAGCTCGATGCCGCCTTTGGGCCTCTGCCTCGGCGGAGCAAACCTTTTTTAACACAGGAGCTTGTAGAAGCAGCAGCTGGGAAGTCGTCGATGTAGACCAGGAGAAACCGGCGGCTATGATCTACGAAGCAAATCGCCACCCCGGAGAAGAAAACACCGATAAGGGCCTGCAGAAATTCCAAAGACCACGACAGCCGATCGAATCCAGATGGATCCACCAGAAATCTAAACCGGCCGGAGACACGGCTTCACACGCCCTCCGCTGGCAATAAGCACACCAGGGAAACGGGGAAAGGGCGGGGAGAACATTATTCCTACCTTGGGGCAACGCCGCCGCCTTGCCTACCCAAACCAAACACGAAGACTCCCTAGAGAAATCAAGAAAAAAAATCACCCATGCCGCTGCGCGCCAGGTCCGAGGTTGATGTCGATCTCACCACCGATCGTGACCATCCACCGATGCCCTCTTCTCCGATGACCTAGCCAGGCCAGGCCGTCATTCAAGATCGCCGCGCTGGATCACCAACGCCACCGTCAAGCATTGCCTGCCGGAGACCGCAACCCGGCCACACATCCCCATCGCCGGCCCACAGCAGGCCCCCACAAACAGCAGCCTCCCCGCCGCCGCCGCCGCCGCACGGGCTTTCTCCGACGGCGGCGAGTGGGGAAGGAGATGGAGTGGCGGCTAGGGTTTAGTCGCCGCCTGGAGTCTCTCTCGCTCACGAAAACCCACGTGTATTGCTTTCAAATGTTCTAAAACTATATGTAATGGCATGTTTCAAAGTATACAAACTTAGCAATGGCATATTTCAAACTCAACAAATAGTAATGGCATTTCTTAAAACTAGAAACTTTATAGTGGCATATATCAAATTTATCGCTTTTTCTATGTGGTTGCTAGTTCTAAACATTCGGTTTTATTCGCTTTATATGGTTTGGTAAATACGACTGTGATACTTCGGCAAATATGATATTGATTTAGAATTCGGTTCGGTTTCGGTATATACTAAATTATGTTGGTATATATATACCATATTAACCAAAGTTGACATGAATTAAAAAATGAGGCAACAATATTTTACTTTTGTTTATATATTGGGTTTTTCGTCCCTTAACTATATCGAAAGTATAGAAATGGTCCCTCAACTTTAAAACCAGTAAAACATAGTCCCTCAACTTCTCAAACCGGATAAATTTAGTCCCTAATACTGCTTTAGGTGGTTTTACTGATGACAAAGCATGGTTTTGACTGATTCGGATGGTTTCGCCACTGCCTGGGCGGATGCACGGAGCCCTAGGAGTTGTGCACCGCGTAGTCCACCGACTGCTGCAGCATTCGCATGGCCGCGTGATAGACTGGCGACGTGCTTCTTCTGCTGCGCCGCCAAGGTGACTTGGCGTTGCTGGGCTCCCTGCTGCCTTCGGCGCCGACGAATGTGCCAACCATCGGACAGCGGAGTGCAGCTCGATCAGCAAGCATGGACGGAGGTACACTTGGGATGGTAAAGGTGGTGCGGCGGCTACAGCCAGCTGGGCACATGGCATCTCGGCGTGCTCAAAGGGAGGTCGGCCGGAGTAGTAGCAGACCGCAGTTGGCGAACATGGTTTTCAGCGTTCCGTGACCGGCAGCCTCCACTTCATCGACGAAAACATCCGAATCAGTCAAACCCATGCCACGTCAACAGTAAAATCACCCAAAGCGAGGGACTAAAGTTATCCGGTTTGAGAAGTTAAGAGACTAAGCTTTGCTGGTTTTGAAGTTGAGGGACGGTTTCTACACTTTCGATATAGTTGAGGGACAAAAAAAATATACTTATCCCTTATATATTCTGCTATTTGATAACTACTAGCAAAAGAGCCCGTGCGTTGCAATGGGAGAAAAAAATAACACACGCTCTTAACCCAACAACCATCACTCAAGACAACAATAGGTCCATCTCCTTTATTTTAGCGAGGCATCACATTTGTGTTGCCGCTTATCCTTTTTCTCACCCTCGCCGGCGGTGGCTTTAGTGTTCACACAAACCAAAACATGTTTGAATGTGGTTAATCCTAAGGCGTTTTTCTCTCCCTCTCTCTCTCTCTCTCGCTCGCTTTCTCTCACTCTCGCGATGAGAAATCTGTTGTTTTTCCCTGCAAGGTTTTTCAGAGGTATGCATGTGTAGTTATCGATGTCTTCTTTTTCCTATATGGTTTTAGTGGGTGTTTATTTGCAATCCTGATCGCCGCTGGTACTAAAAAAAGGGATCGTGCGCTATAGATTATAAGTTTGCTTCCAAAATAAAATAATATTTAAAAAATATTTAACATGTAAAAATAACATCATAATCATATTTTATACATTTTTCTAATCAAATTTCATATATAACATGTTCAAATCGTAGTTACGGTTTAAAAGGTACAGATAATTTGAAAAAGTATTTGTTTGACCTAAATATCTTCCAAAAATATATTTAAAAATATTTAATGGATAAAAATAACATCATATTCATATTCTACTTATTTTTCTAATCAAATTTCATATATAACATGTTAAAATCGGAGTTACGGTTTAAAAGATATGAATAATTTAGAAAAGCATTTGTTTGACTTAAATATGATCCGCAGATGAATTATCTAAAAGGCCAGGGGGTTTTCGAAAACATGTAGAATAACGGTTTGGACTGCCACTTAAGTCGGGACTGCGGGTTGAATACAGAAAACTACAGGGGCTTTTTTGCAAAATGTAAAATAACGGTTCGGGCTGCCACTTAAGTGGGGACTGCGGGTTGAATACAGAAAACAGCAGGAGCCTTTTTGCAAAAGTGCCACGACGGGTGATCCGGGAGAAGCAGTCCATGCTTTATTATTAGGTAGAGACAAACAAACACCAAGAAAAAGCAACATAAGCATATTTGGTCAATATTATAACCTGTTTTCACTTTCTAGTACACGTGAAACACAAACCGCAAGAAGTCATGACGATGTTTACTCATGAAAGATGCGTGTCCTGAAATCGCGAGTACGTACGTACGTACATAAATCTACGGATCATGCACGAGTATCATCTCCATCTCCATCTACGGATCATGCACGAGTAGGTGGCATTGACTCTTGCCCGAGGGCCAGACTCATCAGCCTTTGGTTTGATTGGAACTCTGTAACAAAATTCCCTTGGTGACTAAAAATAACTAATTAAGCTGATGTGTGTGCTTCGCTGCCTACATTATATATACGGTGGCGGCCCGTGAACCTGCTACAGAAAGAGATTCCAGAAGAGTGCAAACGACGAAACCACTCATGGAGCCATGGAACGATGCAAGCAAGCTAGGGTAGCTAGCTGGCTGCTTCTGAAGCAGGACAGCCTACCACACGCACGGTCCGGCGCTATAGTCTTGGCTGGCGGTTCCATTCACCAGCAGCAGCACAGTTGAAGCTTCTCCTGATTAATAGTAGCCTAGCTTTCTTGGCGTGTGAAGATGGCGTCGAGGGCTGTGATGATGGCGCTGCTGGTCGCGCCGTCGTGCGCGCGGGCGCAGCTGCACGACAAGTTCTACAGCGAGACGTGCCCCAGGGTGGAGGACGTCATAAGGAAGGAGATGGTGCGCGCGCTCTCCCTCGCCCCCAGCCTCGCCGGGCCGCTCCTCAGGATGCACTTCCACGACTGCTTCGTCAGGGTAATTTACATGTATAGTCTCGTTGCATTAGTGTCCGTGGCCCAACCACCGCGCGACGTGAATTAACGAATGCAGGGGTGCGACGGCTCGGTTCTGCTGGACTCCGCCAACAAGACGGCGGAGAAGGACGCGTTGCCGAACCAGACGCTCCGTGGCTTCGATTTCATCCAGAAGGTGAAGGCCTCCGTGGAGAAGGCCTGCCCCCACATCGTCTCCTGCGCCGACATACTTGCCCTCATGGCTAGGGACGCAGTGTGGCTGGTGAGTACTGACTACTGACTAGTAGTACAATACTACTAAGCAAATTTGCAAATGACACGGTACCTGTCGAACCAAGATTCTCAGTGCTGCTCCATCATGGTTTTTTCAGAGCAAGGGCCCATTCTGGGCAGTTCCTCTCGGCCGGCGAGACGGCAGCGTGTCCATCTCCAACGAGACGGACCAGCTGCCTCCCCCGACTGCCAACTTCACAGTGCTCACCCAGCTCTTCGCCGCCAGGAACCTCGACGCCAAGGACCTCGTGGTCCTCTCCGCCGGGCACACGATCGGGACGTCTCACTGCTTCTCCTTCTCCGACCGCCTCTACAACTTCACCGGCAGGGTCAACCCCCACGACGTCGACCCGACGCTGGACATGCACTACATGGCGCGCCTCAGGAACAAGTGCACCAGCCTCAACGACAACACCACGCTCGTAGAGATGGTCCCCGGGAGCTTCAGGACCTTCGACCCTGACTACTTTAAGAACGTCGTGAAGCGGAGGGGCCTCTTCCACTCCGACGGCGCGCTGCTCACCAACGCATTCACCCGAACCTACGTCGAGCGCCAAGCCGGTGGTGGCTACAAGGAGGAGTTCTTCGCGGACTTTGCTGCCTCCATGATCAAGATGGGCAACACCGACGTGCTCACCGGAAGCCAGGGCGAGATCAGGAAGAAGTGCAACGTGGCCATTAATTGACCGATGTAGAAAGGGTCGTTCGCAGCTAGCATGACTACGGGTTGATGAGGCTTCTCATTTGTGGCCATCTTTTTCCGTGTAGATTACTTCCTTCCTCCTCTCATCCCCTCCCCCCACCACACACACACACACACACACACACACACACACACACACACACACCACAAGCACCCCAGTTTTCACTTCATTGATTGATTGTTTTAGGTCGTGCTGTGTTGTTTGGCTTGTAAGGGTCGTGATGTTTGGGTCGTGCCCTCTTGGCGTTGTATGGGTCGTGATGTTTGCGTCCATGTAAGGGTCGTTAGTTTTAGCGCCAGGGGCCATGCCACACCCTCTTTTCGCATGCAAAATAGGAGTTTGTTCGCATTCAGTGGCTGGCAAGGAGCTGAGACATGCAGCACATATAGAGCACCAGCTTTGTTCTGTTTTTAATTAGTTGGAGAAGCATTTCTTTGTGCATTATTCTTGGGTTCTTATCGTAGTTAATTACATGCAACACGGCGACCACACAACACGTTTATTGTATAGCTACTAGGGTGCATGCATGCCCAAGCACCATACGAGTTGCGAGACTTCTGGCTACTCTAGTACTACTGGCTGGCGGACTAGTGGTCGCCCTCCAGCCGGCAGACGTGCCGCGAGCTCCTGCGCCTTTGCCACCTTCATCTTGTCCCTTCTCGCCGAGCTCATGTTGGGCTGGCTGTTGGCCATGGCGGTAGACAGTGGCGGCGCTAGGAATATCAACCTGTGATGTCAAAAATTCAAAAGCTGAAAGATGTACCACAAAAGCCACTTCTATATTATATTCAAGGCCAGTACTGTTCATGGCAGCAGACCATTACGGTCATGCATACCTTGGTAGTTACATATAATAGCATCAGTACTAATCATCTGAAATACATCAGTTTCAACATAGGTAATCATACAATCATACAAAAAGTCATCAGCTATTCTATTGCTCAAATCAAACTTGACGTATTTCATTGCAGAAAATGCTCTCTCTGCGGTGGCTGTAGCGACCGGCAGAACCAATGTTAGCTTCACTAAAAGAAACACCAGAGAAAAGGCAGTATGTTTCTTCGTTTCAACAAGCTTCCGGCAAAGTTCACCAATCCCTCTCAAATCGGAGAATCTTGAATCATCACAAATGTTTTCAACAAAATTATCAAGTTGGCAGCTAAGTTCTACAATCTTGCTTTCACTTTGAAAATCATCGGGATACAAACGAGCCATTGACAATATTCTGTCCTCTTCAAAGTTAGAGAAAGAGCCACTAGGATCCAAACAACCCATTCCAAGAAGTAAGGTAGTGCCAGTCTCACTAAAGCGGCCATAAAGCTCCACTCGTAACATATCAATAACAGCATACATGACACTTTTCTAGTAATTCTCATTTGATAAGCCATCAGTTTGAACTCTACGCTTTGATTTTGACCCCCGAGGAACATGCATGGCATCCATATCAGGAAGTTCAATATCATGTTTCAAGAAAAAGTTGGCAACTTGTGTAAACATACCTTCGCGACCTTCGTTTCTCATTTCTTGAAGCCTTCTCTCAGTCATACCAAGATATGACATAGCATTCACAATGTCTTAAGCCAAATATTGCAATAGCATCAATAACTTTGACAACTGACTGAAACATAACAATCATATTCAAGAGAGCACCGAAATGAGAATGCCATCGAGTATCACAGGCTCTTTTAAGCCCAAGTTCTTGATTCAAACCTCACCCAGTTTCAAGTTCACCCACTTGGAGTGCCTCTTCTATTTTTTCTGCTTCCTTTTCTCTGAGCATATCCATGTTCTTGAAAGAACGTCCTATTGCAGGATGCTGCCGTTTAAATCCATGAAAATTCATACGAACCCAGAAATTCATGGGACCTGACACAGTGTCTTCATATGGCCCCTGAAGGATGTGGTAAATATGAGAGTGTTTTGCCGAAGCCTTCCCAGTGATTGTGTAAAAAGGGACCATCTCCCAGGAAGGATCTAGGTTTCGAGAGGGATAGGGTCGGCTTTATGAAGGAAGTGCGGGGCCTATTCCTCCATTGGCATTGAATCTTTTTCTGGATTCAGCAGAGACCATGACATGGCACATGCCAGGCCTTGACCGTTTCAGAGCCCGTCTGCTATACTGGACATTTATTGCATTTCTAGGGTTTTAATGCTGGAAATTCAAGATCTGAACTGTGGCCTCGTGAAATCATGGCCCGAAATGGATTGAAAATTCCAATATGTGGTCTTTGGCCCATATCCTGAACTGTGCGCTCCTGTCACCGATGATGCCCTCATCCTGCAATTGCCTCAATGGTCTCCACGAGGACTATGACAACGTCTCTGACCTTGTATCACCGATGGAACCATTTCCCTCCTCCACTAGCATTTGTTCTTTCCTTGCACTACAGGAACTCAAAAAGAGGACTCTCCACGCGTTGGGATAGCACTCCTCCCTGTTGGAATTCCCACTGGTGGTGGCGGCACCGTTCCACAAGTCCCTAGCAGCAAGGCTAAGATTGTGAACCGCCGTACCAAAGGGAAGAACAAGGGGAACAACAACACCGGCAACAACGGGGCCTCACAGCCCTCTCCTCCGTCTGTGCCGTGGCCGTCCTACACCAAGCCCTCAAAGAGCGCCATCAAGCTATGGTCACACGCGCCTAACGCCGGTCTCCTCGGCGCATGATACGTCTCCAACGTATCTATAATTTTTTATTGTTCCATGCTCTTATAATATCAATCTTGGATGTTTTTTATATCATTTACAGCATTTATGTATCATTTTTGGAGACTAACCTATTAACTTAGTGCCCAGTGCCAGTTGCTGTTTTCTGCCCTATTTTTGTTTTACAGAAAATCAATACCAAACGAAGTCCAAATGCCATGAAACTTTTTGGAGAATTTTTATTGGGCAAGATAAACACTAGAAGCTTCGGGAGGAGGCCAGAAGACCCTGGTGGGGCCCACGAGCCACCAGGGCATGCCTGGGGGGGGGGGGGGCAGGCACGCCCTGGTGCCTCGTGGGGCCCACCAAGCTCCGTTTGACATAATTTCAGCACTATAAATTCCTAAATATTCAGAAACCCTCGAGGGAGTCCACGATATACTTTTTCCACCGCCGCAAGCTTCTGTTCTCGAGAGATCCCATCTGGAGGCCTTTTTCGGCACTCTGCCAGAGGGGGAATCGATCACGGAGGGGCTCTACATCATCCTTGCTTCCTCTTCGATGATGTGTGAGTAGTTTTACCACAGACCTTCGGGTCCATAGTTAGTAGCTAGATGGCTTCTTCTCTCTTTTTGATCTTCAATTCAATGTTCTCCTCGATGTTCTTGGAGATCTATCCGATGTAATGACTTTTTGCGGTGTTTTTGTTGGGATTCGATGAATTGTGAGTTTACGATCAGATTATCCATGAATATTATTTGAGTCTTTGCTGATCTCTTTTATGCATGATTATTATAGCCTCGTATTTCATCTCCGATCTATTCATTTGGTTTGGCCAACTAGATTGATTTTTCTTGCCATGGGAAGAGGTGCTTTGTAATGGGTTCGATCTTGCGGTGCTCAATCCCAGTGACATAAAGGGACATGACACGTATGTATCGTTGCTATTAAGGGTAAAAAGATGGGGTTTATTCATACGTGAGTTTATCTTGTCTACATCATGTCATCATTCTTAAGGCGTTACTCCATTCTTTATTGGACTTAATACACTAGATGCATGCTGGATAGCGGTCGATGTGTGGAGTAATAGTAGTAGATGTAGGTAGGAGTCGGTCTACTTGTCTCGAACATGATGCCTATATACATGATCATTGCCTTGGATATCGTCATGATTATTTGCTTTTCTATCAATTGCCCAACAGTAATTTGTCTACCCACCATATGCTATTTTCTCGAGAGAAGCCTCTCGTGAAAACTATGGCCCCCGGGTCTACTTTATCATTTACTAAAACCCTAAAAATACTTGCTACAATTTTATCTTATTTATTTATTTTGTATTTTAGTTTAATTTATCAATATATCACATACAATTTAATCTTGCAATTTATCGCCGAGAGATTGACAACCTCTCGTTTGCGTTGGGTGCAAGGGTGTGTTGTTTGTGTGCAGGTACTGCTAACGAGGTGTTGCGTGATTCTCCTACTGGTTCGATAACCTTGGTTTCATAACTGAGCGAAATACTTATCTCTACTGTGCTGTATCATCCCTTCTTGTTCGAGGAAAATACCAACGCAATCTACAAGTAGCAGGAAGAATTCTGGCTGCGTTGCCGGGGAGACATCATCAACATCTATCAAGTACCTTTGCACAAACTTCATCTCCTTGCATTTACTTTATTTGCCTCACTTTTTCATCTCCCCCACTTTTAAAACTTCAAAAATACAAAAAAAAATATGTTTGCCTTTTTGCGAGTTTTCTTGTTTGCTTCTTTGCTTGCTTGTTATTTTGTTTGCGTAGTCACGATGTCTCAAAAAATACAAAATTATGTGATTTTTCTAATACTAATAATGATGATTTTATTAGTACTTCGATTGCTCCTCCCGCCACTAGTGCGGAGACTTGTGATATTAATGCCGCTTTATTAAATCTTGTCATGAAAGATCAATTTTCTGGTAGTCCTAATGAAGATGCTGCATCCCATCTTAACACTTCCGTAGAATTGTGTGATATGCAAAAAAAAGATGTGGATAATGATATTGTGAAATTAAAATTATTCCCATTCTCATTGTGGGATCGTGCTAAAATTTGGTTTTCATCTTTGCCACGAAATAGTATCGATTCTTGGGAAAAGTGCAAAGATGCTTTTATTACTAAGTATTTTCCTCCCGCGAAAATTATTTCACTAAGAAATCAAATTATGAATTTTAAGCAACTTGATCATGAACATGTTGCACAATCTTGGGCGAGGATGAAATTAATGATAAGAAATTGCCCAACTCATGGTTTAAATTTATGGATGATCATACAAAAAATTTATGCGGGATTGAACTTTGTTTCTAGAAATCTTTTAGATTCTGTCGTGGGTGGTACTTTTATGGAGATTACTTTGGGAAAAGCTACTAAATTGCTTGATAATAATATGGCAAATTATTCACAATGGCATACTGAAAGAGTTCCTACTAGTAAAAAGGTGAACTCCGTTGAAGAAATTAATACTTTGAGTGATAAAGTTGATGCTCTTATGAAATTGGTTGCTAGTAAAAATGCTCCTATTGATCCTAATGATGTGCCTTTATCCACTTTGATTGAGCAAAATATTGATCCCGTAGATGTGAATTTTGGCTCACGAAACAATTTTAATAGTAATGCTTATAGAGGTAATTTCAACGCTAGACCGTTTTCTGGAAATGCCTCTAACAATTATGGAAATCCTTATGGTAATTCTTACAATAATAATAATAGTATGCCCTCTGATCTTGAAAGTAATATTAAAGAATTTATTAGTGCTCATAAAGTTTTCAACAATACGATAGAAGAAAAATTGAGTAAACTTGATGATATGTCTAAGAGCATTGATAGAATTATTCATGATGTGGAAAATCTTAAGACAAAAATTTTGCCACTTAAAATTGATATTAATGAATCAATTAAAGCTTTATATGTCTCCATGGATGAAAGTAAGAAAATAACCGCTATGTTAAGAGCTAAAAGATAATTTTTAGAAAAAGCGATCCCTCTCGGTTTTTATCGTAGTAATGATGAAGATGTTAAAATGATTGGTGTTTCATCTATTGATTCTTTGTTTTAGCGATATTAAACTTGATGAAAAGGTGACTGAAGAAGAGTCAACTTTAGTTAATAGGCGTCCCCATAATTCGGAGGGTGAAAATCTTGATGAAAAAATTGATAAAAGTGGGTTAGGAGAGGTAAAAACTTTAACTAGCGATGTGCCCACTCTTTTGGATTACAAATATTTTAATTATGATAATTGTTCTTTGATTGAGTGTATTTCTTTGTTACAATCCATGCTAAATTCACCCAACGCTTATGAGCAAAATAAGGCTTTCACTAAACATATCGTATAAGCAATGATGAAAGCTTTAGAAGAAAAATTAGAACTAGAGATTTCAATTCCTAGAAAATTATATGATGAATGGGAACCCACCATTAAAGTAAAAATTAAAAATTATGAGTGCAATGCTTTATGTGATTTGGGTGCTAGTGTTTTCACAATTCCAAAATCTCTATGTGATGTTCTTGGTTTTACTAATATTGATGAATGCTCTCTTAATTTGCACCTTGCGGATTCCACTATCAAAAAGCCTTTGGGTAGAATTAATAATGTTCTTATACTTGCAAATACAAATTATGGGCCCATTGATTTTATAGTACTTGACATTGAATGCAATCTTTCTTGCCCCATTATACTTGGTAGACCTTTCCTACGAACTATAGGTGCCGTTATTGATATTAAAGAAGGGAATATAAAGTTTCAATTTCCACTAAAAAAGGGTAAGGAGCATTTCCCTAGGAAAAGAATTAAAGCACCTTATGAATCTATTATGAGGGCCACTTATGGAATCAATTTGAAAGACGACAATACTTGAAACTATGCATTATGCCTGGCTAGGGGCATAAAACAATAGCGCTTGTTGGGAGGCAACCCAATGAATAAAATAAATTTTTAGTTTTTGCTTCTGTTTTTGAGTGTTCACACAATTATGCTTCTGTATTGGTTGTGTTTTTTATATTTTAATTAGTGTTTGTGCCAAGTAATGCCTTTGGGATGATTTGGAAGATAGTATGATAGATACTGTTGGAAAACAGAAACTTTTGTGTCCAGTGCTGGAATTTCTAATTTTCTCTGAAGTGTCAGAACCTTCTAAAGTTTTTACACAGTATTTATATATGAATTTCCCATTTTTTCCTAATTTTTCAGAATTTTTGGAGTTACAGAAGTATGATCATAATTCAGATCTCTACAGACTGTTCTGTTTTTGACAGATTCTGTTTTTGCTGTGTTGCTTGCTTGTTTTGATGAAACTATGGATTGTATCGGGGTGTATAAGCCATGGAGAAGTTAGAATACAGTAGGTATAATGCAAATATAAAATATGAATGGGTTTTCAACAGTACTTAAAGTAGTGATTTATTTTGTTATACTAACGGATCTCACGAAGGTTTTGTTGAGTTTTGTGTGATTGAAGTTTTCAAGTTTTGGGTGGGATCACGATGGATGAAGGAATAAGGAGTGGCAAGCGTCTAAGCTTGGGGATGCCCACGGCACCCCAAGGTAATATTCAAGGAAGACTCAAGCGTCTAAGCTTGGGGATGCCCCGGAAGGCATCCCCTCTTTCTTCTACCAACCATCGGTAATTTTACTTCGAGCTATATTTTTATTCATCACATGATATGTGCTTTGCTTGGAGCATCTTGTATGATATGAGTCTTTGCTTTGTTTGCTTTTTAGTTTGTCACAATCATCCTTGCTGAACACACCTATTTTTGAGAGAGCCACACGTTATCATGATTTGTTAGAATACTCTATGTGCTTCACTTAAATTTTTTGAGCTAGGCAGTTGCTCTAGTGCTTCACTTAAAACTTTTTGAGCACGGTGGTGATTAAATTTTGAAGAAATTAACTCTCATGCTTCACTTATATTATTTTGGGAGTTGTTAAATTTTTAAGAAATTAACTCTCATGCTTCACTTATATTATTTTGAGAGTTGTTAAATTTTGAAGAAATTAATTCTCATGCTTCACTTATATTATTTTGAGAATTGATAAGATTGAAATTTTGAAGAAATATTTGCACTCTCATGCTTCACTTAAATCTTTTTGAGAGTTGACATGGTGATTAATAGTAATGGAATTTGCACAAGATATGAATTTGGTCCCAAAGTGATGAATATTCAAGAGGGATATAGATAAAAACTTTCATATAGATCATTGGATATCATGAGTGTGATTCCTTGCAATAGTTTTGCGATATGAAGATGATGATACGTGAGTCATGTTAGTGAGTAATTGTGATTTAGTAAGAATATTGGTGTTAAGGTTTGTAATTCCCTATGCATGCACACAAGTCAATAGTTATGCAACGAAATTATATCCTACTTATGGTGCATTATTCGGTGTTAGTTATGTTCAATGCATGTTTATGACCGTTTTCGCTTTTTGGTTGGTCGCTTCTCAATCTATTTGCTAGCCTTCATTTGTCCTAAGCGGAAATACTGCTTGTGCATCCAAACTCTTTAAACCTAATTTGTGCCAGATGAGTCCACCATACCTACCTATATGCGGTATTTCAATGCCGTTCCAAGTAAATTTGCGTGTGCCAACTCTAATTTTCAAAATAATTCTTTTGTTTTGTGTGCCCGTACCGCTCATGAGGCGGAAGGGGGTAGCCAATATCTTCCATGCTAAGTGGGTTATTCTCATGATGAGTGTTTATTGACTTGTCATTGCACGAGAGTGTGGCAGGTAATAGGGATGCCCAGTCCCGAATTGTGAAATGAAATGAAATGAAAAATCTTATATGATCGCAATAATAAATTCCTTAGAAAGTGATGGTATGGAGGGCACCCATGGATACGGTTAGCCATGGGTTGTGAAAGAATGGTGGAAAAGGAATAAACTTTATTTTCTGTTTGGGAACCGCCTATAATGTGTTTAGCATGGAAGATATTGGAAATTCTCGTTCATTTTCGTTGACAGGAAAAGCATGCCCCCCAAAATGTTTTATCTCTCTAATTTAAGCTTTGAGCTCTGGCACATTAGCAAATCTCTACTTCCCTCTGCGAAGGGCCTATCTATTTACTTTTATGTAATTTTTATTTTTATTTGAGTCTTGATACGTCTCCAACGTATCTGTAATTTTTGATTGTTCCATGCTGTTATAATATCAATCTTGGATGTTTTTTATATCATTTACAGCAATTATATATCATTTTTGGAGACTAACCTATTAACCTAGTGGCCAGTGCCAGTTGTTGTTTTTTGCTTGTTTTTGGTTTTCCAGGAAATCAGTACCAAATGAAGTCCAAATGCCACGAAACTTTTTGGAGATTTTTTTCTGGAAATAAGAGGCCTACCAGACTTGGAGATGAAGTCAGAAGAGAAAAGGGGGGCACACAGCACCTGTTGGGGAACGTAGCATGCAATTTCAAAAAATTTCTACGCTCACGCAAGATCTATCTAGGAGATGCATAGCAACGAGAGGTGGAGAGTGTGTCCATGTACCCTCGTAGACCGAAAGCGGAAGCGTTAGCTTAACACGGTTGATGTAGTCGAACGTCTTCGCGATCCAACCGATCAAGCACCGAACGTACGGCACCTCCGAGTTCTCCACACGTTCAGCTCGATGACGTCCCTCAAACTCTTGATCCAGCAGAAGGTCGAGGGAGAGTTTCGTCAGCACGACGGTGTGGTGACGGTGATGGTGATGTGATCCGCGCAGGGCTTCGCCTAAGCACTACGACAGTATGACTGGAGGAGTAAACTGTGGAGGGGGGCACCGCACACGGCTAAGAGAATATCTGATGTGCCTTTGGGGTGCCCCTGCCCACGTATATAAAGGAGGGGAGGAGGAGGCCGGCCACCAAGGAGGGGCGCGCCATGGGGGGAGTCCTACTTGGACTCCTAGTCCAAGTAGGATTCGCCCCCCCCCCTTTTTCCTTTCTTCCGGAGGGGGAAAGAGGGAAGGAGAGGGAGTAGGAGAAGGAAAGGGGGGTGGCGCCCCCTTCCCTAAACCAATTCGGCCTCCTCCCTTGTGGGGGGCGCACCAGCCCCTTGTGGGCTGGTTAGCCTCCCTCATATGGCCCATATGGCCCATATCTTCCACCGGGGGGTTCCGGTAACCCTTCCGGTACTCCGGTATGTACCCGATACACTCCGGAACCCTTCCGGTGTCCGAATACTACCTTCCAATATATCAATCTTTACCTCTCGACCATTTCGAGACTCCTCGTCATGTCCGTGATCTCATCCGGGATTCCGAACAATCTTCGGTCACCAAAACACATAACTCATAATACAAATCGTCATCGAACGTTAAGCGTGCGGACCCTACGGGTTCGAGAACTATGTAGACATGACCGAGACTCATCTCCGGTCAATAACCAATAGCGGAACCTGGATGCTCATATTGGTTCCCACATATTCTACGAAGATCTTTATCGGTCAAACCGCAATGACAACATACGTTATTCCCTTTGTCATCGGTATGTTACTTGCCCGAGATTCGATCGTCGGTATCTTCATGCCTAGTTCAATCTCGTTACTGGCAAGTCTCTTTACTCGTTCCGTAATGCATCATCCCGTAACTAACTCATTAGTCACATTGCTTGCAAGGCTTATAGTGATGTGCATTACCGAGAGGGCCCAGAGATACCTCTCCGATACTCGGAGTGACAAATCCTAATCTCGATCTATGCCAACCCAACAAACACCTTTGGAGACACCTGTAGAGCATCTTTATAATCACCCAGTTATGTTGTGACGTTTGATAGCACACAGGGTGTTCCTCCGGTATTCGGGAGTTGCATAATCTCATAGTCAGAGGAATATGTATAAGTCATGAAGAAAGCAATAGCAATAAAACTTAACGATCATTATGCTAAGCTAACGGATGGATCTCGTCCATCACATCATTCTCTAATGATGTGATCCCATTCATCAAATGACAACACATGTCTATGGTCAGGAAACTTTAACCATCTTTAATGAATGAGCTAGTCAAGTAGAGGCATACTAGGGACACTCTGTTTTGTCTATTTATTCACACATGTACTAAGTTTCCGGTTAATACAATTCTAGCATGAATAATAAACATTTATCATGATATAAGGAAATATAAATAACAACTTTATTATTGCCTCTAGGGCATATTTCCTTAAGTCTCCCACTTGCACTAGAGTCAATAATATAGATTACATAGTAATGATTCTAACACCCATGGAGTCTTGGTATTGATCATGTTTTGCTCGTGGAAGAGGCTTAGTCAAAGGATCTGCAACATTCAGATCCGTATGTATTTTGCAAATCTCTTTGTCTCCCTCCTTGACTTGAACGCGGATGGAGTTGAAGCGTCTTTTGATGTGTTTGGTTCTTTTGTGAAATCTGGATTCCTTCGCTAAGGCAATTGCTCCAGTATTGTCACAAAAGATTTTCATTGGATCCGATGCACTAGGTATTACACCTAGATCGGACATGAACTCCTTCATCCAGACTCCTTCATTTGCTGCTTCTGAAGCAGCTATGTACTCCGCTTCACACGTAGATCCCGCCACGACGCTCTGCTTGGAACTGCACCAACTGACAGCTCCACCATTCAATATAAATACATATCCGGTTTGTGACTTAGAGTCATCCGGATCAGTGTTAAAGCTTGCATCGACGTAACCATTTACGACAAGCTCTTTTTCACCTCCATAAACGAGAAACGTATCCTTAGTCCTTTTCAGGTATTTCAGGATGTTCTTGACCGCTGTCCAGTGATCCACTCCTGGATTACTTTGGTACCTCCCTGCTAAACTTATAGCAAGGCACACATCAGGTCTGGTACACAGCATAGCATACATGATAGAACCTATGGCTGAGGCATAGAGAATGACTTTCATTTTCTCTCTATCTTCTGCAGTGGTCGGGCATTGAGTCTTACTCAACTTCACACCTTGCAACACAGGCAAGAACCCTTTCTTTGACTGATCCATTTTGAACTTCTTCAAAACTTTATCAAGGTATGTGCTTTGTGAAAGTCCTATTAAGCGTCTCGATCTATCTCTATAGATCTTGATGCCCAATATATAAACAGCTTAACCGAGGTCTTTCATTGAAAAATTCTTATTCAAGTATCCTTTTATGCTATCCAGAAATTCCGTATCATTTCCAATCAACAATATGTCATCCACATATAATATCAGAAATGCTACAGAGCTCCCACTCACTTTCTTGTAAATACAGGCTTCTCCAAAAGTCTGTATAAAACCATATGCTTCGATCACACTATCAAAGCGTATATTCCAACTCCGAGAGGCTTGCACCAGTCCATAAATGGATCGCTGGAGCTTGCACACCTTGTTAGCACCTTTAGGATCGACAAAATCTTCTGGTTGCATCATATACAACTCTTCTTTGAGAAATCCATTAAGGAATGCAGTTTTGACATCCATTTGCCATATTTCATAATCATAAAATGTGGCAATTGCTAACATGATTCAGACAGACTTAAGCATCGCTACGGGTGAGAAGGTCTCATCGTAGTTAACTCCTTGAACTTGTCGAAAACCTTTCGCAACAAGTCGAGCTTTGTAGACAGTAACATTACCGTCAGCGTCAGTCTTCTTCTTGAAGATCCATTTATTCTCTATGGCTTGCCGATCATCAGGCAAGTCAACCAAAGTCCACAATTTGTTCTCATACATGGATCCCATCTCAGATTTCATGGCCTCAAGCCATTTTGCGGAATCTGGGCTCATCATCGCTTCCTCATAGTTCGTAGGTTCGTCATGGTCTAGTAACATGACTTCCAGAACAGGATTACCGTACCACTCTGGTGCGGAACGTACTCTGGTTGACCTACGAGGTTCGGTAGTAACTTGATTCGAAGTTTCATGATCATCATCATTAACTTCCTCACTAATTGGTGTAGGCATCACTGGAACTGATTTCTGGGATGAATTACTTTCCAATTCGGGAGAAGATACAATTACCTCATCATGTTCTACTTTCCTCCCACTCACTTCTTTCGAGAGAAACTCCTTCTCTAGAAAGGATCCATTCTTAGCAATGAATATCTTGCCTTCGGATCTGTGATAGATGGTGTACCCAACAGTCTCCTTTGGGTATCCTATGAAGACGCATTTCTCCGATTTGGGTTCGAGCTTATCGGGTTGAAGCTTTTTCACATAAGCATCGCAGCCCCAAACTTTAAGAAACGACAGCTTAGGTTTCTTGCCAAACCACAGTTCATACGGTGTCATCTCAACGGATTTAGATGGTGCCCTATTTAACGTGAATGCAGTTGTCTCTAATGCATAACCCCAAAACGATAGTGGTAAATTGGTAAGAGACATCATAGATCGCACCATATCTAATAAAGTACGGTTACGACGTTCGGACACACAATTACGCTGTGGTGTTCCAGGTGGCGTGAGTTGCGAAACTATTCCACATTGTTTTAAATGAAGGCCAAACTCGTAACTCAAATATTCGCCTCTGCGATCAGATCGTAGAAACTTTATTTTCTTGTTACGATGATTCTCCACTTCACTCTGAAATTCTTTGAACTTTTCAAACATTTCAGACATGTGTTTCATTAAGTAAATATACCCATATCTGCTCAAATCATCTGTGAAGGTCAGAAAATAACGATACCCGCCGCGAGCCTCAACACTCATCGGACCGCATACATCGGTATGTATTATTTCCAATAAGTCTGTAGCTCGCTCCATTGTTCCGGAGAATGGAGTCTTAGTCATCTTGCCCATGAGGCATGGTTCGCAAGTATCAAATGATTCATAATCAAGTGATTCCAAAAGCCCATCAGCATGGAGTTTCTTCATGCGCTTTACACCAATATGACCTAAACGGCAGTGCCACAAATAAGTTGCACTATCATTATTAACTTTGCATCTTTTGGCTTCAATATTATGAATATGTGTATCACTACAATCGAGATTCAACAAGAATAGACCACCCCTCAAGGGTGCATGACCGTAAAAGATATTACTCATATAACTAGAACAACCATTATTCTCTGATTTAAATGAATAACCGTCTCGCATTAAACAAGATCCAGATATAATGTTCATGCTCAACGCTGGCACCAAATAACAATTATTCAGGTCTAAAACTAATCCCGAAGGTAGATGTAGAGGTAGCGTGCCGACGGCGATCACATCGACCTTGGAACCATTCCCGACGCGCATCGCCACCTCGTCCTTAGCCAATCTTCGTTTAATCCGTAGTCCCTGTTTCGAGTTACAAATATGAGCAACCAAACTGGTATCAAATACCCAGGCACTACTACGAGCATTAGTAAGGTACACATCAATAACATGTATATCAAATATACCTTTGTTAACTTTGCCATCCTTCTTATCCGCCAAATACTTGGGGCAGTTCCGCTTCCAGTGACCAGTCCCTTTGCAGTAGAAGCACTCAGTTTCAGGCTTAGGTCCAGACTTGGGCTTCTTCCCGGGAGTAGCAACTTGCTTGCTATTCTTCTTGAAGTTCCCCTTCTTCCCTTTGCCCTTTTTCTTGAAACTAGTGGTCTTGTTAACCATCAACACTTGATGCTCCTTCTTGATTTCTACCTCCGCAACCTTTAGCATCGCGAAGAGCTCGGGAATTGTCTTTTCCATCCCTTGCATATTATAGTTCATCACGAAGCCTTTATAGCTTGGTGGCAGTGATTGAAGAACTCTGTCAATGACACTATCATCAGGAAGATTAACTCCCAGCTGAGTCAAGTGGTTATGGTACCCAGACATTCTGAGTATATGTTCACTAACAGAACTGTTCTCCTCCATCTTGCAGCTATAGAACTTGTTGGAGACTTCATATCTCTCAACTCGGGCATTTGCTTGAAATATTAACTTCAATTCCTGGAACATCTCATATGCTCCATGATGTTCAAAACGTCTTTGAAGTCCCGATTCTAAGCCGTAAAGCATGGCACACTGAACTATCGAGTAGTCATCAGATCAAGCTTGCCAGACGTTCATAACATCAGCATCTGCTCCTGCAGCAGGCCTTTCACCTAGCGGTGCATCAAGGACATAATTCTTCTGTGCAGCAATGAGGATAATCCTCAAGTTACGGACCTAGTCCGTGTAGTTGCTACCATCATCTTTCAACTTAGCTTTCTCTAGGAACGCATTAAAATTCAAGGGAACGGTAGCACGGGCCATTGATCTACAACATAGATATGCAAATACTATCAGGACTAAGTTCATGATAAATTAAGTTCAATTAATCATATTACTTAAGAACTCCCACTTAGATAGACATCCCTCTAGTCATCTAAATGATCACGTGATCCATATCAACTAAACCATGTCCGATCATCACGTGAGATGGAGTAGTTTTCAATGGTGAACATCTCTATGTTGATCATATCTACTATATGATTCATGTTCGACCTTTCGGTCTCAGTGTTCCGAGGCCATATCTACATATGCTAGGCTCGTCAAGTTTAACCCGAGTTTCTGCACGTGCAAAACTGGCTTGCACCCGTTGTATGTGAACGTAGAGCTTATCACACCCGATCATCACGTGGTGTCTCGGCATGACGAACTGTCGCAATGGTGCATACTCAGGGAGAACACTTATGCCTTGAAATTTAGTGAGGGATCATCTTATAATGCTACCGCCATACTAAGCAAAATAAGATGCATAAAAGATAAACATCACATGCAATCAAAAATATGTGACATGATATGGCCATCATCATCTTGTGCCTTTGATCTCCATCTCCAAAGCACCGTCATGATCTCCATCATCACCGGCTTGACACCTTGATCTCCATCGTAGCGTTGTTGTCGTCTCGCCAACTATTGTTTCTACGACTATCGCTACCGCATAGTGATAAAGTAAAGCAATTACATGGCGATTGCATTTCATACAATCAAGCGACAACCATAAGGCTCTTGCTAGTTGCCGATAACTTTTACAAAACATGATCATCTCATACAATAACGTGTATCACATCATGTCTTGACCATATCACATCACAGCATGCCCTGCAAAAACAAGTTAGACGTCCTCTACTTTGTTGTTGCAAGTTTTACGTGGCTGCTACGGGCTTCTAGCAAGAACCGTTCTTACCTACGCATCAAAACCACAACGATTTTTCATCAAGTGTGCTGTTCTAACCTTCAACAAGGACCAGCCGTAGTCAAACTCGATTCAACTAAAGTTGGAGAAACAGACACCCGCCAGCCACCTGTGTGCAAAGCACGTCAGTAGAACCAGTCTCATGAACGCGGTCATGTAATGTCGGTCCGGGACGCTTCATCCAACAATACCGCCGAATCAAAGTAAGACGTTGGTGATAAGCAGTATGACTATTATCGCCCACAACTCTTTGTGTTCTACTCGTGCATATCATCTACGCATAGACCTGGCTCTGATGCCACTATTGGGGAACGTAGCATGCAATTTCAAAAAAATTCTACGCTCAGGCAAGATCTATCTAGGAGATGCATAGCAACGAGAGGGGGAGAGTGTGTCCACGTACCCTCATAGACCAAAAGCGGAAGCGTTAGCTTAACGCGGTTTATGTAGTCGAACGTCTTCGCGATCCAACCGATCAAGCACCGAACGTACGGCATCTCTGAGTTCTGCACACCTTCAGCTCGATGATGTCCCTGGAACTCTTGATCCAGCAGAAGGTCGAGGGAGAGTTTCGTCAGCACGACGGCGTGGTGATGGTGATGGTGATGTGATCCGCGCAGGGCTTCGCCTAAGCACTACGACAATATAACCGGAGGAGTAAACTGTGGAGGGGGGCACCGCACACGGCTAAGAGAATATCTGATGTGCCTTTGGGGTGCCCCCTGCCCACGTATATAAAGGAGGGGAGGAGGAGGCCGGCCACCAAGGAGGGGCGCGCCATGGGGGGAGTCCTACTTGGACTCCTAGTCCAAGTAGGATTCGCCCCCCCCCTTTTCCTTTCTTCCGGAGGGGGAAAGAGGGAAGGAGAGGGAGTAGGAGAAGGAAAGGGGGGTGGCGCCCCCTTCCCTAAACCAATTTGGCCTCCTCCCTTGTGGGGGGTGCACCAGCACCTTGTGGGCTGGTTAGCCTCCCTCATATGGCCCATATGGCCATATCTTCCACCGGGGGGTTCCGGTAACCCTTCCGGTACTCCGGTATGTACCCGATACACTCCGAAACCCTTCCGGTGTCAGAATACTACCTTCCAATATATCAATATTTACCTCTCGACCATTTTGAGACTCCTCGTCATGTCCGTGATCTCATCCGGGACTCCGAACAATCTTCGGTCACCAAAACACATAACTCATAATACAAATCGTCATCGAACGTTAAGCGTGCGGACCCTACGGGTTCGAGAACTATGTAGACATGACCGAGACTCATCTCTGGTCAATAACCAATAGCGGAACCTGGATGCTCATATTGGTTCCCACATATTCTACGAAGATCTTTATCGGTCAAACCGCAATGACAACATACGTTATTCCCTTTGTCATCGGTATGTTACTTGCCCGAGATTCGATCGTCGGTATCTTCATGCCTAGTTCAATCTCGTTACCGGCAAGTCTCTTTACTCGTTCCGTAATGCATCATCCCGTAACTAACTCATTAGTCACATTGCTTGCAAGGCTTATAGTGATGTGCATTACCGAGAGGGCCCAGAGATACCTCTCCGATACTCGGAGTGACAAATCCTAATCTCGATCTATGCCAACCCAACAAACACCTTTGGAGACACCTGTAGAGCATCTTTATAATCACCCAGTTACGTTGTGACGTTTGATAGCACACAAGGTGTTCCTCCGGTATTCGGGAGTTGCATAATCTCATAGTCAGAGGAATATGTATAAGTCATGAAGAAAGCAATAGCAATAAAACTTAACGATCATTATGCTAAGCTAACGGATGAATCTCGTCCATCACATCATTCTCTAATGATGTGATCTCATTCATCAAATGACAACACATGTCTATGGTCAGGAAACTTTAACCATCTTTAATGAATGAGCTAGTCAAGTAGAGGCATACTAGGGACACTCTGTTTTGTCTATTTATTCACACATGTACTAAGTTTCCGGTTAATACAATTCTAGCATGAATAATAAACATTTATCATGATATAAGGAAATATAAATAACAACTTTATTATTGCCTCTAGGGCATATTTCCTTCAGCACCTAGGCGCGCCCCAGGGGGGTGGCGCGCCCTGGTACTGTGTGGGCCCACCCTAGCTCCGTTTGACCTAATTCCAGCACTATAAATTCCCAGATATTCAGAAACCCTAGGGGGACTCCACAATATACTTTTTCCGCCACCGCAAGCTTCTGTTCCAGAGAGATCCTATCTGGAGGCCTTTTCGGTACTCCGTCGGAGGGGGAATCCATCACGGAGGGGCTCTTCATCATCCTTGCTGCCTCTCCGATGATGCATGAGTAGTTTACCATAGACCTTCGGGTCCATAGTTAGTAGCTAGATTGCTTCTTGTCTCTTTTTGGTTCTCAATACAATGTTCTCCTCGATGTTCTTGGAGATCTATCCGATGTAATGACTTTTTGCGGTGTGTTTGTTGGGATCCGAGGAATTGTGAGTTTATGATCAGATTATCCATGAATATTATTTGAATCTTTTCTGATATCTTTTATGCATGATTATTATAGCCTCGTATTTCTTCTCCAATCTATTGATTTGGTTTGGCCAACTAGATTGATTTATCTTGCCATGGGAAGAGGTGCTTTGTAGTGGGTTCGATCTTGCGGTGCTCAATCCCAGTGATAGAAAGGGACATGACACGTATGTATCGTTGCTACTAAGGGTAACAAGATGGGATCTATTGATTGGGTTTATTAATCCATGAGTTTGTCTTGTCTACATCATGTCATCGTTCTTAAGGCATTACTCTGTTTCTCCATTAACTTAATACACTAGATGCATGCTGGATAGCGGTCGATGTGTGGAGTAATAGTAGTAGATGCAGGCAGGAGTCGGTCTACTAATCTTGGACGTGATGCCTATATACATGATCATTGCCTTGGATATCGTCATGATTATTTGCTTTTCTATCAATTGCCCAACAATAATTTGTCTACCCACCGTATGCTATTTTCTCGAGAGAAGCCTCTAGTGGAAACTATGGCCCCCGGGTCTACTTTATCATTTACTAAAACCCTAAAAATACTTGCTGCAATTTTATCTTATTTATTTTATTTAGTATTTTATTTTAATCTATCAATATATCACATACAATTTAATCTTGCAATTTACCGCCAAGAGATTGACAACCTCTCATTTGCGTTGGGTGCAAGGGTGTGTGGTTTGTGTGCAGGTACTACTAAAGAGGTGTTGCGTGATTCTCCTACTGGTTCGGTAACCTTGGTTTCATAATCGAGGGAAATACTTATCTCTACTGTGCTGCATAATCTCTTCCTCTTCAGGGAAAATACCAACGCAAGCTACAAGTAGCAAGTCTCCATCTTCTCTTATAAAGCACCAACTAGAGAGCACTATTGTCATACTTGTGCATTGGATGTAGCTAATTTTGAGTGTGTTTCATGAATGGATCAATGATTGAGCATAATGGGCTAGGGATAACTTTCTTTAGCATTGATATTTTGAAGGGCATGGTTGCTTGTTAGTATGCTTGAGTATCTAGGTTTTCATGTCAAATTATAGACTATTGCTTTGAATCAAGTCCAATGTCCATGCTACAAAGAAGAAAAGAATATGATGAATATGTTAGGCAACATTCCACATCAAAAATTCTGTTTTTATCATTTACCTACTCGAGGACGAGCAGGAATTAAGCTTGGCAATGCTGATACGTCTCCAACGTATCACTAATTTTTGATTGTCCCATGCTGTTATAATATCAATCTTGGATGTTTTTTATATCATTTATAGCAATTATATATCATTTTTGGAGACTAACCTATTAACTTAGTGCCCAGTGCCAGTTGCTGTTTTCTGCCCTGTTTTTGTTTTACAAAAAATCAATACCAAACGAAGTCCAAATGCCACGAAACTTTTTGGAGAATTTTTATTGGGCAAGATAAACACTAGAAGCTTTGGGAGGAGGCCCGAAGACCCTGGTGGGGCCCACAAGCCACCAGGGCAAGCCTGGGGGGGGGGGTAGGCGCGCCCTGGTGCCTCGTGGGGCCCACCAAGCTCTGTTTGACCTAATTCCAGCACTATAAATTCCCAAATATTCAGAAACCCTCGAGGGAGTCCACGATATACTTTTTCCACCGCCGCAAGCTTCTGTTCTCAAGCGATCCCATCTGGAGGCCTTTTCCGGCACTCTGCCAGAGGGGGAATTGATCACGGAGGGGCTCTACATCATCCTTGCTGCCTCTTCGATGATGCGTGAGTAGTTTTACCACAGACCTTCGGGTCCATAGTTAGTAGCTAGATGGCTTCTTCTCTCTTTTTGATCTTCAATTCAATGTTCTCCTCGATATTCTTGGAGATCTATCCGATGTAATGACTTTTTGAGGTGTTTTTGTTGGGATCTGATGAATTGTGAGTTTATGATCAGATTATCCGTGAATATTATTTGAGTCTTTGCTGATCTCTTTTATGCATGATTATTATAGCCTCGTATTTCATCTCCGATCTATTGATTTGGTTTGGCCAACTAGATTGATTTTTCTTGCCATGGGAAGAGGTGCTTTGTAATGGGTTCGATCTTGCGGTGCTCAATCCCAGTGACAGAAAGGGACATGACACGTATGTATCGTTGCTATTAAGGGTAAAAAGATGGGGTTTATTCATACGTGAGTCTGTCTTGTCTACCTCATGTCATCGTTCTTAAGGAGTTACTCCGTTCTTTATTGGACTAAATACACTAGATGCATGCTGGATAGCGGTCGATGTGTGTGATAACCCACAAGTATAGGAGGTCGCAACAGTTTTCGAGGGTAGAGTATTCAACCCAAATTTATTAATTCGACACAAGGGGATCCAAAGAATATTTGCAAGTATTAGCAGCTGAGTTGTCAATTCAACCACACCTGGAGATTAATTATCTGCAGCAAAGCGATCAGTAGCAAAGTAGTATGATAGTTTTGATAGTAGTAGCAACAGCAATAGTAGCGGTAACAGTGATAGCAATGATTTTGTAGCAAGTGCAATAGTAACAGCAGAAGTAGTAACTTAGCAAGAACAATATGAGAGAAATTCATAGGCATTGGATCGGTGAATTCGTTGGATGATATTCATCATATAACAGTCATAACCTAGGGCGATACAACACTAGCTCCAGTTCATAAATATAATGTAGCCATGTATTCCATAAATAGTCATATGTGCTTACGGAATGAACTTGCATGACATCTTTTGTCGAACCCTCCCATGGCAGTGGGGTCCTATTGGAAACTAAGGGATATTAAGGCCTCCTTTTAATAGAGAACCGGAACAAAGCATTAACACATAGTGAATACATGAACTTCTCAAACTACGGTCATCACTGGGAAGTGTCCCGACTATTGTCACTCTGGGGTTGCCGGATCATAACACGTAGTAGGTGACTATAACTTGCAAGATCGGATCTAGAACATAGATATAATGGTGATAACATAAACGGTTCAGATCTGAAATCATGGCACCCGGGCCCAAAGTGACAAGCATTAAGCATGGCAAAGTCATAGCAACATCAATCTCAGAACATAATGGATACTAGGGATCAAGCCCTAACAAAACTAACTCGATTACATAATGAATCTCATCCAACTCCTCACCGACCAGCGAGCCTACGAAGGAATTACTCACTCCCGGTGGGGAGCATCATGGAATTGGCGATGGAGAAGGGTTGGTGATGACGAAGATCAAAGATCCCCCTCTCCGGAGCCCCAAACGGACTCCAGATCTGGCCTCCCGATGAAGAACAGGAGGTGGCGGCGACTCCGTCTCGTGAAACGCAATAATTCTTTCTCCATGATTCTTTTCTCCGAAAATATGACTTTATAGCATCAGGGTTGGAGTCTGCAGGGCCACCAGGTGGGCACAACCCACCTGGGCGCGCCCCCACCTGGGCGCGCCCTGGTGGGTTGTGCGCACCCAGGTGCCCCCTCCTGTTGTTCTTGGCTCTAGAAATTCTCTTTTATTATATAAAAAATCCTCGCGAAGTTTCGTTCCAATCCGAGAACTTTTATTTCTGCACAAAAACAACACCATGGTAGTTTTGCTGAAAACAGCGCCAGTCCGGGTTAGTTTCATTCAAATCGTGCAAATTTGAGTCCAAAACAAGAGGAAAAGCGTTAGGAAAATTAGATACGACAGATACGTATCAACTCCCCCAAGCTTAAACCTTTACTTGTCCTCAAGCAATTCAGTTGATAAACTGAAAGTGAAAAAGAAAAACTTTTACGAACTCTTTTGCTCTTGTTTTCATAAATAAGCTTAAGTAGCACCCAGGTTTTTAGCAAAGGTTATAACTAACCATGTCGACAATAACTCTTAAAAATTATATTAACTCATATCAATGGCATAATCAGCTAGGAAGCAATAATAAGATATCTCAAACAACAACACTTTGTCAAAGCAACCATGATATAATATGACAATAGTGGTATCTCGCTAGCCCTTTCTGAGACCGCAAAACATAAATGCAGAGCACCTCCAAAGTTCGAGCAGCGACTAAACATTGTAATTCATGGTAGAAAAGATCCAGTCATGATGCACCCAACATTAGCTATACACAATGCATGAGGGTGACAATAGTGCTCTCAGGTTCTGGCACTTATTTGAGAAGGTGATGACACAACATAAAAGTAAATGGATAGTCCCTTCGCAGAGGGAAGCAGTGATTTGCAGAGGTGCCAGAGCTCAAGTTTTAAAACAGAGGTAAATGAAATTTTGAGAAATGCACCCTTCTTATTTACTTCGCGACCATTAGTTATCGGTATCTTCCATGCTAAACACATTAGTGGCAGTTCCCAAGCGATAAAAGTAAAGGTTTACTCCCCCTCCACCAACAATCACACTCCATGGCTTGTCCGAAACAACGGGTGCCGTCCATACCAACAACAGTCCTAGGGGAGTTTTGTTTAATTATTTGCAATTTGAATTCGGGACTGGGAATCCCTATTACCGCCCCTCTCGTGCAAGGACGAGTGAATATACACTCATCATGAGAATAACCCGCTTAGCATGGAAGATACTGACTACCTCTTGTCGCTCTATGAACAATCTAGACACACAAAAAAGGATATTTATTTGAAGTTTTTAGAGGTGGCACATGCAAATTTACTTAGGACGGTAGGGTAATACCGCATATAGGTAGGTATGGTGGACTCATCTGGAATAACTTGGGTTTCAGGGTTTTGATGCATAAGCAGAATTCCTACTTAGTACAGGCGAAGGCTAGCAATTAGGTTGAGAAGCGGCTAGCTAGAGAGCGAAAACGGTCATGAACATGCATTATGCATAAGTAACATTGGATACTAGCATGAGTAGGATATGAACACCATGAACATAAATATCATAGAGGCTATGTTGGTTTTGATTCAACTACATGCATGAACATGTGCCAAGTCAAGCCACTCAAACATTCAGAGGAGGATACCATATCATCATACTACATCACAATTATTTTAACGCAATGTTGACATCCAAGATAAATCATTATCCACTCCTAGCTACTTAAGCATGGCATGAGAAACTATAATCTCTAAGGGTCATTGCAAACATGTTTGATCATAATGAGCTGAATCATGGATACTAGGTTAAACATATTTACAAAAACAGAACAAGTTGAGTTCATACCCGTTTCTCTCTGCCACAGCCAGTTCATCAAATATCGTCATTATTGCCTTTCACTTGCACGGCCGAACGATATGAAAATAATAATAGTGCAAGAGTGCCGTGGACTAAGCTAGAATCTGCAAACATTTTATTCAAAAAGAAGAAAACAAGGTAATATGGGCTCCCTGTTAGATCAACAACAATGCATATGAGAGCCACTCAACATTTTCATCATGGTCTTCTCCTCGGTACGACTCAATAAAAAGAAATTCAGAGAAACATACTGAAATATTTTTGGAGTTTTTGGTTTTTCTGAAAGAAAGCAAATTTAAGAAAGGAAAACAAAAATGAGAAAAACTATTTACACGGGAGAGCTCCCAACAAGCAAAAGAAGAACAAGGAAATCTTTTTGGGTTTTCTTTTTAAATACTACAACTAATTATACTAGAAAGAAAAATAAAAAAGAAGCAGGAAATATTTTTTTATTTTCTCAAAGTTTTTTTTAACACACAAGAAGAAGGCGAGAAAATAAATCTAGCATGGATAATACAATGAAAAAGTGTGGACACCGACAACTGGAATGAAATGTGTGAACATGAATGTAATTTCGGTGGAAATACGTACTCCCCCAAGCTTAGGCTTTTGGCTTAACTTGGTAATCTCCATCAGTAGCCTGCATAATGGTCGGAGTGATAGCTCATGGAGGCTCTAGGTGCAGATGTCTCAGCCCGTCATGCAGCCACAACTGTCGTGTTATGTGCTCTGGCCTCGCTCTCAAGAACATAATATCTTCCATTGCTATGAACATCAAAGAGAGCAGGTGCAGGCAAAAAGATGTCCACAACGGAACTTTTATTAAACAACAGGTTATAAGTAAAATTATGGGGTTCACCACTAAGGATCTTATGACGTTTCATAGCATCGAAGTCAAGGTATTGCGTGGGTAAGATGGGGTCATAAGGCCAAGGTGAAACACCTAGCTCTCTTTCTAAGCGTGTGGCATAAATCCCACCATAAAAATATCCACTACCAGCGTTGTATTGCAATCTATGTGCCACTATCACTCCAAGGTTATAACTTTTGTCACCGGTGAGAGCAGTACGGATAAGGCTCAAGTCTGGAGCACAAAGTGTACTACAATCCTCTTTGCCTACAATGCATTTTCCATTAAATAGTGCAAAGTATTGGATTGAGGGAAAATGAATGCTCTTTATTCTACCTTGAGTCACTCATCTAGTCTCACCATAGCAAAGGCTAGTCAAGAATATCTCAAACTCCGACCTTGGTCGCTCATCCAATGAACCCCAAAATGGAATTTTGTAGTGATTAGAAAATGCCTCTAAGGATACAGTGAAAGGATAGTCATAAAGTTTAAACGACACTCTAGACTCACGAGGGTGGAATTTAAATTCTTTGGTAAATGATTCAGTGAGGCTGAGGTGTTGGTTGCACTCATCTGCAATGTAGGGACCGAGCTCGGCATTGTGAACATATTGCTCAAATTCTTCTTTAATGCCCACACGCACCATATAATCGTTGCATGGCCATAAACATGATTTGGTGGCGGCATCTCGAATGGAATTTTCACTTGGTTCAACATAAGACCGGCGAACGGAGCTGCTACTAGAAGATGCCTCCGAGGACCTCCGTCTCGAAGAACTCCTTCTAAAGAGGTTCATCATATTCGCATACAATTTTCTGAAAATTTTTGGGTCACAAATTTTTATCAACAAAACTTTACAAGATTGATAGTAACTACTCATAGGGATGCATAGAGGCCATATCAAGCATTCAAACTACTTAGAACTCTAAGAATTCAACATGCAAGCTCATCTACAGCAGCACCAAGAGTCACTAATTATTCTAAATATAAACCACTAAAGCAAAAACTAATTGGACCAATGGAGGAGTCACATACCAATCAACAATCCCCCGAAACAGTTTCGGAAATGGAGCTTCGAGCAAAGAGATCGAAATCCGCGGGTTTGAGAGCAAGAACACGAGAGAGAGAGCAATGGTGAATTTTTTCTGGAGGTAGGTGATGATATGGAGTGAAAAGATAAGTGAGAGGGCCCACGTGGGGACCACAACCCACCAGGGCGCGCATGGGGGTGCTGGCGCGCCCAGGTGGGTTGTGCCCACCTGGAGCACCTCCCTCTGATGTTATTTGCACTAAATATTCTTAAATATTCAGAAAAAAATCATATTAAATTTCCAGAGCATTCTGAGAACTTTTATTTTTGGGTCATTTTTTTATTGCATGGAAAACTCAGAAAACAGGCAAGGCATGGCATTTTATTTTATTTAACTAATAAAAACAGAAAACAAAAGGTAGGGACAGAAGGTAGTGCTCACTAAATTCATCAACTTCATACCTCTAAAAAATGATTCATTAATAAGGTTGATCAAGTCTTATTAACAACCACTTCCGATTAGCATGAAACCGAAGAACTTTCATAAAACACTAAGTTATCTCAATGGGGATGTGAATGTCCCCAACAATAAGCATTTCATATTTCTTTTTAACAGTAGGTAGGGGTAGTTGAAAACTTCCAATAATGATTGTCGGAGATTTTTCAATAACATTAATACCATTCACTTGGAATTGTTTCTTCGAAAAGTGCACCGTATGCTCATTACCATTGATATGAAAAGTGACCTTGCTTTTATTGCAATCAATAATAGCCCCTGCAGTATTCAAGAAGGGTCTACCAAGAATAATCGACATGTTGTCGTCCTCGGGCATCTCAAGTATAACAAAGCCAGTCAAGATAGTAACATTAGCAAAAACAACGAGCACATCCTCACAAATACCGATAGGTATGGCAGTTTATTTATCAGCCATTTGCAAAGATATTTCAGTAGGTGTGAGTTTATTCAAATCAAGTCTTTTATATAAAGAGAAAGGCATAACACTAACACCAGCTCCTAAATCACATAAAGCAGTTTTCACATAGTTTCTTTTAATGGAGCAAGGTATAGTTGGTATTCCCGGATCTCCAAGTTTTTTAGGTACTCCATCCTTAAAAGTATAATTAGCAAGCATGGTGGAGATTTCAGCTTCTGGTATTTTTCTCTTATTGGTGATGATGTCTTTCGTGTACTTTGCATAAGGAGGCATTTTTAAGATATCAGTCAAGCGAGTACGCAAAAAGACTGGCCTCAGCATTTCAGCAAAGCGTTCAAATTCTTCATCATCTTTATTCTTAGTTGACTTAGGTGGAAAGGGCATAGGTTTTTGAACCCACGGTTCTCTTTCCTTACCGTGTTTTCTAGCAACAAAGTCTCTTTTATCATATCTTTTATTCTTGGTTTGTGGGTTATCAAGATCAGCTGCTGGTTCTATCTCAACATCATTATATGGTTCTTTATTATTTGTTTGAGTGTCTTCATGAACGTCATTATTGTCTTTTTCATTTTTAGAAGGTGAGTGTTCATTACCAGATTGAGTTTCAGCATCAGAGATTGAGACTTCATTATCATTATCAGGAGGTTTTTCAACTTCAGGTTCACTAGAGGCATGCAAAGTCCTATCATTTTTCTTCTTCTTTTTCTTTTTAGAAGGACTAGGTACATCAGTGTCAACTCTTTGAGAGTCTTGTTCAATTATTTCTGGGTGTCCCTCAGGATAAAGTGGTTCCTGAGTCATTCTACCTCCTCTAGTCATTACTCTAACAGCATGATCATTGATATTATTATTCATTTCATCAAGCAACTCTCTTTGAGATTTAGCAAGTTGTTCTAATTGTGTTTGAACCATAGAGGCATATTTTCCCACACATCTAACATCATTTGAGATTCTAAATAACAAGTCACTTAAGCGAGCACTCATATCAGAATTGTATTTCAATTGTTTCATAACATTTGCATTGAAGTGATCTTGTTTTCTAATGTAATTATCAAACTCATAAAGGCATTGACTAGGATGTTTATTATAAGGAATATCACCTTCATCAAACTTTAGTAAAGAATTTACCTCTACCACCTTAGGTGATGGTGGTGTTTCAAGCCCATGTATTTCTTCGATAGGTGGTAAATTTTTGACATCATCAGCTATAATACCTTTTTCCTTCATAGATTTCTTTGCCTCTTGCATGTCTTCGGGACTAAGATATAAGATACCCCTCTTCTTTGGAGTAGGTTTGAGTGGTGGTTCAGGAAGAGTCCAATCATCATAATTTTTCAATATGTTATTCAATAATTCTTCAGCTTGTTCAACAGTTCGCTCCCTGAAAACACAACCAGCACAACTATCTAGGAAATCCCTAGAAGGATCGGTTAGTCCATTATAGAAGATATCAAGTATTTCATTTTTCTTAAGAGGATGATTAGGCAAAGCATTAAGCAATTGGAGAAGCCTCCCCCAAGCTTGTGGGAGACTCTCTTCTTCAATTTGCGCAAAGTTAAAAATTTCCTGTAAGGCAGCTTGTTTCTTATGAGCAGGAAAATATTTTTCAGAGAAGTAATAAATCATATCCTGGGGACTACACACACAACCAGGAGCAAGCGTATTATACCAAGCCTTAGCATCACCCTTTAATGAGAACAGAAATAATTTGAGAACATAATAGTAGCGAGTTTTCTCATCATGAGCAAATAGGGTGGCTATGTCATTCAACTTAGTAAGATGTGCCACAACAGTTTCAGTTTCATAACCATGGAAAGGATCAGATTCAACCAAAGTATCCAACTCTGGGTCGACAAAGAATTCATAATCCTTATCATCAACAAAGATAGGTGAAGTAGCAAACTTAGGATCACATTTCATTCTAGCATTCAAAGATTTCTCTTTCAGTTTGCATAATAACTTCTTCAGATCATCCCTATCTTTGCAAGCAGGAAAATCTCTAGTTGTCTCCTCATCCATAACATAACCTTCCGGTATCTTAGGCAATTGATATATAGGAGAACTAGGTCTAATAGGTGTTTCAAGATTTTCAGTTTCAAGCTCTTCATCAGTTTCAACAATTTCATCAGTTTCAGCATTCTCAAAAGCTTTATTTCTAGCAAGTTGTTCATCAAGAAATTCACCTAGTGGCACATTATCATCAAGCAAGGTACTAGCATCATCATGAGTAGCATTCATAGCAGAAGTAGCATCATCAATAACTTGCAACATATCAGAATTGATAGCATGTGGTGGTGTTGCAAGTCTACTTATAACAGAAGGTGAATCTAAAGCGGAGCTGGATGGCAGTTCCTTACCTCCCCTCGTCTTAGAGGAAAAAATCTTAGTCTTAGCATCCTTCAGATTCTTCATAGTGATAATTTGATAATAATGCCAAGTGACTCAACAAATATAGCTATGCTCCCCGGCAACGGTGCCAGAAAAAGATCTTGAAAACCCACAAGTATAGGGGATCGTAATAGTTTTCGAGGGTAGATTATTCAACCCAAATTTATTGATTCGACACAAGGGGAGCCAAAGAATATTTGCAAGTATTAGCAGCTGAGTTGTCAATTCAACCACACCTGGAGATTAATTATCTGCAGCAAAGAGATCGGTAGCAAAGTAGTATGATAGTTTTGATAGTAGTAGCAACAACAATAGTAGCGGTAACAGTGATAGCAATGATTTTGTAGCAAGTGCAATAGTAACAACAACAGTAGTAACTTAGCAAGAACAATATGAGAGAAATTGGTAGGCATTGGATCGGTGAATTCGTTGGATGATAGTCATCATATAACAGTCATAACCTAGGGCGATACAGCACTAGCTCCAGTTCATAAATATAATGTAGGCATGTATTTCGTAAATAGTCATACGTGCTTATGGAAAGAACATGCATGACATCTTTTGTCCTACCCTCCCGTGGCGGCGGGGTCCTATTGGAAACTAAGGGATATTAAGGCCTCCTTTTAATAGAGAACCGGAACAAAGCATTAACACATAGTGAATACATGAACTCCTCAAACTACGGTCATCACTGGGAAGTGTCCCGACTATTGTCACTCCGGGGTTGCCGGATCATAACACGTAGTAGGTGCCTATAACTTGCAAGATCGGATCTAGAACATAGATATAATGGTGATAACATAAACGGTTCAGATCTGAAATCATGGCACCCGGGCCCAAAGTGACAAGCATTAAGCATGGCAAAGTCATAGCAACATCAATCTCAGAACATAATGGATACTAGGGATCAAGCCCTAATAAAACTAACTCGATTACATGATGAATCTCACCCAACTCCTCACCGACCAGCGAGCCTACGAAGGAATTACTCACTCCTGATAGGGAGCATCATGGAATTGGCGATGGAGAAGGGTTGGTGTGTTGGGGAACGTAGTATTTCAAAAAAATTCCTACGAACACGCAAGATCTATCTAGGAGAAGCATAGCAACGAGCGGGGAGAGTGTGTCCACGTACCCTCGTAGACCGAAAGCGGAAGCGTTTAGTAACGCGGTTGATGTAGTCGAACGTCTTCGCGATCCAACCGATCCAAGTACCGAACGTACGGCACCTCCGCGATCTGCACACGTTCAGCTCGGTGACGTCCCTCGAACTCTTGATCTAGTTGAGGCCGAAGGAGAGTTTTGTCAGCACGATGGTGTGATGACGGTGATGATGAAGTAATTCCGGCAGGGCTTTGCCTAAGCTCTCCGAAAATATGACCGAGGTGGAAATCTGTGGAGGGGGGTGTGACGCCCCCGGCCTAATCGTGCACTAATCATACACGCAAATGCACACGATCAAGCCTAAGGACTCACGGGAAGATATCACAACACAACTCTAAAACATAAATAAAGTCATACAAGCTTTATATTACAAGCCAGGGGGCCTCGAGGGCTCGAATACATAAGCTTGCGTACAAGCGTCAACGGAAGCATCAGATATCTGTGTACAGATATGAAACAGAAACAGAAAGGCCTTTAGAAAGGCGGGGCAAAATAAAACACTACGATCGAAAGGCGTAGGCCTCCTGCCTGGGACCCTCCGATCCTACTCCTGGTCGTCAGTCAACTCGTAGCAGCATCCATCCTCGGGGTCGAAGTAGTAGTCGATCGACGGGGTATCTATCTCAGGGGGCTCCGTCCTCTGGTCACGACAAACTGATACGGGGAGAAAAGGAAAACAAAGCAACCGTGAGTACTCAGAAGTACTCAGCAAGCAAGGATCTACACTACATATGCAACATTTTCAAAGGGAGGCTGTATATGTGGACTGGGCTGCAGAAATGCCAGAATAGACAGAAGACCTAGTCCTATCGAAGACTAGCATCTTCAGCGGTCTTGCAGCAGTAGAAGAGAGTAGAACAGTTCAATATAAGGTAGCAGTATCATTAAGTCTCAACCTCACCCAGAGATCCTTTCTCGACTCCCTGCGAGAAAGCAATCCCAGAGCCATACAGTCATTAACCTCGTCCGGAGATCCCTTCTCGACTCCCTGCGGGAAGCAATCCCAGAGCCATATATACAGGTCTCATCACAGGTATCCAGTTCTAAATTGTATCAATCAGGATACAACTCCGAGTGTCCTTTACCGTAGGACCGGCTATCGATAGAAGTGTTCTTCCCTGCAGGGGTGCACCAACTTACCCAACACGCTCGATTAACTCCGGCCGGACACACTTTCCTGGGTCATGCCCGGCCTCGGTCAAACAACACATCGCAACCCTACCTACAGCTCAGCAGAGAGGTCCCCGCCGGTCTACATCCTAAGCGCAAGGGGGTCTTGGCCATCGCCCCTCGCCCTCCGGGTCGTTGCGCACACGGTGAAGCCAGGCACCAACACTACAGGAAGGCGCCGGTCCGTCCGTGCCGCCATGCTGAACTAGACGTCTGACAGAGCTTTCGGCTGATGCATACGATGCAGAACGCCCATACTATGCCCACGTGATGGTTAGTGCTATCAGACCAGAGGCCTGCTCGGATCAAATATCCAAATCATTTGGACTAGGGGCTTGCGGTAACGAGCAGAGACTCACGAAAGATGTGACCCCGTCGTCCCGTCTCGAGGACTTGCTGCAAGGGTTAAGAATGCCCGGCCGCGCCTCGTATTCACCACTCGGGCACCACACTGGCACCCGTCTTCACAACACTCGCCTCTCAGGCGCACGCGGGTACCCCTCAGGGCCGACCCGCCTTCCTAAGTAACAGTGTAAAGTCAAAGTATCCGTGTGTTCATAACATCAGGGGAATCCGAGGTATCACCCTCGTTGGATTCCTACTCGATGTGTCTGTCAAGGTGAACTCGGAGGATTCACCCTCGATGGGTTCACACTTGATGTGTTGCACGACAGCGTCGTTACCGGAAGTGGTGAAGGAGGAATCACCCTCGATGACCACAACCGAATAGATACTCTACAGAGTTAACATCAGAAGTGCTACATGAGGTTTCACCCTCGGCACTCGATAGTAACGCTGCAGTGTCGTTACAACTAAGGGGGGTGATGTTGCGGTGTCGGGTCTTGGTCTTCAATCCCGTTGATCGGGTCTTCTGACGATCCAGTGCGGCAGTCGGGATAAGTGGGGTCACTGATAGGTCTCTACCCAGCCTAGACTAAACAATTTAGGATATGTAGGTAATTATCAACAGCAGGTTACAATGAACAGGCTATGCATCAGAATAGGTAAAGCAGCAGCAGCAGCAGCAATTCTAATGCAAGCATGAGAAATAGAATGGGCGATATCGGGATGATCAAAAGGGGGGGGGGGGCTTGCCTGGTTGCTCGGCGGCAAGGGCAAGGTCTTCAGGGGTCGTCGAACTCCGGAGCTGCGTCGGTACCGACTCTATCGAGAGAGAAGAGGGGGAGGAAACAGTATAAATATAGAGCAAACATAAGCATGACAAATACGATACATGGTGCTAGGGGTAGTCTAACGCAGCATTACACGTATCAGACGGAGCGGGAGAATATCTGACGATATTTCCCAGGTCTTTGGAATTATCGGACAGACGATAAGAGGGGAACGGTTGCAAGTTTGGATAGTTAGGGATGCGTGACGGACGAACGAACCGCGCACCGAATTCGTCTCGTCGTTCTGAGCAATTTTCATGTACAAAGTTTTTCGATCGGAGTTACGGATTAAAAGATATGATTTTCTAAAGTTTTTATTAATTTCTGGAATTTATTTAATTATTTAAATCAACATTATCCGAAACAGTGTCTTGCTGACGTCAGCATGACGTCAGGACCAGTGGGTCCCACCTGTCATAGGCTGTTTAGTTAATTAGGGATTAACTAATTAAACTACTGTTTAATTAACACTAACTACTTAATTAAATTAACCTAATCAGGATTAATTAGCTAATTAATTAATTAATTAATTTAATTCTTTTTATTTTTATTTTCATTTTTTTATTTTCCTAAAACGTTTTTGGGGCTGGGCCCCGTCTGTCAGCGGCACAGGGGCCTCGGGCCCCACTCGTCAGTGGCACGAGGCCATGGACGCGGGCGTCGGGCGCGGGCGCGGCGCATGCGCGAGCGGCGGCAAGGGCGCGGCGACGGCCGGCAGCGCGTGCGCGGGCTAAAACAAAACAATGGAAAGGAAAATGATTATCAGACTAATCAGATCAATGTCAGGGAAATCGCACAGATATCAGCTCTTCGGGTGGACGAGAATTACGAGATCCTAAGTGTCGGCGTTAGTAAACTTTAGTTAACCCGAATAGAAGAAGGTCAGAGGCCCAGAGTAAAGGTCGAGGAGTAAAAGATACTAATACCACCCAATTGGCGACGTGGGCCCGTAGCCACACAACCAAGTTAGTAAAACGATTTCGGTACTAGACTCAACTTCGGCCAAGGAGTTGGAAAGGGGGGTTCCTACAGTCAGTCGGCTCTGATACCAACTTGTGACGCCGCCGGCCCGATCGTGCACTAATCATACACGCAAATGCACACGATCAAGCCTAAGGACTCACGGGAAGATATCACAACACAACTCTAAAACAAAATAAAGTCATACAAGCTTTATATTACAAGCCGGGGGCCTCGAGGCTCGAATACATAAGCTTGCGTACAAGCGTCAGCGGAAGCATCAGATATCTGTGTATAGATATGAAACAGAAACAGAAAGGCTTAGAAGGCGGGGCAAATAAAAACATACGATCGAAGGCGTAGGCCTCCTGCCTGGGACCCTCCGATCCTACTCCTGGTCGTCAGTCAACTCGTAGCAGCATCCATCCTCGGGGTCGAAGTAGTTAGTCGAATCGAATGGGGGTATCTATCCTAAAATGGTTTTGAGTCCATACCATTTCATGTACAATTTTATAAAACAAAAGGGGGTTTAATTACTGCTGTTTTGGCACTGTTAGAGTTACTTAATTAATTTATTAAATGTTGGTTACAATTTTAGAATAGTCTCTGGAATATTTGCCATTTAATGAACAATTTAGTTTTCAAATTTGAACAACTTTTATTTTCCACTTTCATTTAAATTTGAATTTGAGGTTAGGAGTTGAAATGCAATATGATGTTAATGATGATCATGCACTGATAATCATGCTGACTTGGCATTATCAAAATGGGATTACTGTGGCTAACCACTGGGGGTGTTACAAATCTCCTCTACTAACAAGAATTCTCGTCCCGAGAATTAAGAGGTAGAAGGAAAAAGTTCGGGGTGTTCCGCACGAAGATTATCCTCGCGCTCCCAAGTGGCTTCATCTTCCGTACGATTTGACCACTGCACTTTGAGGAACTTGGTAACCTTCTGACGGGTCCGACGTTTAGCTTCATCGAGAATGCGGATCGGATGCTCCTTATAAGATAGGTCATCTTGCAATTCGAGCACCTCGTGATCCACAGCTCGGTGTGGAGATTCCTTGAAGCATTGACGAAGTTGCGACACATGGAAGACGTCGTGGATATGAGAGAATTGCGGCGGCAATTCCAATCTATACGCCACCTGTCCACGCCTAGCAATAATGCGGAAAGGACCAATATAGCGTGGAGCTAGCTTGCCCTTGATTCCAAAACGGTGAGTGCCTTTCATCGGGGTGACTCGCAGATAAGCTTGATCACCAGGTTGATAAGACAAACCCCATCGTTTGCGATCATAGTTGCTCTTCTGGCGGTCCTGAGCCGCCTTGAGATTTTCCCGGACAATACGAACTTGTTCTTCGGCTTGTTGAATAATATCCGGACCCACGAGCGGTCGTTCCCCAGTTTCTGACCAATTCAGAGGGGTTCGACACTTACGTCCATAGAGTACTTCGAAGGGGGCCATTTTCAAACTGGCTTGATAGCTGTTGTTATAGGAGAACTCGGCATACGGAAGAGATTCTTCCCACTTCTTGCCAAACGATATAACACAAGCTCGCAACATGTCTTCAAGCACTTGATTTACTCGTTCAACTTGGCCTTGGGATTGGGGGTGATAAGCTGAACTCCAGGTAATATGAGTTCCCATAGCTGTTTGAAAACTTTCCCAGAATTTGGAAGTGAAAAGACCGCCACGGTCCGAACTGATCTTCTTCGGAATACCGTGGAGTGAAACAATTCTGGAGATATACAACTCTGCTAACTGACTAGCAGTGATAGTTTCTTTGACAGGCAGAAAGTGTGCAACTTTAGAGAGTTGGTCGACAACGACAAGAATAGCATGGTGACCCTTCTGTGACCTGGGAAGTCCTGTAACGAAATCCATCTGAACCTTATCCCATTTCCATAGAGGAATAGGAAGTGGTTGCAGAATTCCAGCTGGTTTCTGATGTTCTGCTTTAACGCGACGACACACATCACATTCAGCAACATATCGAGCAATGTCTTGCTTCATTCTAGACCACCAGTACCTTTGACGGAGATCACGATACATCTTGGTGCTACCCGGATGAATAGACAGCGGGGTATCATGTGCCTCCTTCATGACTTTGTCAGTCATAAGCTCGAAGCGAGGTACGACAATGCGGTTTCTGAAATACAAGGTTCCATCTTCAGACAGCGAGAAATCCCTGTACTTTACAAGGTGAAGGTCTTTCTTCATCAGATCAATTTCAACATCTTTAGCTTGCGCATTCTTAACAGCTTTCTCAAGATCTGGTTGTATCACAAGGTTATTAAGAGAGCCCTGTGGAACAATACGCAGATTCAGCTTGCACAGTTCTTCATAAAGACGAGGTTGAGCTCGCCTAACCATGAGGTTGTCGCAATAGGACTTGCGGCTTAAGGCATCAGCCATCACGTTAGCCTTGCCAGGGGTATAAGAAATACCCAAATCATAGTCGCAATGGCCTCCATCCATCTTTGCTGACGGAGGTTTAGAGATGGCTGAGTGAACAAGTACTTCAGACTTTTATGATCCGTGTAGATCTCGCAACGATTACCGAGAAGGTAATGTCGCCACAACTGCAATGCATAGATCACAACAGCTAGTTCTAGATCATGTACCGGATAATTTTCTTCATGTGGGCGCAACTGACGAGAGCCATAAGCAATCACTTTACGCTCTTGCATTAGGACACAGCCTAATCCTTCACGGGATGCGTCACAATAAATCACAAAGTCTTTGCGGGTATCTGGAGGAGACAGTACTGGGGTATTGTAACGGATTGACATCTGCCCCAGTGGATAAAGAATGTACTCTGGATGTATCCCTGCTCGAACAGCTGGTAGCTGCGTCGCAGGGTGTGGTGGAAACAAACGATCCATCTGAAACAGAGGAAACTCATGATTGTCAAAAGACAAGGAGAAGTATAACCGATCTCGGAGAGAAAGGTTAAACAAAACAATGGAAAGGAAAATGATTATCAGACTAATCAGATCAATGTCAGGGAAATCGCACAGATATCCAGCTCTTCGGGTGGACGAGAATTACGAGATCCTAAGTGTCGGCGTTAGTAAACTTTAGTTAACCCGAATAGAAGAGAGGTCAGAGGCCCAGAGTAAAGGTCGAGGAGTAAAAGATACTAATACCACCCAATTGGCGACGTGGGCCCGTAAGCCACACAACCAAGTTAGTAAAACGATTTTCGGTTACTAGACTCAACTTCGGCCAAGGAGTTGGAAAGGGGGTTCCTACAGTCAGTCGGCTCTGATACCAACTTGTGACGCCGCCGGCCCGATCGTGCACTAATCATACACGCAAATGCACACGATCAAGCCTAAGGACTCACGGGAAGATATCACAACACAACTCTAAAACATAAATAAAGTCATACAAGCTTTATATTACAAGCCAGGGGGCCTCGAGGGCTCGAATACATAAGCTTGCGTACAAGCGTCAGCGGAAGCATCAGATATCTGTGTATAGATATGAAACAGAAACAGAAAGGCCTTTAGAAAGGCGGGGCAAAATAAAACACTACGATCGAAAGGCGTAGGCCTCCTGCCTGGGACCCTCCGATCCTACTCCTGGTCGTCAGTCAACTCGTAGCAGCATCCATCCTCGGGGTCGAAGTAGTAGTCGATCGATGGGGTATCTATCTCAGGGGGCTCCGTCCTCTGGTCACGACAAACTGATACGGGGAGAAAAGGAAAACAAAGCAACCGTGAGTACTCAGAAGTACTCAGCAAGCAAGGATCTACACTACATATGCAACATTTTCAAAGGGAGGCTGTATATGTGGACTGGGCTGCAGAAATGCCAGAATAGACAGAAGACCTAGTCCTATCGAAGACTAGCATCTTCAGCGGTCTTGCAGCAGTAGAAGAGAGTAGAACAGTTCAATATAAGGTAGCAGTATCATTAAGTCTCAACCTCACCCAGAGATCCTTTCTCGACTCCCTGCGAGAAAGCAATCCCAGAGCCATACAGTCATTAACCTCATCCGGAGATCCCTTCTCGACTCCCTGCGAGAAGCAATCCCAGAGCCAAATATACAGGTCTCATCACAGGTATCCAGTTCTAAATTGTATCAATCAGGATACAACTCCGAGTGTCCTTTACCGTAGGACCGGCTATCGATAGAAGTGTTCTTCCCTGCAGGGGTGCACCAACTTACCCAACACGCTCGATTAACTCCGGCCGGACACACTTTCCTGGGTCATGCCCGGCCTCGGTCAAACGACACATCGCAACCCTACCTACAGCTCAGCAGAGAGGTCCCCGCCGGTCTACATCCTAAGCGCAAGGGGGTCTTGGCCATCGCCCCTCGCCCTCCGGGTCGTTGCGCACACGGTGAAGCCAGGCACCAACACTACAGGAAGGCGCCGGTCCGTCCGTGCCGCCATGCTGATCTAGACGTCTGACAGAGCTTTCGGCTGATGCATACGATGCAGAACGCCCATACTATGCCCACGTGATGGTTAGTGCTATCAGACTAGAGGCCTGCTCGGATCAAATATCCAAATCATTTGGACTAGGGGCTTGCGGTAACGAGCAGAGACTCACGAAAGATGTGACCCCGTCGCCCCGTCTCGAGGACTTGCTGCAAGGGTTAAGAATGCCCGGCCGCGCCTCGTATTCACCACTCGGGCACCACACTGGCACCCGTCTTCACAACACTCGCCTCTCAGGCGCACGCGGGTACCCCTCAGGGCTGACCCGCCTTCGTAAGTAACAGTGTAAAGTCAAAGTATCCGTGTGTTCATAACATCAGGGGAATCCGAGGTATCACCCTCGTTGGATTCCTACTCGATGTGTCTGTCAAGGTGAACTCGGAGGATTCACCCTCGATGGGTTCACACTTGATGTGTTGCATGACAGCGTCGTTATCGGAAGTGGTGAAGGAGGAATCACCCTCGATGACCACAACCGAATAGATACTCTACAGAGTTAACATCAGAAGTGCTACATGAGGTTTCACCCTCGGCACTCGATAGTAACGCTGCAGTGTCGTTACAACTAAGGGGGGTGATGTTGCGGTGTCGGGTCCTGGTCTTCAATCCCGTTGATCGGGTCTTCTGACGATCCAGCGCGGCAGTCGGGATAAGTGGGGTCACTGATAGGTCTCTACCCAGCCTAGACTAAACAATTTAGGATATGTAGGTAATTATCAACAGCAGGTTACAATGAACAGGCTATGCATCAGAATAGGTAAAGCAGCAGCAGCAGCAATTCTAATGCAAGCATGAGAAATAGAATGGGCGATATCGGGATGATCAAAAGGGGGGGGGGCTTGCCTGGTTGCTCGGTGGCAAGGGCAAGGTCTTCAGGGGTCGTCGAACTCCGGAGCTGCGTCGGTACCGACTCTATCGAGAGAGAAGAGGGGGAGGAAACAGTATAAATATAGAGCAAACATGAGCATGACAAATACGATACACGGTGCTAGGGGTAGTCTAACGCAGCATTACACGTATCAGACGGAGCGGGAGAATATCTGACGATATTTCCCAGGTCTTTGGAATTATCGGACAGACGATAAGAGGGGAACGGTTGCAAGTTCGGATAGTTAGGGACGCGTGACGGACGAACGGACCGCGCACCCGAATTCGTCTCGTCGTTCTGAGCAATTTTCATGTACAAAGTTTTTCGATCGGAGTTACGGATTAAAAGATATGATTTTCTAAAGTTTTTATTAATTTCTGGAATTTAATTAATTATTTAAATCAACATTATCCGAAACAGTGTCTTGCTGACGTCAGCATGACGTCAGGACCAGTGGGTCCCACCTGTCATAGGCTGTTTAGTTAATTAGGGATTAACTAGTTAAACTACTGTTTGATTAACACTAACTACTTAATTAAATTAACCTAATCAGGATTAATTAGCTAATTAATTAATTAATTAATTTAATTCTTTTTATTTTTATTTTTATTTTTTTTATTTTCCTAAAACGTTTTTGGGGCTGGGCCCCGTCTGTCAGCGGCACAGGGGCCTCGGGCCCCACTCGTCTGTGGCACGAGGCCATGGACGCGGGCGTCGGGCGCGGGAGAGACGGAGATCCTCCAGAGAATGAACGGACGGACCAAGCGGAGAAGGAAGAAGGAAGGAAGCTGACCGAGAGAGAGGGAAGTGTGGAAGCCCGAAACCACCGAGGACCCACACCAGCGACGAAGGAGAGAACGGCCGGGAGGAGAGTGGTCAGCGGTGGAAGAGAGAGGAGAGACCCGAAGCAAGAACAGCGTGGTTGGGGGGGGGGGGAGGAGAGGACTAGCGGGAAGCACGAGGCTAGCAGGCAAGGCAGGGCCCCCAGCAACATCAGCAACCAGCGCAGGGGGATGGGGGGAGGAACCAGCAGGCAGCAGGCGGGCGGCCAGAGGTGGTGCGGGGAAAGACCCGCGAGAGAACCTACAGGAGAGGGTCAGACGACGGAAGATACGCGCATGCGAGCCCGGAGGGAGAGAGAGAGGCCGGCGGCAATATCCGCGTGGGGGGCAAGAAGGTAGAAGAACGAAGAGAACAACGGGCACCCGAAGCAGCACAGAAGAAGAAAGGACACGACAGGCCCCCAGAAGCCAAGCAGAGGGCAAGGCGAAAAGGACGTAGGCCGCCGGGCAGAGAGAGAGAGGCGAGATCGGGAAAGAGAGGAGGAGAAGAGGGACGGCGGGGCTGGGCGAAGCAGTGCAAGCGAGTGGCGCCGGCGAGCGCGGGCAACGGGGCGACAAGGGGAGAGAGAGGAAAGGGGGGGGTCCCCTACCGCGGACGTAGGGTTCGGGGGCATGATAGGGGGTGAGAGGAGGGAGGACGGAGACGACGTGCGTAGGGGAAGCAGGCCGGCGAGGAGGTCCGGCGAGGTCCTGGCGGCGGTGACGGCGTCGGGTCGTCGTGCCCCGATCGATCTGGATCGGGGGGGGAGGGGAGGGGAACGACGTGGGGGGGGGGGGGGGGAGGAGTGGGGGGGGAGTGGATAGGGTTTCGGGGGGGTGAGGGGATAAGGAGTGGGGGTGGGCTTGGCCGGTTGGGCGCTTGCCCAATTGGGCGGTGGCCTGCTGGGCCGGAACCCAGTGGGGTGGGGGGGGGGGGGGTTGCTTCCATTTTTTTTGCTTTATTTCTTTCTGTTTTCTATTTTTGCAATAACGTGTGGCCTCACAATTAGTTTTGTAAAATATGTGAACTAGTCACAAAACTCCAGTGCATAATCTACTAATGCCATAAAATGGTTTTGAGTCCATACCATTTCATGTACAATTTTATAAAACAAAAGGGGGTTTAATTACTGCTGTTTTGGCACTGTTAGAGTTACTTAATTAATTTATTAAATGTTGGTTACAATTTTAGAATAGTCTCTGGAATATTTGCCATTTAATGAACAATTTAGTTTTCAAATTTGAACAACTTTTATTTTCCACTTTCATTTAAATTTGAATTTGAGGTTAGGAGTTGAAATGCAATATGATGTTAATGATGATCATGCACTGATAATCATGCTGACTTGGCATTATCAAAATGGGATTACTGTGGCTAACCACTGGGGGTGTTACAGGGGGCACCGCACACGGCTAAAACCAATCAACTTGTGTGTCTCTGGGGTGCCCCCCTCCTCCGTATATAAAGGAGTGGAGGAGGGGAGGGACGGCCCTCTCATGGTGCGCCCAAGGGGGGAGTCCTACTCCCGGTGGGAGTAGGATTCCCCTTTCCCTAGTTGGAGTAGGAGAGGATGGAAGGAAGAGAGAGGGAGAAGGAAAGGGGGGCCGGCCCCCCACCCCAATTTGGATTGGGCTTGGGGGGGGGGGGGGGGGCGCCCCCACCTTGGCTGCCTCCTCCTCTCTCCCACTAAGGCCCAATAAGGCCCATAGACTCCCCGGGGGGTTCCGGTAACCCTCCGGTACTCCGGTAAATGCCCGAACTCACCTGGAACCATTCCGATGTCCAAACATAGTCGTCCAATATATCAATCTTTATGTCTCGACCATTTCGAGACTCCTCGTCATATCCGTGATCTCATCCGGGACTTCGAACTACCTTCGGTACATCAAAACACATAAACTCATAATACCGATCGTCATCGAACGTTAAGCGTGCGGACCCTACAGGTTCGAGAACTATGTAGACATGACCGAGACTCATCTCCGGTCAATAACCAATAGCGGAACCGGGATGCTCATATTGGCTCCTACATATTCTACGAAGATCTTTATCGGTCAAACCGCATAACAACATACGTTATTCCCTTTGTCATCGGTATGTTACTTGCCCGAGATTCGATCGTCGGTATCATCATACCTAGTTCAATCTCATTACCGGCAAGTCTCTTTACTCGTTCCGTAGTGCATCATCCCGTAACTAACTCATTAGTCACATTGCTTGCAAGGCTTCATATGATGTGCATTACCGAGAGGGCCCAGAGATACCTCTCCGATACTCGGAGTGACAAATCCTAATCTCGATCTATGCCAACCCAACAAACACCATCGGAGACACCTGTAGAGCATCTTTATAATCACCCAGTTACGTTGTGACGTTTGATAGCACACTAAGTGTTCCTCCGGTATTCGGGAGTTGCATAATCTCATAGTCATAGGAACTTGTATAAGTCATGAAGAAAGCAATAGCAACAAACTAAACGATCATCGTGCTAAGCTAACGGATGGGTCTTGTCAATCACATCATTCTCTAATGATGTGATCCCGTTCATCAAATGACAACTCATGTCTATGGCTAGGAAACTTTAACCATCTTTGATTAACGAGCTAGTCAAGTAGAGGCATACTAGTGACACTCTGTTTGTCTATGTATTCACACATGTATTAAGTTTCCGGTTAATACAATTCTAGCATGAATAATAAACATTTATCATGATATAAGGAATTATAAATAACAACTTTATTATTGCCTCTAGGGCATATTTCCTTCATGGTGATGACGAAGATCGAAGATCCCCCTCTCCGGAGCCCCAAACAGACTCCATATCTGGCCTCCCGATGAAGAACAGGAGGTGGCGGCGGCTCCGTCTCGTGAAACGCAATAATTCTTTGTCCCTGATTTTTCTCTCCGAAAATATTACTTTATAGCATTAGGGTTGGAGTCTGTGGGGCCACCAGGTGGGGACAACCCACCTGGGCGCGCCTGGAGGGGGGGCGCGTCCTGGTGGGTCGTGCCCACCCAGGTGCCCCCTCCTGTGGTTCTTGGCTGCAAAAATTCTCTTTTATTATATAAAAAATCCTCACGAAGTTTTGTTCCAATCCGAGAACTTTTATTTCTGCACAAAAACAACACCATGGTAGTTCTGGTGAAAACAGCGTCAGTCCGGATTAGTTTCATTCAACTCGTGCAAATTAGAGTCCAAAACAAGAGGAAAAGCGTTAGGAAAAGTAGATACGACGGAGACGTATCAGTGTTGAGTAATTGTAGTAGATGCAGGCAGGAGTCGGTCTACTTGTCTCAGACGTGATGCCTATATACATGATCATTGCCTTGGATATCATCATGATTATTTGCTTTTCTATCAATTGCCTAACAGTAATTTGTCTACCCACCGTATGCTATTTTCTTGAGAGAAGTCTCTAGTGAAAACTATGGCCCCCGGGTCTACTTTATCATTTACTAAAACCCTGATAATACTTGCTGCAATTTTATCTTATTTATTTATTTTGTATTTTAGTTTAATCTATCACATACAATTTATTCTTGCAATTTACCACCGAGAGATTGACAACCGCTCGTTTGCGTTGGGTGCAAGGGTGTGTTGTTTGTGTGCAGGTACTGCTAACGAGGTGTTGCGTGATTCTCCTACTGGTTCGATAACCTTGGTTTCATAACTAAGGGAAATACTTATCTCTACTGCGCTGCATCATCCCTTCCTCTTCGGGGAAAATACCGACGCAAGCCCCTCAGGCCTTCTACGCCGCGGCGCAGTACCACCACCCTGGTGGCCTCCCTGGTGGTGCATATGGCTATGGGGCATCCGATGCTGGCTACGGTGCATCGTCTCCTACCCTGCCGCAGGCGTCGTGGGACTCCCCTGCCCTCATGAACCAGTTCAACACCATGGCGCTTCAACCTTAACGCCCGGTGATTCATACATGGACACCGGCACCTCCTTGCATCTTGCATCCGATCCCGGAATACTTTCATCCCTAACTCCATCCCCTCCATCATCCTACTCCGTAGTTGTGGGTAAGGGTTCCTTTCTTGCGGTCACTGCCACAGGGCTTACTATTTTTCCCTTCACTTCCACTAGTCGTCCACTTCATCTTAATAGTGTCTTAGTTACCCCTCGCATCATTAAAAATCTTGTGTCAGTTCGCCAATTTACTACTGATAATCTTGTTTTGATTGAATTTGACCCTTATGGTTTTCCTTTGAAGGATTATCCCACCAAGAGAAAGTTTTTTAGATCCAGTAGCTCCGGCACCCTCTACCCTATCCGCCCCACCTCGCCATCGCGTCATCACTCTGATTCCTTCCTCGTTGACAGCAGCATCACCTCTTTGTGGCATCATCGTCTTGGTCACCCAGGGCAGTCTAGCATGGATAGTCTTACTCGTGCTTCTATCATCCCTAGGAATAAACATAAGCATCTGTGTCATGCTTGTCAACTTGGTCATCATGTTCATCTACCTTTCGCTCGTTCGACTAGCTGTACTATGTGTCAGTTTCAATTACTTCATCATGACTTATGGACGTCTCCTGTGTCTAGTATTTCTGGGTTTAAGTATTATTTCGTTGTGCTTGACGATTTCACTCACTATGTTTGGGTTTATCCTCTTCGGTACAAATCCGACACATTCTCCCACCCAGCGTCTCTTCATGCTTTAGCTTTCACTCAGTTTCAGTGCCTTGTTCAGGTTATCCAGTGTGATAACGGTCGTGAGTTCAACAATTCTCAGCTTGGCACATTTGCTCGTACTCATGGCATCCACCTTCTTTTCATGCCCATACACCTCCCAACAGAACAGCAAGGCTGAGTGCATTATTCGCACACTCAATAACTCAGTCCGTACTCCTTCTTGAAGCCGGCATGCCACCACAGTATTGGGCGGAGGCCCTTCACACCTCCGTCTTTATCCACAATGGACTCCCTACCACAACCCTTGCGAACCACATCCCCTATCGCGTCTTGCATGAAGTTGATCCGTTTTATATCGACCTCCGTGTTTTTGGCTATCTGTGTTACCCAAACATCAAAGTTACCGCACCACACAAGCTTGCCCCTCGCTACGTGCCATGTGTCTTCCTCGATTACCCTTCCAACCACCGCGGCTACCGCTGCCTTGATCATGCCTCTCTTCGGATAATTGTCTCCCGTCATGTTGTCTTTGACGAGTCAGTGTTTCCTTTTGCCTCCACTGCCACTCCTACCAATTCGGATGCATATGATTTTTTGCAGGATTCATCATCGAAGGTGATTGTTCTGCTCCCCACCGTCCTGGAGTTGCCGCGCTCTGCTATTGCACCGGCACGTGATGTCTCTCACAACCCGACCCGGCTGACTACTTCTACGGCACGGACCATGCCGCCCGGTGCACCCTCGACCCACGCGTCTCCGCCCGGCTCCCCGCGGGCGTCTGCAGTTGGCTCACCCAGCACGCTACGCGCGTCTGTCCTAGGCTCTATGGGTACGTCCCTCCTAGGTACGTGCACACGAGGCTTCATGGGCACGTGCTCAACTAGTTCCCCTAGTGTCACGTACGGAGGTGGCTTCTTTAATGGGCTTGGTAGCACCCAGCGGCTGCCAACATCGCATCCTCCTTCGGTGCAACGAGTGGCCGCATCCGCTGATTCGGGGCCACATACTCCTGCTGCATCGGTGGTACAACCGGTACCTCCTCCGGTGTGTCATTCTTGACCTCCGCCAATTCCGCATCAAATGCGGACACGCCTCAAGGACGGGATTCAACAACCAAAGAATTTTTTTGACTTGCACGTGGACAGTCTGTTGCCGATGCTGAAGACATATCAAGGTGCCCTCAAGGATCCAAACTGGGATGCGTCCATGGTTGACAAATATAATGCCCTTCTCGCTAACCGCACTTGGGATCTTGTTAATCCTCCACGTCGCGCTAATGTTGTTCCAGGGAAGTGGGTTTTTTGCCACAAGCTTAACTCTCATGGGTCTCTCGAGCGCTACAAGGCATGATGGGTATTGCGTGGTTTTTCTCAGCGTGAAAGGACTTTGATCAAACTTTCAGCCATGTAGTAAACCAGCGACCATTCGCAACATGCTCTCCTTGGCTGTTACCAGTGCTTGGCAGATTCACCAGCTTGATGTCAAAAATGCGTTTATGCATGATACACTTTCCGTGACTTGTCTACGCATGCCAACATTCTAGATTTGTTGATCCCACTCAGCCCAACAAGGTGTGTCGCCAAAGTAAGTCCCTTTATGGAGTGAAGCAAGCACCTCGTGCCCGGTTCCAACGGTTTGCTACTCATTTTGGTGTTCTTGCATTTACTGGTGCCAAGTCTGACACCTCGTTCTTTGTCTTTCACCGCGGCTCGGACATGGCCTACCTCAACATCGCTCCTTCATCGCTTGATTGCAACTCTACAAGTGGAATTTGCCATGACTGAACTTAGCAGCCTTCATACTTCCTTGGGGTTGCTGTCACTCACATCGCTGACGGGCTTTTCCTCTCTTAGGAGAAGTATGCGTTTGAGCTCTTTGAGCGTGCCAATATTCTACATATAAATCCTCGACTACGCCCTTCGACACCATCTCCAAGTTGTCATCCACTTCGGGTGACCTTTTGCTGACTCTACGGAGTATCTCAACATAGCTGGTGGGCTTCAGTACCTCACCTTCACATGGCCAGACATCGCGTACTCAGTTCAACAGGTTTGTCTTCAAATGCATGATCCTGAGTCACCTTCAGCTTTTGAAGCACATACTAGGGTACATACGAGGCACTATTCGGTATGGTCTCATCCTGTTGAAGCATTCCTCTACATATTTGATTGCATACTCCAATGCCGACTAGGCAGTTTGTCCTGATGCATGGTGATCTAGGTCTCGCTAATGCGTGTTCTTGGGGAACAATATCGTCTCTTGGTCCTCCAAGGGATATCAGATTGTATCTTTGTCCGGTGTTGAGGTTGAGTATCGTGTTGTTGCCAATGCATTCACCAACACCCGGCTGCCACTAGCGTTGTCTTCTGTGATAACATCAGCGCCATGTACATGACTGGGAATCCAGTGTAGCATCAGCAAACAAAGCACATTGAGATAGATCTCCACTTCGTACGAGATCAAGTTTTGCTAGGACATGTGTGTGTTCTACACATTCCTAGTTCATCTCAGTACGTGGATGTTTTTACCAAAGGATTAGCGTCACCTCTTTTCCGAGAAAAGCAATTCTCTCCCGTGCATGGGAGAGCCCTTGATTTGGTTTGAGATTCGGAGCTATGCATAGGTACTGCTCATAGTTGGTCAGCTGTTTCTTTCACTACATGCGCAACCACACTGTTCCAGCTATGCAGCCTATGCTCCACCATCCCATACTTTTTCATCTTATTCCTAAGTTTAAATCTATTTTGTCGCTTGAACCAAAAGTCCAATTTATAATTTGCTTGCATATTTGTGTTTATGATGACGAGAACTTTAAAACGAGATCACTTTTGAATATATTTCAACAAATTTTACAATTCACATTCTGAAACATGGTGAAAAAAGGTGAAGCACGATGAAACACTATACAAAACTACGAGATGTTTTGTTAAACACGTTCATGAACCGAACGCGATCGTACACTCTGGATATAAACAATTTAAAGCACACTAATACACGATGAAACACTATGATGCATTCTAGATCATGATGTACCGCAATGAAATTGAAACTTTTGTTGCAATAAAACCTATTGATATTTACAAACTTTGAGATTCCTCAGAATCAGTTTGAAACACATTGGCACACAATGTAACATTATGATACACTACGGAACATGGCGAGCCATAGTGAAATAATACGAATTTTTGTGAAACGGAATAAAATATTATTGTTTTTTTCGCATGAAATTAATGAGTTTGGATGAAACATGTTTGAAGCGTGGTGATTTAGTTGTCAAAATAATAATTTCTAAAAATATATTCAATATCAGTCTTGTTTTAAAGATCTTGTCAGAAAAAACACATTTGTACAAATATAATATAAATCAAACTTTTGTTTCAAAATATATTAGATATCTATTTATCTGAATGAAACTAAATGAGTAGAGAATAATATGTGACTGTATGTTGTATGTTATATGAGAGAGAAAATACTATACATGATGTTAGCGGTGCCATACAACAATAATAAAAAATGATGAATGCATGCACAGTAGTAGAAAATCCTCTCTCCCTCTTTTCCTTGATTTTCGGGACAGTCTCAACGTTCGGGAGAATACTGTTTCGACCGAGGGAGGGTGTTAGCGCATATATATATATATATATATATATATATATATATATATATATATATATATATATATATATATATATATATATATATAGGACTTGTATACAGTGGCGGCACCACGTACAAGCTGTGGGGTCAACTGACCCCAGAGCTTTTGCGAAAAACCCGCTAAATTTATTGTACACTGTGAAGGAAATAATCCTAAAAATTATGAAGGGCCCCACAGATTGTTCCGGCTGGCTTCGGCACTTCTTGTATAACTGTCTAGATATATCCTTTCTGTATTCATATATGTATTCAATCTGTTGTAATTGTGTATAAACATATATGAGAAATACAACATCCACCGGTGTGAATTACACCGTATCACAATGAACAGCTCCGACGTTGAGTTTCATGTCGCTTTGTCTTCCTAGGAGTTATTCACGTACGTACTTACAATACCGACCATGCACGCACGCATGCTCGTAGACATAGAGAGATGGAGTTAGACCTCCCGTAGTGGAGTATCATAGCTAGTATCATGCATGCCAACTAGACAATTTTGTTGAGGTGGCACATAATTAAATGGAAAAAAGGGATAATTGAGTATCATATCTTAGATCGCTCATTTATGCCATGTATGATACATAATAATACATCATGACGCCATGTATGATACATAATAATACATCATGTCATGATGTATTATTATGTATCATACATGGCATAAATGAGCGATCTAAGATAGTGCCATGTATTATTATGTATCATGCATGGCATAAATGAGCGATCTAAAATAGTGCCTTATGATACTATGCACTAAAGAGACAGTATCATAGTATCATATGCATGATACTACAGTATGATACCACCCACTACGGGAGATCTTAGTGCTAGTAGCGTGCGTACGTGCATGTTTGCGGCATGACGTCTCACACTGAAACACTTGACAATAATCATACATTATTAATCGTCAAGTCCGCGTGTAGCGACGACACCGATCGCACCAGGCTCCACAGGTCGCTGTCGCCGGTGCCGGTGCCATCGGAGATGGCTGTGGCGCTGCCGTGCTCGTCGACGAAGAAGGACATGCCATTCGTCTTGGTCGATGCAGCATCGGAGAGGTCATTGAGCTCGTACGCCGTGAGCCGGTTGAGCGTGTCCCAGTCGACGACGATATTATTCCCCAACGTGCCGCCGCCGCCACCATACTCGGTCAGTGGCGGCAGGAGCCGGCCGGCGACGACGTGCTCGAGCGGCTGGAGCTCTATGAACTTCTCGTACAGGGTGCTACCGTTGGGACAAGCGTTGTTGATCAGGTGATCCAGCGCTGATGATGGGTTGGTGGGCTTAGTCTCCTGCTTGCACGACGTCGTGGAGCTGAGGATGTGGTCGAGCGCGTCGTCGCTGGTGGAGTAATGCAGCAGCTGCTGCATCTGCGCCTTGACGTGGTCGCTGACGGTCACCGTCGACGAGCAGTTGCTGGGGCTGCCCTCCATGGCGGCGGCGCCGGTCAGCTTGGTCACGGCGGTGCTTTGGCCAATCTGGTGCTGGACGACGAGGTTCTTCTTCTTGAACACCTTGCAGATGACCCACCCTTCCTCATGCGCCGACGAATGGTCCCCGGCCACGCCGCGTATCTGCGCATATGATTGTTTTGGACATATGGAGCGGGTTTGATGGATCGATCGGGGAGAATATAGCCGACAAGGATTATAATGCAAAGAAGTAATCTAGCCATATATCCAGGCAAGTAGTTGCTCTGCTAATTTCTAAGTCCAATTTTACTTGTGTCTCCTTTGTTTAATTGCTGCACGATGATCCATTGATCCTCGTTATCCTTTGTGGAGACTGTATACGTACCGGGGATGAGGCGCTGGAGTAGTAGGTGGCATCGCAGTTGACGACGTCATCGAGGCGGTACTCGTGCATGATCCAGTCAGACTTGTGGCCATAGGGGGCGCGTCCCTTGTAGAAGACGAGCGTCTTGCGCATGCCGATGCGGCCGGAGCCGGCGGCAGAGTAGATGACCTTATCCCGGCCGGTGGCCTTCCAGAACCCGGCGGCGGTGGCCCGGTTGGTGCGCGTCCCAGTTGGGTACTTCTTGTCCTTCTGGCTGAATAGGTACCAGTCGTTCTGCGGCCCCGTCCCGATCCTGCAACGTTCTGCTTCGTGCATCCATGGCCAATTCACCATGAGTACGTAGATGTAAGCTAGCATTGTGCAACGAGAGTGTAGGATCGATAAATGAAAGAACCTTGGATGTCCCATGGCTCGAGCTTGTTGAGGTCGACGTCGGGGATGACGTCGAGGTCTATGGGCTGGGAGGCCACCTTCTTGGTGAGGTAGTAGGTCAGCAGCTCCTCCTCCGTCGGGTGGAATCGGAACCCTGGCGGCACCACTGACTGCCCGTTCACCGAGATGCTCATGATCGATCGATTCTCATACAGTGATCACTAGGATTAGAAGACCCTACAGCTGAAGTGTAGGATCGATGAATGGAACGAAACGGAAGTGAAGGAGATGGATGGAAGGAAGGGGGCTGCAGGGAATGAAGTTGTTGCTGGTGATGGGGTACAAGCAAACAATTGCAATGAATGAGAGGTACGGTGGTTATATATAGCTACTGATCGATCACAGCTCCAGCTGCTGCCAAGCACTAGTGGGATTAGTTTCGTTCACTAGGACGGAGGTACACTAGGGAAGTGGCACCAACCTTGATTAGCAACAGGAATGGTCGATGTGTTCAAGATGTATTGATAAACTAAGAGGGATTTAAAGGTGCACAGCGGCAAAGATAGCTTTGGTTGTAGATTTAGCCAGAGGGCAAGGCCATTTGAGAAGCAAAGCAAAGCGATGGAACAGCTTTTTGACTTGTTCTCTAGAAAAACGATAAAGAAATCTGTGCATGATTCTGCAGTTCAGTTGTAGTGTTCATTATGTGCCACTCGTCGGGCAGGCGTGCGGTCCCACGTGTCCCCAGCGGGACCACCCCTAAGTTGCTCCTAGTAATTATTGATGATAGCTCAAGTCATCACGGGAGAGCAACGGCTGTTGACTTTGTATTTCAAGTTACTATGTGTGCTACCTAATTAATTGACCAAAGTAATTACTGAGGATATTTCATTTTTGTTATATAGTAAGTTGTTTCTAGTTATCGGTTTAATAGGAAATGAGATAGAGCTTTCGTCGATCTTAGACTTCAATCATTTGAGAGTACGTCTATTAAATGATGAATGGACGATCAGTTTCCTTATCCTTATAGTGCCGGCATATTTGCACATTACCTATAAGCTAGCTTTTTGATGATTCGTGAATGAGTGGTTGCCATATCTTACAAACGTATGAGCAAGGGGGACTCCGGACACCCCACTGGTAGTTTCTTTATCTCCTAGGTAGGACGTCGTATTGGGATGCAATATGTTATACAATAGTTTTACACTACTCAACGTCAGAGCAATTGAGTATTCGTATTTGAACCATGTATTTGTAATACTAGGAAATGTGCCCATGCGTTGCAACGGGAGAAACAAAATTCTTGCACGCTCGTAGCTACCAATTCAATTTTGTTGTCATTTCTCGTTTTCATCGCCATCGCTAACGGGGCTCATATTGTCCATTTATACATGACGAACGTGATCATTCCCAGGACGATGTGCTTTTCATCGTACTTTGGCACAATGTGGGTGCGTCGCTACAGAGTAAACGGTGAAGAATGAGTCCTCTTCCTCGTGTGTTGGTGACCGGTGCTAGCGGGTTTAGTGCGGCGGGCTTGCGTAAGGCGGCACGTGACGGGAATCGTGAGGTCCTCCTCGTTGATCTGGAGTATATAGCAAAAAGAAGGCCATATTGAGCTTGCCATGATCATACTGTAGCAGTAGTCAATCCACCGTCATTTAAGTCATTTAGATCACCTTGTCGATAGGTCATGGATGCCATTGGAGCACTATCGAACTTTAGTCACATACGCATTGTAAATATATGGATGACTGGGTGCAAAGGTAACAAAAAATACACCGATCAAAATTGTTACCTTTTTACGTTAATGAGATGCAAAAGATGCACCCCGGTCGCATCAGATCAGGACGTGCGATAGGCAACTATGCCCCGTTGGGCGATAGAGACTGAATTTATGTGCCGTAGCCGATGAAATAGCCGAAGCCACAGTAAGATTGTAGACGGAGCACTCACATTTTTAAGCTAGCAAAGCTGTCGATCCGGCCGGTTGGATGCTCACACGTTACACATTCATCTCAGTGTATAGAAAAATATATGTCCGACTGGATGCTCACATGTTACACTTCCATGTCCGTGTATCAATCTCAGTGTATAGGAAAAACAATTGATCTCTCTTTCTATCATTCTCCATCCTTATTAATTCTCATGTTCGTATATATATTTCCTCTCTCTCTCTCTCTCTCTTTCTCCTTCATTCTTTATTTCTTGTGCAATTAGGACCCAGCGACTCCTTTTATATGCTAATTATTAATTCTCATGTTCGTGTGTATATATGTTTCCTCTCTCTCTTTCTCCTTCATTCTTTATTTCTTGTGCAATTAGGACCCAGCGACTCCTTTTATATGCAATTAGCATATATTTCCTTTCCCTTTCTTTCCTTTCTTAGCAGCTACTCCTTCCTTCTTGTATATGCATTTAGCATATATTTTCTTTCCCTTTCTTTCATTTCCCAGCAGCGACTCCTTCCTTCTTTTATTTTTCCTTTCTCATTCACTCCTTATTTCTCATGCAGCAATGATTCCTTCCTTCTTTTATTTTTCTCATGCCCCCTCTATTTGGCCGACCCACATCTCATCCTTCCTTATTTAATCTTCGAGGCTCCTTGTTGATTATCATACAACTCATATACCTATATAAATCAGTGGAATTAAATTGAAATAGGCGAGGTGGGACTAATTATCTCGCAACAAATAAGCCTATTTGGTTGGCTGCGTCCTTGGAGTGGCCCAGCTCGGCCCATGCGTTGGAGAAATTAAATGTTCAAATAGGTTAAGTTTCTTCCAGATAACATGACAGGCGAGCTGGCCTAATTGGCTAGCGGTGCTAGGCCTAACTCTGAGCGACCCTGGTTCGAATCCGGGTTAACACAATTTTTGCTGGCAATTATTTTTGTATTTCCTTGGGCTAGCTTCGTGTGCGCGCTGCGGCCCAACCCTGAAATTTTATACGAAGTGATATATAAATAGATTAGTACCACCTTGGATTTTGGAAAAAATATGGACGTGTTGAAAAAAAACTGAAAGTGTAAATTCACGGGGGAAGAAGCGTATTGTGACGGTGAACCCACGGAGTCAATCCGTGCTTTATTATTAGGGAAAGATAGCGAGACTTATATTTTAATTTTTGCGACATGGTGAAAAAAATTGTGTACCATGCATTCTACTTTAAATCATAATTGAGCAATTGATCAGGTTTTCTGACAAATTGCTACAACTTGTCAGGACATGACTCTTAGACCTAGACACATCTCTACTAGCTTGCTCCATTTCATAATTTTTTACGAAAAGGACCCAAGGTCTATATTAAAGGATTCTAGCAATACCGACAACCCTGAAAGAAAGGAAAATTAACCAAGTCCTAGGGATGCCACACAAACTCTGCCACTGGAGTGAGCTGAAGGTGTGCTGCCGTCGCCGCAGCTCCACACGAGCTAGCCTGACATTTTCACCAATGGCCGGGAAGTCTTCGAAGCAAAGGTGCAGCTGGACGAACGCCCTTGTGGAGAGATCGTCGTCGAAAGATCCTTGTCGCCACCCTCACCAATGAACACCAAGAGAGCAGCAGATCCAGAGCCACTCCTAAACACAACACCGAAGAACTTGTCGCCGGCACCGAAGCCTGTGGCAGCAAGGCAGATGTGACGACCCTGGCTTAATCGTGCACTAATCATACACGCAAATGCGCACGATCAAGCCTAATGACTCACTTGAAGATATCACAACACAACTCTAAAACATAAATAAAGTCATACAAGCTTTATATTACAAGCCAGGGCCTCGAGGGCTCGAATACATAGCTCGATGGCATACAAGCGTCAGCGGAAGCATCAGATATCTGGGTACAGATATATTACAGAGAGAGAATTAGGCCTTCACAGAGGCGGGGTAAAATAAAATACTACGATCGAAAGGCGTAGGCCTCCTGCCCTGGACCCTCCGATGCTACTCCTGGTCGTCAGTCGGCTCATCGTAGTAGTAGTACTCGCCAGGCGGGTAGTAGTACTGGTCTTCGGCTGGGGCGTCTGACTCAGGGGCTCCGTCGTCTGGTGGCATCAAATGGAATATGGGGAAAAAAAGAAAATAAAGCAAACGTGAGTACTCATCCGAAGTACTCAGCAAGCAAGGATCTACACTACATATGCAACATTTTCAAAGAGGGCTGTATATGTGGACTGGGCTGCAGAAATGCCAGAATAGAGGGGAAAAGCCTAGTCCTATCGAAGACTAGCATCTTCAACAATCTTCGACAGTCTTGCAGCAATAGAAGAGAACAGATGAACATAATGTATAGTAGTAGTAGTAGTATCATCAACCTCGACCTGAGATCCTTTCTCGACTCCCTGCGAGAAAGCAATCCCAGAGCCGTACTATCCAGTTCTCATCACATGTTCTAGTTGTACCGATCGGGATACAACTCCGAGTGTCTGTTACCGTAGGACAGGCTATCGATAGAAGTTTCTTCCCTGCAGGGGTGCACCAACTTACCCACCACGCTCGCTTAACTCCGGCCAGACACACTTATCTGGGTCATGCCCGGCCTCGGCTAAGCAACACGCCGCAACCCGACCGAATACCTAACAGAGAGGTCAGCACGCCGGACTAAACCTATGCGCCCAGGGGTCTTGGGCCTTCGCCCCGGGAACTCCTGCACGTTGCGTACGCGGCTGAAAGCAGACCTGGCAACCCCTTATACAAGCGCGATTGCGTTCCCAGTCCAATTCAGCGCGCGCCGCTCAGTCGCTGACGTCTATTAAGCTCCGGCTGAAGTATACGACGCAGAACGCCAATACTATGCCCACGTGATGGTTAGTGCTATCGGGCCAGAGACCCCTCGGATCAAATATCCAAACCGTAGTGGATTAGGAGCGCGCGGAAACGAGCAGAGACTCACGATCGATGTGACCCCGTCGCCCCGTCTCGAGGACTTGCGGCAAGGGCTAAGAATGTCCGGCCACGCCTCGTAGTTATCTCGCGGGCACCATCCAGGTCAACCCGACTCCACATCTCTTCGCGTTAAGCTCGCGCGGGTACCCCTCAGGGCCGACCCGTCTTTAGTATCATGGTTTAGTGCAAGTCATAAAATCCAAGGTAATTGTGTGTCTGACACCGAAGGGAACCCTGAGGAATCACCCTCGATGGAATTCCCGTTCGAATTTATCATCAAGGTGAACGAAAGAGGAATCACCCTCGAGGTCCACACTTGAGAGGTTGCACGACGATGTCGTTATCAGGGGTGGTGTAGGAGGAATCACCCTCGCTTACCACGACCGAGTAACTACCCTACAAGGTTAACATCAGAAGTGCTGACGAGGTATCACCCTCGGCACTCGATAGTAACCCAGCAGTGTCGAGCAACATAGGGAGAAGTGATGTGCGGTGCCAGGGTCTAATCTTCAATCTCGATGATCGGGTCTTCTGACATCCAGCGGGGCAGTCGGGATCAAGTGGGGGTCTCTGTCGTGTCTCTACCCAGCCTATACTAATCAGTCTAGGATAACCAGTAAGGTAACAAGGCAGGGTACAATAATCAGGCTATGCAGCAGATATAGGAAAACAGTAGCAGTAGCAGTTCTAATACAAGCATAAGAGAGAAGAGAATAGGCGATATAGGCATGCTCAAAATGGGGGTGCTTGCCTGTTTGCTCTGGGGCAAGGACAAGGTCTTCAGTGGTACCGTCGGGGACGTAGTCGTACTCCTGTGCGGCGTCTGCCTCGGGAGCTACGTCAACGTCGGGGTCTACCGAGAGAGAAGAGGGGGAAGAAACAGGTAAACATAATGCAAACAAATGCAATATGGTGCGTGTGATGCTATGATGCAGTGCAAGGTTGCCTAATTATGCATCTAAGTCATTTTAGTTATTTTTAGAATTATTCTAGGATTTAATATCCGACGTGTGTGCACTATTCATCTACCGGATTCGGGTCCAGAGTTACGAGTTCTTCCACGTAGGGGGTTCCGATGGAGAAACAGACGGCACGATCAGACTCGGCTCGTCGTTCTGAGCAACTTTCATGTTTTAACTTTTTCGATCCGAGCTACGGTTTAAAAGTTATTAATTTTTAAAGTTTATTTGAATTTCTGGAATTTATTTATTTAATAAACTCAACATTATCCAGAATAGTGCCTGATGATGTCAGCATTGCGTGAGGATGACGTCAGCATGCAACAGTGGCGCTGACTGGTCAAATATGACATGTGGGTCCAGTGGGACCCACATGTCAGCCTCTGTTATTTTTAACAGTGGGCTAATTTTAATTCCAGGGTTAATTAGGGGACGGGCCCCACTTGTCAGTGAGACATTAGGCTAATCTAATTAACTTTATTTAATTAAATGCTTAATTAGTTTAATTAGTCGCCGGGCCCACACGTCAGTGGCACTGTGCTGCCACGTCAGCGCGTTGACTCCGGTCAGCGCGGTCAACTGGGCCCGTGGGACCCACTGGCAGTGACCCAGGGGTGTCCCACGTGGCAGCCACGTCGGCGGCCGGCGCTGGAGTTGCGCCGGCGACCAAAATCGCGGCGGCGCGTCGCCGGAGCCGCTCGGATTTGCGCTACAGAGCTCGGTTCAAGCCGTGGTTAGGTTCTTTCGAACGGGCGTTCAACGCCGCGTCCAACCGTGGCGGTGGCGCAGCCGGACTTGGCCGGAAACGGCGCCTTCGGGAGCTCGATGGAATCGAAACTACGGCGCGCAGTAGCTCGAGCGCGAGGCCTAGGCGTGCTCTACGCGATGCGGTGAGTGTGTTCGACTCGACCCCGAGCTCGTTGGGTCACCGGAGGCTTGTCGGCGACGGGCTTCGCGGCGACGGGCTCGGGTTCGCGTGGAGGAGCTGCCAGCGCGTTCGTGCGGAGCTATAGAGAGATGAGGAGGGAGGAGTGGCTCACAGTGAAGGCGCACGGTGGCCCGGTGACAGATTAGTAGTAGCAGTGCGCGCCGGAGACGAGGAAGATCGCCGGAGCCGAAGCGGAAGGGGGCGGCTTCGTGCAGCGTCAGCGGGGCCCCTCGGCTCCACCCGTATCCTCCATTAGATGAAGAAGACGACGGTGGCCACGGCAAATGGCGAAGTGCGGCGACGACGGCGCTCGGTGGCCGGATCTGGGAGGGAGCGAGGGGCGGAGCGAGCGAGGGAGGAGAGGGGAGAGTGAACAGGGTGGCCAGGGGGGATGGCTCGGGCTTCCCCTTATCCTCTGGCTGTCGGTGGCGTCGGCGCCATCGCCGTGTCGCCGCCCGGCTGGCGCGGGCGCGCGCGGCCAGGGGCGCGCCGACACGCACGAGGAGGGAGGTGAGGTGGGCCGGCTGGGCTGGGCCAGTGCACTGTGCACTTGGACCAGTCCAGCTTTAGCCCTTTTCTTTTTCTTAATTTTCTGTTTTTCTTTCCTTTTCTGTTTTGAAATAGTTAGGGCATTTCTACACTTTTGAAAAATGTGAGAGTTGTCCCAAATATTGCAAGGCAATATTAGCTCTCACCCAAAAGTGATTTGGACAGATTTGGAAACCCTTAGAACTTGTAATGATTTTAAATGAATTAATATTGCTGTTTTGGGGCTGTTGCATCTTGTTTGAGTCACTTATCCAACTCCAAATATTTTGACATTGGTTTTAAAAATGTTCCTGGATTATTTGCCATTTAATGAACATTTTTCCAACAGTGTTTGTTCAACTTCATATTTCACTTTTGAATTTTAAATTGATTTTCAGATGTGAATTTGAATTAGATCATTAACCCATATGACTTGGCACTGCAAATGATCATGACTTGGCAGTTTTAACAGAGTGTCACAGAGCTTATTACAAGGGGGTGTTACAGCAGAGGAGAGGCCTTGGGACCAAAACCCAAAGACGGACCACACTGGTCTGACCAAGGAAACCAAACCTCTTCGGAGCGGCAGTAATCTATTCCCACGTGCCCAATGGCGCCACCACATAGTACAATGCCGGGGGGAGACTGGAGCTCGGGGATACAAAACAGGAACACTGCCACCACCTCCACTAGATCGACAACACCACACACCCATATCCACATCCTTATACATGCCTGCAGATCTGGGGCTCCCCCACACTCCTGCCGCCGGAGCAGTCGGCGGAGGGAGAGGGAACCCACAGACACGCCGGCGGTTGCGGAGGGATAACAAAGTTGCCTCCGGATAGCATCTCTGCACTATAGCTGATAGGGGAAAGCAAAGGGAAAACTAACCTCACTTAGCTTGCTCCATTTCATTGCTAACCCTAACCCTTCCTCTAGTCTTTGGACGCATGAAAGTGAGAAGCGACAACAGCCCAAGCGTTGAGACCAGGTGTGGTTAGGACAACTCGCCTAGCTATGCCATTTTGAAGGTGTATTGTAGAAAGACACGTCCTATTTGGCGAGCGACATGTTCAAGTTTTGAGCGCCAAGTCGTTCTGATGAGTGGGACCGATGTATCATAGCCACTTCAATTGCTAAAATGTGGTTCAAATTGAAGAAATGTGTGTAAAATGTGGTTTCAAGTGACACAGAAACAAAGTTGTGGTTCTAAGTGTCACAAAAACTAAACTACCGTTCAAATTGACACCATGTTACATACTCCCTCCGTAACAGTTTATAAGGCACACTTCCGTTTACATGCACTTTCAGAATATGTGAGGTTTAAGGCGCGTTGGCATTTACTGCTTAGAGTAGTTAATTAGACTACTAGTACGCAGACGTACTTGGCTGCATGCATAGTGGGAACGGCTGGGTGTGCACACGGGTGGGAATTGGTCTCCACCACTGCATGCATGCGGACGGCGCTGTGGTTTAATTTACGCAGCTATTTTTCAATCGAGAGGAAAGGAAACTGGAGCCAATCGTGGATCACCTTGGTCTCAGAGATTTCTGATGTGCGCCTTATAAACTGTGACGGAGGAAGTATATATGGTTCAAATTCTAATAAATTTATAATCATATAATTAACACATGGTGTATATATACCCAAGATAATTACAACATTTCTTCAAAGTACTCCATCCTTCCCAAAATGTAAGCCACAGTCGACTATATACGGTCTTCGATGCACAACTTTGACCACTATTATATTGTGAAAAGGAGAGTAATTAGTCCAGTTCGACGCACCACACTTGTTATTACTGATTGTACATAGATGTTAAGTAACTAGTGTGCGACGGCATGCATGCACACCGTTGTGGGAATTTGTGGTTGTCATAATTACCGAACATATCAGAAAGTTATTATTAATCAAAATTTTAATTCATTTTTTGAAATAATTCAAAAATTCCAGTAACCATGCAATTACCAGAAAATCCCTGCCAAGCAGTTGGGCCCGCCAGAGATGCATGCGTGCACGCTTCTCTCCTTTCTGACTTTACATGTACGCACGAATTAATGCGGGCGCATTATTTTCAGCAGAGATACTGCTTGCTCCAAGGATAAGTCATTGTCGTCGCTGAAATCGAGTCGATCGTACACATCCTCTCTGTGTGCACGTCATAGGGATCGACGACCGAGATGCGCACGATGCGGTCGGTGTGCTTGTTCCATTCCTTTTATATATATATATATATATATATATATATATATATATATATATATATATATATATATATAGCTTTGCTAAACTGTGCCTGAGCGCAGATCACTTTATTCTACGCGCTGCACCCGCTCAGCGCGCCTAACGGTTAGCAAGTCTAATCCTGAGCCGACCGAGAGAGCAGACCCGCCTGCATGCACCACAATCTGTTTTTGATCGTAAATAACTAAGCAGAAGTACTACAACATAGTAATTGAATTACTACTCAGATTCTCCGCTTCATTGATTAGTAAATTGCCATGCTCTTATGGTAAAATAATAAAGTGCTGGTATATGATGAAAATTTCACTACAATTTGACGTCCATCCATACTGGTATTAGTTTTAAAATAATCAGATTGCATGGTCTTCGTGACAAACATTCTGTAATATGTTATCTATAAATTGAAAAATGGATGGTAGTAAACACTTCACTCTAGGTACTAGTAAATATGTCAATTATATGCGTACATTCTAGTAAACACTTATCATTACTACAGTAACTGAAACGACTACTAAGAGCAACCAATATGATATACATCTATACGTAGTAATGATTTTCCAGAACTAGCATCCCATTACTTCTTTTTCGAGAACATAATGCCATTATTACTTGGGCACCTCTTATTACTAGAACTAAATTCTTTTACTAGTTTGATTTTGTTCTCAAGCATTTACTAGAAGAAACGTCCTGACAATAGTTTTCATTGGAGCATTACTATGTGCCTTACTTTGTTTACGAGCACATCTCAGAAAGAAAAACCGGTTGACTGATTTGCGGGGCGAGGAGTGACATGTGGCTGACGGTACCATATTTAGTTTCATTACTATACTTTCAGGAAATTTTACCATGGTTAATAGGATGGTTGGTTTGCGGGGTGGGGAGTGGTGTGTGGCTGATGGTAACACATTTAATTTCATTACTGTACTTTCAAGAGATTTTACCATGGTTATTAGGAGGGTTGGTTTGCCGGGCGGAGGAGTTGTTTGTGGCATCTAGTAATCAATTAAATGTTGTTACTTTTTCTGGCAAAGGATTTTACCATCCATCATTAGCGTGTCCGATCTGTAGTCTCCGGACCGGCGGCAGCCCGCGAAGAAGAAAAAAGAAAAACCCACCCGATCTGTAGTCTCCGGACCATGGCCGTCTTTTGATTGCCTTCAGGTCGACGTGCATCCGAAATACGCAGGGCCACAGCCGCACGTTACCTATGTGATGAAGCAATTTTTCGGTGCTCTCAATTTTTTGAGAGAATTCTGGAGTCAGCAGATACTGCAAGTAATGGAGGATGTGAACTCGAGTGCTGCTGAATGGAGGTTCTCTGATTCAACTAAGCTAATGTTTAAGTTCAGTCAAAAGACTATCCAGCTGAAGCCACAATGGCCATTATTTACATGCAATCGCCGAGAATTGCAGGTCTTGAGCATGTCAATGCATTGGAAAATTTTGAACCAAGAGGAATTTAAGGGCAGTGGACGATGCAGGCCTGAACATTTATTTGGTGTGCCAGGGGCTAGAATTCAACTTGCTGTACTAATCAGTATGGAGTACTGCTGCTTCAAGTTTCGACCAGATTGGAAATTATGGGTCAGGCAACCTGGGCGAGAGAGAACATCAGAGGTAAAAATTAAGTCTGGTCTATTTTTGGAGCTACAATGGTTAGCTCTGATGGACATGCATTATACAGCAATAGCATGGGTGGTCTTTCTGTATACTCCACGTAACATGATCATATTACTACCTTGGTATGCAATGTGTGTTTCCCTAGTGACTAGTACTGAAGTTTGGGAACAGTGTGGTTGTCAGTATCTTATGCCGCCACAGACTTATCATTTATTGTCAGATTGCATGTTAGAATTCCTCAGGACCGGGGTTGGTTGTTCTATTCAAATCAGCGAACGCCCCTTGCTTATTTGAAAATGGTGAACTCCAGTCCAGCCATTATGTGTGTCCTCACTATACTTGTCGATGATTCAGTACATCACTTGGTGGTTCCTATATGTTCAAGTATACAGGCTGGTGGCGATCAGATGCATCACTATATGGTACATCAACTGGAAAGCGTGGAAATTATTATCAATTTCAGAACTATGAAACTACATATGCCCAGTACTGAAGCTTCAGAAACTTGTGAGTGTCAGCATCTTATAGCAACCGAGGTTTATCATGAATTGTGGGATTGCTTTGAGGTTCGTTCTGGTACAACATATCCGAAATCGGATAGCATCTTCGAGTGGGGATCTTTTCAGAACTGGGAGTTGGGAATGTATTTCAATCAGCCACCGCCTCTTCCATATTTGAGAATGGTGGACTCCAGCCCAGTCAGTCTGTATATTGGTGCTAGCTATGCAGATGATTCAGTGCAGCAGTGGGTGATTTCCACCTGTGACATACAGATTGGTGATGCTCAGTGCAGGTGTTTCCTTTTTCCGCTCGTCTCTGCTATATGTATATGGGAGTTCGACATGGGCACCTACCGGATGGTTATGTCTTGGGACCCCGGAGGACAGGCAGTGTTTCTGTTACTGGAATTGACTCGACGAGCGCAACTATGGGAAGAGTTCCTTGATGCAAGTGCAACTATGCCATTTTATGTTGCCGCTCTTATGTGCAAGTCTCAACTACAACAACCAACAAGGTGTTTGCCATGCCGTTCAATCTTGGTGGTTGGACTTTATGTCACACACAACTTCTACATGACATCAGCTGGTGTACAAGTAACTCTTCAAGAAGGGAGGGATGTCAGAGACGACACTGGCTTCCTCGACAAAGTTCTACATGGTAGCGACTGCTACCTCAACCATGACTGCTTCTGCGAGCTCATTCAAGTCCACCTCAACTATGGCTACTACCATGACAACTACCACGACGACTCCGGCATGATCACGGACCTTCAAGCACCCTGGGATCCTAGCGAGCTCTTCATGACAGCGGCTTGGGGGCAAGCCCCATTTCAAGAAGGGAGGGACGTCAGCAGCCCTCCTATCTTGGGTCGTGGGCTAGGCCCAGTCGGCTTGCTACCGCACGAGCCTACGACCAGATCGGCTACAAGTATGACGACCAACGCATCGCGGGCGGCATCCAGTGGATCAACGAACCGGCGGCGGCGGCTACCTCTTTCCCCTTCTTCCTCCTTCCCCCAATTCTTGTATCCAGGCTTGTAATATCTAAATTGCTACTCAAATTCGTGTGAGAGTAATAGATCCAGAGGAGATACTGTTAGGCTGCTAACAGCTTGTTCCATTCCTTATATATATAGTCTGTTACTAGTAACAGAATAATATTCTGTTACCGTCGGCGCTATAAGGGCCCGATCTGTAGTCTCCGGACCGGCGGCGGCCCGCGAAGAAGAAAAAAGAAAAACCAACCCATCCCATCGGACGACCCACTCCCGACCGCCCCCAATCCCACCTTCTCTGGCTAGATCTCGGCGCCGCCCGGCCCCCATCTTCTCTCTGGCTGGATCCCGGCGCCGCCCAGCCCTCCACCTTCCCCCTGCTGGATCGCGGCGCCGCTCCGCCCCCACCCTCTTCCTGGCTAGAGCCCGGCGCCGCCCCGCCGCCACCTTCTCCCGGCTGGAGCCCGGCGCCACCCCGCCCGCACCTTCTCCCCGGCTGGAGCCCGGCGCCGCCCTGCCCCCACCTTCTCCCCAGCTAGTTCCCGGCGCCGCCCCGCCCCACACCTTCTCCCCGGCTGGTTTCCGGCGCCGCCCACTGCTTCCACCCGCCAACGCCGCCGCCCCCTACTTCCACGGTTCCACCCGCCACCGTCGCCCCCTGCTTCCAGCCGCCCGCACCGCTGCCCCTCCGCCTTCTTCCGCTGGCAGACCAACCCCGCCGCCGTGCCACACGGTCAAGGTCGCGCGGGAGACGCCATCCCTGGCCCAACCGATGTGGCCCGGCACCCTGACCACCGCCGATGTCCAACGCCACGGTGCCTCCCATGGCGGCCGTTCACTGCCGCCACCCCGGGCCGTTCAACAACACAGCGCCGAGCCGTTCAACGCCGTAGCTCTACCACCATTCGCAACTCCAACTTTCATTATGTGGTTCTGGAGGTTCAGTTTTTTCAGTGTATGTTTTGTATGCTTTTCAGTTCACCTACTTGACGAATGCATGTCCAGTTTCCTCTCTATTTCCCCATGTCAATTGCTGAAATATTGCCGGCCAATATGTTTACTTATTACCATAAACCTTTATGCATCACTTTCAAGCCCTCACAACATTTTATTTCTCTGGCATAATTTCCTTAACGAATTTCGGCCAGCATGTTTTCTCATTTTAGTTCAGTACAATTTATTATTTTAGTTCAGTTCAAAAATCTTATTTTAACCGTGTAAATATACATGGTTGGCAAAGATGACTATAGTTGTTATAGCAAAAACAGTACAAACTTTTTAAAAATATCTTTTTGAACTTCTCCCAATTAATATATACATGAACTCGATTATCTTTTTAACATGTACTTATATCAGCTTTGTTGGATTTTGTGCGTGTGCTTGTAGCACAATCAGTTCAGCTCTCGAGAGACCATAAGTTCATGTTCATTAGTATTTATAAAATGTTGGTAGCAGTACTAGTATTTCAAATCTGTAACCTAAGAACTAAGCTTGCATCTTGTTACTTCTATGGAGGCACTGACCTCATAATTTTTTTGGACCAACCACTGACCTGACATGGTGCTCAGTGTATTCTCTCAATCTTGGTTGTCTTGCCTCGTATGAAAAATATTGTTATATTATATGGTGTTAATTTACATCAGCTCAAGATCATTTAGTTTAATTATTTCACAATTTTTTTTGAACCAAAAACACGAATAAAGGTGCATCTTTTACATCAGCTCAAGATCGTTTAGTTCAAGCGATTATTGTTTTATTTTGTTCAATCAGTTCAACATGTATTATGTCATCAATTCATAATGAGAAGGCAGGAAAAAGTTCAATACTTGTGTGTTAAAAACATAACAGTATAGAGAAACTATTGGAGTAGTTCGATGGAATAAATCGCATCAGTTCTGACTCGGATCGGTTCTTGCCTAGAATGCATTGAAAAATCAAAAAATTGCCTTCGTTCAGGCTTGGGAATCATCTATCTCTAGGATATGTGGCTGGTGTTTAGTTGGTGGCTATCTGGTACCTACACCGGCATTTTCCATCAAGACCTCCAGAAAAGTGATATCATCTCAAGGTGAAAATACGAAATCCTTTTACTCCGGGCTCCAACGCACCGCCGCTCCTCTGATTCTGCTCCGGGCTCTGCCTGCAATTCTTCCGCCGACGCCGATGGTCAGCGCCCCCAATCTCCCTTTTTCTCTCTCGGTCTCACTTCCTTGCTGCTCTGCATGAAGCAAAACAAAATGTGTTTCATAGCATTTGCTATATATGCGTACACCTTTGTAGTCTTTTTCAGTTCAAGTTTTGCTAGCAAAAAAAGATTTGTCGCAATTCAATATAAAATAGTGAAATCAGTTAGCTGATGGGAAATAATTCAAGTATATGTGTGCGCACTGCAGTAGCAATTCTGTAGAAAAAAATTCAGCAGTTTGTTAAACAAAAATAGAAGCACATTTTGTGAATTTTATAATAATGCATCTGTTTTAGTTATTATATGCAGGGCCATGTTCGTGAATTACAAGCAATAGCAGCACTTGTAGAGTAGCCAAAAACGGAGAAAACCGATGCATACGTCGTCTTCTTCGTTCTGTGAATGGCTGGAGGGGCAGCTTCAGTTTCCATGTGTTGTACAAAAGATCCAGGACTGCGGGAGAAGATTTGTTGTTGAAGAAGTGGAATTTGTTGGGTGCATGTGCAGAAAAATCGTCAGTTCAGTTTTCATAATTCTGTAAGTTTGTTTTGATTATATAAAATTCTGTAAGTTTCTAGTGTGTGCTGCTACAGATCTGAACTATTTGTCCAGTCATTCTAGTACTGATTCAATCGCCCCAAATAAGTTCAAGAAAAATCAGTAAGTTTGGTGCGTGTGCTGCTACAAATCTAAACTTCTACTCCAGTCATTCTAGTACTGATGTCTCTTTAAGTCTGTAGCGGAGAGAATATTTGTGTGCTCATTCGTTCATAGTATGAAGCTCATTTATAGTTTCTTTTCTCATTCTGTTAATTAAGAAAATGTTTATTGACCTTGAAGCATAAACCTCTCGGCAATGTAACATTATGCTGATATTTTAATAATCGGTAAGCTGTTGTAGCCGGACAAGGTCATCATCTTGAGGAGGTCAGTGAGGTCAGTGATACCATGCACGCTGAAAGTGTGCGATGGATATTCTCGTCACACTTTTTGTGTTTTGGAGTAAATCAACATAGATTGTTGACACAACAGCTTCTAATTTTTTGCACTGGATTTGGAGATATGAACAATGATTGATTTTGATCAGTACTTGGTTGCGTGATATTTTTGAAACCAGGACGACCTCGACCTTCGTCTGCTTCTCGTTTCCAACCGCATCCAGGACGACCTCAACCTACTGCCACTAGCTGTTGGTGCACCTCATGTTAGCTGCTAGCTATTACCTAGTGTGCTTGATTCTACCGCTACAAAGAAGGTAATAAAAATTATTCACTGCCGCTATTGTCTTGCAAGTTCAGGAATTGGGTCTGATGTTGTGCGGGCATGCATGGTGTGTGCTCTGTGTGTTATTTTTCCGAGATGTGAGCTGTGTGATCCTCTAAATAGGAGAATTTGTGTTTATTGAGATACCATAGATGGGTGCCATTCGTGCTCCCATTTATATTTGGGCTTATCATAGTTCACCAGGGAGAGCTATTATGTATAGAAGTACATGTATTGATGCCCCCGGAGTCCATGTATCGTTACAAAAAAATAGTTTAGTTTTTGTTATAGAATAGTTCACTACAAGTTCAATTGTTATAAAAATTGCTTTTACCTGTTTCGTTCCTGCGTGTATGTATCAGTTCAATGTTTTGAGATGGCTCTGTTTAGATTACTTCCAACTCTGAAGCTTTACATGCGTATTTGGGGATGGGATTCTCAGGTACTAGTTTGGAACTGTATCTAACCCATACTAAAATGTTTCAGCAGTTCGACAGGGGCGCGGGGTTCCACTAGTAGAAAACAGGGAACTAGTCCCGGTTCCAGAGGGCCTTTAGACCCGGTTCTGGAACCGGGACAAAAGGGTCGGGACTAAATCCCAAAACCTTTAGTTCCGGTTCACTTACGAACCGGGACAGAAGGGGCTCCACGTGGCCGCTGCGGGGCGCCCAGGCAGGAGGACCTTTAGTCCCGGTTGGTAACACCAACCGGGACCAAAAGGCTGCCACGCGTCAGCAGCTCGCAGGCGCTGGGTTTTTTTTAAGGGGGGGGGGGGGGTTAGGGGTTTTGGAGGGTTAATTTAGGGGTTTCATATTGTGTTAGCTAGCTAATAGAGAGAAGTGACCTCTCTTTCTCCGTGCTTGGTCGACGCTAGCTACTATACATATAGAGAGAACTCGACACGCTAGCTAGTAAGCAAATAAAGGAACCATTAATTACACAAGATCGTCATGAACATATACAGAGAGAAGTGACCTCTCTTTCTCCGAGAGATTGGTCGAACAACAAGTTTTCGTATATCTATCAGACGCTACTACATATATACAATATAACATCTCTTACAGTCCCTAACATCTAAAATCCATTTCAATTTCCAGATGGTATTCTCCCTTCTCATTTATGACATGGTCAAGAAAGAATCCCGCCAATTCCTCTTGAATTGCTCGTATGCGATCATGTGGTAGGAGTTCATCCCGCATCTGCCACATCTAATTTAAAGAAGGGGGTCAATACATATATATGAATGAAATCAACATAAATGATGGTAATAAAATAAAATTGTGAATATTATTGTTTACGTACTTCATATTGTCGGTCAGAGTAGCCCCGCTCAGAGGTCGATTGGCGGATAAATTCGCAAACGTCGTATCCATATAAATTATTCCCGCCTTCCTGCCACAAGCACTTTACGAGAATGGAGTTCAATCAAACTGATAATCAAGCATGATAAATGGTATTGATGAAACTAGAATCAATGGGAGATGCGCGGAACTAGCTAGTACTACTTACTTTCGGGTGTGTAAATCGCAGCTCCCTCGGCAGTCCCGGAACCATTCCGGTGAACTCTTTCCAAACCCTGCCAGACAAAGAAAATAATTACTTGATATCCGGAAATAAACAAATTTTGCCGATATGATATGGTGTGATAATGATCGATTGAACTTACTTCTGGAGTATTGCAGTCATGTCCGCATATTCCTGAGGATCTTTTCGTCTCGAGTCTAAGACAATTACTACTCCCCGGTCAAGCTTAATCTCTAGCAGAATAAAGTGGAAGCTGCGCACGCATGCATAACTCATCAATTATATTACTATAACCTCGAGCAAGCGAAACCGAATATGCACAAGACAGTAACACTCACTTGAAGTTGTAAGGAAAGAGTATTTTCCCTTTGTTTTGATTTTGAAGTAATGATTTTAGCAAGTTGTCCTCAGTATCTTTGTCTTTGTTTTGAACCGACCATTTATTTATGGTATTTGGGTTAATGAACCCAATGTCATAGATTTGTGCTTTTTTGCATTCGACGATCTTCAGTCTGCATAATATAGTGAGGATAATTATATATACATGCAATGAAAGAGCTGAGCTATAGAGACTTAATTACAGAGGTAATACTTACAGACAGTAGCAAGTCATGAGTTGTTTGTCGAGGGCGTCTTGATTGAATAACTGGAATAACTCCACAAATTCAACAGACATCACCTCAGTTCCAACGAGGTCGTGCTTCTCTTTAATTCCCAGCATCAAACTATCCTTCCCAGACTTCCTGCAGGTATCCATGTACCATTCATGCAATCTTCGCATTATCATTGTTAGAGGAGGATGATTAGGTTTGACGAGAGGCTTCCCGTACTCGTATCTGAAGATATCTACTACCTCTAACATTTCAAACTTTACATCATCGGCCAGGTAATCAACAGGATTGGTACCGGGCACTAGCCCCGGATGATTAGCGACGATATCGCTAGACACCTTGAGCGGGGGGGGGGGGGGGGGCACGATTGCTTCGCCTGTTCGCCGAGCTGGGGAATTATTTTCCCACTTCTTCGTTTTGCTTCTCTTGCAGCACTGCAAGTACTTGCCGATCGCTGCGCTTCCTTATATGTCCTTTCAATAATGCGCTCATAGTTGGATTGCGGTGGATACGGTGGTGGTCGCTTAAGGGCACGTAGAGTGTGCTTCATTTTCACCTGATCTATTGTTTCCTTCGGAGGTGGAGGTTTCCGTGCAAAATGGGCCTCTACTTCGGTAGCACTGATTTCCGTATTTTCCTCGTCGGTCCTCTCATATGGTAACTTTTCCAGAGGCTTGAGGCTTGGACCGTCTCTCTTTCGCCGTTGCTGACGCGGCGGAGTCCGTTGACACGCCGAAGGAGGCGGAGGAGGAGGCGAAGTGTCCTGATCACTCGCCAGAGGAGGAGGAGGAGGAGGCGGAGTGCCCTGACTCGCCGGAGGAGGAGGAGGAGAAGGCGTCCAGTTTGGAAGCTTGATTGTAACACCCCCGGTGATTAGCAACAGTAATCACTTTTGATTGTGATATCTTCCCGTGAGTCCCTGGGCTTGATCGTACACGTTTGCGTGTATGATTAGTGTACGATTGAACCGGGGGCGTCACATTGATGTACTCCTTCCTCCATAGACAGGTACTCCTTAAAGCATAAACCAGATGATTCTCCCCTTCACCTGTAGGGTAGTCAAGCTCCAGCTCCTCAAATCCCTCCATTATTTCATCCACCGTCACAACAACATAGCGATGTGGAATCGGACGGCAATGGAAAGTTCCCTCAGCTTGAGGAGGTGCAACAGAGCCGACCGCCGCCTTCAAAGTCAGGTTCTGCCATTTCGTCATTAGCTCGCAATGTTGAGCCTCCGTGATAGTATCCACGGGGTAGCGAGGAGCCGTGAAATCAGGCTGAACGAGCTCCATGGAAGCCACGCTGCTTCTCCGCTGAGATGGTGGGGTAGCTTCTGGGGCAGCGTCGAAGCAAGGATCTTCGTGCCGCTGAGATGGTTGGCCGGTAGCTGCAAGTTCCTCTAGCTTTGCTATTCTTGCATTGAGCTTCTGCATTTCGCTCACTTCCGCTTTCCTCTTTCTCTCTCGGCTTCTATAACCCCCGCTGCCGGGAAACCCAACCACCCACGAAACGGAGCCTGGTGTGCCTCATGTTCGTCCAGGATGCTCAGGATTCCCGAGGGCCTCTGTCAGCTCGTCCTTCTCTCTGTCGGGAATGAACGTCCCTTTCTGCGCTGCCCTGATATATTCCTGAAGCTTCTTCATCGGTATTGCAAGTTGCTCGTCCGTCCAACGACACTCCCCTGTTTCTAGGTCCAAAGTTCCCCCAACCCCAAAGAACCAAGTCCTTGAACGATCTGGCCAGTTCAATGTCGCTGGTTGGACCCCTTTAGCAAGCAGGTCTTGCTCAGCTTTGTCCCACAACGGCCGGGCTTTGTAGTAGCCACTTGACCCCGTGTGATGGTGATACTTCTTCTTTGCAGCATTTTTCTTGTTTGTCTCTGACCTTTTCTTACCCTTATCCGATTTCTTGTAGGCCACAAATGCGGGCCAGTGATCTCTTATCTTCTCATATCGGCCGGTGAATTCTGGAGTCTTCCCTTTGTCGACAAACTTTGTGTTCAACTCTTTCTTCCAGTTCCTGAATAGATCTGCCATCTTCTTAAGAGCAAACGCCTTGACCTTTTGCTCTATAACTGGCTTATTCGGATCCTCCTCTGGCGGTAGGCTGAAATTTGCCATCAGTGAGGTCCAAAGATCACCTTTCTGTCTATCCTGGACATAAGAAACTTCAGGGTCGTCCTTACTCTTATTCCATTGCTGGACGCTGATCGGGACGCTGTCCCTAACAATAGCTCCGCACTGATGTACAAATGTGTCCTTGGTCCGCCTGGGTTCAATCGGTTGGCCATCATCCGCGATTTCTGTGATCGTGAACCTTTCATCCTGGCGCAACCTTTTCTTCGGGCCTCGTCTCCTTACGGAAGTTTGGCTCAATCCAGAGGGCTATAAAAGAAGAAAGAAGCGTTAATATATGTACATACCAAAACAATTAATGCATCAAGTCAGCACAGGCTTAATTAATATATATACCTCGCCGGACTTTGCAACAGCTCCCTCCTCCGTTCGGTTACCGGAGCCGTCATCTTGGTCTTCTTCCTCCGCCATTCGGTCACCGGAGCCGTCATGATCTCCTTCCTCCTCCATTGTTGGATTATCGGAGCCGTCATCCTCTCCTTCCTGACCATCGGTGTCGTTGAGAAATGACAAGGGATCACCTCCGTCGCGGATTATATCCCCCAACAACTCTTCTTGTTCTAAGTCTCTGTCAATAGTTTCTGCAAATATTACAACATGGCAATATACAAACATGAGAGATGGATATATTAGTGGCCAACGTAGACCTAGCTAATATCACAACAAGGAATCATATGCATTTTTTGGGTGGCCTCGAGAGTTTGTCGGGTAGGGGCGGGAGGGGGTAGGAGATCGACAACGCTTTTTTTCTAGGGTTTGGGTGGCCTCGAGAGTTGGTCGCCCGATATGTCCACCGCGATATAAAATGATACATAGATGACAACAATTCTTTATTAGAAAGCAAACCCGATATCCGGCATATCTACATATCGTCCGATATATCTAGACTTGTTTTTCCGATATATCTAGACTTGTTCCGGTTTTGGGTGGCCTCGACAACGCTTTTTCAGTCCCGGTTTGGGTGGACTCGAGAGTTGGTCGGGCGAGAGGGGGTTGATCGACGTCCCCCCTCATGTTGAAGTTACCGGAGTTTTCTATATGAACAAAAATAAAATCCACATGACATGTCCGACGAGCGGACCGCCTCTCTCTCATGCATGTCCGACGCCCCCCCCTCATGTCGAAGTTATCGGGGAGGGGGTAGATCGACAACGACGTCGCTTGCATACATATGAACAAATTTCTATGAACAAATAGACGAGCGGATCGACAACTTATATATATACATCCATCCATATTACTAGAACATGTTTAAAACATCATGGCAAGATTGCAAATGATAACAGGTTTTCAAACTTAGTGGAATTTACTGGACATGGCAGAAACAGAATTAAGTAGGCATGTTTGCAAGCTTGTTTAACTCAACACACAACATATCATGGCATGAAAATACAACCAATAGTAAGATGGCATGTTTGTGCATCTACTCATGTCAAGAATATGGTCATAGGATGCACAAAACACTAACCATGCACTTTGCAAAATTAAACTTACTGCTAACAGGCTGACAGATATATTTTTAAATAATTTGAGAGCATAAAAAGAACAAGATACAGTAGGCCAAAATTGCAAATAAGGGCATGGATGGATAGAGCATAACATGGTATTCAAAACAGGATTACTGAACATCTCCAAAATATGCATAGATTTGATGGTAGCATCAAGTAAACATGGCATCATAATATAACAGATTCAGACTTGGCAGAATTTACTGTCTGAAAACAGCAAACAGTGAGTAGACCACTTTGCAAGCTTGTGCTAGTCACCACAGGGCGTATCATAAGAATGGATCACATCATTGCAAATATAACATGATTATGCTCCTAAAACATGTAGGCATGTTGATCAAAAGAAAATCACACAAAATGCTATGAAAAAGACAAAATGACATGTTACAGCAGTTTTTTGCACTTAATATCACTTAGCACTTTTGCAACGATGATAATGGAATCAAGATGAATCCTAAAATTAATGCAAATGCAACCATCATGTAGAGCATGAAGAGCAGAACATTTTGACATATTACACACTCCAACCGGATCAACATGCGCAAAGTTACAACAAGTTCAAAATGCACATATGATGTTTACTGCAGAAAAGATGGGCGTTTTAGACAGATCCGAGCGTCAAATATCCATACATCAACATACATCCATATATCAACATACATCCATATATTTAGAAAAATTTATATGAACAAAAAAAAGGCAGAGGGCTTCGGCGACGGCAGCGGCGGGGCAGGGCAGGGGCGCGGGGGAAGGCGGGGTGCTCACTGGGGGCGGCGTCGGCGACGAGGAGCGGGCGGCGACAGCGAGGTCGGGGTTGAGGCAGAGGCGCGGGGTAGGGCAGGGGCGCGGGGAGGCGTCGGGGAGGCGACGTCGAGGTCGGGGAGGAGTCGGCGACGGCGACGGCGACGAGGAGCAGGCAGGGACGGGGCAGGGCGCGGCGACGGCGACAGCGACGAGGAGCAGCCTAGCGGCGTCGGGGCGCAGGGGCGTTGGCGTCGGGGGAGAATGTGGAAAAATTCCTAAGTGCTACTTGTATACGAAAGCCTTTAGTCCCGGTTCGTGGCACAAACCGGGACCAATACACCCCTTTAGTCCCGGTTCGTGCCACCAACCGGGACCAAAGGTCAGTTTTCAGCAGCCCAACGACGCGGGAAGCAGAGACCTTTGGTCCCGGTTGGTGGCTCGAACCGGGACCATAGGTGGGCATTGGTCACGGTGCGGTGGATGTTTAGTCCCACCTCACTAGCTGAGAGGCGTCGGGACTTGTTTATAAGCGCGCCTGCGCCTTCCCTGTCGAGCTCCTCTCAAATGCAGGCTTACGGGCCTAAACACACTGTATCTGCCTGTGGGCCTACTGGGCCTTCTGTGGGCCTGAATCCTGGCCCAACTAGCTGGTTGGGTTTCTAGTCGTATTCAGGCCGTGGTGGCCCAGTAGGCGGTATTTTTTTAATTCTTTTCCAGGTTTTTTGTTTTGTTTTTTGCTTTATTTATTTTCTTTTGTTTCTACTTACAGCTAAATACTTACAATTTTTCAGTGATTCTTTTTTTCTTTTAGGTCACAAAAATTATAAACTTTCTGTTAGTGCCATTAGTTTTCAAATTTGAAGAGTTTGCTCATTACTGTGTTTTATCATTATATTCAATTTGGAAATTTTTAGGTTATTTTAAATGTCTGTTTTAATCAAAAATAGATTTTGTTATTTTAGTTTGATATTAAAGTTTCTAACAAAAAAAATCTTTATGAAAATTCATCTGTTACAAAGGGATTTCATTTTTTACTTATTTGAACTCCAGACTTTTTGTGTGTTCAAAATGCACCATTCAAAGCTACATCATCAATTTTCAACCCTTTCTAACTTCATTTGGTATTTTTCATGCATTTACTGATTTTTTTTAGCTAAATGACCCTGAAATTGAAAAGCACTACAAATGAACTCTGAAAAGGTTGAAAGTTGGCATGGTATCATCATTTCACCCACATAGGATGTGCTAAAAAGTTGAGAGGGTTATGGCAAAAGCTGGATGCACTTCGTGTACAAAATGGACAATCTCTTTCAAAGTATCAGGGTTTCATACGAAAACTCATCTGTTACAAAAGGCATTTCATTTTTTTGAACTTATTTGAACTCCAGACTTTTTGTGTCTTCAAAATGCACCATTCAAAGCCACATCATCAATTTTCAACCCTTTCTGACTTCATTTGGTATTTTTCATGCATTTACTGATTTTTTTGAGCTAAATGACCCTGAAATTGAAAAGCACTACAAATGAACTCTGAAAAGGTTGAAAGTTGGCATGGTGTCATCATTTCACCCACATAGCATGTGCTAAAAAGTTGAGAGGGTTACGGCAAAAGCTGGATGCACTTCATGTACAAAATGGACAATCTCTTTCGAAGTATCAGGGTTTCATACGAAAACTCATCTGTTACAAAAGGCATTTCATTTCTTCACATGTAACTCCAGTGATATTCTAGATCAAAGGCATCATCATAATAGTTGTGGAGAGAAAGTCTTCACTTTTTCTTCTCTTGTGTCCTTTGCTTATTGCGCCGTAACCATGGATAATCTTCATCGTTTAACAGGGTGCTTGGGTCAGCCTTGACTTTGAAGGGAGGAATTTCATGAAACTTTTCATAATCTTCAGACATGTCTGTCTTGCCCTCCACTCCCATGATGTCTCTTTTTCCTAAAAGAACTGTGTGGCCCTTTGGCTCATCGTATGATGTATTCGCTTCCTTATCTTTTCTTTTTCTCGGTTTGGTAGACATGTCCTTCACATAGAAAACCTGCGCCACATTATTGGCTAGGACGAATGGTTCGTCTGTGTACCCAAGATTGTTCAGATCCACTGTTGTCATTCTGTACTGTGGGTCTACCTGTACCCCGCCTCCTGACAGATTGACCCATTTGCACTGGAACAAAGGGACCTTAAAATCATGTCCATAGTCAAGTTCCCATATGTCCACTATGTAACCATAATATGTGTCCTTTCCCCTCTTGGTTGCTGCATCAAAGTGGACACCACTGTTTTGGTTGGTGCTCTTTTGATCTTGGGCGATCGTGTAAAATGTATTCCCATTTATCTCGTACCCTTTGTAAGTCAATACAGTCGAAGATGGTCCCTTGGCCAACGAGTACAGCTCATCAGAAACAGTGTTATCACCCATGAGACCTGTTTGCAACCAACTGCCGAAAGTCCTGATGTGTTCACATGTAATCCAGTCGTCACGCTGCTCCGGGTGTTTGGAGCGCAGAATATTCTTGTGTTCATTGACATACGGGGTCACCAAGGTAGAATTCTGTAGAACTATGTAGTGTGCTTGAGACCAAGAATTCCCGTCCCTACATATTATTGAGTCCGCTCCTAGCGTGCCTTTTCCAGTCAGTCTCCCCTCATACCGCGATTGAGGGAGACCAATCTTCTTAAGGTCAGGAATGAAGTCAACACAAAACCCAATGACCTCCTCTGTTTGATGGCCCGTGGAGATGCTTCCTTCTGGCCTAGCACGGTTACGAACATATTTCTTTAAGACTCCCATGAACCTCTCAAAGGGGAACATATTGTGTAGAAATACAGGGCCCAGAATGGCAATCTCGTCGACTAGATGAACTAGGACGTGCGTCATGATATTGAAGAAGGATGGTGGGAACACCAGCTCAAAACTGACAAAACATTGCGCCAAATCACTCCTTAACCTTGGTAGGATTTCCGGATTGATCACCTTCTGAGATATTGCATTGAGGAATGCACATAGCATCACAATGGCTAATCGAATGTTTTAAAGTAGGAGCCCCCTCAATGCAACCGGAAGCAGTTGCATCATAATCACGTGCCAGTCATGAGACTTTAGGTTCTGGAACTTTTTCTCTGCCATATTTATTATTCCCTTTATATTTGATGAGAAGCCAGACGGGACCTTCATACTGAGCAGGCATTCAAAGAAGATTTCCTTCTCTTCTTTGGTAAGAGCGTAGCTGGCAGGACCTTCATACTGCTTTGGAGGCATGTCGTCTTTTTCGTGCACACATTGCTGGTCCTCCTGTGCCTCCGGTGTATCTTTTGTCTTCCCATACACGCCCAAGAAGCCTAGCAGGTTCACGCAAAGATTCTTCGTCACGTGCATCACGTTGATTGCAGAGCAGACCTCTAGGTCTTTCCAATAGGGTAGGTCCCAAAATATAGATTTCTTCTTCCACATGGGTGCGCGTCCCTTAGCGTCATTCAGAACAGATAGTCCGCCGGGACCCTTTCCAAAGATTACATGTAAATCATTGACCATAGCAAGTATGCAATCACCAGTACGGACGGCCGGCTTCTTCCGGTGATCTGCCTCGCCTTTGAAATGCTTGCCTTTCTTTCGACATTGATGGTTGGTTGGAAGAAATCGACGATGCCCCAGGTACACATTCTTCCTGCATTTGTCCAATTATATACTTTCGGTGTCATCTAAACAGTGCGTGCATGCGTGGTATCCCTTGTTTGTCTGTCCTGAAAGGTTACTGAGAGCAAGCCAATCATTGATGGTTACAAACAGCAACGCATGTAGGTCAAATTCCTGCTGGTCGTGCTCATCCCACACACATACACCTTTTCCATTCCACAGCTGTAAAAGTTCTTCAACTAATGACCTTAGGTACACATCAATGTCATTGTAGGGTTGCTTAGGGCCTTGGATGAGAACTGGCATCATAATGAACTTTCGCTTCATGCACAGCCAAGGAGGAAGGTTATAGATACATAGAGTCACGGGCCAGGTGCTATGATTGCTGCTCTGCTCCCCAAAAGGATTAATGCCATCCGCGCTTAAACCAAACCATACGTTCATTGCGTCACCTACAAAGTCCCCCCACTTTCTCTCGATTTTTCTCCACTGCGACCCGTCAGCGGGTGCTCTCAACTTTCCGTATTTCTTACGGTCCTCTTTGTGCCATCGCATCAACTTGGCATGCTCTTTGTTTCTGAACAGACGTTTCAACCGTGGTATTATAGAAGCATACCACATCACCTTGGTAGGAACCCTCTTCCTGGGGCGCTCGCCATCAACATCACCAGGGTCATCTTGTCTGATCTTATCCCGCAATGCACCGCATATCAGGCATGCGTTCAAATCCTCGTACGCACTGCGGTAGAGGATGCAGTCATTAGGGCATGCATGTATCTTCTGCACCTCCAATCCTAGAAGGCATAGAACCTTCTTTGCTCCGTACGTACTATCGGGCAATTCGTTATCCTTTGGAAGCTTCTTCTTCAATATTTTCAGTAGCTTCTCAAATCCGTTGTCAGATACACCATTGTCTACCTTCCATTGCAGCAATTCCAGTGTGGTACCGAGCTTTGTGTTGCCATCTTCTCAATTGGGGTACAACCCTTTTTTGTGATCCTCTAACATGCGATCGAACTTCAACTTCTCCTTTTCACTTTCGCATTGTCTCTTTGCATCAACAATGACCCGACGAAGATCATCATCGGGCACATCGTCTGGTTCCTCTTGATCTTCAGCTTCCCGCATTGCAACATCACCGTATTCAGGGGGCACATAGTTGTCATCATCCTCTTCTTCTTCGTTGTCTTCCATCATAACCCCTCTTTCTCCGTGCTTGGTCCAAACATTATAGTGCGGCATGAAACCCTTCTCAAGCAGGTGTATGTGAAGGGTTTTCGAGTCAGAGTAAGACTTCGTATTCTCACATCTAGGGCATGGACAACACATAAAACCATTCTACTTGTTTGCCTCAGCCACTTCGAGAAAATTATGCACGCCCTTAATGTACTCAGAGGTGCGTCTGTTACCGTACATCCATTGCCGGTTCATCTGCGTGCATTATATATAATTAAGTGTGTCAAAAACCATTACAGAACATCATGAATAGAGAAGTGACCAAATTAATAGAAGTTCATCATCACATTAAAACCAAAGTACAGTAGTGATCAAATGTTATTACTGAAAAAATAAATAAATGAAGTTCATACATAGTTCTCATTGAACAACATATAGCTCTCTAGAGCATCTAATTAAAACATACATTGAAACTATGTAAACCATTTCAATGCAACAACAAATGCGATCATAATCGCAACTAAGGTAACAATTGATCCAACGGCATAATGATACCAAGCCTCAGTATGAATGGCATATTTTTTAACCTTTCTATTCTTCAAGCGCATTTTATCCATCTTGATCTTGTGATCATCGACGATATCCGCAACATTCAACTCCAATTCCATCTTCTCGTCCTCAATTCTTTTTAATTTTTTCTTCAAGTAATTGTTTCTTTTTCAACTAAATTTAACCTCTCGACAAGAGGGTCGGTTGGAATTTCTGGTTCACATACCTTCTAGATAAAAACATCTATGTCACGTTGGTCGGCATAATTGTCATAAACACTAAATGAAACAAATAGTTATAAAAGATAATATATACCACATCCAAATCATAGACAGGACGAGGGCCGACGGGGGCGGATACCAAAACCATCGCACTATATAATAACAAACAATAATAAAAGTAAGAAAATTATACAAGTATCTAACTAAATCATACAAGTAAGATATTTTTTTCTTTTAGAAAGAAGATAAGAACAAGAGGTTCACCACGGTGGTGCCGACGACGAGATCGGCGCGGGCGATCGACGGCGGTGAGGACAGGGACGGGACAGGACGGACCGCCAAACCTAGACAAATCTTGATGAAAATGGAGCTTGGACAAGGAGCTTCGAGAGGAGAAAGCTTAAGTGTGGCTCGGGCATTTCATCGAACACCTCATGTGCATAGGAGGTGAGCTAGAGCACCACAAAGCTCTCCCACGGTCGGCCAAAAAAACAGAGCAGTGGCTCTGCTCACGGGCAGGGGCGGGGGTATATATAGGCCTCTCTTTAGTCCCGGTTGGTGGCTAAAACTGGGACTAAAGGACTACATTTGGTCCCGGTTCCAGCCACCAACCGGGACTAAAGGTTGTGGGCCAGGAGCGAGGCCCATTGGTCCCGGTTCGTGTCTGGAACCGGGACCAAAGGGGTCAGACGAACCGGGACCAATGGCCCCCGAGGCCCGGCCGGCGCCCTGGCCTCATGAACCGGGACTGATGCACCCTTTGGTCCCGGTTCGTGAGTGAACCGGGATTAATGCCCATATCCTGGCCTCAACCAAAGCCCTGTTTTCTACTAGTGTTCAGTTCAACGATGACGAGCCAGGCTGCCGGCCTTCTCATCACGAACTGGTGCAGTTCGATCTTGTGCGAATTGGAAATTTCTTGATGCTGAGTGTGTCAGTACAACCCTATGTTACAAGGCACGCATACATCAACTTCACGTGTTAGTCAACAGTATTGTGCATTTGCTTGGCAGCTTTGCACTCTAGTTACATATCACTTGCTAAATCAAAAAAAATGTTATTCACTTTTCTGTGTTTTGTTGAATAATTCTCATGCTTTCTTTTGTGAGGACTACAAATCATAGTGCTTAAAATACCGATGTGTGCGTAATACTTGAACTAAAAAAGTTACAGGAGAAAGTACCCCTATTCCATTACTTTGAGAAGTGCAGGTACACCTTTCTAAATAGTACAGTGCAGGACCGGTGCTCATCCTGCATAAATGGAGTCTTCAGCTCACCACGCTACCTCCCGCCGGTGGGGCTCCGTCGCTGCATCGCCCTGGCCGTTCACTGCCACCAACCCAGGCCGTTCAACGAGACAGCGCCAAGCCGTTCGACGCCACAGCTCAGGAGGCTGCCTCCTTTCCCTCCCTCCACTGCGCTGAACCTAAAGGTATTGTTTAGCTTTATTTTTGTTTTTAGCTTCATGGGACAGAGCTTTTGCTCAACAGTTTTATGAACTTGTGCATGACCATGGAAGTAGAAGAAAGCAAACATCAGTCCAGCTAGTAGACGTGGAGGTAATTTTTGTATCTAAAATCATATGTGCTTTTCTCTCCAATTGATTGTTTGTGTTAAAGGAAGCGAGGAGAAGCTACAGGAGAAAATTGTGTATGATCGTGGAGCTGTGTATGTGTATGTAGTGTCTGCAATACGTGTATGAACAGGAAGGAAAATGATGTATGTTGATTGATGAAAGTTCAATGTAAAATAATAGTTCACATGGATAGATTTTTTAGCTCTGGTGTAGCAGTTCAACAGGGTTTATATCATCAAATGCATAATGCAACGTGGAAAAAGTTCAATATGTCTATTGAGAAATTTGATACCAGTTCAAATGAAAACATAGCATCGGTCCTTACTCGAGAGACAGTAAGTTCGAGAAAGAAAATGTTATAGCAGTATAGTTGAAGGAAAAAAAGCAACTTAAAAAAGGAAACACGAGAGATTCATGATTAAAAGAAGTAATAAGTTCAACATGACGTCCCAAATAAGTTCGGGAAGAAAACACATAAGTTTTAAATATGCTCAAAGTTTAATTAAAATAAGAAACCACCTTTAAATTCATGCATTACAATCAGAAAAATACACAACACAAAAATTTAAAGAATAAAAAAAACAAGTTCAATGATTTTTTTAGCACTTTGTGACTGTAAAATCAAGTACGACAACGTCAGTTCAAACCCGCACTGAGATCAGTATGACTACTCTGTTTTTTGGACCAGAAAACAACATGAAAGGTCTCACCGTATTTAAAATTACTCTTAAATGATTGCAAATTTGAGAAAACTATCAACATGGCAAAGTTTCGCTTTTTCGATATCTCTCCAACGGTATATTATTTGCCACATTTTGATAAACTTTTAAAAAAATCGCGTCCGAAATCAATTTTCACCGTATTCAAGAATTTAAACCGTAAGGAATTGGAAAAAACTTTCTATATGCAAACGTTGCGCATTTTTCATAGCTTTCCACCGCCATATCATTTGCGTCAATCCGACAAACCATTTGCAAAAAATCGCAAAAATACGTTTCACCCAGAATTTCACCATTTTTCAAATTACTTTTAAATCATACAAAATTTGAAAAACATTCTATATATGGATGATGCGGATTTTCACAATCTTTCCAACGCCATCTCATTTGCTCAATTCCGACAAACCGTTTGAAAATTAACTCCAAAATACGATTCACATTTTCAGTTTTTTAAAAAATGATTTTTTGAAAACTGCTCTTAAACCATAATTTTTTTGCAAAAACAAATTATATGATTGTAATGTAGATGTCAAGTGCTTTCCAACGATATATTACACGCCCCGTTTCGACAAAAAAATTTGCAGAAAAAATTGAACTAAAAGAAGACGATTTTCAACGGAAATGATAGCATCAGTTCAACCGCTCGAATTCATCAGTACAACCGCCTGAAACCGTCAGTTCAAGTAGAGTAACAGAATAATATTATGTTACGCGAAACAGAATAGCCCAGATGTGTATATATATATATAACAAATGTTTCATATTGATGGCGTGCCATTATACCCGTACGCCACTAGTAACTGTTCACAGTTATCTCCCTTTCTATTTACAACTGTGTTTTTCCTATTGGGGTTTCTTTCCTGAAGATTATGAGATAGGTAGCAAAGAGTTGGTTCACTTATGGATAGGGCTTGATATTTTAGATTTATGTGATCAAAGGAAAAATCTTGAAGAAGTTGGGTTGTGTCATTTAAATGGCTTGGTTAATCTTGGTTTTATCAAGAAGAAGAAAAAAGATGATGGCAGTCCTTATTATGTTGTGCATGACCTACTGCATGAGTTGACAATGAAGGTTTTCATCATTAGAGTGTCTTAACATATCTAGTTTTAATGCGAGATAAGTACAATCTTCCCCATCTGTACGTCACTTGTCTATTCTTATAGATGAGAGATATGTCAATGATAGAATGGCCTTTGAGGATTTTAAGAGGGTCTTGAGTACATTACATGAAAAGCTAAAAGTTGAAAATCTACAAACTGTGATGTTATTTGGAACATTCAATGGAAGCTTTGCAAAGACTTTTGGTGATTTGTTTGCAGAAGCAAAAGCCCTTCATGTTATTCTTTTGTCTGAGGCATCTTATAGTTATATTTTGGAGGATGTGTTTCTCAGCCTTCCAAAATTTGTCCATCTTCACTACCTATGGATAACTACAACATATATCATGAACTTAAGTTTGAGCAATAACATCTCAATATTTTATTAACTGAGGGTCTTAGGTGTTCAATGCTGCAATGTTCACCCTGGTCTTCTCAGATAAATGATCAACCATGTAAAATTGAGCCATTTTCTTGTCCAAGGCATCTGTTTTGAATTAAGGCAGATAGGACAGTTGACAGAGCTTGGTGGGTTATTGAGAATCCATAATATTGAGAATGTTGAAGGAAAGAAAGAAGCGAATGAAGCAAAATTAATACACAAAATCTACTTAGAGAAGCTAATATTTCAGTGGGGGTATTTATGGACACAATATGGATTGTGTACAAGTACATGTTCTTAAAAGTCTTAAACCTCGTAGCAATCTCCTACATCTACATATTAGAGGGCATAGAGGTGCTACTTTCCTGTCTTGGCTAGGTGGGAACCTCTCGGTTAAGAATTTGGAATCTCTTCATCTGCATGATGTAGGTAGAAAAATTCTTCCACCTATAGGAGAGTTGTGGTTTGTTGCTGAGCTTGGTGAAGAGCATCAAAGTTGTATCCCAAGTCAAAGTTTTCAAAATCTGAAAAGGCTAAAATTAGTTAAGATACCAAGGTTGAGGAAATGGCTTGAAAATACCACTTGTCATTTGTTCTCTCAGCTAGAAGTGAGCATTGTTAAAGATTGCTCTGAACTCATGGAGCTGCTATTTGTACGTTGACAATTAGAGCAAGAAGCAAACATGGCTTGGTTTCCTAGATTACGGCGGCTCGAGATTTTAGACCGCCCAAAACTGTTGTCATTGCGTCCTGTCCCTTGGACTTCTGCATGCTCTACCGAAATAGCGCGTGCAAGATCGGGTTTGCGATGTGTGTGTTTCTTTAAAACGTACATGTCGGGATCAAGGTTAATGATTAGGGGGGAGGGTGGTCAAGATGACATGTTCTAGAATGTGTTGGCATTCTCGAATCTAGCTGATCTAAAAGAGCTGGAGATGAATAATTACCCTCCTCTGCCACTGGATCACCTCAAGAAGTTAACATCTCTGTAGTTACTCAAAATATATCATTCGAGTAGGTTCTTGTCGCCGACTGACAGTGAGAGTGATGTCATATATGGGGTACCAGTCGAACTCCTTGACATTGAGTCGTGTGGTGCACACGAGACAGAATTGACACAATTTCTCTCTCATTTCCAAAATCTCATCCAGTTGCGAATAGTTGATTGTGAAAAGATAACAAGGGTTGGTGTGGTGGACCAGTAGCGGACGACAAGAGGAGAGGAGGAAATTGCAGCAGGAGGAGAAGGTGAACTCTTGCTTTTGACTCCTCATCTACAGATATTGAATATCTCGAGTTGCCCAGAGCCGAGCCTCCGATATATACAGGAGATGCAACTTTTTGCGGAGATTAGAGATGGCCTTGGTCTAGAAGATAGGCTCGCTGAAAATGGAGTTGTTGTGAATGAAGTTGAAATGGACAAGGTGGGCGACGGTCAGCAGGCTGTGGCTCGGCGAGCATACGATACCTGTGCTGATAACAATTTGGTGTTCGAATCTGGAAATAGATTGGCAGGTTTATCTGCAACTGCGAAGCGAAAGGAGATGCGAAGCGAAACGTACAATCCGAATTCCGAAATGATGGCCTCCGAAGCAGGAGACGCCTGTGAGATCCTCTGCCAGACCAGGGCCACTGAGCTTATTACTGAGGACACGAGAATAGATCCAATTAGCAGCAGCAAGTACCCCACCACTACCGCCTTGAGGACCACCTCCAGTAGCCACCGCACGCGGCTCGCTCGCGTCGATGACCAAGTTTCCATCAGCATCACACCAGTCTCCAGCATGTAGCCAAACTCCTCTAAGGAAAAATCTAGACTATAGCTACTATCTACAAATGTGCTATAAGCAGCGATTCAGTGCCCAGGCTCATCTGCACCTGTGATGAAGAAAAAATTCAAAACAAATACTAGAAAAATTCAAAAAATTCCAATTTTTTTTGCATGGTAGATAATTTGGTGCGTCAGGTGGGCTCCAAATTTCAGATCATTTGGACATCTGAGTAGCTCTCGGAAAAAAAGACAAATTTGGGGTATGTAAAAAAGTTTACTGTTCAGGTATTGTTCTGACAAAATTTGTCTTTGAGAGCTACTCATATGTCCAAATGATATGAAATTCGAAGTGCACATCACGCACCAAATTATCTACCATGAAAAAATGGATTTTTTGATTTTTTTTTATTTTTTGTGAATTGTTTTTTGACCGGCTGCAGATGACCCTGGGCTCAGAAATGGATATTCGTATTACTCATCTTTTCTGTTGCATCGAGTGGTTAGCCCGTCTCCAATATCACCATTATGAAAGTGCTATGTCAGCATGATAGCTGGTAGATTTAACTAGTAACAGAGAGAGAAAAGGTATCACACGAATGAATAAGGTAAAGTCGGAGCCAAAAAAAGCCCCCCCGCGTCGCTCCGATGATAAAAAGAGTTTTTTTGGCTATCGGTGTCTTTTCTATATTAAACCATGATCAATACGAAAATCATGTGTATATTGGTCTGAACATGTCTCAATATGTATCTTAGTAGTATTTGCATCCATAAATATAATGGTTATTTGATTGTCCAAATTCCAGTTTTGGCTACCATTTAATCAAATGAAAGTAATCGGGGGTTCGGACCAGTACCAAACACCGGACGAGCCGTCAACCACAGAAGCTGCATGTTGCAAGAAAGGCGAGGGACGAGGGAGTACGTAATCAAACACAGAGCCCGGAGAAATCTACGAGATGTCATCGCGAGGGTACATGCGGATATATTGTTTAAGATTTGGTACTGGTGGTGTGTCCTGGTCACTCGAAGAAAGGTTGGCTTAGGGACGAAGGATATGGTGGTGTACAACAGAGATCATGGCGTGGCTACAGGGCCTCATGGCGTGCCTAGGTGGTCATTGTCTCGTTGGATCTGAAGAGAGGGATAGACGTGAGGGTTGATGGAGGCATGCAAGGACGTGTATACATGTTTGATCCATACGCGGCAGTAGCTTGACAGACAAGTATAGGACTGAGGTGGCCATGAGTGACGAGCGCATACACACTGCAGTTGCAGTTGGTGTATGGGGACATGGTTCAGCCGGTCATTGTCGAGGTATCGTTGCGCTCAGCTGCGTGCAATATCTATACACTAGATCGGTAACGCGCCTTGGCGCGAGGCTACCGGTCCCAACGATATGGTCAAGCAGCAAATGATCAAGTCTATAGGAATCTTGGTTTAGTGTGCATTCAGTAAGGACGACAAAATAAAAGAAAGAAGAAACATTAAATTGTAATATCAGCAAGACAACATCAAATTCGACATCGTCATGAGTTTATAAGGCATCATCGAGTTCAGTGAGTTCATGAGACCACAAAAGGTAACCACTTGACATTTAGTACTAAAAATGCAAACATTAGAGAGCAAATACTAAGTGCAGGATATCGAGTACAAAAGGATTGATAGACTCGCTAAAGAGGTTGTGTTTACAAAAGGAGAGCGAGATCACGCGGTAGTTTACACGGCACATCACAAGAGCTGGTGTCATGACATATCACTGGGTACTTGCCAGAGTTGGAATAGGTGACCGATGACGTCCATCTACTATGCCATGGCCTCGATGTGAAGAAAACAAATGGTGCAAACACCTCATGCTCTTATGCCTGAGACTTTCCTTTTATGGCATGCAGCCTCTTGTCCAGATGATTCCTTCTGTCCTCATGGTTAAGCGCCACCACTTCAATATTCATAAGGGTCTCATTTGTCAATTTATCCATGACATGTGTAGAAGGAAAGCCATGTGCTATAACATTATGAAGCTGGTATGAGAAGGAGCTAATGTATCTCACAACATACAAGTAACCCTTGGCAAGCTTGTTTATCATGTCAAATGCCTCAAAGAGCCCGAGTCTCAAATGCCCCACCCGGTCCAATCATATCCAACTTGATAACACAAACACACTGTAATGCAAAAAAAATGCATTTGCACACCAAAATCAAAAGGTGTGGGGTATATATATAGCACCATTAAAACAATTAATTAACCACAAGCACTGCATATATACTTGTGCATTGGGCTGATAACATGTTCCAGGACAGACATGGTACATTGGGCAAGATTCAATACAACACTTAGATGCAAACTACAACATGTGCATGTTGGACATCTTTGAGTGCTTGTTGGATGCCATGTACCCAGTGATATCGATGACGTCCAACAAGCAGCACACCTCATTCACACTTCACTATGATATCGATATATATACATTTTGTAGATAGCAAGATTACTAAAGTATAGTGATAAGAAGAGAAATATGAATACTGCACATTATTTATTGCTCATTTATTATCTTTGAAGAAGTCCCACATAAAAAAATAGATAAGGTGTAAAGATCACCATGCATGTTGAAATGTTCACTAAATCTTAAACTATAGTCATTTCATAAACTTAAAAGCATTATCGCAGGGGATTGAACTAAGAAAAACTGAAGAACCACAGATTAACTACATGGGCGGATTCACAACACATATATAGCAGCAACTCTTATAGATCCTACCAAATACAGGCAATAGAAATATTTTTGAGAGGGTATTGAAGATAAGTTAAATTTATCTGATTCCTAACCATTTATGTGGGGTTACATGATTTATTCAACGGCCATGAGAATAGTTCAGGGTATTTAGGGATACAGAGTTATACAGGGAATTTAAGGATAAAGAGTTACTTGCCTGCTGAGTGGGTTTAGAGCGACGAACGTGAATGGTGTCAAGGAGGTTAACAGTCGCACTGCCAGTTCACTGTAGTTCCGTTGCTCGACACCATAACCAATGGTGGCATCCTCCGTCCTGTACTGGTTTGATTCAAACTATCAATGGTATGCCTCCTCCTTCCCTGCATAAACATTTGGAGATAATTTCATCTACAGGGTCAAAAATAGATGCTGTAATAACGCTTATTCAGAACTTGGAACCATGCAGATTTTTCTGAAACTATGGAGTAATGAATTATTGGCAGTAATAGAGAAGTAACTATAATTATAAAAAACGGCAAGAGCCTTCACTAACTGATTTTGCATAGTACTGGTACAAAAATGATCCAAAGAAAGATAAAACATGGGTAAGCCATTCTAATACAGACATCAGAAGATTGTTCCATGTGATGCAGATCACACAACCGACAAAGATAGCTAGACTTAGATGCTATAGTTAGATGGATGATTCAATTGTAAGAACAATTAGAGAGAAGCGGGATAGGACCATGGGGGGTAAAAGTGACATCAGTATACATCAATCGCTATATACGATACTAACCTAAGAAACATCGTATTAAGAGCTATTGACAGGCTAGCTCTATTCATGTGCATAATATAATGGTCAGGGGGATAAATAGTTCTCTACAAAAGTATAGCATAGTAAAAATAGAATATATGCCTTCTGCAGGCATGTAACAAAAACTGAATGGAAACTGAACTTGATAGGTTAACAAAGCTTGCTTAGAATGATAAAACAGTGAGATTACAAATTAGATCAGCTGGTGTATATCTGGAACTATGTCATAACATTATTATAAATCCAAGCTAAAGCTAACTTAGAAGCACTGAACTTATTTTTCTTTGACAGTTCCTCTGTTTCTGATGAAGATTTTCTCTTTTCAAAACTATTGGCTGAAAGTTCCGCTCTTGCCGCATCATGGTAAATTTCCATACTACAACAACAACAACAACAAACATGCAATTTCATAGCCTACACGATCGACATTGCTGCTATGCAATTTCATAAACTAATGGTTCAGGAAGCATCTAAAAAAGCATGAGGTAGTACACTTCCTAATGGTTCAGTACAAACACCATGGTTCTTCACACGCCATTGGCAGATTTCATATGAAATGTAACAAATATAAGAAATCAGAGTTGAAAGGTGACGAATAATACAACCTACAGATAAAGAAAAAACCTATAAATTATTTACTCCAACCAAGCTCAACCCCAAATTATTTAGAGTTGTTTTCCATGCTGAATAACCTTAGTGGTAGTTACAGATAGCTTATGAACACTACTTTGATATGACATAGCAATAAACAACGACAATTAGATAGACAGGTCCTAATGCCTTGTCATCTGATTTGCTTGTGTGTTGTGACGTACAAATCATCCTCGATAACTTCAAAGGATCCAATGCCTCAATAAGAGGCGACAAAATGCGCCTTAATAACTTGTCCGAAGTGATAAGCCAGAAGCAATATTGTTGCATACTTCAGAAAAGATAAAGTGAACCATGAATGGGAACATTTAAAGTTTCAACCCAAATGAGCATATATGCAAGCATGACACAAGAAACAGCACATTACTAAATTTTCTTTTGTTCTGATGGGAGGTACAACTTGCCCACCATGTCTTTGGCTTAAGTTGCCTGATGATAATAAAATACACAAATACAACTGTACAGTAATGACAAATTGGCAATCTGATAAATATGGTTCTTTGAATTATTTTTAACAAACATGGTCTGGTGTACTTCTATTTTTATATCAAAACCAACATGTTTCTAAGTTTGATTTCTCTCTAGAGAAGACTAACCCATTTATCACTGAAACAAAATGCAGGGGTACTACAAGTGCAGCAGTGTGCAACAGTGTGAGGGGCTGCCAACTGAAGATCAACAAAAGATCCATTTCAAATTACTTGTAAGAAAATTATGTTGCAGGAAGTATTGTGTGCACAAATCACAAAATACAACTACTTTAGCAATTTCACCTTAGCAATAAGAGGCCTAGCCATGGAAGTCCCAAGTAGATACTTTCATCCTCTCTTCTTCCCACCCCTTCTCCCTCTCTGTTTCCTCATCTTTCTCTCAGATCTCGTTGTTGGTGTCATCTTCTAGGCATGTACACAAATGAATCTACACAAAGAAGAGAAAATCTAGGGATTAAATTAAAGGAGTGCATGAGAGAGGAGAGCATGATAAATAAGGAGAAATAGATAGTGTGGGCACCTACAAGAGTGGGCGTGGAGGTGGAAAGGTTGGGGTGAAGAAGCAGATCCAGCCGGACGCCACACACGACGCTGTGGACCTTATCTATTCAGTTGTTAAAGTAGTGGCATTATTGAAGTAAATCAAGTTAAGATCAAATATATTGCTCAGAATGCAAACTTTGACTTTTTGGTATGCATGCCTTCCAAAGGGATGACCCATGGGTGACTTATAAACTGCATAACCAACTAACAAAAATGAATCATCCAGCCAGTCAAAGTTCTTCCAATAAATTTACTGGTCAAAACAAGAAATGACATGCGCAATATGCAGTTATGTGTGCATCTCTGCATGTACATTTCACCACATGGTGCTAAGCAAACCAAATCAAATCATCTTACTCTTTTCTTTTGTAAGGCACACAAAATCCTATTCTAAAGCCAAACAAGTTACATAAACAAACCTATACTTAAATTCAGTAACTAAATCCTCCAGCAGCAACCAGTAGTCCAGTACTACCAATGTATGATGCTAAAAAAATATTGAGTCCTTCACACCACTATATCAGATTGCACCAAGTGACAATTTGTTCACACGACCCTGTACTCTCAACTAACTCTACAACCAGTTCGCTGACCGCTGCATATTTACATGTAGAAGTATAAGGGCATTAGGGGAGCTCACTGTCTTATAATGGTGAGTATTCATACTAAATAAAAATCAATACCACAACTAAATCAGAGTCAATAGATCTGGAGTATTCTCTCTAAAAAGGGCATTCTACTGGACCATGAAATTCTCACAACAATAGAACTACAACTAATACTGACAACCGTGGAGTATTTTTATACACGGCCCAACGAATAGTGAGATGAACCCTAGATTGACACTACAGAAGTACGAAATTTATAAGCGACCAACAGCTCGTGTTTACCTTGTTCATCGGTGGTACCATGGGCTGGATTTTCCCTGTTGCTCTCGCCACGCGGTGGAGAAGAGCCCCCTCCATGCGCTCTTGGCCCAGTGCACCAAATACAAAACAATACAGTATGGAGCCGGATGCTCAAAGCAGCGGACAATTTGATAGTGAAAGAAATGCATCAAATAACTTAACCCATGAGCATCTGGCCAAATAAGCATTGTCCAGTACAACTGAGACATCAAGTTCAGAAAGGTGGTTCTATATATTAGGATTAGGAATACATTCCACAGGTCGAAAAACCATTCATAATACACATTAGGGAAGAAGGACCATACAAAATTAGAGCAAGGCCTTTATACAGAAGACCAACGATAACCAGGTAGAAGTATACATAAATAAGTGTGCAATGCCCCATTGCTCCTCACAGAGAACAAATACAGAAAGCTTACTGGCATGACTCGTTAACAATAAAATAATATCAGAAATCCTCCTTGAACTCCCCATGAAGAACCAATAGCATTGCCAAACCATCGTTTATCCCAGAATAACAAAGAGCAACTTACTCTTAACCAGATTAAATCAAGGACCAACAGCAAACAATAAAAGATCAAGAACAGCTTATATGCAATAAAGGTATGAGAGAGAAGAAATCTTTACATGAGGGAAATAAACACTGGAGCATAAATAAACAACACCTTTAAATACAAATAAAAGAGGGTTCGGGGTTCATTGCATAGTGGGCTCAGACCCGCCTTTCCTCGATCATATAACCTACTCCCATCATCTCTTATCACCAGATCGATCTGTTTACACAGTGGATCTGCCCTGGTTATCACTCAACAAGAATGACCATCCAAGGACAGAACAATAAGTATCACAGGATCAAAAAGGATTATAGAGACAAGAGGGAGGATCCAGCTTGATACCTACAGGTGCCTCGATTGCTCAAAGGCACACTTATTTCAGCCACGGTTAATCATCATCGCCCTAGCACAAATGCCACTAATCAATTTAGCAAACCTAGGAGCATAACTATAGGACCAGGGCATCCACATGTAAACCAGAGCATCACAGGAGCTGCAATGATAGCAACATAACATGAACAGCAGCCTGCAAACCCTAGAATAGCATGGATCCAGAAGTACAGAGCTCAAGTAGGAACTGATGCATGAGTAGGGCATAGAGCATCAACCAGAAGAGCACCACATCAATATAGCCACTGTCATGTCCCATATAGAAGCCGAAGCAGAGGAGCAGGAGGAAGATGGAGCTCACCGAGGGAGGTTGTAGTCGAGGCAGTACTCAGTGGGCGCTGGGGTTGCGCCTGAACGCCGTCCAACCAGCGTCCACCGCGCAACCGACTAGCAGGTCAAAAGACGATAATGCCCTCGGCGGGGAAGAGGAATTTCAGGCGGTGGCACAAGATCTTTTACCACTGGAAGGCACCGACGGGCCACACAGAGCAGCGTCCCAGCCACGGCAACCGATAGATGGGGCCCACCAGGGACGAGTTCCACATATGAACAAGCGCCAGCCAAAGCCGCGGAGTTCGCGAGACCTGAGATTCAGTGCACGAGACCTGCGATTTACATTGACTATTCATTACGACAGGAGGCTGGCTTGATCCGACGGGCCAGATCGATCCAGCGGAAGATCCAACGGTCAACGAGCGCCAGTAGATCGAGATGGATGGTCGGATTTGACTGAACTCTGAGGAGGCTGGGTAACTGCCGCTATGTATCTTTCTGGATGCCTCTCTCCTCCTCATAACAGAGGAACTAACCGAAGGGGTGTATGTCTTTTTAACCAATTTATCCACCTCCAGGTTGTGGCTGGTCATCTTGCTGCTGAGAACCATAAGAAGCCATTTACATGCTGCAATCATCACCCTGCAGATTAAGCAAGATAAAGTGTTCTGGTATCAACTAATAAATAGGAACACACGGTGAATAGATCACAAAACAAATCACATGTAAAAAATGAGAAAGCTAAGAATAATATATCAGCTGAACCGTAACTTTGTGGCACAATATATACATCCATTTGAGCATACAAAATTAATTCCATGAAAGTAGAAGTCAAAAGAAATCAAAAGAAAAAGATAAGAAAAATCAAACATACAACTACAAAAATGAGCAGAGCTAAATCAAGGAAAAGTAACACAAGCCTAAATCAGTATATGGCTCAATTAAGTTACCGTACCCTGTTCAACACAAACAGCAGTACCACTATAGCAATATCTTGGACAAGATTAAACTAAAACCCACATAGTTTATTAACCAAAACTTCCTGGCAGCACATCTATAATCCTAGCCACTAATAATTCAGTCGACCATGCCAATTCAGAGCAAAGAACAAGGGCAGCAACCATCCATGTGCAAGGGCAGCAGACCTCGAGAACCCTCGAGAACCCGGAATTTTAGGTATTATATCAAACAAAGGAATGCATAAGAGAGGAGAGCAGGCTAATCAGGAGGGGGAAAGAGTACCTGAAAGAAAGGGATGGAGAAAGGGATAGAGGTAGGAAGATTGGGGTGCTGAAACAGAGCCCAGCCGGTCGTCGCGCACGACGCAGTGGACGGGGAAGGAGGTCACGACGCAGTGGACGGGGAAGGAGGTGGCACGACTTCTCCTTCCGCTCGTCTCCTTCATATCATCCCTCTCTCTATCTCCTGTGGGTACAGGAGGAGCTGGCAGCGAGAGTGGATGTAAGAACGGGAACTGAGAGAGAGAGAGAGATACTTGGACGGAGTGGATAGATGGGGGCCGGGAGGCGCCAGCTCCGTCTGTTGTGGGGGCGTCGTCATCGTCGTCGCCGGGGAGCACGGCGGCGAGCGCCCCGAGCGCCAGCGCGGCCTTGTCGGAGGGGATCTGCAGCGCCTCCGTGAGCACTACGGCACCCACGCGCCCGGGCCCCGGCGCCAGGAGCTTCGCCTTGAGCTGCGCCTTGGCGCGAGGTTGCCGGTCCTAACAATGTGGTCAAGCTGATAATGCCCAAGTTAGTAGGAATCCTGGTTTAGCGTACGTATTCAAATAGGACAACAACAAAAAAGAAAAAAAGGCATTCACTTGTAATATAAATAGACATCATCGAGTTCAATATCATTGGATTATAGAGCAGCATCGAGTTCAATGCATTCACAAGACCATAAAAGGTAACACTTGACATTAACTTCAGTACTAAGAGTGCAAACATGAGAGAGCAAGTACTAATCTAAAACAAATTTTCCAGCACACCATATGTATAAGCACGACAGCTACCTAATATAGGCTGAAGTTATACCAAAAACAACTTCACTACAACGGAATCATCTCAAAAAGCATAGTCTCCATAAATACTTGATTTTCACTATAAAGGATGCCTTCACAACAATAAAACCACTCAGCAAGGCCTGAAGCCTCACAAAAGGGCATAGTCTCCATAAATACTTGATTTTCGGTAGAAAGCACCAAAACTCAAATCAAAGCATAATACAGTAAATGTGGTTTAGTATAAAGCAACAATTTAGGGGCAAGAACAATATGCATAAACCAAGGGAGGTTATTATTACTTCAAATGAATAGCTGATCTTCAAGAATAATTCCAGCAAAACCAGCAAAAACCAGCATTGATAAATCATTTCGCTATCCACTTGACATTCATACAGTTTCCATAACCATTATCAGCATCACCAATCATTGGTATCGATACTACTTCAGTGATTAACTGCCCTTGATCTATTATTTCTCAATCGAAGATGAGACCAACATCTGGCAATCCAGACATTGCAATAGATATAGAGAAACCTAAAAGAAAAAATACCGTTAAATCTTTCAGGACCGAAATCTCATAAATCTCCTTTTACATAGCACTGGGCTAGCTCCCTAAGTACTACTCACTTGATACATAGTAACTTAAATAAATCGCATCTGCACATCCTAAATACAAACATTTTGCCGCCTTCATATAATAATAAAATAAAAGGATCAACAGAAAAAAGGAGGTCCAGCCACAGATGGAAGTAATCCATACAACAAAAATGTCTGACCATCATGCAAGATATATCAAATTCATACTGCTATGATGTACTGGGCCAGGATGAAGCTTTACATAAGAAGAAAATGACAAGTCGCATACTGAATAAATTACACTGCTCCAGTTGGAAGAGCATTAGAAAGAGTAAAAAGTAGCAAAACCGAAGTAGAGAACTCCTGCGTGTTACTTCAGCTTCCAACTGCTGAATCTACAGTAAGTTCCACAATCTGCTCAGGAAAAAAAATCCGCAATCCCAACGGTTGCTGAAACAATGTGCATCATGTTAAGCTGTGATTCTGATTTCAAAGGGATGGTGGTGCAGTTACAATTCAGGCAAGTGACCCAAACAATTAGCTCCTCAATTTTCTATAGTAATCTCATAGCCTTCAAATTCACAAACATTCATTGCCCGTACTCGTATACATACGGCAGACTTGCAAACCAACAACTGATTAAAGCAATCGATTAACCGGCAATATCCCACAATATGTTTCTGACTTTCTTAAAATCATGAAAAGAGTTAATTGAATTGTACAAAAGAAAACAAAGAGGTGAGGATTACTTACTGTTTTTTGTTTTGTTTTGTAGAGAACGGAGGAGGGGAAGAGGGCCTGCCAAGGGTCAGATAGCGGAGACCAGCAGTGGAGCCAGAGAGAGACGGAGGCAGCACTCTAGGCTCGAGCCCTTCCTCCAGCATAACTGGGGAAGAAAGAGGGAGGAAGCATCGGGTGGTGCATCGAGGATCCCTCCATGGATGCCTGCTTCTGCTCGTTGGGCTTGTGGAGCCGTGGACATTGGCGAAGAACCTTGGAGCCGCCCAACCTCGTCCGCCAGCCAGGTTCCTTGGGTGGCTACCCTCACGTCATCGGGGAAGACGGCTCATGGGGATCCAGGCCGGGACGCGCGGACTGCCGTGGCCGGCGGAGCCCCCAGCTGTCGCGCGCGTGGTGCTGGCGGTACACGCCGGGTTGGCCTTGTGCAGCGGCGATGCGCCCTAGCCGTCGATGTTGTAGATCCCGGAGAGGTCATCGGATCCATGGGCGAGGGGAACGGGAAGGCCGGTGGGGAGAAGCGTCGGCGGCGCGGGGATCGGGAGGCCGGAGGGGAGGAGCGTCGGCAGCGAGAGGAGAGGAGGGCAAGAGATAAGGGGGCGAATGGGAGCAGGAAGAGGCAAGCCGACCGCTCCCCTTCACCCCATCGACGCACGGGCCAACCAGGGCCAACCACGCACAGGGATAAAGGGTGAAAATATGAAAATGCCCTCGGCGGGGCACGGGAATTTCGGCGGTGGCACGAGATCTTTACCACCGGAAGGCACCGACGGGCCACACAGAGCAGCGTTCCAGCCACGGCGACAGACAGGTGAGGCCACCAGGGACGAGGCCCACACGTCAACGAGCGCCAGCCAAAGCCGCGGAGTGCGCGAGATTGCACGGGACCTGAGTTTTACAGTTACTATTCATTGCGACAGGAGGCAGGCTTGATTCGACGGTCCAGATCGATCCAGCGGAAGATCCAACGGTCAACGAGCGCAAGTAGATCGAGATGGACGGCCGGATTTGACTGAACTCTGAGGAGGTTGGGTGGCTCCTGTCTCTCTTATTTCTCGATTCTCTATGGGAGGAGCCACAGCAACATCATGTTAAATATCCCCCCCTTTGTCATACATGCGACATATATTCATCTGTCTCTGAACTACAAATACAAAATCAAGTATGATGCTCATAAACTCCGATTAGCGATGCCGTCGGAGAGGAAGGGGGCTCGAGTCAGGCCTGCAGCCATGGCAACTCTCAACGGGGAGGATAGAACGAGAGCAGAGCCAAATTAAAACAACAAAAAAAAGGTCTACCCATGATGCTCCTACATAATATTATCCGAAGTGCCGGGTTATGCAATGGTAAAGGGACGACAGTACTATTATTCAACTTCGAAGAAGATTCCGTAGATAATAACATGACTACATGTGGGAGAAGAGGTATATATTCCAAGAATCAATGTCACCAACTGAATTTGTGTGGATGTTCCTTCTGAAGCGGAGACAATATTCCATCTCAGTGTAAGGCAGGGGACAATCTCTAAACAAGGTAGGACTATATCCGCCAAAACTTTTTTTTATACATATGGAGAGCTTTCCATAGTACTCCGAAGAGTCACAAAAAGGCATAGACTGTGGGTAAAGATAAACGACAAAGATAGCAAAGACGATTATGTGGTCAAGACAATAGTCTATGAAGAAATTTTCTTAAGGTAGAAACATAAATGAACACTTTGTGTATGACGCTTATTCAACTAGATGACGTTTCTGGCCTTTTAGATAAGCATACATACATGGAAAATTAGTTTGTTGCAGAAGAAATAACTTCAAATTAAGATTACGGGACTAATGTATGCTAACATGATTCTTATGAACTATATAGCAGGAGGGACATGGAGTGCTTTCTTGTGGTGTTCGAGCACCAAGGATGCCGTTCTTTTCAAAACGTCAAAAAGCCCATTTAAAAGCTTAAAAGAAATCGAATATTTTTCATGGAAACTATATGTGCTTCTCACAAACGCGTGAAAATTCAATTGAAAATATTGTGATTTGTAGTCTGTAGAAAAAAAAAATTCTGGCCCAACAACAAAAAAGGTCAGCCCATTTTGAAAATACATATTTGTCTTTTTTTACGCCACGTGTGAAAGTATAATGTTATGAAATTTTGCACATACATAGCATACATGTGTATGTGTGTTCACAATTTTTTTTGAAATTTTTGCCGCTGTGGAAATTTGTATTTTGAAAACGAGCTCCCTGTAGCTCGGTCACCGTTTGCATTTTCCGGAGGGATATGGTCCATTATACTACTGTACAGAAGCACTGATTTAATGAAAATAGTTTGCAAAATTTTAGACATGTTTACTTAGTTAATATGGGATTTGATAAGCTTATGGTATCTTATAATTTCTGTATCGGATAAAAGTTACAGATTAATAATCATTGTGATACTATCAGAACATCGATACTCTTTAGTACCCGATATTTGAGTGCATTCATGTATCTATATATTTTATATGTACTAGAATGCAACCAACCGTTTTTTTCCTATTCAATTATTTCAATTTAACTTGTTTCTTGGGAAGTTAATACTATAGATAACCACAAATATAGTTAGTATTCAAATTGTTGGATATGCATGAGGGTAGGGCGCGACCAACATTGTCGATGCATGTCCCAAGCCCGAAAAGGACAAGCAAGTTTTATCACCAGGAACAATCCATTAAGTAATTGTCTGGATCAACAACAATTTGGAAAAATATGTGCATAATAAATCACCTACCATTTGAATCTTAATGGTTAGGTCAAAAAATATATATATATTCCACTGGTCACCTAAAATACATTTGGTTCTCCAATCTATACCTACTAATAAAGGGAGAAGCGTTTCTTACCACCGTAATTTCGTCCGGTTTTCGTTCGTTCACAATTCCGTCCGTCCGCTTGTTCGGTTTCATACGTTATTTGGAGCTTCGTGTCACATGGGCCAGAATTCTATACCTCATGGCCTGCTTGCCCCTGCCTTACGAACCGAGTTTTCTTATGCCTATGCTAAAAATTCAGATTCCAATTAATAGTCCCACCCTGCTCTTTTACAACAAATCCTACCAATTTATATGCGTTCACGAGTTACAAGATTAACAAGCCAACGAAAAGAGGATGAGATATGGTTCATGTTTACCCTAGAGAGAGCCGATGATGTGAACTGGGGCCCCGATCTTTCGACGAGAGGAGATAACTATGATTTTTGGATCATTTGACCCTCACAATCCGGCTACCAACCATACAGGGAGAACCGTACATGACTGATATCCACGGCAATCGCTGAACCAACTCCACGGTGTTATCGACCAAGCCAATGACGCGAACGACCTATCCACGAAGGATTTTTCCTGCAAGCAAATTGAAAAACATGCAAGAAAATAATAGCCAAGCAATCTGAAATTGTGAATATGCTCTTTCCTGTGAGCAAACAGTGTGCATGTTGTAGTTCACTACCGGAATCGACCATTTTGCCAAGTGTCGCTTACAGTCATCAAAGGGCAAATTACACGCGGCAAAGCCGGGTGTCACACTCGGCAAAAGTCAGTCGGCAAATGCTTGGTTGGCAAAGACAGCTTTGCCGAGTGTTATTTCATGGACACTCGACAAAGGTGAACTTTACCGAGTGGATTAGGAACACTCGGCAAAAAAAGAGTCAACAGACGGCACGGAGATGAAACCAAAAGTGCCACGTGTCCACACTTTGCCGAGTGTCAAGTATATGGAACTCGGCAAAGCTTGGAGTAGCCCAGGGTGCCACATGTCAAGTCTTTGCCGAGTGCTCTGCACCTTACACTCGGCATCTCATTGCCGAGTGCTCTGCCATGGCACTCGGCAACCGATGAACAATGGGCATTGGAGGCTTTACCAAAGGCTGCCACACATGCCTCCTGTTTGCCAGGTGTCAAGTCTAGGGCACTAGACAAAGCTTGCCGGGACCTACTAGACGTTGCCATGTGGCAGCTCTGCCGAGTATCCGAGACCTGACACTCGGCAAACCGTGCCAGAAGTTACCAGCGGACAAGTAGTAACATGCGAAGCACCATGTGTCACATACTAGAAGTCACAACATCTAAAGAAGTTCACAAGTGCAATCATAGGAAGTTCACAAGTACACAACCATATATACATGTCATTGATATCCACCGTCGACAAGATAGCATACATGTCCACCATCGACTCCGTCCGCGATGCAAACCTATAAAATGAAGTTCAAATGTTGTAATAAGTTAAAAATATTGGCATCCATCATGTATAGAATCTAAGTTTGCTACAACATATCTGGTTGGACAAGGCACATGTATAGAATCTGGTTTTCATGTCCACACTCTTGCAACAAGAGTTGAGGAGAACTAACCCGAGTCAAGGTCGTGACGTTTTAGTACCTAGACCCTATCCTGGTAGACCACCTCGAGGTTTATTCGATCCTGCTGATCCATGCATATGTAAGAATGAGATAGTAAGTACAACTCTCTTTGGATAGAAAGGGCAATAATGGTGATTGAAAAGTTTGAAGAGAACTCACAGGGGTGTGTGGAGCACATGAAGGAAGAGATCTTGGCATCGGTGGTAGATTAGTGAAGAGGACACGAGCATAAATAGTCTGCAGATCATTTTTTAAGTGGTAAGGTTACATGTTCTAGCAAAGACCCAGGTTACGTAATGAAACTAAGATGTCGTCTTGTCTATTATTTGCAAGAACTAACTTAGAAGTGGTTCATTAGGTAAGCTCGATTTCTTTCTTCTCGATCCAACGTCACCTCGAGGGCTTGATGCTTTTCATCTCGTTGTCTCCTTTATTCCTCCCGTAGTCTCCTTTCTTCCTCCAGTTTGGCCTTCAGTATGCCATCGCAATATCTTCATCATTGCAATGCAAACATTTATGGCCAGGGAGGATGAATGAAAAAGAACTAACTAGGAGTTCAGTAATCGTAGACATAGTAGCCCTTGGGCGAGGTTGTATACTAGAACTTGAACTCATACTTGAAGCTTCGTTATATGAGAGAGAGAGGTGGACATCTGGGTGTAGCCATCACCAAGCAGGTAGCAGCCATGTTTCTTGCCCTCTACACTACAAGAAATATGTCAACTTGTGACCTTCTGTCAGTGACCCTGGAAGAATTGGTCATAAATCTACGACCATTTGAGACCAATTGGTCAAAAGCTGTTCGGGGGGCTCCAAACCCTAAACCATAACGACCATTTTGGTCAGAAAGGTCGTAATTTCCTTACACGAAATGGTCGTAAAGCAAACAACGCTGGTCCGCTGCCTTATTTCTAGCTGATAACGACCAATATAGATGGTCATAGCCTTGTAAATTGTGGTGCATTGCTATGACTAGGCGCCACCTCATCAGTTTTGCCTATGTGTCATGTCTATGTGTCAATTTTTGCCCTAGGTTGTGAAGAAGCCTATATTTCTGTCATTCCCAAAATTCCCCCAAAAAATTGGGCATTCTTTACTATCTAAATCATTGCCTCATGACAATATTCAGCTCCATTTGCCTGGTGAATCTTCCTCGGCAAATTTCCAAAGTTTCTGTTCAGCTGCAACCGTTGTGAATGAAGTACTAGCTAGGCATATCCTAATGAGCTGAACTTTTGCCATATCTTCTATATTCCCAAATCATAGCTCTCTACAAAATTTGAGCCCCATCTAACAATCCATGTGAGCTCACAATCCAATCTTTGTTTCTGGTAATATTTTCAGTTTGTGAAGCAACTATATTTTATGTTAATTTATAATTGCTAAAAATTTACCACAACATGACCCTGCCCATAGAACCTCCCTCCACCAAATTTTAGCTCATTTATTCTAGCCAATTTCCCTCAGCATTTTTCCCAATTTTCTGTTTAGTGGAGAGCACTGTGAAGGAAGTACCATTTTTATTTATCCAAATGGTATGAAATATTTAAAGTGCCTTCATATGCCCAAATTATCATCCTCGTCCAAATTTCAGATCAATCCATTCATTCATTTGAGTCCAGCTTCAACATTCATATTTCTGTTCAGTGTGGTACTTTGCAAAGCAAGTGACACCTAGGCTCCTCCATTTGAGCTGCAAATTTTCCAAGATAGTGTCCTTAGTAGATGATCATCCTCGGCCAAAACTCAGGCCCATTGGCCATGTGCATTTTCCCCACCACTAATCAAACACTTGGCTACTAATTCATGTTCAAGCTCAGTTCAATCTCCTCGTGAGATTCTTCTATTGCCTTCTTCTTCCTGACACCTACCAGGGGAGTTCCCAACCCACTAGACATGCCTAGGCTACCCAGAACATGTGGCAACGCCACGATCATGCGGTGACCACGCGGCGGGCATGCGAGTTTACGCGCTCTGGAGTTAGGGCCCTCGGCCACCGTCCAAACCTCTATGTATCGCCACCAAACCATGTATTTATGATTAAATAGATACTTATGTACCTAGAAATGATTTTTGGAAAAAATAGAGAGCAAACTATAAGGCAGGTGCAGTTCAAATTTGACCCGCTTCCTACTAAATCGACGGAAATTTGTCTTTTTCACAAGAGGTGGATCAAAGCTTTTGACACCCAACAATTTGGTCAATTATGCATTAAATATGTCCTAGTATTTTAGAAAATTGATTTGGTATAATTTTGCAACAAATATATGGTAGGTCCTTCACAAAAAAACTCAATTTGGGCACTCAAAAAATGGAAAATGAAATTCCCGTCCAAAGAAAATGAAAACTTCCTTAGGAAACATTGTTTGCCATTCCAAGATGCACCCTTGTGCACAATATTAGATCATTTGAACAAACTATGCCATGAATGTGGCCATAAGATTGAGCATTTGGGTTGAAAGCCTTGAATCTTCACATATGATAGCTCATTTCTGAGAACACTTTTTTAAACTAATTTTCATATTACAAGTTTATTATTTTTCCTGGTAACTTGGTCACATATAATGACACAATGCGAAGGTTTTCCAATTTTTTGATTTTTTTTTATTTTTTTATGCCCGTTTCAAAATGCGGTCAAAACGACGGGAATGACCGTTCCTAGCTAGTGGTTGAATCTTGGAATTTTTTTGGTGTTTCTCTGATTAAATAGATACTTATGTAAATAGAAATGATTTTTGGAAAAAATAAATAGCAAACTATGAGGCAGCTGCAGTTCAAATTTGACCCGTTTCCTACTGAATCGGCGGAAATTTGTCTTTTTCACCAGAGGTGGATCAAAGATTTTGACACCCACCCATTTGGTCAATTGTGCATTAAATATGGCCTAGTATTTTAGAAAATTGATTTGGTCCAATTTTGCAACAAATATATGGTAGGTCCTTCACAAAAAAAACTCATTTTGGGCACTTGAAAAATGGAAAATTGATTTTTCGTCCAAAGAAAATGAAAACTCACTTAGGAAACATTGTTTGTCATTCCAAGATGCACCCTTGTGCACAATATTAGACCATTTGAACAAACTATGCCATGAATGTGGCCATAAGATTGATCATTTGGCTTGAAAGTCATGAATCTTCACACATGATAGCTCAGTTTTTAGAACACTTTTTTTTTAAGAATTGTCGTATTTCAAGTTTATTATTTTTCCTGGTAACTTGGTCACATATAATGACACAATGCGAAGGTTTTCCATTTTTTTGATTTTTTTATGCCCATTTCAAAATGTGATCAAAATGGCGGGATGACCGTTCCTAGCTAGTGGTTGAATCTTGGAAAACTTTTGTTGTTTCTCTGATTAAATAGATACTTATGTACCTAGAAATGGTTTTTGGAAAAAAAATAAAGAGCAAACTATGAGGCAGCTGCAGTTCAAATTTGACCCGCTTCCTACTGAATCAGCGAAAATTTGTCTTTTTCACCAGAGGTGGATCAAATCTTTTGAAACCCAACCATTTGGTCAATTATGCATTAAATATGGCCTAGTATTTCATAAAATTGATTTGGTCCAATTTTGCAAAAAATATATGGTAGGTCCTTCACAAAAAAACTCATTTTGGGCACTGGAAAAATGGAAAATTGATTTTTCGTCCAAAGAAAATGAAAACTCCCTTAGGCAACATTGTTTGTCATTCCAAGATGCACCCTTGTGCAGAATATGAGATCATTTGAACAAACTATGCCATGAATGTGGCCATAAGATTGATCATTTGGCTTGAAAGCCATGGATCTTTAGAGATGATAGCTCATTTCTGAGAACACTTTTTTTAAAGAATTGCCGTATTTCAAGTTTATTATTTTTCCTGGTAACTTGGTCACATATAATGACACAATGCGAAGGTTTTCCAATTTTTTGATTTTTTTTTGAATTTTTCATGCCCATTTCAAAATGCAGTCAAAACGGCGGGCATGACCGTTCCTAGCTAGTGGTTGAATCTTGAAAAAAATTTGGTGTTTCTCTGATTAAATAGATACTTATGTACCAAGAAATGATTTTTGGAAAAAATAAAGAGCAAACTATGAGGCAGCTGCAGTTCAACTTTGACCCGCTTCCTACTGAATCGCCGGAAATTTGTCTTTTTCACCAGAGGTGGATCAAATCTTTTGACACCCAACCATTTGGTCAATTGTGCATTAAATATGTCCTAGTATTTTATAAAATTGATTTGGTCCAATTTTGCGACAATTATTTGCTAGGTTATTTACAAAAAAAACTCATTTTGGGCACTTGAAAAATGGAAAATGAATTTGGCATGCTGCATCCTTGGCAGTGAGCAATTTACGGGGGAGGTGCTGGAAGTGGTAAATTAATTTGCTGGAGCCGGCAAGATGGGTTGCTGGAACTGTTGATTCAGGATGCTTCATCCCCGGCGGTGAGCAGCCTCGGGAAGGTGCTAGAACTGGCGAATGCTACAACTAGAGCACGTTGGGGTGATGCCAACGTTGAGGCGATAGACTACGGTTGTGCGTGACGGCGCAACAGCGGGAGGTTCAATGATGTGTTCTATCTGATGGAGAACAAGCAAGATGGGGAAGAAAGTATAACGTGGGGGTGAATCAAATGGTTACAGACGAAAACATCGTAGGGTCGTGAGGCGACCGACCCAAATTTAGGACGATTGACCGGCGCCTGACAGCCGCCTTTTGGAAAATGGTATGGTCCAATATTGCAACACAGATTTTTGTAGGCATTTAAAAAAAATCAGAGATTTGGGTCCAAATTTTGGATTTTCGAGCAGGAGCCAGCCAGCCAATGAGAAGCGAGGAACCACCTCCACGCGGATCACCAAGTTGGACACGATCTGAGCTATCCATCACGCGCCCATCCAACGGTTGGTCTTCTACCGAAAAAACCAAAACCCTAACCCACCTACCCACCCACCCTTTCTTTCTCCAGATTCGATCGAAAATGCCCCGCCTTCCTCGACCTCGTCTCCCACCGCCGCCATCCCCACCCACCACCGCCGCCCCCACCCACCGCCGACCCCTCCCCTCGCCTTCATCCCCCATATCCACTAGGCCAGGCGCGGCCATGGCGTCCCCTCTCCTCCTTCTCTGCTAGGGTTAGGATTTCCACCTAACCCTCCCCTGATCTAGCAGCCACGTTGCTCCACCGGCGACCTCCCTGCCCGTCTCTAGTCTCCCCCACCGGCGCTGCCCCCACCCTTGACGCCCTCCCCCCCGGGCGGCACCACACCCTCTTCCCCTCCCCCACCTTCTCTCTCTTCCCTTGGCCGACGCGCGACTATGGAGAACACGCACCGCTGCCTCCTTCTCCCCGATCCAAATCAACTATGCCGGCTCTCACACCTTGCCGCCGCCACCGGGATGGGGATCTTCGACCTGCTCGACCTGGCCGACGCGCCTCGGGCGATGAGGCCATCGCCCGTGTCTTCAAGAAGGTCGTCCCGCCCGACGACCCCGACAAGCCCACCAAGGCCAGCAAGAAGGCCGCCAAGGACAAGGCCAATGCCGCCGCTGCCCCCGACGCCAACAAGGACCAGCCGCCCCAGCACCACCACCAGCAGCATTACCCCCAAGGTATCCAACACGCGCGCCCCGACCCCGCCCTCTCCCGATCTGTATGTTGGTCCCGATCGCTACTTTCGATTCCCTGATCGGCCTGGCGACTACATTCTGGTGTATCGTAGCGTAGCGGGGGTGTTGGATTCGGGATCTGACACTCTGGATCGGTTAAATCTTTGTAGGTTCTTGCATCTGGTTCCTGATTGCTATAGTTTTGGTGGAACCAAGGGGCTTGATTTCTAGCTTTAAGGTCTATATAATGCTTTCTCTGTAGAGATCGGTGGTGCTAGATCGGCCCATTCTCGCTGGGATGGAAGTGATCCACCCTTTATTTCATGTTTCCTGATTGTAAAATAATATTTAGTCATTAAAGGACCATGTTCTGATTATCATTTTGGTTAGGGCAACAATATGAATTCTGATTATCATTTTCAGTTTGAGATGTTTCTTTTTTCAAAAGCTTCTTTTAAAGGACCATGTTCAAATGACTAACCTGTGTTTTGTGCCCAGGCTATTTAACTTGTTTCTTGATTAAGGTGTTGATGGGCTGTAACTATTTGCCACTCTGAAGATAGAAAGTGTTGTTTCTTAAGGTGTTGATGGGCTGTAACTGTTTGTATCTGCAGCAGTATCCCGATTTCCATCTCTGTCCACTCCGGGTAAACGATTCAAAAACAAAAAAGTTAGGCCTACTTCTAAAAAATTCTGGTCCATTTTCACCCTAGCTAGAGATAGATTGTTCATGGGAAATCACTTTATTTTCCAACGCACACACAACAAAACTATATGCAAGCAGAGGTAGGTTGCTAAGGTCTGATGCAGATACACTTCCGATAGTACAACTGCATGTTTTGAACCATTTCAATTCTGCAAATAATTAAACAACGTCTCAATTTTAATGTGCAAAGAATGACATCAAGCTGTGCTACTACCACAAGATAGACTGCTTGTTCCATTCTTATGAGAATGTGCTACTACCACGCTGATTAGGATGAGTGTATCATGCATGCTTTTATTATTCAACATGATATGTGTCTATATGGGTTGATGTACCAAATCAAGCTGGGTTTGTCCGCCCTCTTGAAGCACCTATGGAATTGTTGTATAGGCTGTAGAGGGACATGCATGGGGAAAATTTGTTCTTGTTCCGAGTTAGATTGCCATTTATGCATAGTACTAGTTCGCCTGTGCAATCCCTTTCTTATTTATTTTCCTGAATGTCTTGAACTGTCGAACATTCTTCTTTAATTGTGTGATGTTATGTACTGTGGTACCTAAATGTTGGGATTAAATGATTAATTCAGCATGCTTATGAGGAATGTTGATTATTTTTGTGCATTAGCTTCTGCTGGGATTTTTTGGGTCGATTTGTACCCATTGGTCCATTATGGTGGTGATCCTCTTTATTTTATTGGCTGAATAAGCTTGATCTTGGAGTGATCGTGTATATTGGAACGTACAAGACTCATGTGGAATTAGTTAAGTTGGTATCAAATACATTTGTTGCATGCTCCATTAGTGGTTCATACTTGAAACCTGGCCTGTCATTTTTAGTAAATATTACATCATCAAAGTTGTTTTATGCATGCTGTTGGTAACTGTATACTCTCTCCTAACAATTTTATTACTTGTTGTATGCAGGCTGATTGGAGCCTACAATTAGGCTATTTTTCCCCTTTAAACGCCTATTTTTTTATATCAGGCGCTCCTTGAGCTGTCTAAGAACAAGCAGACCATCATTTCACCATCTTCGGTCGCCCCAGGGTATTTCATCTCTTTGGCCTCTTCCAGCACTGTCTTCTTTGTTCCTGAATATAAAAATTGATGCATGTGCCCTGTTCTAAAGTGGAAAATCATTTGCTTGTAGCTTGTACTGTCCAACTATTGTGTTAACTTGCACTGTGCTGGTACTTATCATTTGCAAAATATATCTAAGTTTTCGCTATTATGAGAATGTCATATGCATTGTTTCCTGCTAAATCAAAAGATTTGCAGCAATTTTCATCGTTATGAGAATTTTATATTCACGGATTCACTTGATTATGTTTCTAACTTATCATAATTTATTATTTGCAGATGCTGGCCTTCAGTCTTAAGAAGTTGGGTGTACAGGAGCTCTAGGAAGAAGAATCCTGATGAAAACCCACACCCAGCAATGCGTTTTAGCTCACTGGACTAGTTATCTATATATTTAGTTGTATTTTAGCTTAATACCAGATTTGTACTGTTATCTCACTGTTACCAGATTTCTATTTTAGCTGAATACCAGATTTGTACTGTTACCAGCAATGCGTTTTAGCTCACTGGACTAGTTATCTGTATGATTGTAATTTACTTTGTTTGGCTGTTGTATGAAATATTATGCCTTATTGGCTCTTTTTGAATCAAATTATCTAATTGCACAAATATAGAACTGACATGTGGTACAGAAAGAGTGATCTTGGTAATTGGTTCCCATTTGACTAGTGCGACCTACTTTAAAATGAAAAAGAAATAAAAGAAAACTGACAAGTGGGCTGGAAAAAGGTCGAGGCGCAAAAAAATGTATACTGTAAAAGACTGTGGCCCAAAAAAAATAAATGGCTGTTGGGCTTGGCCCATGTAGCTGACCAAAAATGAAAGGAAAAAAAATAGGCTGAATTAACGGGCTCGGCCCATATAGACACCGAATTGGACCGGGCTGATTCTAATCAACGACCTTTTCATTTGGTGGCAATTTTGCCACGTCAGCTTGCCACGTCGGATCCGACGTGGCCTGGGCAGACGACCAACGACCAAAACAAAAGGTCGTTGGTTCAACGACCTTTTGTTTTGGTCGTTGCCTTCTACGACCATATCACAGAGAAGGTCGTTAATTTCCATTAAAGACGGTTAGCTTTTGACCATCTGTTTTTGGTCACAAAAATGTCACAAATGAAAAACAACGACCATTCAGCGACCAATAGTGATAGTCGTAAGTTGACATATTTCTTGTAGTGCTACCGCCTTGATAACTGCAACCGGATCAAGGGGACTCTAAAGTGGTTCAAATTCTTCTCCATGAATCTCCTTTGCCGTTGTTGTGTATTAGTTCACCCTTGCCTCTACTCCCAGGTTGCAAAACGTTCCCTCTTGCTTTCGTTCCCGGGCCATACAAAATGTGTCGAGATCGAAGAGCTCCCTACCATGTTCTTTCTCCTGCAACAGAAAACATAGGTCTTCTGTATTAGGCATGCACTAACCGACTAAAATTCTACCTTACCAACTGACTCAGGACTCGTGTAACCCTAGCCAGGGCCATGTATATAAGCTCTGGCAGGGACCCCCCCCGATCGGTATCAAATCAACTCATCGCTTATACCTCATACGATCGAACCCCCTTGTACACACAAACCCTAGTTCTCATATGAGGCTAGAGCAATCAATCCAAATAAGCAGGAAGTAGGGTATTACCTCAATTCGATGACCTGAACCTAGGTAAATCTCTCCTCGTGTACACCATCTGGATCACCGACGCGTGCGCTACCCTAGATGATTGTTGTCGGGAAAATACTACGATAGTACCTGGGTAGACCGTTGTCTCTTGTGTGTAGCCATCCTGATTTGCCACTCGTACGCCCCTCGGAACAAATTTAGCTACCCCTCATACATCCGCGATAGCAATTGCGGAACAAAACACCAACAAACCGCTTCCATGGATGAGCCACTTGGGGCCGTCAGACCGCCACCCTCAACAGCAGATGCTAGAAGAGAAATGGGTGGACTCCGAACCATTGCAGCGCTGCCTCCTCATAGGCTTCCAAGCCGGGAGGAAGAATGTGACGCCCCCGATTTGACCGTGCACTAATCGTACATGCAAACGTGTACGATCAAGATTAGGGACTCACGGGAAGATATCACAACACAACTCTAGGCACAAATTAAAATAATTCAAGTTTCATATTACAAGCTAGGGGCCTCGAGGGCTCGAATACAAATGCTCAAGTACACAAGTGTCAGCGTAAGCAAATATATCTGAGTACAGACATAGGTTAAACAAGTTGCCATAAGATGGCTAGCACAAACAGGGATACAGATCGATAAGGCGCAGGCCTCCTGCCTAGGATCCTCCTAACTACTCCTGGCCATCAGCGTCCTGCACGTAATAGTAGCCACCCTCGGAGTAGTAGTAGTCATCGTCGGCGGGGGCAGCTGGCTCCGGGGATCCACCATATGATCGCAGCAATCAGGTATGGGGGAAAAGAAGTAGCAAAGCAACCGTGAGTACTCATCCAAAGTACTCGCAAGACTGACATCAGATCTATGCTACATATGCATCGGTATCAAATGAAAGGGGTAGTATCTATGGACTAAACTGCAGAATGCCAGAATAAGAGGGGGAGAAGCTAGTCCTATCGAAGATTACGCTTCTGGCAGCCTCCATCTTGAAGCAGTAGAAGAGAGTAGTTGGTAAGTTAACCAAGTATCAACGTATAGCATAATCCTACCAGACAATCCTCTCCTCGTCGCCCTGTGGGAGAGCGATCACCGGGTTGTATCTAGCACTTGTAAGGGTGTGTTTTATTATGTATCTGGTTCTAGTTGTAAGAGGTCGGAATACAACTCTGGGTCGTCCTTTTACCGAGGGACACGGCTATTCGAATAGATAAGCTTCCCTGCAGGGGTGCACCATCTTACCCAACACGCTCGATCCCTCTGGCAGGACACACTTTCGTGGGTCATGCCCGGCCTCGGAAGATCAACATGTCGCAGCTCTACCTAGGCTCAACAGAGAGGTCAGCACGCCGGACTAAACCCTATGCATGCAGGGGTCTGGGCCCATCGCCCATTGCACTCCTGCACATTGCGAAAGCGGCCGGTGAGCAGACCTAGCCCCCTTAAACAAGGACGGGCGTTCCAGTCCAACCCGTGCGCTGCTCAGTCACTGACGTCTAGAAAGCTTCGGCTGATACCACGACGCCGAGTGCCCATATCTGTTCCCGCGTAGTTGGTTAGTGCATATAGGCTCGTAGCCAGACTCAGATCAAATACCCAATCTCATTAAGCGTGTTATTTTGAAGTAACCGCGGACAACGACCAGGGACCAGGCCCACCTCTCTCCTGGGTGGGCTCAACCTGCCCTGTCACTCCGCCACAAAGTATCACTCGGGGGGGCGTCGGGAACCCAAGCCCACCTCTGCCTGGATGGAACCACCTGTCCCTCTAGCCCCCACATTCGCGAATCACCCGTGGGTACTCTACGAGCCGACCCGACTTTAGTCTCAATATTGTATCATGTATAATATGTATATATATACCCGTGATCACCACCCTTAGTGATCACGGCCCGATAGTATAACATGGCAGACGGATAAGAATGTAGGGCCACTGATGAAATACTAGCATCCTACACTAAGCATTTAGGATTGCAGGTAAAGGTATCAACAACAGTAGCAATGACAGGCTATGCAACAGAGTAGGATCTATCGATAAACAGTGACTGCTACACTACTCTAATGCAAGCAGTTGAAAGAAGGAATAGGCAATATCGGGATGATCAAGGGGGGTTTGCTTGCCTGGAAGCTCTGCCGAGAGGGAAGGGTCGTCAACACCGTAGTCGATCGGGGTAGCAGTGGCGTCAGTCTCGAAGTCTACCGGAGAGAAGAGGGGGAAGAAACAATGAATACAATGCAAACAGACGCATGACGATGCATGACATGACAATAAGCGGTGCTAGGTGTGCCCTAACGCGGTACTATGTGCTACTAGCGAAGCGGGAAAACTTCCAGGAAAGTATTCCCGGCATTAGGCATTTTCGGACAGATGAACCAGAGGGGGACGGTTACATGTTCGCTATGCTAGGGGCACGTGGCAAACAAACGGAATGCGTATTCGGGATCGTCATATTTTTCTAAGCAACTTTCATGTACAAAGTATTTTCATACGACCTACGGATTATTTTATATTAAATTTTAAAGTTTTAATTCAATTCTAAAATTAATAGATTTAATTTAATTCAAAATAGGTTTACTACATGAGCATGACATCAGCGGTCAACAGTCTGTTGACTTGGTCAAACTGACATTGGGGGGTCCCACTGTCATAGACACAGTTTAGTTAAACAGATTTAATTAGCTAACCTAGTTATGTAGATTTATTAGATTAAGTTAATTAGTTAATTAAGCAGAATTAATTAAGTTAATCAATTCACTAATTAATTAATTAATTTGTTTATTATTTTTTTAATTCTTTTTTTTTGTAATTACATTTTTCTTTTTCTTTTTTTTCTGGGGCGTGGGCCCCGTATGGCAATGACCCATCTGGGCCACACGCACACACGGCCAATGAGAAGGGGCGAGGCCCTGGCCAGTGCGCAGCGGTGGTCAGCGGTGCAGCCACCGGCGGCCACGGCGAGGCCGCCCGCCAGTGGCAGGCGCTGGAGGGGGTCAGCGGCGAGCGGTGGGCTGGGCGGAACGGCACGCACGCAGAGCTGCAGGCGTGGCAGTAGTGGCGGCGTAGGAGCAGCCGCATGGGAAGGAGGAGCAGCACGCAGCAGCGGGCGCAAAGCAGCGCAGCAGCAGCGGTGGCAGCGGCCGGCCGCGAACAGCGGGAGCAAGGGCGGGCGCGCCAGGGGAAGAGAGCGCGGGGGAGGCAGAGAGAATGGGAAGCGCGTGCGTGCGCGCGCGATGGTGCGCACGTGCGTGGCCAGGGGGTAGCGAGCGCGAGCGGGCGACGGGGAGTGGCGCGGTGACCACGGCGACCGGACGGGGGGAGAGGGAGGGTGCTCATGGCCGGGCAGGGGCACGGGGGCGACGTGGCTCGATGGCAGCCGACGGGAAGGAGGACGAGGCGGGACGGTCCGGCGACACGGTCGGGCAGGTGACTAGGGGCGACGGCGAGGTGGCGAGCGAGGACGGCAGGCGGCGACGGGGTCGGTCGGTGGTGTCGGGACGGCGGGCGCTGGCCCGATCCAGATCCAGGGGTGTCGGGGGAGAGTGCGGGGGAGTGGGGGTTAGGGTTGGCAGGTGAGTGGGGGAACCGGTTATGTGGGGGGGCTCCGCTGGGCTGGCCTGGTTGGCCTGCTGTGGCCAGCTGGGCCGTGCCCAGTTGGGAGGGGGGCTTTTCTGTTTTATTTTTATTTTATCTTTTGTTTTTCTTTTGTTTATTTTTCTTTTTTATTTTCTTTTAATTTTCAATATTATTTTGGTTTTATAAAATATGAGACTTGTCCCATAATTAGTGATGCAATATTAGGCACTACCACAAAAGTTTTGGTGGTTATTTAAAATAGTTTGTATTTTCATAAATTAGGAAAGGCAATTTAATTAATGAATTGTCCCCTGTTTCATTTATTTTAGGGCACTCAACCACTTTATAAAATGTTGGTTAATGAATGACAATTAGTTAGAGAATATTTTCAACCTAACAAAGATTTTTAATTTACTGTTTGAAGAAATAATAATTTGACTTGCTAATTTGAATTTGAATTTGAACGGGATTTGAATCATCATGAGATTAACAACAGTAATCATGGTGATGTGGCATCATTAGCAGGGAATTACTGTAGCTTAATTATCCGGGCGTCACAATTCTCCTCCACTACAAGAAATCTCGTCCCGAGATTTAAGGGGTGGAGTAAGGGGCAAAGGCTAGGTGACGAAATTCTAACGATTCTTCTCGGTCTTGGTTGCTCTTCTCGAAGAGGTCGATCCACTACGTTGATGTCTTCATTTCTCTGGTTCAGGTTATCATGGTGAAGCTGGCATCCTTTCATCAGGATCTCCATCATACTTACGAATAGGTAAGGGGCAGCTCGACAACGATAGAATACTATAAGGGGAAATCGTCTGGGGTTATCCCATGAATGAATAGGTGAGTATCTCTCGAGTTGAATAAATGAAAAACATCGAGGGCAAAGTGAGAAGGTACAATAAGGAGTTCCAAGCGGATAAATAATCGTTCGATGCCTAAAACAGCATATGGAAGGGGTCCGGAGCATCGAGAATAAGTACTTCATCTGATACCAAAACAGATCACTAGGAAAGTGGCTCGTGAATTACATACGAGGCGAAGCGTGAGGGATAACTTTTTAGAAACAGGGGTGTACAGGAGAGTCGGGTTTCGATCCTGTGGAACTATGGGTTATGGGCCCACCATGTGGGTTAAAAGTAGGAAGGGCGCTGACATATTGCACGGTCATGATAGTAATATGTCAGAGGATAGCCTGTCAGTTATGTCGGCGACAACATCGGTACCAAGGGAGAGGGACGAAGATAACCATTTTCATGCTCGTTGAACGAGGCTGACCAATAAGCAAAGTTCTCGTCCATCGGTTGTTACCAGAATGCTATCAACAATAGTAACAGGGTCTTACCGACAGAGTTGTACAATGAGGTGTTTACATAAGCAGGGAAATAGTATTGCTTATATCACAAAAATTTATAAGAAAGGTTAAACAAACCAACAGAAAGGAAAATGTGATTATCAGTTTAAAAAAACCAATGCAAAGAAAATTTTGTTTAAACACAAGTAATAGGAGTAATCCTTCCCAAGGTTAAGCAGGGCATGATATACGTGTCGGGAGATCAAAAGGCATGGCCATTTAGATAAAAGGGGTAAGAAGAATCATGATATGTACCCATACAACGGTGTTTGGACAACTATTCAAGAAACATTTCACATTGTGCTTTCAATGCCCTTGTTGATGTTTGAGTACCACAGCCATGCTTCGGGATAGCATTGTCATGTTCATCATGTAAAGATCAAACTTTGGAAACACAAGGAATCCAGCAGGAACTGCTAGAACAGCTCGTACAATTTCATCATGGAAAAGATAAGGACGTGGCCGATGGGCTCGGTAACAACTCATTGATATTTCCATAAACATGGATTTCCAAAATTAAGTGAACCTAAGGTGATAATATTGGACATACCAAAGTATATAATGAAGTATGTTCGAGGAGAACCTCCACAAGCAAACATTGATTGAAACGTGCACCTGGAAATATGGACCAAGTAGCACGATCAATATTAGAATGGTGATTTAATAACCAATGGACTTTAGAATGAAACTGTCGACCATTCACTTCAAAGCAATAGGGTTGCTAGAAGTATTGAATTCACACATCATAGTTCATTTGTTGGTATTCCGGTTAGAAACAATGCGGGAACCAAGAAAGGATGGTGATGGGGAGAAGTATCACTATACCAAGAATTTTCAAGAGGTGGAGCAATCCTCACTACATCCTTGACATTAAAGACAGTAATACTTCAAGGTAGAACATAATACAAGCTGGATAGCAAGGTGCATCCATAACATGAACAAGTTTGTGATGAAAGGAAGGTAAGGATGTTGTCGATGGTAACTCAAATTACCAAGGGACGAGGATGATACATATCATCATGAATTGATTGGTATTCTGGAAGGAGTCAAAATGTTGATGACGATCACGACAACTTTTGTCGAGAGGCTCCACGAAGAAGTAATCGAACAACAAATGCATCAAGCAAAAGGACTGATGCAACGAAAGATTATTGGATCCACGGATATGACACCAACTCGGAATCAAGCTTGCTGTTCGAGGTGGAACAGTAAGACGAGGAAATCGACATAAGCTTAGCTCATCATCGAAAATTGTGCTCTGGGAATAAGGACCAGGTAGCACAGTTAAAATCAGCACGATACTGATATAGCCGATCAGGCTAGGAATGACGTGTCCGAGTACAAACCCGTAAGCAAAGAGGATTACTAAGAGTTGTTGAATCGCAGTGCGGACCCGATTCACTTATCGGTGTTCTTGAGTGTTTAACAACTCAGAACCTGGGAAAAATTGAAATAAGTGAGAATGTAATATTTGGAGAAGACTCGTAATGAGAAACATGGTTTCGTGATATCATCAAGATACCAGAGGGTAATACTCGAAAGTAGGACAGAATAAAGGTTGGATAGTTGTATTTATCTGCAGAAAATAAGTACTTTAACTTGTCCGAGAAAAGGAATCAAAGAATATCAATATGGTCGGAACCACGATTGCATAAGACCAGATCCCAGATAAAAATGAACTTATACCAAGGGAATAATTAATTTAAGAGAAGCTTCCATGATAAGATATACATCGTGTATATGGGCATGAACACAAAGTTCAAGGTCGACTCCCACTTATCCAATGCATGACCATTTATTCACTGCTCTATTAGAAATGAGTTGAGTGTGAAAACCTACCTGGTGAATTACCAGAGGAGTATGACCCGTGAAAACTTTTGGGTTCACACAGATTGGAAAAGGCATAGGTTCAACCCATTGGGGCATCTTAGAAACATATACCACAAGCTTCAAGAGTAAATAGCACCAGCTCGAATGCAGAGCATGGTTGGCCAAATTAGAGAATAGGATTTACCTATGACATTATGTATTAGGGAAAGAACTTCTATAGGCTTTTGTATACGAAGGACACTTTTGAATGATAATTCAACAAAGGATCTGACGGTCCATAACAGAGCTGATGTGAGCATCGGCACACCATCAAAGGAAGAAACAAGGCAAGGGCATTGGATTATAGTAACATCCGAATAATTCAATGCTTAAATATGAAGGGATTATAATATCTAGATCGGTGTATCAGGACCAGATACTCTGATCAAATTCAGGTAAGTTGAATTGACTTAGAGGAAAGATCGGTGGCAATTTGATTGGTTGAGAAAATGACATCTGAGATTCAACTAAGGATTGTGAGCATCCGCAACATATTGAATCAACGGACTCCAAAATGATAGTGACAAAGGATGCCAATAAGATTACTAGACTTAAGGGATTAACCATAATGCAAACAAGAAAGAATTTTAAGAGCAATAGGCTGCTGAGGATTTTCGGAAGATCGAATAGTATTTCAAAGACTTTTGTGAAACATATGAACGACTGAGGATGAATGAATCCCCGGTAAGTGTGAGGAATTATTCGCATATGTGTTCATGCGGAAAAGTAGCTGCAATGCAGCAGGCACAATGGATTCTCGGAACAACGATGAGCAGTTCGGGGCATCTTGTAATAACAAGATCAATGCGATTGAATGTAAGAATGGCAAGTGTATGCAGTTATCTATAAGGATATAACAGTGGTAGGGAATTTGCAAAGGCGGTGGGCATAAGGGTCTGGGGAGAACATCGGAGAGTATCTTCTGAATCTTCTGATGAAGCAGGCAATCATTTGGAATGAGGGGCTCTCTGGGAGAAAGTAGTTACGAGAACCTAGAGTTAGAGTTAGTCAAATCATTTAACCCGAATATAAGAGAGAACAGAGTCCTAGAGTATAGATGAGGAATAAAAGATCCTAATACCACCCAATGGAGACGTGGGCCTGTAAGCCGCACAGCCATGTTAGTAAAAGTTTTGCAATGACTAGACTCAACTTTGGCCAAGGAGTTGGAAAGGGGGATTCCTTCAGGCAGTCGGCTCTGATACCAACTTGTGACGCCCCCGATTTGACCGTACACTAATCATACACGCAAACATGTACGATCAAGATTAGGGACTCACGGGAAGATATCACAACACAACTCTAGACACAAATTAAAATAATTCAAGGTTCATATTACAAGCCAGGGGCCTCGAGGGCTCGAATACAAATGCTCAAGTACACAAGTGTCAGCGGAAGCAAATATATCTGAGTACAGACATAGGTTAAACAAGTTGCCATAAGATGGCTAGCACAAACAGGGATACAGATCGATAAGGCGCAGGCCTCCTGCCTGGGATCCTCCTAACTACTCCTGGCCGTCAGCGTCCTGCACGTAATAGTAGCCACCCTCGGAGTAGTAGTAGTCGTCGTTGGCGGGGGCAGCTGGCTCCTGGGATCCACCATCTGATCGCAGCAATCAGGTATGAGGAAAAGAAGTAGCAAAGCAACCGTGAGTACTCATCCAAAGTACTTGCAAGATCGACATCAGATCTATGCTACATATGCATCGGTATCAAATGAAAGGGGTAGTATCTGTGGACTAAACTGCAGAATGCCAGAATAAGAGGGGGAGAAGCTACTCCTATCGAAGATTACGCTTCTGGCAGCCTCCATCTTGAAGAAGTAGAAGAGAGTAGTTGGTAAGTTAACTAAGTATCAACGTATAGCATAATCCTACCCGACGATCCTCTCCTCGTCGCCCTGTGGGAGAGCGATCATCGGGTTGTATCTGGCACTTTTAAGGGTGTGTTTTATTAAGTATCCGATTCTAGTGTAATAGGTCGGAATACAACTCTGGGTCATCCTTTTACCGAGGGACACGTCTATTTGAATAGATAAACTTCCCTGCAGGGGTGCACCATCTTACCCAACATGCTCGATCCCTCTGGTGGGACACACTTTCCTGGGTCATGCCCGGCCTCGGAAGATCAACACATCGCATCCCTACCTAGGCTCAACAGAGAGGTCAGCACGCCGGACTAAACCCTATGCGCGCAGGGGTCTGGGCCCATCGCCCATTGCACTCCTGCATGTTGCGAAAGCGGCTGGTGAGCAGACCTAGCCCCCTTAAACAAGGACGAGCTTTCCAGTCCAACCCGGCGCGTGCTGCTCAGTCGCTGACGTCTAGAAAGCTTCGGCTGATACCCCAATGCCGAGTGCCCATATCTATTCCCGCGTAGTTGGTTAGTGCATATAGGCTTGTAGCCAGACTCAGATCAAATACCCAATATCGTTAAGCATGTTATTTTGAAGTAACCGCGGACAACGAACAAGGACCAGGCCCACCTCTCTCCTGGGTGGTCTCAACCTGCCCTGTCGCTCCACAATAAAGTATCACTCGGGGGCCGTCGGGAACCCAGGCCCACCTCTACCTGGATGGAACCACCTGTCCTTCCAGCCCCCACATTCTCGAATCACCCGCGGGTATTCTACAAGCTGACCCGACTTTAGTCTCAATATTGTATCATGTATAATATGTATATATATACCCGTGATCACCACCAACAGTGATCATGGCCCAATAGTATAGCATGGTAGATGGACAAGAATGTAGGGCCACTGATGGAATACTAGCATCCTACACTAAGCATTTAGGATTGCAGGTAAAGGTATCAACAACAGTAGCAAGGACAGGCTATGCAACAGAGTAGGATCAATCGACTAACAGTGACAACTACACTACTCTAATGCAAGCAGTAGAGAGAAGGAATAGGCGATATCGGGATGATCAAGGGGGGTTTGCTTGCCTGGAAGCTCTGCCGAGAGGGAAGGGTCGTCAACACCGTAGTCGATTGGGACAGTAGTGGCGTCAGTCTCGAAGTCTACCGGAGAGAAGAGGGGGAAGAAACAATGAATACAATGCAAACAAACGCATGACAATGCATGACATGACAATAAGCGGTGCTAGGTGTGCCCTAACGCAGTACTAGGTGCTACTGGCGAAGGGGGAAAACATCCGGGAAAGTATTCCCGGTGTTAGGCATTTTCGAACAGATAAACCGGAGGGGAACGGTTGCATGTTCGCTATGCTAGGGGCACATGGCAAACGAACGGAATGCGTATTCGGGATCATCATATTTTTCTGAGCAACTTTCATGTACAAAGTATTTTCATACGACTTACGGATTATTTTATATTAATTTTTAAAGTTTTAATTCAATTCTAAAATTAAAAGATTTAATTTAATTTAAAATAGGTTTACTGCATCAGCATGATGTCAGTGGTCAACAGTCTGTTGACTTGGTCAAACTGACATGGGGGGGTCCCTCTGTCATAGACACAGTTTAGTTAAACAGATTTAATTAGCTAACCTAGTTAACTAGATTTATTAGATTAAGTTAATTAGCTAATTAAGCAGAATTAATTTACTAATTAATTAATTAATTAATTTGTTTATTATTATTTTTAAATTCTTTTTTTATAATTACATTTTTCTTTTCATTTTTTTCTGGGGCGTGGGCCCCGTATGGCAGTGGCCCATCTGGGCCACACGCACACACAAGCACGCACGGCTGGTGAGGAGGCGCGAGGCCCTGGCCAGTGCGCGGCGGCGGTCAGCGGCGTAACACCCCCAGTGCCTTACTACAGTGCTCTCCCCCTAATGGTGGTCATGTCATCATGATTACTTAGCCAATCTGCCACTTGTCCAAAATCAAAGTCCAATTTAAATTCAAATTTCATGTCAAATATTTACTTCTTATGTCATGCAATCAAAATAGTTCATAATCTTGCAAATAATCCCAAAGCTATTATAAAAATAGATCCAACATTAATTGAGACTCCAAAAATGCCCCTAGCTATTTTTGAATGACCCAACAGCACCCTTCCATCACTTTTAAATTCCAACCATAAATCAAATGAATTCAAATGAGGTTCAGACTTTTTGTGGAAGTGCAGAATAATGCAATGTATTTTTGTTGACAAGTTTCACATTTAAAAAAATTGCATTTGGCAGCTCATTTATTTGCAAAACTCTTCTGTAAAAAGAAAACAGAATGAAAAAGGAAAAAGGGGGGAAAACGAGCACTGTGCACCTCAGCCCACAAGTGCAACAGCGGCCCAGCCCACCGTACATGTCTTCTACCTGCTCCAGCGCGCCGTGTCACGTGTGCTCGCCGAGGCCGGCAGACAGCACGCATCGTCGGCGCCTTTCCCCGCCCGCCGAGGTGATAAGGCCGCCCTAGCTACTCCCCGTCCACTCTCCCCTCTCTTTCCCCCTCGCTCGCCCTCTCCCTCTCTGTTCATGTGCCACCGAACGGAGCCGTTGCCGCCGCCTCGTTGTTCTCGTACACCGACGCCTCCCCGTGGCGTCCATTGCTGCCCAGGAGCCCCGCCGCGCTCTTCCACGCAGGCTCTGCCCTGCGGCTTGGGCCGGGGAGCTCTCTACCGACGCCATCGACCCCTCTTCTCCGCCACGGCCGCTGCACTTCACCGCCGATTGCCGCCACTCCGGCAGCTCTCCGGCCTCCCCGAGCCTCTCCTCGACCTCACTGTGAGCTTGCGCACCTCCTCTTCCTCTTCTTTCGCCCACGCGCGTGCTCTAGCCATGGTTTTGCATAGCGTCGCCCGTCGCTGCCGCTGGACCTCGTCCAGGCCGACGAAACTGTCCACCCCTGAGCTCGTCGCCATCGTAGATGGATGCGCTGCATCACGCGCGTCATGTAGCACTTTTCCCCGGTCCAAATGATGGCCGGGAGTGCCGTTTCCGGCTATCGCCGCCGCCCCTGTAGGTCGTCGCCAGCGCGCGCGTGACCAAGTCAACCGGCCCGGGTCAGTGTAGATGGGCCTCGGTCGTCAGAAGTTAATTAGGGGGCCTAATCATTATTAGCACTAACTTAATCACCCACTAGCTCACTGACAATGGGGCCCACAGCTAAATAACCCTTCACTTAAAGTGTGTCACTTACATGTGGGACCTGCTTCCTGCAGCAATTAGTTTAACAGTAATTAAATCCTGTGACACTAACACAGGGGCCCTACCTGGCAGCTTTGACCAGTCAATAGTCTGTTGACTGGACCATTGACTGTGGTCAACTGGGCGCCCCTGGCCCACATGTCATCCACTGTGGCTAGCCCCCAGTGGGTACAAAAAGAATATGCACTGTTTAAATTCGGTTTAAATAAATCCAGTAATTTCTGAAAATTGCCTAAATCTTCGGAAATTCATAGAAAAATAACCGTAGCTCGGATGAAAATAATTTATATATGAAAAATGATCAGAAAAACGAGAAGAATAAGGATACGCTAACGACATGCCTATCAGGTGCCCCTAACTACCTGAACATGGAATCGTCCCCTCCGGCTCATCTGTCTGACAGATGCCCAGAGCCGGGAAAATATTCCAGGTATTTTCCCGCTTCGTCTGTAGCACTTAACTTTGCGTTAGATCACTCCGGCTTAGCTCGTGGTCATGTCATGTATTGTGATTGCTTTTGTTGCCATGTATTTATCTGTTTCTTCCCGCTCTTCTTCTCCGGTAGATCCCGACACTGACGTAGACCCTGAGGACTACTTCATCACCGACAACTCTTCTTTTTCGGCAAAGCTTCTAGGCAAGCAACCCCCCTTGAACATGCCTATATCGCCTATTCTTTCTCCCTCCTGCTTGCATTAGAAATTGTTCCTGCTACTGCTTATCCTACTTCTGATGCATAGCCTATTTTTGTAACTGTTATTGATACATGCCTTTTATCCAAACTGCTTAGTATAGGATGGATGGAAAACCATCGGAGACCCTTCATCCTTGTCCCAGTTGCCCCGCTTGGTTACCAGTGACCCGTTCGATGGGATCGATGGGCTGAGACCTGCACATCACCGCACACCCCCTAAGTTGCTCGACTCTGCAGAGCTATCATCAAGTGCCGAGGGTGATACCTCTTATCTCACTCCCGATGTTGTCTCTGTAGTACAGCTAGCCGGTAGTGGATTTCGAGGGTGATTCCTCTTTACCACCTCCGATGGAGATTCTATCGTGCAACCCCGCAAGCGTGAGTATCATCGAGGGTGATTCCTCCGAACTCACCTTAACGGAAACATCGAGTAGGAACCCATTGAGAGTGATTCCTCGAATTCCTCCTTGATGTATTGGACACACGGTTACCATTTACTTTACAGTTGATACTGAGTTAAGACGGGTCAACCCTGAGGGGTACCCGTGCGAGCCTATGTGGCGAGTGATGTGGAGTCGGGTTGACCTGGAGGGTACCCGCGAGATAAATACGTGGCGTGGCCGGGCATTCTTAGCCCTCCCCACAAGTCCACGAGACGGGGCGACGGGGTCACATCGATCGTGAGCCTCTGGTCGTTACCGCGCGCTCCCAATACACTAACAATTCGGATATTTGATCTGAGTAGGCCTTTGGGCTTTTCGCACTAACCATCACGCGGGAATAGATATGGGTACTCTGCATTGTATGCGTCAGCCGAAGCTTTCTAGACGTCAGCGACTGAGCGGCGCGCGCCGGGTCGGACCGCGTAAAGCAACCGCCTGGAACTGTGGGTTGCCAGGTCTGCTCACCGGCCGCGTACGCAACATGCAGGAGTGCGCAGGGCGATGGCCCAAGACCCGTGTGCGCATAGGTTAGTCCGGCGTGCTGACCTCTCTTTTGAGCCTAGGTAGGGCTGTGGCGTGTCATTTTAACCGAGGCTGGGCAGGACCCAGAAAAGTGTGTCAAGCCGGAGTTAATCGAGCATGGTGGGTAAGTTGGTGCACCCCTGCAGGGAAGAATAAATGTATTCGAATAGCCGGATCCTCGGTAAAGGACGCTCGGAGTTGTATCCCGATCGATACAACTAGAACTTAATAATGGGATGAGATATGGATATGATGGCTCCGGGATTGCTTTCTCGCAGGGAGTCGAGAAAGGATCTCTGGGCGTTAATGTTGCAACATACTTATTAATTATATTGTTCTAATCTGCACTCTTCTAATGCTGCAAGACCGCTGAAGATGCTAGTCTTCGATAGAACTAGGCCTTCTCTCTATTCTGGCATTTCTGCAGTCTAATCCACATATACAACCTTCCTTTGATAATGTTACATACTTTGGATAGATCTGATGTAAGTCTTGCTGAGTACTTTGGATGAGTACTCACGGTTGCTTTGCTTCCTCTCTCTACCATACCCGTTTGATGCGACCAGATGACGGAGCCCAGGGGACAGTTGCCCCCATCGACGACTACTACTACCACCCCGAGGGTGGTTACTACTACGATTTGGCTGACGACCTGGAGTAGGTTCAGAGGGTCCCACGCAGGAGGCCTACGCCTTTTCGATCGTAGTCATTGTTTTGCCTCGCCTTCTTAAGGCCTATCTATTTTATCTTTTATATCTGTACTCAGATATCTGATGCTTCCGCTAACGCTTGTAAGCGAGCTTATGTATTCGAGCCCTCGAGGCCCCTGGCTTGTAATATAAAGCTTGTATGACTTTTATTTGTGTTTAGAGTTGTGTTGTGATATCTTCAAGTGAGTCCTTAGGCTTGATCATGTACATTTGCGTGTATGATTAGTGCACGATTGAGCCGGGGGCGTCACAAGTTGGTATCAGAGCCAACTACCTATAGGAACCCCCCTTTCCAACTCCTTGGCCGAAGTTGAGTCTAGTCTTCAAAACTCTTTTACTAACATGGTGGTGTGGCTTACGGGCCCACGTCGCCATTGGGTGGTATTAGGATCTTGTATTCCTCGTCTATACTCTGGGACTCTAATCTCTTGTCTATTCGGGTTAAGGATTTTGCTAACTCTATCTCTAGGTTCCCGTAACCACTCTCTCCCGGAGAGCCCTTCATTCCAGATGATCGCTGGATGCACCAGAAGATACCGAAGATACTATTGGATGTTTCCAGAGACACTTGTGCCCGCTGTCTTTGCAATTCCCTACCTGTCGTGGTGGGCGCACGGCAGATGCCTAAGGATGGCTAAAGAGAGGGGGGGCTTGAGGGCACCGGTGGGCTACAGAGGTGAGGTCGGCATGAGCGAGCGCGGGACGCAAGACATACCCAGGTTCGGGGCTTTCCGGAGAGATAATACCCCTAGTCCTGCCGGGAGTGGTTTATATGTGACAGTACAGAGTCGCTCCTGGAGCTGTTTGGAGGAAGAAGGAGGGCAGGCCAAGGCTTAGGCTGCTCCTTTTCCCAATGTGCATGCGTGTGTTCTACTGATCTCTCTTCGTGCATGGAGGCCTCCTGGGGGGTTTTAGAGGTCAACCCCCCAGGGCTACAACGGTAAAGTTACAAGGCCGTGGGGCCGAGTTGTCATCGTCCGGGGAGCCGGTACTGGGACCCACCGGGTGTCAGGGCTCGCCGGGTTCTCCGAGCGTGGGCCCCGTGTGCCAGGAGGCACTGTTTGCCGTCTTGTCGATCGTCATGGAATGGCCGGGTCGAGTCCGCTACAGTGGCGCACCGTCCGGTCGCCGTTTGCTGGCGCCAGCAGTGATGACGGGTGCGCTGTAGCCATTCTGGCCTCGGTTAGCAGGGTAGGTGGGGCACTGTTGCCACGCCTTTGCCGGTCAGAGGAGTTGGTGGGGTACTGCTGCCTCGGTCATCCTCGTATGGAGACTCGTCCCATCGTACGGCTGGGATGGGACGGGAACTGACCCGTGGCTGGGTTGAGGAATGCGCCGCAGGTGAGCTCGCTTGCTGGAGAAGTCTTGGTATGCCGGGCTCGGCCGGCCCGCGCCAGCTGGCAGGGCCAGTTTGCCGTCTTGGTTGGGTTGAAGGTTTTCGGCCGGGTCGAAGGATTTGGCCGGGTTGAGCAACCCAGCCAAGTGTGGGCCGGATTAAGGGGCGATGCTGGCCCCGATGTTTTTGAAAAGGATTCGGGTTCCGTTGCCTGCCCGGGGTTCATCCCCCTGACACTACCACTGATAAATCCTGATGGATAACTGCATACACTTGTCATTCAAATATTCATTCCAGTTACTCTCTTGTTCCATCTGACATATCAAAATACTCTCCGATGTTTCAAAAGTCCTCCGTCCCTACTGCCTTGCGGTTCCTTACCGTATGAATACACTTACGAATAATTCCTCACATTACCGAGGATCCATTCATTCCCAGTTATTCTTGTGTTTCACGAAATACTTCATATTGCTATCCGATCTCCCAGAAATCCTCTGCAGCCTACTGCTTTTGAGATTCTTCTTACTTGCTTGCATTATGGTTAGTTCCATATGACAAGTAATCATCATTGAGATCCCTTGTCACTATCATTCTGATCCCATTAATTCAACATGTGTGCGAATACTCGCAATCATCAGTTGTTTCCTACTAATTCATCCTTCCAGCTCAGACGTCATTTTGTACATGAGCTGGATCTTGTCCAATCAAGCATTGATTGATTGTCCAACTAAGCATGTTCAATTTACTCGTCCCTTTGCCCAGGTGATCTACTTCCCACTCATGGCTTTGGAAATCGTGATCCCTCTGAATTTTATACTTGGGTTATTCAAGTAGTTCCTTAATCCGATGTGTTTGCCTCCCGTCCTTTCTTGATGGACTCTAATGTGGAACCAGTTGTTTAAACCTTACCCCGTTAGTTCTCACGGATCTCTTGATTCTTTTTGTGGATAATTATCCGACTGATTCTTTCCTATTCTAAGAACCTTATCGGTACCGTCTCCGTTACGAATGCCTTTGGCATTGTGGCATCCTTCACTTCTTGCCGTCTGCATATCCACTCTGCTTGCATGGCATGGAAAGGAAGTGCATGCTTTCTCCGTAATGACCTGGGACTAACTACTAACCAGGACATGTCACGTAACCATGGGTGGAGATCTCTGCAAGATGGAACACTAAAATTGTATATCTAGTTCTATTCAGCTTACTCACCTCTGGATCGGAGCGTCAGCTTTTGATCCTTCATTTTGGAAATCATAATCTCTTTGAATTAAGTGTCAAATTATTCAGATACTTATATAATCCGATGCCTTTGCATTCTTTCTCCTTTTTGCTGAGTACCTATACTCACATCAGATTCCTTGTGGACGGTCAAAACCTTTGTTGGGTTATTATCCGACAGTGTCCTTCATATTTAAAGATCTTGTGAGCTCTTCCCCTAGTACTTATTGCCTTGGTAAGTTGTATCCTCTGTCTTGTCAACCCTGCTTTGCTATCGACTTTGTGTTATCTGCTCTGGGAGTTCGTGGTATATGTTCCTTGGATACCCCGATGGGTTGAACCTATGCCTTCTCTCATCTGTATAAGCCCGGAAACTTCTATGAGTCATACTCATCTGGTGTTTTTCCAGATAAATTTTCAACACTACAGCTTCTTTGATAATGAGAAGTGAATGAAAGATTATACATTGGAGAAGTGGGAATCGACCTTGAACTTTGTGTTCATGCCCATAGACACGATGTAGATTTTATCATGGAAGCTTCTCTTAAAATCAATTGTTCCCTTGGTATAAGTTCATCTTGTATCTGTGAATTGATCCTTTGCAATCATGGTTCCGACCATATTTTCTGCTTGATTCCATTTCCCAAACAAGTTAAAATACTTGTCTTCTGCAGATCATTTCACATGTCCAACCTCTATTCTGATCTACCTTCAAGCATTGCCCCATGTTATCTCGAGGATATTGTGTCATGGCACAACCTCTTGTGAATTCTTATTGGAATGATACTCCATCACATCATTCCTTGCCTGATCGGCCATATCATTACCGTGCTAACTTTAACTGTGCTACCTGGTTCTTATGCCCGGAGCAACTTCCGACGATGAGCGAAGCTTACGTCGATCTTCCTCATCTTATCATTTCACCTCGAACAACAAGCTTGATTTCGAGCTTGTGTCGTATCCGTGGTTCCCATAGCCTTTCACTTCATCCTTCCTTTTGCTTGATGTCGTCGCTGCTCGATGGCATCTTCATAGAGCCTCTCGACAAATGCGTCGTGATCAGCATTAACATTTTGACTTCTGTTGAGACAATTGAATTCATGGTGAGAAATACCATCCTTGTCCTTCGATGATTTGCGATATCATCGACAACATCCTTGACTTCCTGCCAACACAGACTTGGTCGTGTTTGGTTATACCTTATGTTCCGTGATATTCTGCGAAATGTTCCTTTGTATCTCTTGAGATCTTCAGACCCAACCCTTACTTGAAACACCATATTAATGCTACCTCGAAGCATGAATGTGGTATTCCGAATATCAACAAGAACATTGGAAGCACATTGCCAATTGTTTCTTGATCTATTATCCAAACACCGTTGTATGGGTAATATCATGATTCTTCCCTCGCCTCTTTGCCTAAATACTTTTGAACTTGCTATCCTATCATGTATATCATGCTTCGTTTTCCTTGGGAAATGATATACCCCTAGTTCTTGTGTGTAAACACATTTCCCTTCCTATTGGTTAATTTGAATAATCAATTAATCATTTTTCCTTTCCATTGGTTTGTTTAACCTTTCTTGTGATCTATATGATATAAGCAGAAATAATTCCCTGCTTATGTAAACACCTCGGTGTACAACCCTGTCAGGAAGACCTTGTTACTATTGTTGATAACATTTCGGTAACCACCGATGGACGAGAACCTTGCCTATTGGTCTGCCTCATTTTAACGAGCAGGAAAATGGTTCTCTTCGTCCCCCACCCTTGGTACCAACGTTGTTGCCAACATAACTGACAGACTATCCTCTGACATACCTTGTTGTCGTGACCGATAAGATGTCACCGTTCCCTCTACTCTCGATCGACCCTCATCACCGTTCCACGGGATCGGAACCTGACTCTCCTGTACATCCTTGATTTGAAGTACCCTATGCTCTTGGCTATGTGTGTTATCACGAGCCACCTTCCGAGAGATGATCTATTCCCGATGCTCTGAACCCCTTTTCACACTCTGTTCAGGTATCGATCGGATGTCCATTCGCTTAAAACTTCTTATTGTACCTTCATCCTTTGCTCTTGATGTTTTCCTAAGTTTCAACTCGAGAGATACTTCTGCCACATTCCCTGAATTGTCCAACAGATAATCGATCCTACAAGGGTCAGTTCTCCCGAAGTTACCCTTTCACTACTGCAGGTTGCTGCTAACACGACACTATGATCAGAGACCCTTCGACAAAATTGTGTGCGATGCAATAATCGCAAACGGTGATGTAAAAAACCGTCAAAAAAGATGCAAAATGTTTGCGATAACGGATGCATCAAACACAGTTTAGATTTTAGTTGCGTGTGCGATGCAGGGCATACGATTCAGTTCAATGAACTGTTTGCGATGAGGCACAAGAACAGAAACGGGCAGCCAGATGAAGGTGTATGCGATATACGGCATATGGTTCACTCGGATGAACTGTTTGTGATTAGGCGGAACAAAAGAAACGGTCAGCCAGATCAAGGTGTGTGCGATATACGGCATACGGTTCACTCGGATGAACTATTTGCGTTGAGCCAAGAGAACAGAAACGGTTCAATTTAACAAGATGTGTGTGATACGCGGCAAACAGGTATGTAATCAGAAATGTGTGCGAAGACCGATAATAACACAGACGATTGCTGCTAATAAGACGTGTGTGTTGTGCGTTGGGATTGCATACAGAACAACAACATATATATACACACACTTATAAGGACATGGTTGCATAACCAAATTAAACATCCAATTTCATAGGTGGCTACTACACACATGACATTTGCACACACCAAAGTAAACTATTACATGCATAATTACATAGGTGGCTACTACACACATGACATTTCCACATACCAAAGTCAACTATATATTACATGCATGATTAACTAGGATAAACGATCATCTGATCATCATCTACTTCTTCGGACGCTTGTCGCTACTGCTCTACTTGTGGCTCGATCCGGCCTCGTCGATCTTGGTAACGAGGCACTTCCTCATGTCAACGATCCGCCTGTGCATCTCGTAGCATGTGTACACGCTCTTGGCTACAAACCTGAGGTGAGGTTCATCCAGTTGCCGCATCCAGGCCCCGTGCCAGGATATGGTATGTGTTCTATTGGCATCCTGCTTCATCTTTTCGTAGTATGGGTCGATGATGGCCGAGGTGAGTTCAACCAGGGAGTCCTTCTTTGTGCTGCCCCAGACCCTGTAGTGCTCATGGATTTCGACAAGGTTCTTGCACGCCAAGCCCGTAACCCTGAGCGCTTTTACATCATCGGTGGTTTCCACCATAGCGAACTTGTAGTCAGTGCTGTTGACAAACCAGGTGAAATGGTCGCAAGGCTCTGTGGCCATGCAGTAGTGGTAGATGAGGACATGATGGAGCATGCACAACTGGGCGACGGCAACCTTCTGATCTATGTTGGGACGATCGCCGGTGTACTGGAGGTCGATGTCGACCACCTTGTACTTGTCTTGAGCAAGCAACTACTCAACGGTGTTGATGTAGTCGTCCACCACGGCCGGGTCGATGGTGTACACCACCGAGATATCCGTCTCCCTCGTGTGGGTCTCCACTTTATGCTCGCCGAACTCCATTGGAGCGCCGCTAGACATCCCCTCTCTATTTGTCATCGTGGGTGTGCTTGTTGTGTTGTGGGGCGCGATTGAAAGGTTGAAGAGACTAAGGTTATAATGGTCGTGGGAATTAAAGGGGAAGCCGGAAGGCCTGGAATAGTGGCACGCCCGGATGGCAGTTCTAATTTGCAGCGCGTAACTCCACCGTGCCGCACGTAACTGCATCGCGTGGCGACGCGCGCGGCGCAATCGCATGCATATGGGGCCCCCGACGTGATCGTGCGCAGGCCCAACCGCTGGCAGAGTGCTCGCGGAGGGACGCAAGCAGAGCGCTCCGCAGTCGCCTCAAAGGTGAGCAACCATATATATGCATATAGCAGTTGAACATGCAAGGAAAAGCTGTCCACAAGCCAAGCGCGCCGACGGACGCGAGCAGACCGCACCGCGGCGCCTAACGGAGAGCAGAGCTTGCCGAGGGACGCGAGCAGAGGGCAGCACAGTGATACGTGGCAAATAGGACGAACTGTGCGAGCGATGTCGAAGACATCAAGCACGAATTAGATTAGAGTTGCGTGTGCGATACGTGGCATACAGTTGATCCATCCGAGCTGTTTGTGATGGAATAAGCCGTGTGTGTTGTGGGCAAACGCTTGCTGGTATATAACCGTTTGCGATTGATGAATTCATCGCCGACGGGTTACCTAGTGTGGTCCGTGTGCGATGTGATATGCTCTATCTGCAGAACATCTATGCTCTGTGTACAGAAGAAGAACATATATATACTTGTAACAGGACATGATTGCAATACCAAATTAAACATCCAATTACGTTATATAACAAATACCATAAATATTGCAAGGTTCAAATTCAAAGATAACAATGCCCAAATTCAAACATTGCAAAACTCGTCATTTCTGCAAAGGGATCAGCCGCTGACAAGTCATGTATGGGTTTGACACAATGACTTCCAATTACTCTGTCATATGCTCTTCCAATACAAAGTTTAGCTTTTTTGGAGCCTCTTCCATTCTGCAGTACGTGCCGGCTCTGATCAACAAACCATTCATCTTTCCTAATTAAATGCGTGTTCAACCTCAGTACCCTCAGCACCCTTGCTCTGGCAAGAAAGAACCTGGCGAGTGTAATCTCCGGTAAGGTCCCTCGGTAGGAGTTCAAAGTAATATTTGAGAGACGCAGATCCAGGCATTCGATGTGATTGTCGTTATAAACATTATCCACCTCCGGGCCTATTATTATCTACAAAAGAATAGAACGTGCTAGTGCCTACATGCAGTTTTGAACACTACTACATGCCTATTTGGTTTGCAGGATTTGTAAAATGCACCAACGTGCCATCTTCGATCTGACATGATTAACTAGAAATAATGTTGATATCAAGAAGGAGAGGTATAAGGCGACTGTTGTACCTGAAAGTAGTAGTACTTGACACACGAGTAGCCCACCACTGTCAATTTCAGCGTAGAAATGACATTGATTCTTGTTGGACCTTGTTGATCAACTACAAGTAATCTCGCAAGTGAAGGTGTGTCCTCAATGACCATATTGTGGTCCACCTTTTGTGATCTCTTGTTGCAGCACTAGCAACACACATAAATAGTCCGGAGAGTCCTGGAGGTGATGTGGAAGGTACTCGACCAATTCATCGCCTGAAGACGAAGGAACTCGAGTGCAGTACAGCCGCGGAGCAGGCGCTCCATGTCATCCTTTGGGATGCAGACGATGACGAGCTCGAGGTGCTTCAGTCGTGGTAGAAAAAAAGTGGGCGCATCATTAAGGGGGGATGGCAGTTCATGAACTTGGCGAGGCGCAGCGTGGGCGCGAAGCGGAGCGCGGACGTTGGCAGCGAGCGCATATGCCCATCATTAAAACTGACCTCCTCGAGCTGATCTAGGGCGGGGGATCAGAACCACTCGTCAGGCTTGGCTCGGTCCTTGCCATTGGAACAGAACTTGCCCATGATAAGGCCTCTAATTGGGCCATGGTGACTGCCGAGGATCTGGGAGAATGCATCCAAGCTTTTGCGATAGCCATGGCAGAGCTCGTGGGCGTCCAAGAGGTCGACAAGGGTGGAGAGCCATAGGGGGCGCCACCGCCGGGAAAGGACAGTTGTCCTCGCCCCATATTTGATTGGGAGGAGGGATATGATGACTGTCAACATATCATCGGGGAGGCTGCTGATGAAGTCTAGGCCTACTGGAGTCGCTTGCGGTTCTTTCTCGACCCGCCTCCGCTTGTTGGCAGCCTCGTTCTCCACCTTGTCGGCGGCGACGGAAACATCTGTCTCCATATTCATGCCCTGCTCCGGTGCTTTAGCAGCCCCGGCGTCGCCACTACCTCCGATGGGGCGCTTCGGCGGCATCCACATACACTGACGGCTTTGAGGACTAAGAGCGGCGTCGAGGATGCGGGCAGAGAGAGAGGATTGTGTGTGTGGCGAGGATGGGGGGGTGCGGCCGCTCGGGCGCGCCATTAATACAGACAAGTGGGAGCGAGGCGGGCGGCGGTCAAAGGCTGTCTCACTTCCCAGTGAGCCTGCGCGGCGGACTTATGGCATTCCTATACCATCATTTCACGGAGCGAGGCGGGCGCGCCATTAATATGGAGCAGTGGGAGCGAGGTGGGTGGCGGTCAAAGGGCTGGCTTGCCTCCCGGTGAGCCTGCGCGGCGGACTGCTGGCACGCCTACCATCATTTCACACAGCTACTAGCATGCCCCGCACGGTGAGTGCGTAGCGAACACACGCATGCCTCGGCCTCCCGGTCTGCCTGCTAGCATGCGTCTTGTCAACTCACGCATGCTCGTATGGCACATGGGACGCGTGCGCGGCACGTATTATATTGATTTTTCCTTTTTGATGATTAATTCTGCCGCTTTATTGCTTAACCGAAGCACGACACTTACATTGTTGGTCTAACGCCCAAGTTTCGAATAAAGAGTTCGTTTGCGATATTGGTTGATAATTATTTATAATTTTCTTTATGTAAGAAGATTATATCAAAACTTGTCTCAAATTTGAAAAAAATATATCACAGTCTATTGGTGTCCATATGACACCACAATAAGTTTCATGAATTTCAACTTAGTTTTGGATTTATTGGATTTTAAAATCAAGATTCTAGATGTTAGGAATTTCTTGCATGGGGACTAAACATGCACCCAGGGACACGTACACATATGATTTTGCAATCCATTTTCGTGCACTATCACGGGTCTCATGTAGATCAAATTTGATTTTGCACATTTAGATCCCTGGGAAATCAATCAATGTATAAAAAATGAATAGATGTTATCTATTTTTTTCAATTTTCAACACTAAACTCCTTTGGTTGCATGTTCGCTGCAGAAAAACTTTGACATGCATCTTTAGGCCACATGCACGCGGTGGTCCTACAACACTCACTCGCGTGGGCCCGTGAGGTCGCCGTCCAGCACTATGACATGCGATGAGAGAGGTTAATTTGACCAACATGGATGGTCATTTTTTGGTTTTTTTTATACATACGGTAGGAGTATATATATATATATAGTACGCGTTGAAGAGGGTGGCCGGGGGCAATACTACGCGTCATATAGGGCACTCACTCGCGTGCGATGCTTCCATCCGTGGGCCCGCGAGGTTGTCCTCCATCACTTTTACCCAACAAGGAGGTTTCTTTTTGGGTTGTGTTGCGGTAGGAGTATATAGTACGCGTCGAAGAGGGGAGGAGGGGGTCGGGGCAGCACATATATACTACACACACGTCATGAATCGATCTCACTTCATGTGGGGACTTTTCGGTTTTTGAGGCAGGTGCCGCAAAGAAGTTGTGCATATTGGGTATTAAAAACATCACCAACACATTGGGCCACGTGCATACGATGGTTGTCACTCATTCGCCTGCGACTCTTCCCTCCATGGGCCCGCGAGGTCGTCGTCCATCTAATATATGACACAACGAGAAAGGTAATTTGACGAACAAGGAGGATTATTTTCGGGTTGTGTTACGGTACGTACGTAGGAGTATATATTACGCGTCGAAGAGGGGAGGGGGGCAACACACACACACACACACACACACACACACACATATATATATATATATATATATATATAGACACACACTACTTGTCATGAACCTTGGTTCGTCTGTGGGGGACTTAAAGGTTTCCGAGGCAGGTGCCACATCAAAGTTCTGCATATATATTAGGTATTCAAACATCACACCACACATCTCCATACATATGTGTTTGGCCCACAAGCAAGCGATGGCGGTTGTCCTCTAGCACTCACTCACGGGGTTATCGGCGAGATGCTTCATCCATCTCTATGTGCCCGCTTGGTCAATCACTTTGACCGACTGTGATAGAGGTTAATTTCACTTATAATTAGGAGGGGATTAAATTTTGGTTTGTCTTATACAGTTCGGTACATGAAACTATACTTCGTGCGCATGTGTACGCACGAATCCCTCCCACCGGGTCGAAGTGGTGGTGGTGGGGGGGGGGGACGGAGCACGCGACGCATCATGAACCAGATCTGTGTGGGGACCGTGTGTTTTTCGACGCATGCATGCACCACATCAAAATGTTGTGCTTTTGGTACTCAAACATATATGCATGCATCACGCATGTCCATACATATGTTTGGGGCACATACATGCAGTGGTTGTCTTTGGACACTCTCCCTCGCTTGGTTATCATCGACGGCCTATATATTCGTGGGCCCGCGTGGACGTCTCCATCACTTCGAGCAACAACGCGAGAGAGGTTACCAGGGTGGATTATTCTTCTCTTGGTTCGCGTTACCGTATAGTCGTACGTCGATCATGGTGTGATTCGAGACCTAAGTTTGAGGGCTCGCATACACATGAATCAAAGTTGTGCATTGGGTATATTCAAACACCACATGACACTTCATACATATGTTTGGGCCACAAATGCACGCAGTGGTTGTCTTTAGGCACTCCCTCGTGTGGTTATCGGCGACAAGCTAGCCTATTTTGTGGGGCCGCGTGTGGAACGTCAATGCATGACTTTGACCCAACAAACAAGAGAGGTTATATAACCAAGGTGGTGATTCTTCTTGGTCAGTCTTACAATACGCCTTGGTGAGATGCCCCCTCCCACCGACTCAATGTGTGTGTGTGTGGGGGGGGGGGGCACAGTACTACTTCGTACTAGATGAACCTCCATGGGGTTGGGGATGCCCAGTTAATTTGCGATGCACATGTGCCACATCAAATTTGTGATTTGGTTATTTAAATATCATAGCACATCGTTTTCACACACACACACACACACACACACATCAGGCCACCCGCAGGTGTGGTTGGTAAGTGGTGTCACCCATCTAACGCTAGAAGAACACATCTGTGGGCCCGCACATGGTCCACATTTGATCGGAAGCAAAGGGAGGGGGGGGGGGTTGATGTACTTCTTTCGGTTTTGTGTTACGATACGGTGAGATGTCAGACCTAGCTATTTGGGGGCATGCGTTCATAGCTAGGATTCCCCTCCCGACAACATGAAGTGTGTGTGTTTGGGGGGGGGGCTAGCAATAATAACGTGCGCTTTGTGCGACAGGTGCTACATCAAAGTTGTGCATTGGGTATTTGAACATCAAACCACCCTTTTCATACATATATTTGGTCCACATGCAAGTATGTTCGTGTTCTGACCCTTTCCCGCATTTTTTTGCCCAAATTTATAAACAGCAGATGAGTCAGACGCAGCAACCGTCTGCGATCGGGTACGAAACAGACATGGTTCCCTAGGACTACCCGTGTGCCGCGCCCCTGCCCCTGTCACCCACATGATCACAGTAGATTGGGCTCCACAAGGCTTCCCTCCCCCTCTCGAAAATATCTACACCCTCGCAATCTCGAAAATATCTACCCGCATCCGCATAGATGGTTTTTCTGTTTGATAGCACACGATTAGTATGTCTGGACCGTGTGCGATGTCTGTTACTCCCGCTCTGCTTCAATCAGTAGATCCAAATTTTTAGTAGCCCCGGCATTTTACTCCCGCCCCGCTCTGCTTCAATCCCTTGATCCAAATTTTTGGTAGCCCCGCCATTTTACTCCCGCCTAGTAAAATTTTTAGTACCCGCGGCATTTCCTCAAACACCACCTTGGACCCCTCCACACACACACCCCAAATCCTTCTCTCACCCCCAAATCCCCCGCTCACACACATACACACCACCCCTCCCTCGCTCCAAATCTAGCTAGGTCGCTGCCGCCGCCTCCATTGTCAACCTCTGCTGGTCTGCCCGTGCAGTTTACCCACCGATATACATACCCTCGCCGCCCTGAGTTTCTTAGATGGCGCCTGCGAAACGCCCCCTTTCCCAGAGATCCCCATCCCCACCCCCTCCCCCACTCCAGAGCATCGCAGCCTAAGCCCGGCTACGCTTCCCGGGGACCTCGAGGAGCGTATGGCCCAAAAGAGCTTTACCGCGGCCTCTTCGCCCGACATCGGCGAGGTGGCCGCCGAGGAAGCTGACGACGATGAATGGACCTGGATTAAGCCTTTCAAACAGTGGGCTAGAGTATTCTGGCATGTCGCGGACGCCGGCTACGACATCGAGGTCGTTGACACCGACGGCTTGACGCGGGTTATGTCACAGGTTAAGTTGCCCACCCCCAACTCTTCGGGTTCGACAGTCGTCGATCTCATCGATGGCCCTGCCGCTGATCTCCTGCGGCTTGTTATGAACAATTTGCCATCCTTCATCGCCATGGAGCCCCTTTTGTCATTTCTGAAGGACACGTTCTGCGACGCTGGCCTGGGATCATCAGCTGGCAAGTCAGACCTCATCGATGGCGACCACAAGGAGGGAGCCAATCTGTGACAAGTGAGGAAACCTATGATTTGTTTTCTTGATCCCCTTTTGTAGTGAGAACTTGTCCAGTATTTATTGCTATATTAGGTTGTTTGCATTATGCCTTGTTTATTTCTACGGTTTATGGTTGTTCGGTTGTTTGTAGTTAGCATATGTCCAGTTTCAATTGCCATCTTTGGTTGTTCGTAGTATGCCTTGTTTATTTCAGCTATTAACAGTGTGATGTTCTATATGTGCTAGTATGAACTGTGCAGTTCAATTTCATCAATACCAAATTTAACAATAGCTCTATGAATGACTATATTTGGTCGCTGTTAAGCATGTTGTACTCCCTCCGAATCTTTTTAGTTCGCATATAAGATTTGTCTAAAGTCAGGCCTCTTCAACTTTGACCAACTTTATAGAACAAAATACCAACATTCACAATATGAAATACATATCAGTACATGTCTCATGACTTAAATTTTCATATTGTATAACTTTAGCATGCTAGATGTTGATATTTTTTCATATAAATAAGGTCAAACTTTATGAAGTTTGACTTCAGACAATTCTTATATGCAGAGTAAAAAGGACCGGAGGGAGTATTGAACACGCCTTTCCATTTGATTTAACAATGGCACTGTTTGGATAGTCTAACTTAGCTAGAGGTTAGAGTTAGTTTCTAGCTCATGACAGTTAAAAGGGGGAGAGAGAGAGATTGGTGGAATAGTTGATTGTATTGCTTGAGCCTCGTGGGCATATATATAGGAGTACATGGTCATCTTGGAGTACAAGTCAAGGTAGAATAAATCCTATGCTATCCTACGATTCCTGAATAACAATGATACTCAACAATGACTAACCATGAACTAACTCTAGCCAAAGAGGTGTTTGGATGACAATGTTAGATTGACAATAAATGCACTAGGAGAACTAGCCCCAATCAGCACCTCTTGGGTGGGATAGTTGTTTTGGTTGGGTTTGACGCAACTAGCTCAAACTAGCCCTCATGTTTGGATACTTTAGGGCTATTTGAGCCCAAACTAGCTCAAACTAACTCTAACCCATGGATCCAAATAGGGCCAATAACTAGTGTACTTAGACCTGCACAATACAAGTTTGAATGACTACGTTTGCTTGTTTTTAAATATTAGGCTTGTTGTTAATAACACACCTTTCCACTTCTTGTTTTTAAATATTAGGTTTTTAACAATTTGGTCTTGCACATGTAGGTCCTGCTATCAGAGGTTTTGACCCACTGTTTGACCCTTTTTGCATATGTGGAAATAAGTTCTCCATTAATATCAGTCAAGTCAAGACACTCAGAAAGATTGTTACGATAAAGAAATTAGCGAAAAAAAACAACAAGATCTTTGTCTGCACAATGAAGAAGACATCAGTTCACTATGGGATGGTACTAACTGTTATACCTTGTCTTTTTAATTCATTTGCGCCATTTCAAATCTGGAGAAGATATTTATGCATATCCTTGTTTTCAGGCCTTTCCAAAGCAGTTCACTGATGATTACCTCTCAAACCACATGTATGGTTAGGGGGCGAGGAAGGTTTTCATACAACACCCATGGTTCAATATTGAAGTGTTCCTGAAGAGGACGAAGGATGGACGGTCAATCATCCACAGGCATTGGCCTAAAGTTGCAAAGACCTTCAACATCAATGAAGGCTCAATATTCGCCTTCCACTTCAGCAGTTTTCCAGATGAGATTCATCTGTCTATGTTCCGTCTATGATGCTAATTTCGAAAGGTTGTAGATGTTGCATCTGAAACTTGGTGCTGGTGCAGTTGTGTAATGGGGTAGCTGAGTGCTGAAGCTATATGATGTTGTACTCTGATGTATTTCAATTATGAAATCCTGCTTCCTTAATATGGAAATGAAATACATTGTGTGCTTAATATGAAATGTCAATTAGATTAATAAATGGATTATTAATAATAGGCCAATTAGCCTGCTAATTGGGGTTTTCTATTGCAAACGGTTATTGAGAAAACACCGTGGGCGATGACCTCAGGCAACGCACACAGTTTCTAGGAATAAACCGTGTTGGATCAATAAACAATCACACACGACATCCTCTTAAAAACTGTTTGCGTGAGGCCACCTTGCGCAAACGTTTACCACATAAAAACTGTGTGTGATGGACAACCTTTGCCACATAGTTTTTTCTATGCACCGTGTGTGATGCATTCAATAACGCAAACGATAAAATTGTTAATATCATGTGCAATGGCAACGCTATCACAAACGATTTAACAAGGAAAATTGTGTGTGATGTACCTGCGAACGTAAACGTTTTCCTTGGAGCGACTGTGTGGGATGTATATACGAACGAAAACATTTAGCGGGGACTGACTGTGTGGGATGTACTTACGACCGAAAATGATTTAGCCTGTATAATTGTATTTTTTAGCACTATTGTACGTATAACCGTATTTGATCGCTCGCCGGTCGCACACGGCCTCATTTTGCCGTGCGTGTGTGCCAGGAGGGCATATCCCCGACGATTTCTGGGTCATGTGGGAAGGACCCCCTATCGCAGTCACTCACTAGGTGACGGTTCAGAACGCCGTCGCGGAAAGGGGTTAAAAACCGTTTTTATAGCACCTCGCTGTACCAGTGTTTACTTCCCCACTTAAATCTCGAGATGAGATTTCTTGTAGTGGAGGAAAATTGTCACACTCCCAGTTCCTTACTACAGTGCTCTCCCCCTAATGGTGGTCATGTCATCATGATTACTAAGTCAATCTGCCACTTGTTCAAAATCAAAGTCCAATTTAAATTCAAATTTCATGTCAAATATTTACTTTTTATGTCATGCAATCAAAATAGTTCATAATATTGCAAATAATCCCAAAGCAATTATAAAAACATATCTAATATTAATTGAGACTCCAAAAATGCCCCTTCCATCACTTTTAATTTCCAACCATAAATCAAATAAATTCAAATGAGGTTCACAATTTTTGTGGCAGTGCAGAATAATGCAATGTATTTTTGAGGACAAGTTTCACATTTTAAAAATACATTTGGCAGCTCATTTATTTGCAAAACTCTTGTGTAAAAAGAAAACAAAAAGAAAAAGGGAAAAGGCGGGAAAACGAGCACTGTGCACCTCGGCCCACTAGTGCAACCGCGGCCCAACCCACCGTACACGTCATCTACCTGCTCCCGCGCGCCGTGTCGCGTGCGCGCTCGCTGAGGCCGGCGGACCGGCACACGTCGCCGACGCCTTTCCCCGCCCGCCGAGGGGATAAGGCCGCCATAGCTACTCCCCGTCCACTCTCCCCTCTCTTTCCCCCTCACTCGTCCTCTCCCTCTCTGTTCATGCGCCACCGAACGGAGCCATCGCCGCCGCCTCATCGTTGTCGTACACCGACGCCTCCCCATGCTGTCCATTGCTGCCCAGGGAGCCTCGCCGCGCTCTTCCATGCCAGCTCCGCCCTCCGGCTTGGGCCGGGGAGCTCTCTACCGATGCCATCGACCCCTCTTCTCTGCCACGGCTGCCGTGCTTCGCCGTCGATTGCCGCCACTCCGACAGCTCTCCGGCCTCCCCGAGCCTCTCCTCGACCTCATTGTGAGCTTGCGCACCTCCTCATCCTCTTATTTCGCCAACGCGCATGCTCTAGCCATGGTTTTGCATAGCGCCACCCATCGCCGCCGCTGTACCTCGTCCAGGTCGATGAAACTGTCCACCCCCGAGCTCGTCGCCATCGTAGATGGATGCGCTGCATCGCGCGCGTCGCGTAATACTTTTCCCCTGTCCAAATGATGGCCGGGAGCGCTGTTTCCGGCTGTCGCCGCCGTCCCTGTAGGTCGTCACCGGCGCGCGCGCGACCAAGTCAACCGGCCCGGGTCACTGTAGATGGGCCCCGGTCGTCATAAGTTAATTAGGGGGCCTAATCATTATTAGCACTAACTTAATCACCCACTAGCTCACTGACAATGGGGCCCACAGCTAAATAACCCTTCACTTAAAGTGTGTCACTGACATGTGGGACCTGCTTCGTGCAGCAATTAGTTTAACACTAATTAAATCCCGTGACACTGACACATGGGCCCCACCAGGCAGCTTTGACCAGTCAATAGTCAACCCAGTTGACTGCTGACTGGACCATCGACTGTGCTCAACTGGGCCCCCCTGGCACACCTGTCATCCACTGTGGCTAGCTTACAGTTGGTACAAAAAGTATCTGCACTGTTTAAATTCGGTTTAAATAAATCCAGTAATATCTAAAAATTGCCTAAATCTGCGGAAATTCATAGAAAAATAACCGTAGCTCGGATGAAAATAATTTATATATGAAAAATGATCAGAAAAACGAGACGTATCTGGATACGCTAACTGCATGCCTGCCAGGTGCCCCTAACTACCTGAACATGGAACCGTCCCCTCCGGATCATCTGTTTGACAGATGCCCAAAGCCGGGAAAATATTCCAGGTATTTTCCCGCTCCGTCTGTAGCACTTAACTTTGCGTTAGATCACTCCGGCTTAGCTCGTAGTCATGTCATGTATTGTGATTGCTTTTGTTGCCGTGTATTTATCTGTTTCTTCCCCCTCTTCTTCTCTGGTAGATCCCGACACTGACGTAGACCCTGAGGACTACTTCATCACCGACAACTCTTCTTTTCCGGCAAAGCTTCTAGGCAAGCAACCCCCCTTGAACATGCCTATATTGCCTATTCTTTTCCCCTCCTGCTTGCATTAGAAATTGTTGCTGCTACTGCTTATCCTACTTCTGATGCATAGCCTGTTTTTGTAACTGTTATTGATACATGCCTTTTTATCCAAACTGCTTAGTATAGGATGGATGGAAAACCATCGGAGACCCCTCATCCTTGTCCCAGTTGCCCCGCTTGCTTACCAGCGACCCGTTCGATGGGATCGACGGGCTGAGACCTGCACATCACCGCACACCCCCTAAGTTGCTCGACTTTGCAGAGCTATCATCGAGTGCCAAGGGTGATACCTCTTATCTCACTCCTGATGTTGTCTCTGTAGTACAGCTAGACGGTAGTGGATTTCAAGGGTGATTCCTCTTTACCACCTCCGATGGAGCTTCTGTCGTGCAACCCCGCAAGCATGAGTATCATCGAGGGTGATTACTCCGAACTCACCTTGACAGAAACATCGAGTAGGAACCCATCGAGGGTGATTCCTCGGATTCCTCCTTGATGTGTTGGACACATGGTTACCATTTTCTTTACTATTGATACTGAGGTAAGACGGGTCGACCCTGAGGGGTACCCGCGCAAGCCTATGTGGCGAATGATGTGGAGTCGGGTTGACCTGGAGGGTACCCACGAGATAAATACATGGACTGGCCGGGCATTCTTAGCCCTTGCCACAAGTCCACGAGATGGGGCGACAGGGTCACATCGATCGTGAATCTCTGGTCGTTACCGCGCACTCCCAATACACTAACGATTTGGATATTTGATCCGAGTAGGCCTTTGGCCTTTTCGCACTAACCATCACGCGGGAATAGATATGGGTACTCTGCGTCGTATGCATCAGCCGAAGCTTTCTAGACGTCAGCGACTGAGTGGCGCGCGCCGGGTTGGACCGCGTAAAGCAACCGCCTGGAAGTGTGGGTTGCCAGGTCTGCTCACCGGCCATGTACGCAACGTGCAGGAGTGCGCAGGGCGATGGCCCAAGACCCCTATGCGCATAGGTTAGTCAGGCGTGCTGACCTCTCTTTTGAGCCTAGGTAGGGCTGCGGCGTGTCGTTTTAACCGAGGCCGGGCAGGACCCAGAAAAGTGTGTCCGGCCGGAGTTAATCGACCGTGGTTGGTAAGTTGGTGCACCCCTGCAGGGAAGAATAAATCTATTCGAATAGCTGGATCCTCGGTAACGGACGCTCGGAGTTGTATCCCGATCGATACAACTAGAACTTAATAATGGGATGAGATATGGATATGATGGCTCCGGGATTGCTTTCTCGCAGGGAGTCGAGAAAGGATCTCTGGGCGTTAATGTTACAACATACTTATTAATTATATTGTTCTAATCTGCACTCTTCTAATGCTGCAAGACCGCTGAAGATGCTAGTCTTTGATAGAACTAGGCCTTCTCTCTATTCTGGCATTTCTGCAGTCCAATCCACATATACAGTCTTCCTTTGATAACGTTGCATACTTAGGATAGATCTAATGTAAGTCTTGCTGAGTACTTTGGATGAGTACTCATGGTTGCTTTGCTTCCTCTTTCTCCCATACCCGTTTGATGCGACCAGATGACGGAGCCCAGGGGACAGTTGCCCCCGTTGATGACTACTACTACCACTCCGAGGGTGGTTACTACTATGAGTTGGCTGACAACCAGGAGTAGGTTTGGAGGGTCCCAGGCAGGAGGCCTGCGCCTTTTCGATCGTAGTCATTGTTTTGCCTCACCTTCTTAAGGCCTATCTGTTTTATCTTTTATATCTGTACTCAGATATCTGATGCTTCCGCTAACGCTTGTAAGCGAGCTTACGTATTCGAGCCCTCGAGGCCCCTGGCTTGTAATATAAAGCTTGTATGACTTTTATTTGTGTTTAGAGTTGTGTTGTGATATCTTCAAGTGAGTCCTTAGGCTTGATCGTGTACATTTGCATGTAAGATTAGTGCACAATTGAGCCGGGGGCGTCACAAGCGCTGCGGGCGCCGGCGGCCACGGCGAGGCCTCCCGCCATTGGCAGGCGCTGGAGGGGTGATACGTCTCCATCGTATTTATAATTTTTTATTGTTCCATGCCAATATTCTACAACTTTTATACACTTTTGGCAACTTTTTATATTATTTTTGGGACTAATATATTGATCCAGTGCCGAGTGTCAGTTCCTGTTTGTTGCATGTTTTTTGTTTCGCAGGAAATCCATATCAAATGGAGTCCAAACGTGATAAAAACTTACGGAGATTTTTTTGGAATATATGTGATTTTTGGGAAAAAGAATCAACGCGAGACGATGCCCGAGGGGACCACAAGGCAGGGGTCGTGCCCCCGGGGGTAGGGCGCGCCCTGGACCCTTGTGGTCACCCCGTAAGGCGGTTGGTGCCCTTCTTCACCCACAAGAAAGCTAATATCCGGATAAAAATCGTGTTAAAATTTCAGCCCAATCGGAGTTATGGATCTCCGGGAATTTAAGAAACGGTGAAAGGCCAGAATCTGGGAGCGCAGAAACAGAAGGAAACAGAGAGAGAGAGAGATCCAATATCTTAGGGGCTCCCGCCCCTCCGCCGCCATGGAGGCCATGGACCAGAGGGTAAACCCTTCTCCCATCTAGAGAGAAGGTCAAGGAAGAAGAAGAAGGAGGGGGGCTCTCTCCCCCTCTCTCCCGGTTGCACCGGAACACCGCCGGGGCCATCATCGTGACGGCGATCTACACCAACAACTTCGCCGCCGTCATCACCAACTCTCTCCCCCTCTATGCAGCGGTGTAACCTCTCTTCTACCCGCTGTAATCTCTACTTGAACATGGTGCTCAATGCTATATATTATTTCCCAATGATGTGTGGCTATCCTATGATGTTTGAGTAGATCCGTCTTGTCCTATGGGTTCATTGATGATCGTGATTGGTTTGAGTTGCATGTTTTATTATTGGTGCTGTCCTATGGTGCTCTCCATGTCGCGCAAGCGTGAAGGATCCCCGCTGTAGGGTTTGCAATATGTTCATGGTTTGCTTATTGTGTGTGTTGCGTGTGTGATAGAAACACAAACACGGATGAGTGGGTTATGGTGTATGGGAATAAAGAGGACTTGATACTTTAATGCTATGGTTGGGTTTTACCTTAATGATCTTTAGTAGTTGTGGATGCTTGCTAGAGTTCCAATCATAAGTGCATATGATCCAAGAAGAGAAAGTATGTTAGCTTATGCCTCTCCCTCATATAAAATTGCAATAATGATTACCGGTCTAGTTACCGATTGCCTAGGGACAAATAACTTTCTTGTGACAAAAAGCTCTCTACTAAGACTAACTTAGTTGTTTCTTCATCTAAACAGCCCCTAGTTTTTATTTACGTGTTCTATATTATCTTGCAAACCTATCCTATCACACCTACAAAGTACTTCTAGTTTCATACTTGTTCTAGGTAAAGCGAACGTTAAGCGTGCGTAGAGTTGTATCGGTGGTCGATAGAACTTGAGGGAATATTTGTTCTACCTTTAGCTCCTCATTGGGTTCTACACTCTTACTTATCGAGAAAGGCTACAATTGATCCCCTATACTTGTGGGTTATCAACACCTTTTTATGGCGCCGTTTCCGGGGAGCAATAGCGTGGGGTGAATATTCTCATGTCTGCTTGTTTGCTTTATCACTAAGTAGATTTTATTTGCTGTTCTAAGTTGTTCTCTATCTTTAGTTATGGATATGGAACACGAAATACCAAAAAAATTAGGTGTACTTGCTACTTATGGAGATGGGGAACCTCCTAAAACCCTCGATGCTCATTATGTGAAAGATATTCTGCACTACTTTAATAATCCTGAGAAAACCCCATTCAATTATATAATGGGAGACACGTTAGATCAACGTGAATACTTTAGGGATTATCGCTTGACTCAAAAAGGGAAACTGTTATAGGATCAAATTCATATGTTGCATTGGTATGCCGGGAACTATGCTTGAGATATGATTATACTTGTTGTTCTAGGATGAAGGCTCCACACCTTCCCTTTTCATGTAAATTTAATGATAATGAAACCTTAGCTTCTTATGCTAATGGTAGATATGATTACTATGATGTGGAATGAATAGAAGAATTTGTTGCTTTTAAGGGTGCTTATGAAATTGAATCTTTGTTTGAAAAGTATGAAGCTTTTGATGATGATGTTAATAGGCCTAAATTTTTTGCTATACTTAAATATTGCTATGAGAATTATGAATACAACGCCGATATTGATGCATTTATTGAGAAAGTCTCCGCTGTCCAAGAAGAGACTAATATTTTGCAGGAATCTATGGAAGAAGAAATTGCTGAAACTGTGAGCTCATTAGATGAAAAAGATGACGAGGAGAGCGAAGAACAAAAGGAGGAAGAGCGGATTAGCTACCCGTGCCCATCTTCTAATGAGAGTAACTCTTCAACTCATACATTATTTAATTTCCCTTCATGCTTACCGAAGGATGATTGTTATGATAATTGCTATGATCCCTTTGATTCGTTTGAAATATCCCTTTTTGATGAACTTGATAATTGCTATGCTTGTGGCCAAGATGCCAATATGAATTATGCTTATGGAGATGAACTTGCTATAGTTCCTTATGTTAAGAATGAAATTGTTGCTATTGCACCTACGCATGATAGTCCTATTATCTTTTTGAATTCTCCCTACTACACTATATCGGAGAAGTTTGCACTTGTTAAGGACTATATTGATGGGTTGCGTTCCACTATTGCACATGATGATTTTTATAAATATAATATGCATGTGCTTGCTGCTCCTACTTGCAATTATTATGAGAGAGGAACTACATCTCCACCTCTCTATGTTTCCAATACGATAAAATTGCAAGAAACTGTTTATACTATGCATTGGCCTTTACTTTGTGTGCATGAATTGTTCTTCTATGACATGCCGATGCATAGGAAGAGAGTTAGACTTCGTTATTACATGATATATATTACTTTGTGCTCACTACTAAATCACAAATCATTGTTAATTAAAATTGGCTTTGATATACCTTGGGATCCGGGTGGATCCATTACTTGAGCACTATATGCCTAGCTTAATGGCTTCAAAGAAACCACTGCCAAGGAGACAACCCGGAAGTTTTAGAGAGTCATTTATTTCTGTTGAGTGCTTTTATAAATTTTAAAACAAAAAAATAAAGAGGGGAACCTAAAACTTTTTCAAAAAGAAAAGTGAAAGTAAGAGAGACGAGCATTGTTAAAGTGGGAGCATGCCTTGAACTTTGTTCATGCCCATGGAAACTTTATGAATCTTAATTACAGAAACTTCTAAAAAATAATAATTATCTCCTTGTATAAATCCATTGTATTATAAAAATAATGTGCCAAGATTTGCCTTTAGGATGATTAGATTGCTTGTTCAGTTTGTGCGGTGCAAAACAGAAACTTTGGCTGTAGTGCGTGATTTTACATTTTTTACTGGAAAGTCAAACGCTTCTGAAACTTTTTGCACAGTACTTCTATACAAATTTTTTATTTTTTCCTAATTTTTAAGAATTTTTTGAGTTACACAAGTATAGTGAATATTCATATTGTTACAGACTATTCTTTTTTAGACAGATTCTGTTTTTTATGCATTGTTTTGCTAGTTTTGAGGAAACTATCGATTTTATCGGTGGTATAAGCCATAGAGAAGTTATAATACAGTAGCTACAATGCAAAAATAAAATATGAATGAGTTTTCAACAGTACTTAAAGTGGTGATTTGTTTTATTATACCAACGGACCTCACGAGGGTTTTTGTTAAGTTTTGTGTGATTGAAGTTTTCAAGTTTTGGGTGAGATCACGATGGATGAAGGAATAAGTAGTGGCAAGAGTCTAAGCTTGGGGATGCCCGAGGCACCCCAAGGTAATATTCAAGGACTCCCAAGTGACTAAGCTTGGGGATGCCCCGGAAGACATCCCCTCTTTCTTCTAACGATCATCGGTAATTTTACTTGGAGCTATATTTTTATTCGTCACATGATATGCGTAAATCTTGGAGCGTCATGTGCTTTTTATTTTTCTTTTAATAATGAACCATGCTGGTATGAGATAGTCCTTGGTTGATTTATAGAATGCTTCATGCGCTTCACTTATATCTTTTGAGTATGGCTTTATAGAATGCTTCATGTGCTTCGCTTATATCTTTTGAAGTTTGGATTGCCTGTTTCTCTTCACATGGAAAACCGCCATTTGTAGAATGTTCTTTTGCTTCACTTATATTTTTTAGAGCGTGGGCATATCTTTTGTAGAAATAATTAAACTCTCATGCTTCACTTATATCTATTTAGAGAGTCATCAGGAATTGGTCATTCACATGGTTAGTCATAAAATCCTACAAAAAACTTGTGGATCACTGAATATGATATGTTTGATTCCTTGCAATAGTTTTGCGATATAAAGATGGTGTTATTAGAGTCATGCTAGTGAGTAATTGTGGATTGGTGGAAATACTTGTGTTAAGGTTTGTGATTCCCGAAGCATGCACATATGGTGAACCGTTATGTGATGAAGTCGGAGCATGATTTATTTGTTGATTGTCTTCCTTATGAGTGGCGGTCGGGAATGAGCGATGGTCTTTTCCTACCAATCTATCCCCCTAGGAGCATGCGTGTAGTACTTTGTTTCGATAGCTAATAGATTTTTGCAATAAGTATGTGTGTTCAATATGACTAATGTTAAGTCCATGGATTATACGCACTCTCACCCTTCCACCATTGCTAGCCTCTTCGGTACCGTGCATTGCCCTTTCTCACCTCGAGAGTCGATGCAAACTTCGCCGGTGCATCCAAACCCCGTGATATGATACGCTCTATCACACATAAGCCTCCTTATATCTTCCTCAAAACAGCCACCATACCTACCTATCATGGCATTTCCATAGCCATTCCGAGATATATTGCCATGCAACTTCTATCATCATCATATACATGACTTGAGCATTCATTGTCATATTGCTTTGCATGATCGTAAGATAGCTAGCATGATATTTTCATGGCTTGTCTATTTTTTGATATCTTTAGTACGCTAGATCATTGCACATCCTCGTACACCGCCAGAGGCATTCATATAGAGTCATATTTTTTTCTAGTATCGAGTTGTAATATTGAGTTGTAAGTAAATAAAAGTGTGATGATCATCATTATTAGAGCATTGTCCTAGTGAGGAAAGGTTGATGGAAGCTATGATTCCCTTACAAGTTAGGATGAGTCTCCGGACTTTATGAAAAATAAAAGAGGCCAAAGAAGCCCAAATAAAAAAACAGGCCAAAGAAGCCCACCAAAAAGAAAAAAAAAGAAAAAAATGAAAAATGAGAGAAAAGAGAGAAGGGACAATGTTACTATCCTTTTTCCACACTTGTGCTTCAGAGTAGCACCATGTTCTTCATATTGAGAGTCTCTTGAGTTATCACCTTCATATACTAGTGGGAATTTTCATTATAGAACTTGGCTTGTATATTCCGATGATGGGCTTCCTCAAATGCTCGAGGTCTTCATGAGCAAGCAAGTTGGATGCACACCCATTTAGTTTTCAGTTTGAGCTTTCATACACTTATAGCTCTAGTGCATCCATTGCATGGCAATCCCTACTCCTCTCATTGACATCAATTGATGGGCATCTCCATAACCCATTGATTAGCCGCGTCGATGTGAGACTTTCTCCTTTTTTTGCCTTCTCCACACAACCTCCACCATCATATTCTATTCCACCTATAGTGCTATATCCATGGCTCACGCTCATGTATTGCGTGAAAGTTGAAAAGGCTTGAGAACATTAAAAGTATGAAACAATTGCTTGGCTTGTCATCAGGGTTGTGCATGATGAAATACTTTGTGTGGTGAAGATGGAGCGTAGCCAGACTATATGATTTTGTAGGGATAACTTTCTTTGGCCATGTTATTTTGAGAAGACATGATTGCTTTATTAGTATGCTTGAAGTATTATTGTTTTTATGTCAAATGATAGACTATTTCTTTGAATCACTCGTGTCTTAATATTCATGCCATGATTAGAATATATGATCAAGATTATGCTAGGTAGAATTCCACATAAAAAATATCTTTTTTATCATTTACCTACTCGAGGACGAGCAGGAATTAAGCTTGGGGATGCTGATACGTCTCCGTCGTATCTATAATTTTTTATTGTTTCATGCCAATATTCTACAACTTTTATACACTTTTGGCAACTTTTTATATTATTTTTGGGACTAACATGTTGATCCAGTGCCCAGTGCCAGTTCCTGTTTGTTGCATGTTTTTTGTTTCACAGAAAATCCATATCAAACGGAGTCCAAACACGATAAAAACTTATGGAGATTTTTTTTGGAATATATGTGATTTTTGGGAAAAAAGAATTAACGCGAGACGATGCCTGAGGGGGCCACAAGGCAGGGCGCGCGCCCCGGACCCTTGTGGTCACCCTTCTTTGGCCGCAAGAAAGCTAATATCTAGATAAAAATCGTGTTAAAATTTCAGCCCAATCGGAGTTACGGATCTCCGGGAATTTAAGAAACTGTGAAAGGCCAGAATCTGGGAGCGCAGAAGCAGAAGGAAACAGAGAGAGATCCAATCTCGGAGGGGCTCCCGCCCCTCCACTACCATCGAGGCCATGGGCCAGAGGGGAAACCCTTCTCCCATCTAGGGAGAAGGTCAAGGGAGAAGAAGAAGGAGGGGGGCTCTCTCCCCCTCTCTCCCGGTGGCACCGGAACGCCGCCGGGGCCATCATCGTGACGGCGATCTACACCAACAACTTCGCCACCGTCATCACCAACTCTCTCCCCCTCTATACAGCGGTGTAACCTCTCTTCTTCCCGCTGTAATCTCTACTTGAACATGGTGCTCAACACTATATATTATTTCCCAATGATGTGTGGCTATCCTATGATGTTTGAGTAGATCCGTCTTGTCCTATGGGTTCATTGATGATCGTGATTGTTTGAGTTGCATGTTTTATTATTGGTGCTGTCCTATGGTGCTCTCCATGTCGCACAAGCGTGAGGGATCCCCGCTGTAGGGTTTGCAATATGTTCATGGTTTGATTATTGTCTGCGTTGCGTGAGTGATAGAAACACAAACACGGATAAGTGGGTTATGGCGTATGGGAATAAAGATGACTTGATACTTTAATGCTATGGTTGGGTTTTACCTTAATGATCTTTAGTAGTTGTGGATGCTTGCTAGAGTTCCAATCATAAGTGCATATGATCCAAGAAGAGAAAGTATGTTAGCTTATGCCTCTCCCTCATATAAAATTGCAATAATGATTACCGGTCTAGTTATCGATTGCCTAGGGACAAATAACTTTCTTGTGACAAAAAGCTCTCTACTAAGACTAACTTAGTTGTTTCTTCATCTAAACAGCCCCTAGTTTTTATTTACATGTTCTATATTATCTTGCAAACCTATCCTATCACACCTACAAAGTACTTCTAGTTTCATACTTGTTCTAGGTAAAGCGAACGTTAAGCGTGCGTAGAGTTGTATCGGTGGTTGATAGAACTTGAGGGAATATTTGTTCTACCTTTAGCTCCTCGTTGGGTTCGACACTCTTACTTATCGAGAAAGGCTACAATTGATCCCCTATACTTGTGGGTTATCAAGGGAGTCAGCGGCGAGCGGCGGGCTGGGCGGAACGGCGCGCGCAGAGCTACGGGCGTGGCAGCAGTGGCGGCATAAGAGCAGCCACACGGGTAGGAGGAGCAGCACGCAGCAGCGGGCGCAAAGCAGTGCAGCAGCAGCGGCGGCAGCAGACGGCAGCGAACAGCGGGAGCAAGGGCAGGCGCGGCCAGGGGGAAGAGAGCGCGGGGGAGGCAGAGAGAGTGGGAGGCGCGTGCGTGCGCGCGCGGTGGCGCGCACCGGCGTGGCCAAGGTTAGCAAGCGCGAGCGGGCGATCGGGAGTGGTGCGGTGACCACGGCAATCGGACAGGAGGAGAGGGAGGGTGCTCACGGCCGGGGTAGGGCATGGGGGCGGCGTGGCTCGATGGCGGCCGGCAGGGAGGAGGACGAGGCGGGACGGTCTGGCGACAGGGTCGGGCAGAGGACGAGGGGCGACGGCGAGGTGGCGAGCGACGACGGCAGGCCGCGACGGGGTCGGGCGGCGGCGTCGGGGGCGACAGGCGCTGGCCCGATCTAGATCCAGGGGGATCGGGGGAGAGTGGGGGTTAGGGTTAGCGGGTGAGTGGGGGGGGGGGCGGTTATGTGGGGGGCTCGGCTGGGCCGGCTTGGTTGGCCTGCTGTGGCCAGCTGGGCTGTGGCCCAGTTGGGAGGTCGGCTTTTTCTGTTTTATTTTTATTTTATCTTTTGTTTTTGTTTTTTATTTTTCTTTTCTGTTTTCTTTTAATTTTCATTATTATTTTGGTTTTATAAAATATGAGACTTGTCCTATAATTAGTGATGGAATATTAGGCACTGCCACAAAAGTTTTGGGGGTTATTTAAAATAGTTTGTATTTTCATAAATTAGGAAAGGCAATTTAATTAATGAATTGGCCCCTGTTTCATTTATTTTAGGGCACTCAACCACTTTATAAAATGTTGGTTAATGAATGACAATTTGTTAGTGAATATTTTCAACCTAACGAAGATTTTTAATTTACTGTTTGAAGAAATAATAATTTGACTTGTTATTTGATTTTGAATTTGAACGGGATTTGAATCATCGTGAGATTAACAACAGTAATCATGGTGACATGGCAGCATTAGCAGGGAATTACTATAGCTTAATTGTCCGGGCATCACAAAGAAGATGAGCTCTCGTCGATCCAGACGCGTTCGCTCCTTGAGACCGCCCTTCGGCCAGCAGGGTCATCGACGAAGCCATGGAGACCGGCAATCGACCGCCTTTGTCCCATGCTCGAGAGGACAGAGAGATTAGCGGGTGTGATAGCTGTTCCACCAACATCGATGATGATGACTTCTTCGCAATTGCCAGATCTTAGTGCTCTGCTCGTTATCCTCTCTTTCTCCACTACCACAATGGCGACCAACGCAGAGAACTAAGCAAGGGCTGACCTCCAGCTCAGGGACACGAAACAGGGCCTCAAATTCGGCCAGACACCCACCTCCAGCGACTATTTTACCAGCCACCATGGCTGCAGAAGAAATCACACAGAAGAGAAGAGATAGCACCAAACCTGGTCTATTCAAAAAGGAAAACCACCTACTATAAACACTACAGGGCCGGGCCTCTCTCTCTGTCCTCTCCGGCGGCTGGAGCTACTGGAGAAGGGAGAGAAAGAGACCAGAGACGAGGTGGTCATGGGAAGGCTCAGAGGAGGTGGGGAGAGCGACAAAGCGCCCAACGCCACGGAGGCAACACACATTTCTGAATGTTAACGGTTAAGTATGCTACCTCCACTTATATTTGCATTAATAAATGGCATCAAAGTCTGTTGTCTCTTGCGATATTTTCTTTGTGGCAAAATTTGTTTTCTTGGAGGGAACACACAATTTGTTTGCTGGAAACATGCCAATCATTTAGGACATATATATCCGACAATGGAGAAGCAACCTTCTCTTTCTTATTTCTATCTCATTCAACTCAGCTAAATCTTGATCCACCTCGGAGAGAAGATTGGCATCATATCAATCATTGTGGATGCCCATAATAGCCATAGCAGCGATTCTTTGATACATATATAATTGTGGTAAGCATTGTTGTGATGTCTAATATTAATTTTTTTGGCAAAAAATGGATATGTGGTGGCATGGGTGATATGTGTGTGAATCAACTTCTTGCCTCTGTCTAGCCGGATCTACTCCATTCTCATTCAGAGATGGAGTTCTTCCCCTAGTAATCTCCCCTTTCGCTTATTTCCTTGTGTCCCCGGTTTTGGTTTTTCCCACCTACATAATAACTTGGTGTCCTCTTATGGGTTGTGTGCCACGTGCTAGAGCGTATTGGAGCTAGATTTAGATTTAGAGGCCATTTGTGCAAAAATCAAGGACTGATATGTAGTTTTGTCTTTCTTTCGGGACCTTGTTGCGGCTGGGGGGTAATCAACTCTGGGTCCTTCTGGACCCTCCCTGCCCTTCCCCATGTTCAGAAGAGAAGAAAAGAAAGAAATGGGTCTGAGGGTGGCCGAGGGAAGGAGCCAGATGCGGTCGCGGGGCGGGGGGCATGTGGAGGCTATGGCCGGCCGCTGCGTGTCCGCCGCCACCACACCGCCCTCCTCTCGTTCCCATCCTCATGCCGTGACAATGCCCGCCGGACTCAAAACCCCCTCCTCCTCATGAGTGATCCTCCCTCGTCCCCACCCGCCTTCTCTTGACCTGCCATTTAGGGCCCGGTGGACATGGCGGCCTCCAACTCCAAGCCACCGCTCTACATTGCCGTCGCCGACCATCACGACCACCAGAGGAGCACCTTCCGCTACACACGCCCCATCCTGCAGAGCGCGCTCCAGCTCATGGGCTGCAAGCCATGCCACACCTTCAAGGTCTTCTTCTCTCTCTGCTTTGTTGGCCCCCAATCCCACTATTTGTAATCTGGCTTCCCCAGTTCAGTCCTCCAATTTAATTTTGCCAGTACCAACTAGTACTACTGAATCTGAATGCTTTGTTTATGATGGATAGAGATAGATAGATGCCCACGCCGTGCTTCAAATTTTTTTAGTTATGCCAATTACTGGTTCAGTTCAGGAATATATATCCAATGTACTCCCTCTGTTCCTAAATATAAGTCTTTTTAGAGATTCCACTATAGACTACATACAAAGCAAAATGAGTGAACATATACTCTAAAAGGCGTCTATATACATTCGAATGTAGTCTCTATAGTGGAATGTCTAAATGGACTTATATTTAGGAACAGAGGGAGTATATGCCAAAGCCGTACTGAATGCTTTGTTTATGATGGAAGTGGCTTTTTAGATTGGAAGAATTTCCACTACATATATATATATATGCCCAGGCCTTCTTAGTTTCAAAATTAGTACTCCCTCTGTCCTTAATATAAGACATAGTATTTCTTTAAATCTGCATCAAGTTAGTTGATTTGTGTTCACTGATATAACATTACCTGCCTTGTCCCAGGATTACCATTTTCTTACACTCTCTGTTTCTTATATAGTATCATACAGGAAATATTAATTAACATTGTATACACAAATCCTGACACCTCAACTGGGTTTTCTAGTCCAGATCGCAATCATATATAGTATCTCTGTCCTTGTCACCATGATTCTTCAGTTATGGAAGGAATCCCCAAGATCGTACTTTCCAATTTTACTGCACGCGACCTTTTGCCTCTGAACTGCAGAGGATGAAAGCCTAGCTGCATACAACCTTAATTTATTAAAATCTACATCAAGTTGGTTAATTTGTGTTCCCTGGTAGTATAATATTATCTGCCTTGCCTAAAATCCAACATTCTTCCACTCTCTAGTTTCCTCTTGTATGTCCTACAGTCACTGCATGTTCTCACCATAATTCTATAGTTATCGAATCCCCAAGAGCGTCCTTTACAATTTTACTGTACCAATTACTTCATGTGCCCTTTTTGCCTTTCAACTACAGACGATGAAAGCCTAGCTGCATACATCATTACTTCTTAAATCTGCATCAGGTTTTTTTAATTTGTGTTCCCTGCCGCCCCCGCTGTCTAATTCATAAGTTTAGCAAACAACTGAGTAATTGCAGAATTATTATTACCGATCGCCGGAGGAGGCCTCGATGATCGCCGAAGGAGTCGTCCCCGACGATCGCCGGAGGAGTCGTCCCCGACGATCGCCGGTGAGGAGTCCCCGATGATTGCCGGAGGAGTCCCCGACGATCGCCGGTGACGAGTCCCCGATGATCGCCAGAGGAGTCCCCGACGATCGGCGGAGTGTTACCTAACATGCAGCTGATAAAACTTGCCATTTTGTTATTTTTGTGTGATTTAATGCAAGCATCATGTGAATAAACTTTGGCTGGTATTTTTCCCATGCCATGGTAAACATGTTTAGGCACTGTAACAAGCTTGCAAACATGCTATGATATTGTTGCTGTTTTACACTTGCTGAAAAACTGATTGTTATAAAACATAATGGCACTGCTCCACCCATCAAGCTAAACAAGCTTAGTTGTTCAAATATGAATCGGATATTAAAAAAACAGAGTCATTTAATTGGTAAGCTAAATATTCCTAATTTAGTTTCGAAAATGCATGTACGCCGCTCGGGGGTGGATCTACAGGGTGCCCACGCACTACTAGGGAAAACCCTAGTAGTAGCGCTTGAAATATACATTGCAGTAGCGCTGGGTCCAGCGCTACTGCTACCGCGCTACAGCTAAGTTGTAGCAGTAGCACTGGTATGGGCAGCGCTACTGGTAAGTATGGTTAGCAGTAGCGCTGCCCTGACCACCGCTACTGCTAACTCTCTTTAGCGCTTGAACAAACGAAGCGCTGCTAGTAGATGGTTTCGAGCGCTACTGCTAGTATTCCTGCTTTCACAGATTTACACCCCTCTACGTATTTGTGATGTATTTATACAGGCTCTATACAGTAGTTTCATCAGATCATACTAAACATACGCTATTCTCATCATATCATAGACATACAGTAGTCTCGTCATACCATCATCATCATCATCATCATCATCATCATCATCATTCAACATAAATATCATCACATCTCGAAAATAGCGATACACAAGTCATGTCATGTCTCGAATAAGTGCAACTGCATGGTCATGGCACACACACACAAGTTTCATCATCTCTATCTAAACCATGATGTAGAAGAGAAGAGCGATCAACATGAGAAAGAGTGCGACTATGTAGTACTTGAGGCACCGGCGGTCCCACCCTCGCTCTTGCCGGAGTGTCGACCTCAAGTAACTACTTTCCGCTTCGGCTCTACTGTCGAACCCTCTGTGGCTAGCACCCGGGTACTTGTCCACCTGGGCCTGAGCGTCTGGCTAGTGGTCGTAGACTCCTGGAACCCTCCCAACGAACACGGCGTAGCAGTCCCTCGCCATCTCTGATCTATGTACCTGCATCGTCAGTTGATGAATTGAACGATAATATGCAACATAATGTACTTAAGAAAACAAAGAGGCATAATTAGCAAAATACAAGCAACCTATATATAATAAACATAAATGACAAAATTCCTCATACCCAAACTAATTAACTAGAGCGATCTACGCTAGTTCAGGACCACGTGGTTTAATTACATCACATAGTTTCGCCGTGCATAAATTCAAAGTTTTGCGATAGAAAGACAGTAGTGACATATTGTCATCGACAATCAGTCCTTCATGTCAGCGGTCCAATCTTCATAGTTAGGGAGGAAGCACCCGAGCTTCTTGAAAGGCTTCATGTCCAGACGCTGAGCGAGTAGTAGTGCTCGGACATCAGCCCGCGTGATTAGCCCATGGTAGAACATCCCCGTTGGTTCGAGGAACTGCTTCATGATCATTTGGCAAGTTGACACTGTACGTGATAAAACTCAGCTCAGATTCGATGATCCGGTGTCTTTCCTATGCTTGTGGCCCAGCTGACAATCTCGGCATCTTCGGTAGTAGCTGACATGCGAAGGCGTTGATTATCCCTTCTGTACTCGAGCAGGTGATGCATGAGGTAGAATCCATCAGCCTTACTGGTGTGCGGTTGCTGGATGCAGCAAAAGTCGGTCTTATGGCGGTAAATCAGCCCATTCTTCCTGTGCCTTTTCACCTTGATATATCCACCAGACAGGCTGAAGGTTAACAGGGCACTATCGAGAACACTCTTTAGGTGCGTGTAATCCTTTTCCTATTCAACAATTGTAAATGGAAGATATAATGAATAGAAAAAAGGGGCCTATGTTTGGTCGGAATGTTGATTCATTCCCCCCGGCAAATCTCGGGCACTCCATATGTCCTAGTTTCTAGCACAAGTCATGCCGAAAATCACGGAAATTTTCGGCATGACCTTTGCTAAAAAGTGGACATATGGAGCTCCTGAAATTTGCCGGAACGGAAATGAATCAACATTCCGGCAAAACATAGGCCACTAGGATATTCTTCGACAATTGGCACAAGTTCATATAACAGATTTGATGCTATCATCAATAGAACATGGCAACATCATATAACAGATTTCCAGGACTTAGCAAATTAACCAAGTGTTGAAAACAACAACATTGTATAGGCTACTTTGCATGCTTATGCTAGTCACCACAGGGCATATCATGCTCCTAAAACATCATCTAGGGTTTTATTTGCTACTGTTTTTTATTTGCTACTATTTTTTAGTTTTTATTTGCTACTGTTTTTTTCCTAAATGATCTCTCTCTCTCTCTCTGCTACTGACCTAAACAAAAATTTGCTACTATTTTTTAGTGCAATTTGCTACTTTTTTTATTTATAGCTATTTTATAAACCTACAAAAAATATTTGTAGCTAGGCAATTTGCTACTGTTTTTTATTTATAGTTAAAAAAGTCCACTGTTTTTGATAAATTGCCTAGCTACAAATAATTTGCTACTGTTTTTTATAGCTAAAAATTTTGCTACTATTTTTTATTTCCTAGCTAAATGCTACTGTTTTTTATTTTACTAATTTTGTTTAAAGCAGCAACAACATCACCTAATTTTCCAGTTAAAGAAATGTCTATAACTTTTGACTTATGAACCCTAGAACCCTAGAAATTTTCTTTGCTAATAAATATTTTGTCCTAATAAAAATTACTAAATTGAACCCTAAAATTGATACCTACTGCCTACCTAATTGAACCCTAAATTGAAAACCTAGTTTCATTTCTAAAAAAAAGAAAACCTAATAGACAGAGACAGGGGGAGGTGGGGGGCAGGTTGTCGGCAGTACCTGAGGACGAGGAGGAGGCCGGAGCGACACGGACGAGGAGAAGGCCGGAGCGGCGGCGGCGCAGACGAGGAGGAGGTCGGAGCGGCGGCGGCACGGACGAGGAGTAAGTCGGAGCGGCGGCGGCGCAGACGAGGAGGAGGTTAGAGTGGCGGCGGCGTGGACGAGGAGGAGGTCAGAGCGGCGGCGGCGCGGACAAGGAGGAGGAGGAGGCCGGCGTCGAGGCCGAGGGCGGGCAGGGGCTCGGGCCGGCGTCAAGGTCCAGGTCGACGGGCGACGGCCAGCGGGCAGGGGCGACGGCGGCGCGCGAGAGCAGAGAAGAGGGGGGGATGTGGGAGAGTGGGGGGGAATGGGACATGGCAAAATTTTGAGCCCGCGCGGGCGGTGATTAACTCAAAATAGTAGTAGCGCTGGTTTAGGAACTAGCGCTATAGCTAACTTAGCTATAGCGCTGGTTCCTAAACCAACGCTACTACTAACTATTCCAATTTTAATTTTTTTATTTCTAAAATACAAATAGCAGTAGCGCTTGACCTGTATCCAGCGCTATAGCTAACTTAGCTATAGCGCTTGTTCCCAACCCAGCGCTACAGCTATGTTTCTTTTCTTTTTATTATTTTCCTTTTCTAGTTTTTAGTTTTCTTTTCTTTTTATTATTTTCCTTTTCTTTTCTGTTTACTTTTCTTTTTCTTTTGTATTGCTTTCTCTCTTTTTTTGGTTTTTCTCCCGACGACGGCGTCTCCCTCCCACACTGCGCGAATATCACTGGAACCATGAATGTAATTGAAGGGGGATACGATTACATCATTTGACCGATAACGGTTACTTAAGTGCGTACACAAAATAGATACATATATATAAATGATGGTTTCTCAGCTGCGTCGGCGACGTTTCACATTGAGCTTCTACCCTTTCTTGTTCGTTGCCAAATAATTGAGCCCTTCTTGTGACTTTTCTGGAACCATGGAGTACGATCTTTCTTAGGTAATGTAGTATTGATTCTTCTTTTCATGTATGCTTCATCGTCATCGTCATCTTCCCTCATCGGGTTGCAGTATTGGTTGTAGTCTTCCTCGTTGGCGACTCCATCCATTCTGACGATGCTCCTTTTGGATCTCCTCACGACAACACGACTGGGATTGGCCGGGTCGGTTATGAAGAAGCATTGTGTCACGTGCTTAGCGTGTACCCATGGCTCATTTTTGGCGATGACGTTAACGTTCACGGGAGTGCTCTTCGCGTCGGGTATAGACATGGTAGTGAAATACTTGTTTTCTCTTACGACATCCTTGGCCCATCTGACACGGAACATCGTCGCATCGTGCATTCCAGCTTAGTCAAGCTCCCAGATCTCTTCGACCCTTCCGTAGAATCTTTCAGTTGTGCCGTTGGTGTCGGTCACACATTCAATTGTCACCCCGGAGTTCTGGTAATCACTGTCCATGTCTTTGGCCTCCGTGTAGAACGTGTACCCGTTGATATCGTATGACTGATAGGTCGCAAGCTTGGGCTCGGGGCCATGTGCTAAGGCGTGTATGAGCAATCCGTCCGAACTGCCCTCTTCCGGGGGATTTTCAAGAACTTGCTCTTTGAACCAATGCAAGAAAGTGGCGTTGTGCTCTATAGTAACTTCATCGTCCGTCTTGAGCCTCCCCTTATCATGGTACTTCTTTGCGATGCTTTCTTTGTGCCGTGCCACATAATTATGTACCACATCTAGGTGTTGTAGCACTACTAAGTTAGCCCTGTCAAAGTCGTTCCGTCGATCCGAGTAGTCCACGTGCAATTCCCTCCGGCCATTGTTGTGACCATCTCCTTCGAGCTTCCCATCGTGCTTCTTGACGGGCAAACCAACAACAGTGTCTTCGACGCCTATATAATTCTCGCAAAAGGAGATGCACTCATGCGTCAGATACCCCTGGACGATGCTCCCATCGGGATGGGACATGTTATGAACGAATCCTTTGATGACCCCATTCATCCTCTTGAATGGCATCATGCTATGAAGGAATGTCGGCCCGAGGTCGATGATGTCGTCCATGATGTGGACACACAGATGCACCGTGACGTCAAAGAACGCGGGCGGGAAGTACATCTCAAGCTCACGTAGTATGACAATGATCTCTTCCTGTAGCCTTCGGAGCTACTTCACACTTATGGACTTTTGAGAGATAACGTCGAAGAAGTTGCAGAGACCAGTAAGCGTATCATGGACGTGCTTCTCCATTATCCCTCTAATGGCAACCGGGAGTATCTGCGTCATCATCACGTGACAATCATGAGACTTCATCCCGCTGAACCTTTTCTTCTTGGGGTCTAGAAATCTGCTTATCTTCCCACAGTAACCGAAACTGACTTTGATTCCCATAAGGCAATGAGGCCTGTCGTGATTGGGCCAGTACTCAAAGTCCCAGAAAACAGACCTCGTTTTCCATACCTTCAGCAGCGGCTCCGGCGCCTTTTTCATCGTCTTTCCCAGCGCGAAGCACTGTGCCCAGTTTTTCAACAGCTCGTCGATTTTGGTGCCGCTCCTCTTACATGGAGGTCCTCGATGCTCAGCCAACCCATTGAATAGATCTCCATGCTTTCTCCACGGGTCATCCTTCTCGAGCCATCTACGATGCCCCATGTACACGATTTTCCCGGACCTGCCATCTTTCGTTAACGTAAGCTGCTGAGACGTTGTATCATCCATGCACCTCGTGCATCCGCAGTATCCGTGGCACACCTGGCCTGAGGTGTACCCGTAACCGAGATAGTCATGCACCATCGTCATCAGCACGGCTCTCATATAGAAATACTCTCCTTTGCTGGCGTCCCATGTCCATGCCGGTGTTTTCCATAACGTGTCTAGCTCCTCTTTCAGAAGCCCCATATACAGGTTAATATTATTTCCCGGTTGTTTTGGCCCTTGAATCAACATGCTCATGTGTATGTACTTTGTCTTCATGCACTTCCATGGGGGGAGGTTGTACATCCATACAAAGACGGGCCATGTGTTGTGGTTGGTGTTCTGGTTTCCAAACGGATTCATGCTATCGGTACTTGCACCAAGAACGATGTTCCTTGGATCTTCTGCAGCAAATCCATATACGGCGTTGAATGCTCTCCACTGGCTACCATCTACGAGGTGTCTCAGCTTCGGATCATCTCCATCGTCGAGCTTCCTCCTCTCCGCGTGCCAGCACATGAGCTTTGCTTCCTTAGGATCTACGAAATACCACTGCAGACGGGGAGTGATCGGAAAGTACCATACAACTTTCTGAGGAGCTTTATTTCCTGCCTTCTTGTATCGAGAAGCATTGCACACTGGACAGCTTGTTTTTTCCGCGTGCTCCCCCCGATAAATGATGCAATCGTTAATGCATGCGTGGTACCTAATGTGCGGCAAATCAAAAGGGCAAACAATTTTCTTGGCCTCCTCGACACTAGTAGGACACAGGTTCCCTGCGGGAAGAACTTTATTATGTAGATACTTCAAATGCTCATCGAGGCTTTTGTCTGTCCATTTGTTTTTGGCCTTCGTCTTTAGAAGTTCGAGCATGAAACACAAGCGGGTCACCTCAGGATCGCAACCGTCATACAATGGAGTCTTCGAGTCTACTTCAAGTTGGCTTGGCCTCCTCTCTAGAAGCAACTCTCTCGCTAGTCGTACTCTTGCGAAGGAGGTCTCGAACATGAGGGTCCTGCACAACTGCACTTAGTAGCGTCGAAGACTGCGGCATGACCGCCGACTCTTCTCCGCCATGTCCGGAATCTTCTTCGCCGTGTCCGGAATCTTCTCCGCCGCCGTCATTTCCGGACTCTTCCCCGCCGCCATGTCCGGCGCCATCGTCTTCGTGTCGATCGGTCATCTCTTTGTCTAGCCCCATGTCGTTATTCCCTTCAATGTGGACGTCCTCATCATCATCATCTTCTTCACTTATCCACCCAGTATAGCCATCCATGAAACCATTCATCAGCAGGTGCGCCTTCAAAGTGCCACGATCAAAAGGGTCCAAAAGGCTCCTTCTTTGCATCTTGCACACGGACATCTAATCCTAGTCCGATTATTTGCATACATGTCCATCACCGCGGATTGCATGTATCGCTCCACGTTCCATCCACTCACCTTCATGACCGACTGCACGGTATAACAAGCAAAAGGGTTATAAACAAAATGCATGCATGCTTCAAAGTCATATAAAATTTTGGCATGACCTTGCCTAAAAATAGGACATATCGAGTCTGCTCGAAATTCACCGAAACAGAAATAAATCGACATTTCGGCAAAACATAAGCAACTCGGGGGCATGTCACTCGCACAAATCTCTCCATATCCCAAACACACATATTCTCATTCACACACATATTCCCATTCTTGAAATGAACAACTTTTTACTCACCTATATATCTCTCGAGAGAGACCGATCGAGAGATTAGCACGGTTAGATGATGAGGCCTTTTGCTACCTATACGGATCAAAAGTGTGGATGGCTAAATAGCTAGCTAGATCTAGTTGTTGGGGAGGAGAGATGACTCTAGCTAACTAATGGAGAGGGAGTTATGGTGGAGGGGGGCATTAATGAGGAGAGAAGAGAGGTAGGAGGAAGAGAGAGATGAGAGGCCATTTATGGAGTAGAGTTATGGTGGAGGGGGACATTAATGAGGAGAGAAGAGAGGTAGGAGGAAGAGAGAAGAAGGGCAACAATGGTGGAGAGGGGAGAGGGGAAAGGAGGGGGGAGAGAGGGCAAAGTGGGGGAGGAGGAGGAGGGGGGTGAAAAGGTGGCACCAGCCGCAACTAGCAGTAGCGCTGCTTCCCAGAAAGCGCTACTGCTATGGTACTTAGTAGTAGCACTGGCCAGGAAAAGCGCTACTACTAAGTGGGGCCCATTAGCAGTAGCGGTGCTGTAAAATAAAGCGCTACTGCTAAAGTCTTAGTAGTAGCGCTGGATTTTGGACAGCGCTGCTACTAGAGCTACCGTTGGTAGCCTCGTCTGGTCCCACATAGTAGTAGCGCGTTTTTGTTTTCGAGCGCTACTGCTAAAGAGTTACTAGTAGCGCTTCCCTAGAACAGCGCTACTGCTAACTAGTAGCAGCGGTTGCTATTCTCCAGTGCTACTACTGAGGTCCTACCTATAAGCATTTCCCTAGTAGTGACGGTGGGCCACGGCCCACCCTGGGATTTTGGGTCGGCCTAGGCCCCGATTCCCCTCTGTTCTGCTGCGCTTCCGATCTCTACTCGCCCCCAGCCGCCTGCCTCGCCGGCGACTTGACGTCCCCGGACGGCATGACTCTAGGAGGAGACGCAGGACTAACAGGAGGTCAGGAGCCGCTCGCCCAACAGCGTCACCGCTGCCCGGGCTCGCCGCCGTGCCTACCTTCCCAGTCCGTTCAGGGCTCAGGCGTGCAGCAGCCACTAAGCCAACCCGATTTATCCTGAGATACGTCCTCAACACTCAGCAGCCACTCCTCATCACCCATTTTCTAATTGATTCATAACTCATTAGGCAGGACTGTCATTAGGGTCTGTTGTGTACTGAGTGCTACCTACACTTAATGGTTCAGATGTATTTCAGTAATCTTTAGTACCTGTAAAGTTCACATGGTTTCAAAATTCCGGCCGTAGGAACAGACACTAGTCATTTTGGATTGTTAGTCATAGTGACATTGACCCAGATTACTACTGCAGGCCAGGTTTGTTGACAATTTTACTTGTCTTTCTTACTCATTCGATATGATATCCAATTATTCACGTCGATTAGTTGCAAACAATAAGTGCTAGACCAACTTCTTGATTCAGATTTTGGACGGTCTCTTACTACAGTTACAATTCTGAATACTTGTCCTAGTAAGCTCACAAGTAATAATTGATTCACTACCTCTATGCTTGCCTTGTCATATTTGTTGTCAATATTCTTTTAGGGTGGACCACCCTGTTTCAAAATACTGGAACCGCAGACATGAGTGAATAGTATTTCTCTGTGTGATCTCTTCCATCATGTGTGCGTAACGAACACTACATTGTATAGAAAGAAAGTGTCATTTCCACCTTTTACATAGACTATGATCTTTTACATAGAATACAATCTGCCTACTTGCTTTGTGTCGCACTACCAGCACTCCACCCTTGAAGCTAAACATTATGCTACTCATAATTCCTTAGTTTATTTGTTCAAATACAAATTTGATATGATTCTAATGTTCCTACTTCAGTTTTGAAATGTGTGTCTGCCTGTTATAGAGACATAAGAGGTTTGTATTTCTGTGTGTGGTCTGGTCAGCACGGTTGGGGGGTGAACTTTGCATAAGCAGGGGTTTATAGGGATACACTCTTCGAGTTGAATCCGCAATGCATTCCATAGATAATCTGACTACTTTTTATGTTTTCATGAATCTCAGATACTGAACAGCATCATAATGATTATGAGCTTGCGCGCATGAAAAGAATAAAGCAGAACAATGCCATGGCTGTCAAACTTGGCATTAAGGGACTGAAATCAAGTCTGGATGCAATGCAATGCAAACGCTCTCCGCCTACAGATTCATGCTCAGAATATGATCCTAATAGTGATTCTGAGCTATAGGGAGACCTAAGTCAATTTAGCTCCCTAGTGTAGGAGTCAGAGGCAGATGCCCTATCTTATTCACCCATCAAGGTGCTTGCTCTAACTTTCCAAGGTTATATTGGTCGCACATATCTTGCAACTGATGCTTTGCATTGCTTCTACTTTGTTGCACTGCCATTAGCTTAGTTTACACATTGTGTATGTGAATACGCCTTGCCTATCCATTTTCAGTACATATTCCATCTGTCATCATACCATATTTATCCATTCAAATGATGTTCTTGTGTATCATACGTTCAAAAGGAAGAGGGCAATTGCTGATCGCGGAGGAGCACGAACAAAGTATTTGGAAAAGGTAGTGACACCTGATAAATCAAATAGCCCATTAGGTGTAGTTGCAATATCACCAGACCCAGAAAACATGGCCACAACTCTAGCAGACTCTAGCCCTACTACACTGGCCATCTCTGTTGCCCCAACTCAGCAGACCCCAACTGCCGCAAACAGTATGATGATGCCAGTTGACATAGCACCAGCTCTACGACGCAAAACCCCCATTCCAGCAAAGAGTACACCAAATCCAGTTGCCAAATCCCTCTTCGAATGAGAGAGAGCCCTAATTGCAGCAAATAGTACACCTGTTCCACTTCTTCTCAGTTTACAAGACGAAGCTTATATTGTTGTCAGGAACTTTGTGGGCATCTTTCCTTCATGAAAAGATTATACCACAGACAAAGAACAATTTCTAATCTTCCTCCGCAACTTACGCGTAAGTAATGTACTAATGTTATTCATGGTAATTACTGCATATGTTTCTGCTGACAGAAGACACAAGATTTCATTCTTTTAAATAGGCGAGGACCAAACTGGATAGTCAAGACGAGCAAGGGTTGGCTGCGCTTTTCAAGCACTCGTTGATGAAGTATCGCTCCTACCTGAGGCAAGCGCACTTCGATGGCAAGCCTCTAAACGAAATTTCTGTAAAGTCTCTGGTGCTACATTTATCAGACAGTGACTAGAATAATCTTGTTACACATTGGTCTCGTCTGCAGTGTAAGGTACTGTCTATGATATCACATCACAATTTGAACTACATTTCTGCATGTGCCTTAACGTCTCACTGGTACGAAAACTGTTTGCAGAAGAACATTCATTCTCAAGGGACCACAGAATCTCGCAACTATACTGCACACTGCATTGCTCTTGTGAGTACCTCTTGCCCTGTATGACCATACTTACTTTCATAGTTGGTTGATTATGTAGCATCACTGCACATGTTATCCTTGTTATCCTCCATTTGGTGGACATTATAAGATCCGTAACGACTCTTACATAAATTTAGAATCAACCCAATGCTTTTGAAGAGGTTTAGCTCTGCAGTCCTCTTGTAAGGACTGAACGTCATCTATCACTGTACTTACATTAACAGCTACTCCCTCCGTCCCATAATATAAGAGCGTTTTGTATAGTACACCAGTGTAGCATTATGCATCTTATCTCCCTCGCCCACCATTTACTAAAAAATATCAGACCTATATTTAATCTTACCAAAAAGTTGAATACACAGACAATGGCAGTGCAGAAGTGTAGCCCATTGCTCTTGTCAGTACATTTTGTCCTGTGATGCTTGTACTTCCAGGGATTGTTAGTTGATTATGTAGCATCAATCTGCATCTTATCTTCATTATCCTCTATCCCTTCCAGTATTATCATATCTATAATTACTCTCTACAGAATGTAGAGTACAGGCAATGCTTATGAAGAAGATTCTTTGCTGAAATTCTTGAGTTATCCTTCCCTTGACATGGAGAAGGGCATTATAAAGCCGGTGTTAACTGTTAATGTAAGTCAGTCCTTCTAAAGCCTTTATCCTCAACTGCTGTTTAATTTGCTCATACTCCCTATCGTTAACTGCTATTTAGTTTGTTGTTTCTATCAAAACGCATGTTCGCAACAACTGTAAGTTCCAAGTTTTACTTGTAAAACCAAATTCTTGTTCATACCATGCACATTACTCAATACTCCCTATATGTATGCTTGTTTTTGTGGATCTATAATCCAGTGTGTGGTGAAGCAGCCCATGTTTGCACCTTGTCATCTCCTGTTTTATCTTACTGATGTGGCTGATGATATGAACAACATGCCATGCACATTAAGCAAAATAGATACAATGATTGTCTTTGCCCTTCATCTATGCTTGTTTTGTTGACATGGTAATCTAGTAGTGTGGTGAAGCTCCCCGCATTATGAACAATGCCAAATTATGCTATTGATATTTTGAACTTACTCTTTATTTTCTAATTTCAAATTGGATGGAATTGACAGCACTGTTACCATCTTTGTTTATACACGTGCAAAACCTGTCATCTCTCTGCTTGTTTCAGGGTGATATGCCTGATGGCATGCACAAGTCTGCTGAAGGCTGTGAGACAAACCCAACATATATTGCAGCAAAGAAGGCAAAACATCTTGAAGATAGCGAGACAACCCCAAACTCTTGTCTTGATGCAGTGTTCAAGTTACTTGAGACTAGCAGTCAGACAAGCTCACAGAATTCGCTGTCCGAATCAGTTCGACTTCTTCAGTCCCAAGTTCTAGTAGAAAGGCATTCTGCAACTCAACTTCGACTTGAAGTCCTATCTCTAAGAAAGATTGCGGAGAACACCAATGAGAACCTCATTGCTAAACAGCTATGATACGTCTCCAACGTATCTATAATTTTTTATTGTTTCATGCTATTATATTATCTATTTTGGATGTTTTATATGCATTAATATGCTATTTTATATTATTTTTGGGACTAACCTATTAACCTAGAGCCCAGTGCCAGTTTTTGTTTTTTTCCTTGTTTTTGAGTTTCGCAGAAAAGGAATACCAAACGGAATAAAACTTTCGCGATGATTTTTCTAGGACCAGAAGGAAACCAGAAGACTTGGAGATGAAGTCGGTGGAGCCACGAGGCGGCCACAAGGACGGAGGGCGTGCCCAGGGGTGTAGGGCGCGCCCCCCACCCTTGTGGGCCCCTCGTGCACCTCCTGACCTAATTCTTTCGCCTATATATTCCCAAATATCCCCAAACCAACAGAGGCATCCACGAAAAGAATTTTCCACCGCCGCAACCTTCTGTACGCGTGAGATCCCATCTAGGGACCTTTTCCGGCACCCTGCCGGAGGGGGATTCGATCACGGAGGGCTTCTACATCAACACCATTGCCCTTTCGATGAAGCGTGAGTAGTTTACCACAGACCTACGGGTCCATCGCTAGTAGCTAGATGGCTTCTTCTCTCTCTTTGATTCTCAATACCATGTTCTCCTTGATGTTCTTGGAGATCTATTTGATGTAATACTTTTTTGCGGTGTGTTTGCCGAGATCCGATGAATTGTGGATTTATGATCAGTTTATCTATGAATATTACTTGAATCTTCTCTGAATTCTTATATGCATGATTTGATATCTTTGTAATTCTCTTCGAACTATCGGTTTGGTTTGGCCAACTAGATTGGTTTTTCTTGCAATGGGAGAAGTGCTTAGCTTTGGGTTCAATCTTGCAGTGTCCTTTCCCAGTGACAATAGGGGCAGCAAGGCACGTATTGTATTGTTGCCATCGAGGATAAAAAGATGGGGTTTTCATCATATTGCTTGAGTTAATTCCTCTACATCATGTCATCTTACTTAATGCATTACTCCGTTCTTTATGAACTTAATACTCTAGATGCATGCTGGATAGCGGTCGATGTGTGGAGTAATAGTAGTAGATGCAGAATCGTTTCGATCTACTTGACACAGACGTGATGCCTATATTCATGATCATTGCCTTAGATATCGTCATAACTTTGCGCTTTTCTATCAATTGCTCGGCAGTAATTTGTTCACCCACCGTATTATTTTCTATCTTGAGAGAAGCCTCTAGTGAAACCTATGGCCCCCGGGTCTATTTTCCATCATATAATCTTCTGTTTTCCATCATATTAGTTTCCGATCTACTATTTTGCAATCTTTTACTTTCCCATCTATAAAACAAAAATACCAAAAATATTTACTTTATCGTTTATCTATCTCTATCAGATCTCACTTTTGCAAATAACCGTGAAGGGATTGACAACCCCTTTATCGCGTTGGGTGCAAGCTGTTTGATTGTTTGTGCAGGTATTCGGTAATTTGTGCATTGTCTCCTACTGGATTGATACCTTGGTTCTCAAACTGAGGGAAATACTTATCTCTACTTTGCTGCATCACCCTTTCCTCTTCAAGGAAAAAACCAACGCAAGCTCAAGAAGTAGCAGGAAGAATTTTTGGCGCCGTTGCCGGGGAGATCTATGCCCAGTCAAGACATACCAAGTACCCATCATAAACTCTCATATCTTGCATTACATTATTCGCATTTGCCTCTCGTTTTCCTTTCCTCCACTTCTAAAATGATTTTCGAAAAGATTTTCCTTTTTCTTCGCCCCTCTCTTTGCCTTTTCTTCGCCCCTCTTTCGTTCGTCTTCTTCGTTCGTTTTTGGTTTGCTCGTTTGCTAGATTGGTTTGTTGCCACCATGTCTGAATCTGGGGAGGTTATCGTTTAAATTCTTGAGGAAAAGCTTGAATCTTGTTCATTGGATCATGGCTGAAACTCCTCCTAATTACAAAACAAAAATCTTTCGTGTGGGGGATGGTAATATTATTGGAAAAAGTGTTATTCAAGAATTCTTTGATTATACGGGATCTATGCCTATTAATAAACGATCTATTCTTCTCGATACAAATTGTTATGCGGATGCCATTGTTATGCTCGTTGAGAAATTAGAAAGGAAATTCATGCATATTCATCCGGCTTTGCAAAAGGTGTTTTATAAACTTCCCAATATTAATCATCCTATAGCTAAAAAGATTGCTACCATTATCCTTTTGCGTGAATTTGATTTTATAATACAAGAAGCTAGGGATATTTTTGCTTTCTATAAAAAGGATGTGGAACACCCTCCAATTGAAGATATCCTCCATGATAAAGAAACTTTGCAATATTAATCATCTTATAGTGAAAATCTTAGGAGGAGAGTTCCTTATTCAGAAATCTCTCAATATTTGTACCTAGAGGCTTTTGAGGAGTTTGATTGGATTACAAGGGGAATTTATGTAGGATTTGATAGGGATTGGTTGAATAAAATGATGAGGGAACCCATTAGAAACGAGATACGTGTTTTATATGATGATATATATGGTGATGATCCTGATTATGGGTTTATGAATGTTAAAATTACCAACCAAAGTCCTTTTCATGATTTCAGTTCCTCTACTAGGAGGTAAATAAAGGAAAGAATAGATTTATTAAGATGAGTTTTATAGGATTTGATGAGAAAAGAATTGCATACCAAAGATGACAATACCTAGATCTATTCGTGTTTTTATGCCTAGCTAAGGGCGTTAAACAATAGCGCTTGTTGGGAGGCAACCCAATTTTATTTTATTTTTGCTTTTTTGGTTCTGTTTTGCAATAAATAATTCATCTAGCCTCTGGTTAGATGTGGTTTTATGTTTTAATTAGTGTTTGTGCCAAGTAAGACCTTTGGGATGGCTTACGGTGATAGTTGATTTGATCTTGCTGAAAAACAGAAACTTTTGCGTCCAGTATCAGAATTTTAATAATTCACTGGAGCGTTGAAAAACCCTGAATTTTTTATACGAGATTGATATAAAAATTGCCTCCGTTTTCTGATTTTTCAAAATATTTAGAGTTATATAAGTATTAGAACAATTCGGATCTTCGCAGACTATTCTGTTTTTGACAGATTCTGTTTTCTTTGTGTTGTTTGCTTATTTTGATGAATCTATGGGTAGTATCGGGGGGGGGGGTATGAACCATGAAAAAGTTGGAATACAGTAGATATTACACCAATATAAATAAATAATGAGTTCACAACAGTACCAAAGTGGTGATTTATTTTCTTATACTAATGGAGCTTACGAGATTTTCTGTTGAGTTTTGTCTTGTGAAGTTTTCAAGTTTTTGGGTAAGGATTTGATGGACTATGGAATAAGGAGTGCCAAGAACCTAAGCTTGGGGATGCCCAAGGCACCCAAGGTAATCTTGGGGATGCCCCGGAAGGCATCCCCTCTTTCGTCTTCGTCTATCGGTAACTTTACTTGAGGCTATATTTTTATTCACCACATGATATGTGTTTTGCTTGGAGCGTCTTGTATAATTTGAGTCTTTGCTTTTTAGTTTGCTACAATCATCCTTGCTGTACACACCTTTTGAGAGGGACACGCATGAATCGTGATTTATTAGAATACTCTATATGCTTCACTTATATCTTTTGAGCTAGGCAATTTTGCTCTAATACTTCACTTATATCTTTTTAGAGCACGACGGTGGCTTTATTTTGTAGAAATTATTGAATTCTCATGCTTCACTTATATTATTTTGAGAGTCTTTAAACAGCATGGTAATTTTCTTTGGTTATAAATTTAGTCCTAATATGATAGGCATCCAAGAGAGATATAATAAAAACTTTCATATAAAGTGCATTGAATACTATGAGAAGTTTGATTCCTTATGATTGTTTTGAGATGTAAAGATGGTGATATTAGAGTCATGCTAGTGAGTAATTGTGAATTTGAGAAATACTTGTGTTAAGGTTTGTGAGTCCCGTAGCATGCACGTATGGTGAACCGTTATGTAACGAAGTTGGAGCATGAGATATTCTTTGATTGTCTTCCTTATGGGTGGCGGTCGGGGATGAGCGATGGTCTTTTCCTACCAATCTATCCCCCTAGGAGCATGCGCGTAGTACTTTGTTTCGATGACTAAGATTTTTGCAATAAGTATGTGAGTTCTTTATGACTAATGTTGAGTCCATGGATTATACGCACTCTCACCCTTCCACCATTGCTAGCCTCTCTAGTACCGCGCAACTTTCGCCGGTACCATACACCCACCATATACCTTCCTCAAAACAGCCATCATACCTACCTCTTATGGCATTTCCATAGCCATTCCAAGATATATTGCCATGCAACTTTCCACCGTTCCGTTTACTATGACACGCATCATCATTGTCATATTGCTTTGCATGATCATGTAGTTGACATCGTATTTGTGGCAAAGCCATCGTTCATAATTCTTTCATACATGTCACTCTTGATTCATTGCACATCCCGGTACACCGCCGGAGGCATTCATATAGAGTCATATTTTGTTCGAGTATCGAGTTGTATTTTTTTGAGTTGTAAGTAAATAGAAGTATGATGATCTTCATTATTAGAGCATTGTCCCATGTGAGGAAATAAAAAAAAGAGGCCAAAGAAGCCAAAGAAAAAAAAGAGATAGAAAGAACAAAAAGGAAGAAAAAAAGAAAAAAAAGAAAAAAAAGGAGAAAAAAAGAAAAAATGAGAGAAAAAGAGAGAAGGGGCAATACTTTTATATACTAGTGGGAATTTTTCATTATAGAACTTGGCTTGTATATTCCAACGATGGGCTTCCTCAAATTGCCCTAGGTCTTCATGAGCAATTGGATGCACACCCACTTAGTTTTATTTTTGAACTTTCATACACTTATAGCTCTAGTGCATCCGTTGCATGGCAATCCCTACTCACTCACATTGATATCTATTGATGGGCATCTCCATAGCCCGTTGATACGCCTAGTTGATGTGAGACTATCTCCCTCTTTTTGTCTTCTCCACAACCACCATATTCTATTCCACCTATAGTGCTATGTCCATGGCTCACGCTCATGTATTGCGTGAAAGTTGAAAAGGTTTGAGAATGTCAAAAGTATGAAACAATTGCTTGGCTTGTCATCGGGGTTGTGCATGGTTTGAGTATTTTGTGAGATGAAGATTGAGCATAGCCAGACTATATGATTTTGTAGGGATAAGTTTCTTTGGCCATGTTGTTTTGAGAAGACATAATTGCCTTGTTAGTATGCTTTAAGTATTATTGTTTTTATGTCAATATTAAACTTTTGTTTTGAATCTTATGGATCTGAACATTCATGCCACAATAAAGAAAATTACAAGGATAAATATGTTAGGTAGCATTCCACATCAAAAATTCTGTTTTTATCATTTACCTACTCAAGGACGAGCAGGAATTAAGCTTGGGGATGCTTGATACGTCTCCAACGTATCTATAATTTTTTATTGTTCCATGCTATTATATTATCTGTTTTGGATGTTTTATATGCATTAATATGCTATTTTATATTATTTTTAGGACTAACCTATTAACCTAGAGCCCAGTGCCAGTTTCTGTTTTTTCCTTGTTTTTGAGTTTCACAGAAAAGGAATACCAAACGGAGTCCAAACGGAATAAAACTTTCGCGATGATTTTTCTTGGACCAGAAGGAAACCAGGAGACTTGGAGATGAAGTCGGAGGAGCCATGAGGCGGCCACAAGGACGGAGGGCGCGCCCAGGGGGGTAGGGTGTGCCCCCACCCTTGTGGGCTCCTCGTGCACCTCCTGACCTAATTCTTTCGCCTATATATACTCATATATCCCCAAACCAACAGAGGCATCCACGAAAAGACTTTTTCACCACCGCAACCTTCTCTACCCGTGAGATCCCATCTAGGGACCTTTTTTGGCACCCTGCCGGAGGGGGATTCGATCACGGAGGGCTTCTACATCAACACCATTGCCCTTCCGATGAACCGTGAGTAGTTTACCATAGACCTACGGCTCCATAGCTAGTAGCTAGATGGCTTCTTCTCTCTCTTTGATTCTCAATACCATGTTCTCCTTGATGTTCTTGGAGATCTATTCGATGTAATACTTTTTTGCGGTGTGTTTGCCGAGATTCGATGAATTGTGGATTTATGATCAGTTTATCTATGAATATTATTTGAATCTTCTCTGAATTCTTATATGCATGATTTGATATCTTTGTAATTCTCTTCGAACTATCGGTTTGGTTTGGCCAACTAGATTGGTTTTTCTTGCAATGGGAGAAGTGCTTAGCTTTGGGTTCATTCTTGCGGTGTCCTTTCCCAGTGACAGTAGGGGCAGCAAGGCACGTATTGTATTGTTGCCATCGAGGATAAAAAGATGGGGTTTTCATCATATTGCTTGAGTTAATTCCTCTACATCATGTCATCTTACTTAATGCATTACTCCGTTCTTTATGAACTTAATACTCTAGATGCATCCTGGATAGTGGTCGATGTGTGGAGTAATAGTAGTAGATGCAGAATCATTTCGGTCTACTTGACACAGACGTGATGCCTATATTCATGATCATTGCCTTAGATATCGTCATAACTTTGCGCTTTTCTATCAATTGCTCGGCAGTAATTTGTTCACCCACCGTATTATTTTCTATCTTGAGAGAAGCCTCTAGTGAAACCTATGGCCCCCGGGTCTATTTTCCATCATATAATCTTCTATTTTCCATCATATTAGTTTCCGATCTACTATTTTGCAATCTTTTACTTTCCGATCTATAAAACAAAAATACCAAAAATATTTACTTTATCGTTTATCTATCTCTATCAGATCTCACTTTTGCAAATAACCGTGAAGGGATTGACAACCCCTTTATCGCGTTGGGTGCAAGTTGTTTGATTGTTTGTGCAGGTATTCGGTGATTTGTGCGTTGTCTCCTACTGGATTAATACCTTGGTTCTCAAACTGAGGGAAATACTTATCTCTAGTTTGCCGCATCACCCTTTCCTCTTCAAGGGAAAAACCAACACAAACTCAAGAAGTAGCAAGCTACACCTGGAAGCTATGACCGACATGCTAGGCCGGTCTCACAGCCTTGCTCAGCAGCTTGTGCAGCAGTTCCCTGATGTCTACTATGCAACTTTATTCTTGTAGACATGTGTTGGGCCTCCAAGCGCAGAGTTTTGTAGGACAGTATCAATTTTCCCTCAAGTGGATGACCTAAGGTTTATCAATCCGTGGGAGGCGTAGGATGAAGATGGTCTCTCTCAAACAACCCTGCAACCAAATAACAAAGAGTCTCTTGTGTCCCCAACACACCAAATACAATGGTAATTTGTATAGGTGCGCTAGTTCGGCGAAGAGATGGTAATAAAAGCGTAGTAATGATAGTAGATATTCATTTTTGTGATAGGAACAATAAAAAACAGCAAGGTAGCAATTAATAAATCGGAGCACAAATTGTATTGCAATGCTTGAAAATGAGGCCTAGGCTCCGTACTTTCGCTAGTGCACTCTCTCAACAATGCTAATCTAATTGGATCATATAACCATCCCTCAACGTGCGATGAAGAATCACTCCAAAGTTCTTATCTAGTGGAGAACATAAGTAGAAATTGTTTGTAGCTATTCTTTCCGATTGATCTATCCAAGAGTTCATACTAAAATAACACCAAGTTATTCTTTCCGATCAATCTATCAAGAGTTCGTACTAAAATAACACTAAGTTATTCGTTCTGATCGATCTAGCAAGAGTTTGTACTAAAATAACACCAAAGCAAATTCAAATTCATAATACTCAATCCAACACAAAGAACCTCAAAGAGTGCCCCAAGATTTCTACCGGAGAAACAAAAGACGAGAACGTGGATCAACCCCTATGCAAAGATTACCCCAATGTCACCTCGGGAATCCGCGAGTTGAGTGCCAAAACATATCTCAAGTGAATTAATATAATACCCCATGGTCACCACGGGTATTCATATGCATGACATATATCAAGTGCTCTCAAATCCATAAAAGGATTCAATCCGATAAGAACGAAATCTCAAAGGGAAAACTCAATTCATCACAAAAAGATAGAGAGGGAGAAACACCATATGATCCAACTATATTAACAAAGCCCGCGATACATCAAGATCGTGCCATCTCAAGAACACGAGAGAGAGAGAGAGATTAAACACATAGCTATTGGTACAAACCCTCAGCCCCGAGGGTGGACTACTCCCTCCTCATCATGGTGGCCGCCGGGATGATGAAGATGGCCACCGGTGATGATTTCCCCCTCCGGTGGAGTGCCGGAACGAGGTCTAGATTGGTTTTTTGTGGCTACAGAGGCTTGCGGCAGTGGAACTTCTGATCTAGGATTACCCTCGGGGGTTTTGAAATATTTGGCAATTTATAGGGCGAAGAGGCGGTGCGGGAGGCCACCGAGGTGGGCACAACCCACCTGGGCGCGCTTGGCCCCCAGGCGCGCCCTGGTGGGTTGTGCTCTCCTCAGAGCTCCCCTCTGGTACTTCTTTGGCCCATCGGGTGTCTTCTGGTCCAGAAAAAATCTCCAAAAAGTTTCGCTGCGTTTGGACTCCGTTTGGTATTGATTTTCTGCGATGTAAAAAACAAGCAAAAAACAGCAACTGGCACTGGGCACTATGTTAATAGGTTAGTCCCAAAAAATGATATAAAGTTGCTATAAAATGATTATAAAACATCCAAGAATGATAATATAACGGCATGAATGCTTCATAAATTATAGATACATTGGAGACGTATCAACATCCCCAAGCTTAATTCCTACTCGTCCTTGAGTAGGTAAATTATAAAAGAAATAATTTATGATGTGTGAATGCTAGCAAAGTGCATAAGTTTGATTAATGATAATTTAATCACTTTTCCTAGCATCATAACAGAAATTATTTCTCATAAAACTTCTCATGTTAAAGTAGCAATTGAAAACAGAATTTTTTTGTGTGGAATGCTACCTGTCATATTCATCATATACTATTTTCTTTTGTAGCATGGACATTTGGACTTGAATGATTCAAAGCAATAGTCTAGTTTTGACATGAAGATTTCAATACTCAAGCATACCAACAAGCAACCATGTCTTTCAAAATATCAACACTAAAGAAAGCTATCCCTAGCCCATCATGCTCAATCATTGATCCATTCATGAAACACACTCGCATATTAGCTACATCCAATGCTCAAGTACGATCATAGTGCCCCTTAGTTGGTGCTTTATAAGAGAAGATGGAGACTCAAGTAAAAATAAAAATTGCATAAAGTAAATAGATAGTCCCTTCGCAGAGGGAAGTAGGGATTTGTAGAGGTGCCAGAGCTCAAAGCAAAAATTGAGAGATAAAATTATTTTGGGTGGCATGCTTTTCCCTTCAACGAAAACGATCGAGTAGTTCCCAATACTTTCCATGCTAGATACATCATAGGCGGTTCCCAAACAGAAAATAAAGTTTATTCCTTTTTCCACCATTCTTTCACAATCCATGGCTAGCCGTATCCACGGGTGCCCTCCATACCAACACTTTCTAAGGAATTTATTATTTGACAACATAAAGTAAATTTCTTTTCATTTCGGGACTGGGCATCCCTATTACCTTTGCCATACTCTCGTGCAATGACAAGTGAATAAACACTCATCTTGAGAATAACGCATCTAGCATGGAAAAATATTGGCCACCCCCTACCACTTCATGAGCAGTACGAACACACAAAAAGGAAATTATTTTGAAAATTAGAGATGGCACATACAAATTTGCTTAGAACGGCATGGAAATACCGCATATAGGTAGGTATGGTGGACTCATTTGGCACAACTTTGGGTTTAAGAATTTGAATGCACAAGTAGTATTCCCACTTAGTACAAATGGATGCTAGCAAATAGATTGAGAAGCAACCAACCAAGAAACGAAAATTCACATAAACGAGCATTGAGCATAACTAACACCGAATAATGCACCACAAGTAGGATGTAATTTCATTGCATAATTATTGAATTTCATGCTTTCATAGGGAATCACAAACCTTAACACAAATATTATTACTAAAGCATAATTACTCACCAACATGGCTCACATATTATTATCTCCATATCACAAAACTATTGCAAGAAATCAAACTTATCATATCCAGTGATCTACATGAAAGTTTTTATTATATCCTTCTTGAATATCCATTACTTTGGGACTAAATTTATGTATTACCATTGCTAATAACAAGCTCTCAAATAACTTTAAGTGAAGCCCGAGAGCATAAGTATTTCTTCAAAATTTTGAACTCTCAAAATAATCTAAGTGAAGCATGAGAGTAAATGACAAACTACTCCAAAAAGATACAAGTGAAGATCAAATGAGTAGTTAAGTAAATGGGTAGCTAATTGAGGACTCTCTCTTATTTAAAACTTATCTAAGTATTTTATTAAAACAGCAAGCAAAACAAAATAAAATGACATTCTAAGAAAAGCACACATCATGTGAAGAAGCAAAAACTTAGGCTCAACCGATACTAACCGATAATTGTTGATGAAGAAATGTGGGATGCCTACCGGGGCATCCCCAAGCTTTGATGCTTGAGAATTCTTGGAATATTAACTTGGGATGCCTTGGGCATCCCCAAGCTTGAGCACTTGTGTCTTCTTCATTCTTCTCATAACACGGTTTCCCTAATTCTTAAAAACTTCATCCACACAAAACTCAACAAGAACTCGTAAGATACGTTAGTATAAATCAATGCAACACCTTATCATTATCTACTGTATAAAATCACCAAAATTATTATTTAACATTGCATAATAAATGCCTCTGCATATTTAATACTCCTATCCTCAAATATAATCATTAAACAAGCAAACATATGCAAACATAACAGCAATCTGTCTAAACAGGACAGTCTGTAAAGAGTGCAATATTCATCATACTTCCCTAACTCCAAAAATTCTAAAAAATTACCACACTGTAGAAAATTTATTATATCTTACTATGCAAAAAATTTCAACCTTTTATCACATTCTGACTTTTCTAGAGAATTTTTTCAACAGAGATAAACTTTCTGTTTTGAAACAGCAACTCATATACTTGCAAAATAAGCATGGAAAAGGCTATACTTGACATTTTTATTGAAGTAAAAGATGCAAAACATTATTATAGATAACAGCAAGCAAATACTAATAAAATAAAATGATGCTCCAAGCAAAACACATATCATGTGACGAATGAAAACATAGCTCCAAGTGAGGTTACCAATAATGTTGAAGACAAAAGAGGGGATGCCCCGGAGGGCATCCCCAAGCTTAGTTGCTTGGATCTTCATTGAATATTACCTTGGGGGTGCCTTGGGCATCCCCAAGCTTAGGGTCTTGTCACTCTTTATTCTCCTCATATCGATATCTCACCCAAAACTTGAAAACTTCAATCACACAAAACTTAACGGAACTTCGTGAGATGGGTTAGTATGATAAAGACAAATCATTCACTTTGGTATTGTCAAAGACAAGATTCATAATTGTTCTCACACAATGCCTACTGTACTCTACAATTTCCACAATTTATATTAAGCAATATAAGCCATAGAAACTAGAAAACAAGCAAATTATGCATTGAAAACAGAATCTGTCAAAAACAGAACAGTACGTAAAGATCTGAATTAAGGTCATACTTCTGTAACTCCAACAATTCTGAAAAATTAGGAAAACATAGAAAAAATTTGTAAGGATGGCAATGGGTAGGGTATGGGTTGGGTACAACAATACCATACACATACCCGTAATCAATGGGTACAAAATTCTACCCATACCCGTACCCATGGGTGTGAAACTTTACCCACACCCATCCCTGATGGGTACCCATATCCATTGGTTACCCAATGAGTTGATCAAACAGTACACAAGTTATTCACAATTTTATGTTCATCGATAACACATTTGACAAAAAAAAAAATTATCTCAACTCAATAACATATAGATGAGTACATGACAATTATGTCAATTTAAGTTGACAACTTTAACATAGGTTCAAGAGCTCACGACACACTTCACCAAATATCTAACAAGTAACAACTAAAAAACATCCGGAGCACCCATCAGCCAACATAAATGGAAGCTAGCAGAAACTAGCATATGTTGGAGCTCCATGGGTCAGGTCCACATGTCAGTATAAACGGGTAGGGTATGGGTATATCCAGGGATACAAGGCTATACCCGTACCCTACCCATGACTTAACGGGCAAGGTATGGGTACTACCCATGGGTATAAAATTGTGTCCATACCCTATCTATGCGGGTACGGTATCCGCGGGTACCCGTATCCCTGGGTAAACTTGCCATCCTTAAAAATTTGTATACCCATCAACTGTAAAAAATTCAGAATTTTTCCACATTCCAGTAAAGGACAGGAATTTCTGCACTGGACGCAAAAGTTTCTGTTTTTGCACAGAATCAAGTCAACTATCATCCACACTATCCCAAAGGCTTTACTTGGCACTTTATTGAAACAAAAGCTATAAAACAAGATTACTATAGTTGCCTAATCATGTGAACACACAAAAATAGTAGAGGTAAATGTTGGGTTGTCTCCCAACAAGCGCTTTTCTTTCATGCCTTTTTAGCTAGGCATGATGATTTCAATGATGCTCACATAAAAGTAAAGAATTCAAACACAATGAGAGCATCATGAAGCATATGACTAGCACATTTAAGCCTAACCCACTTCCTATGCATAGGGATTTTGTGAGCAAACAATTTATGGGAGCAAGAGTCAACTAGCATAGGAAGGCAAAACAAGCAATACTTCAAAACTTTCAACATAAAGAGAGAAAACTTGATATTATTGATATATGTAAAAGCACATGTTCCTCTCTCAAAATAATTTTCAGTAGCATCATGAAGAAATTCAACAATATAACTATCACATAAAGCATTCTTTTCATGAGCCACATGCATAAAATTTTTATTACTCTCCACATAAGCAAATTTATTCTCATCAATAGTAGTGGGAGCAAACTCAACAAAATAACTATCATGTGATTGAAAATTAAAATCATGATGACAAGTTTCATGGTTATCATTATTCAATATAGCATATATGTCATCACCATAATCATCATAGATAGCAACTTTGTTCTCATAATCAATTGAAACCTCTTCCAAGATAGTGGAATCATCATTAAATAAAGTCATGGCCTCTACAAATCCACTTTCATCAATATAATCATCATAAATAGGAGGCATGCTTTCATCATAGTAAATATTCTCATCAAAACTTGGGGGACTAAAAATAGCATCTTCATCAAACATAGCATCCCCAAACTTATGGCTTTGCATATCATTAGCATCATGGATATTCAAAGAATTCATACTAGCAACACTGTAATCATGCTTATCATTCAAAGATTTTATGTCAAACATTTTATTGAATTCTTCTTCTATCAATTGAGCACAATTTTCCTTTCCATCATTTTCACGAGAAACATTATAAAGATGAATAATATGATGAAACCTCAATTCCATTTTTTTGTAGTTTTCTTTTACGAACCAAACTAGTGATAAAACAAGAAACTAAAAGATTTGATTGCAAGATCTAAAGATATACCTTCAAGCACTCACCTCCCCGGCAACGGCGCCAGAAAAGAGCTTGATGTCTACTACACAACTTTATTCTTGTAGACACGTGTTGGGCCTCCAAGCGCAGAGTTTTATAGGACAGTAGCTATTTTCCCTCAAGTGGATGACCTAAGGTTTATCAATCCATGGGAGGCATCGGATGAAGATGGTCTCTCTCAAACAACCCTGCAACCAAATAACAAAGAGTCTCTTGTGTCCCCAACACACCAAATACAATGGTAATTTGTATAGGTGCACTAGTTCGGCGAAGAGATGGTAATAAAAGCGTAGTAATGATAGTAGATATTGATTTTTGTGATAGGAACAATAAAAAAATAGCAAGGTAGCAATTGATAAAACGGAGCACAAACGGTATTGCAATGCTTGAAAATGAGGCCTAGGGTCCGTACTTTCGCTAGTGCACTCTCTCAACAATGCTAATCTAATTGGATCATATAACCATCCCTCAACGTGCAATGAGGAATCACTCCAAAGTTCTTATCTAGCGGAGAACATAAGAAGAAAATGTTTGTAGCTTTTCTTTCGATCGATCTATCCAAGAGTTCATACTAAAATAACACCAAGTTATTCTTTCGGATCAATCTATCAAGAGTTCGTACTAAAATAAGACTAAGTTATTCTTTCCGATTGATCTAGCAAGAGTTCGTACTAAAATAACACCAAAGCAAATTCAAATTCATAATACTCAATCCAACACAAAGAACCTCAAAGAGTGCCCCAAGATTTCTACCGGAGAAACAAAAGATGAGAACGTGCATCAACCCCTATGCATAGATTACCCCAATGTCACCTCGGGAATCCGCGAGTTGAGTGCCAAAACATATCTCAAGTGAATCAATATAATACCCCATTGTCACCATGGGTATTCATATGCAAGACATATATCAAGTGCTCTCAAATCCATAAAAGTATTCAATCCGATAAGAACGAAATCTCAAAGGGAAAACTCAATTCATGACAACAACATAGAGAGGGAGAAACACCATATGATCCAACTATATTAACAAAGCCCGCGATACATCAAGATCGTGCCATCTCAAGAACGCGAGAGAGAGAGAGAGAGAGAGAGATTAAACACATAGCTACTGGTACAAACCCTCAGCCCCGAGGGTGGACTACTCCATCCTCATCATGATGGCTGCCGGGATGATGAAGATGGCCACCGGTGATTATTTCCCCTCCGGCGGAGTGCCAGAACGGGGTCTAGATTGGTTTTTCGTGGCTACAGAGGCTTGCGGCGGCGGAACTTCTGATCTAGGGTTACCCCGGGGGGTTTTGGAATATTTGGCAATTTATAGGGCAAAGAGGCGGTGCGGGAGGCCACGGAGGTGGGCACAACCCACCTGGGCGCGCTTGGGCCCCCAGGCGCGCCCTGGTGGGTTGTGCTCTCCTCGGAGCTCCCCTCTCGTACTTCTTCGGCCCACCGGGTGTCTTCTGGTCCAGAAAAAATCTCCAAAAAGTTTCGCTGCGTTTGGACTCCGTTTGGTTTTGATTTTCTACGATGTAAAAAACAAGCAAAAAACAGCAACTGGCACTGGGCACTATGTCAATAGGTTAGTCCCAAAAAATGAGATAAAGCTGCTATAAAATGATTGTAAAACATCCAAGAATGATAATATAACGGCATGAATACTTCATAAATTATAGATACGTTGGAGACGTATCATTCCCGTGCAAGGCTAACCTTTCTTGCACTATCTTGGAAGTGGTCTTAGTTCAGTATTATTTTGTTACGCTGCAATAGTGCCCAGTTTTTGTAATCTGCTTCTTCGTTGCGCTTTATCATCACTGGTGGCGAACTTCGATGCCCAGTGGATGTAATATACCATAAATCCTTTATTGTATAGTGTAGGTTTATTCTAAGTTACTATGCCGTAATTTCTTTATTATATAGAGTAGGTTTGTTCTTAATTCGTACTAGTTACCTTATATGCCATCATTTGCTATCTGAAAAGAAACGGCGAAAATTTGATGTAGTCGACCAGGCCGAAACATTTGCTTCTAACGGGCCTACATTTTAGCGGGCCTCAATTGAGCCGGCCTGCAACTTTCTTGGGCCTGAAAGGCCATTGGGCCCTTCACACTTTGCGCCAAGCCCATGTCGCGGGAAACCACGACCACCTATGGGACCAGGAGGCCCCTTGCTGGTTCGGCAGGGGGGCGTCACATTGCACAAGGAGCAGACGAGCGTGTGGCAGCACGGCAGAGATCACACATGCATTTTTACCCAGGTTTGGGCCTCCGTGAGGCGTAAAACCCTAATCCTGCTTTGGTGGATTGATGGTAGAAAGGTTGTGGTGGAGCGTAGTACACTTGCCCGGCAGGGGTTGCCTCAGGGCGGCAGTGGCTACGCGCGTATGGGGGTCTGAGTTATCCAACCTTCTAACCCTCTCTACGGTCACCATGGGCCTCCTTTTATAGATTAAGGGGTCACCACAATGGCAAAACAGTCATTATGCACTGATAAGATAGGAAACAGCGCTATCATACCTAACTCTGCGGGCTGACAGGGCGCATTAAATGCACCGCTTAACGTCACATCGTTGGTCGCCCGGCAAGGCTTGCCAGGCTATCTCGCCAGCTCCACGCCTGCTCACTTGACACATCGTAGGACGGGTGTCATCTGCAGGTGTTTCCTGTAGGGAGAGGCTGCCATATGGTGAATGACTGCCACTTAGTCACTCCGCGGTTTGACACCGCACTGATTGACGACGTGGGTCATGGTGAAGTAGTTGGTGAGGTGGTTTTGCCTCCGTGTGCCCCGGTAGGCCCTGTCGGGATGTCTTGGACGTCGTCTTCCGGGGGTGGCCTCGCCCCTTGCCGAGCTTGCCTGCCCGGCAAAGGAGGCCCTTCTCCTGATGGTGCCTTGCTTCTTTGGCTTGATCTCGGTCCCTCTGATCTGCATGTTTGTCCTTTGAACCTCTTAGTCCCTTGTATTCTGACTTGGGTTGGTGCTTCAATCTCGTTCCCATGCCTGTGCACAGTCTGGGCAACAGACCCAGGGGTTGTTGCACCGACAGAAGCCCCCGGGCCTGCCCGAACGCGCTGCCGAGCATTGTCAGGGTAGGGCCTAATAAGTGCACAGGTGGGGTCGCTGAAGAGGCTGGTCTCTTGAGGTCTTCTTTGCTTCTTCATTAGCCTTGATTTCGAGCCAGTTTCCGGTTTCTCCGCGCGTCGTGCGCAATGCTGTGGAAGAACTTTGATCATGGCCTGCGGGTTCTCCTCGCCCCATGATCACAGGGCGGAAACTGCCATCCCACTTGCCTCCCATTTCGGACGCACCTGCCATGTGTTCCACATGCATTGGGTGTGGTAGGTGGTGGATGTGGAGGGCACGGGGAGGAGTGCCATGGCCGAAAACCGAGTGCTGATGGTTGGCGCAGAGGGTCGTCCTTGATCCTCAGAGCTCCAGAGGGTGCAGCGAGGCCGCATTGGAGGAGCGGGGTGGCCATTTTCCCGTATGAGGAGCCAGCCCCCTGCCTCGTCCCCCTATAAAAAGGGGCAGGGGCGGTGCCTCTCTGCACACACTTCTTCTTCTTCTCCGCAACTTTTCCCTTCTAGCCATGGTGAGGGGGCGAGGGCATGACGGTGCCCCAGCGGCGGCGATGAGGGCTTCTACTCGACAGCGCATCCCTCCTCCTCCGGATCCTATGGTGACAGAACCCACCGCGAGGGGAGGAGGGAGGGGACGAGGTCGAGGTCGCCGTGGTGCTCGAGGAGGAGGAGGGCGGGGCGGCGCCTTGGCTGTGCCCCCGTCGGCGGCTCCACCCCCGATGGAAGGCCACGTCGGGGACCAACCTCGAGAGTTCATCATCAGGCTGTACAAGCCCCTGTGTGGTCATATTCGCCTTCCAACTCCCTTTGCGCGGGAGATGGAGCTCGAGCAACCACGCGCTCTGAGGTTGCACATGAGGGGCTATGGGAACGGCAGCATGTGGGTTGATGTCGACTTCCCTGCCCCTCATGTCATGTACCTTCGCTGTGGCTGGAAGACTTTCGCCCGTGCCCACGGCTTCTCGGAGGGGCACATTCTCCAGTTCAAATTAATGGAGAGCGGCTTGCTCTCCGTCAAGATGTTCGGGCGCTCGGGAGGTCGCTTAGGGTGCTACGGGAGAGCTCGACTGACGATGAAAGCTCCTCCTCGAGCGAAAGCGATGAGGAGGAGCGTGATGGTGATGACGATGGCAGCGGGCGGGGGAGCGACGACTCTGACTCCGGCTGATCGCCGCCCGCACCATCTTCATCAGGCGGTAGCACCGTCATCTGCATCCGCATCTCCTTCCCAGCAGTGCGATTTGCCAGGGAGTTGGATGCAGAGGTGGGGATGGTGCTCCCGGGCTCCTCCGGCAGTCCTCCAGCTGGACCCCGGTAGGCTTCCTCTCGGGCTGTAGCTCCGTTAGCCCTGTCGTGTCCTGCTGGCCCTGGTGGCGGCGGTCGACGGGTCGCCTCCGCTGTGCTCTCCATTAACGCGCCCGTCGGGCTACCTCTCTCGGAGCCCGAGGGGGGCGGGCTGGGCTCCCGCCCAGGCACTCCTTTTGCCCTCCTCGCCTTCGACGGCCGTGCCTAGGAGGAGAGGGACAAGAAAGGGTATCACGGGGCACTTATCTTTTTTCAATCTTAAATCTGCAGGCAATTGCCAAAATTTAATTCAAATAATGTAATCTCTCGAGTCCATGTTTGTATTCTGTAATGCTTGTACTTGTATCAGCATATTAATGAAAAAGATGAACCTTGTCGGGAACCCGTGCATGTGTACGTCCATGCAGAGGCGAGATGCCTCTTTAGTGTAAATAAACAAGTTTTCCTTGGCAGGCTATCCTGCCGGCACCTTTTCTGTCTGCCGGAGAGCTGTGTCTACCGGGCAATAGGCAAAGGGGCCAGCCCCCCGCCAACTTCTTTTTACCAAAGGCCACTACAACCATCCTGTCCGAAGCAACGTTCGAGTCAGGGATGGGAGCACCTAAGTCTCAAAAGAGTGGCGGGGTTTTCTTATGCACAAGTTATAACTTACAGAACACTAATGGATAGGAGGTAGAACTTATCTGTTTGGCTTGTCGGGGATCGCAGTGCCGGGCAATCTTCTCAACTCCTTGTCAAAGCCAAGTTCACGGCAGGAACCTGCATCTTCGTGCGGATGAGAATGAATGCAGAATGCGATCCTATCTATATGCTTATGCAAATGCTCATGAAATGCTTATGTAGTGATCTTGGAATGCTCATGCATGCATGCAATCTTGGTCGGGGGCCCCCTACAACGCTTCTTTATTTTCTCTTGCACAGGGTCATCGCCCTGGCTTTGTACAAGGGGTTACATGCAGCTGAGGCAAGGCCTGTACAAAAGGGTGGCTGCCGGGCAGGGCCCGACAGCCGCGCCTTATGGGTAGAACTTGCGGAGATGCTCAATATTCCATGAGTTTTGCAACTGAATGCCATCTTCGGTCTCCAGACGGACTGCGCCAGGTCTGGTGACTCGTACTACCCGGTAAGGGCCTTCCCACTTCGGTGACAACTTGTTTGTACCCTTGGCGGACTGAACGCGCCTAAGGACAAGGTCACCTTCCTCAAAACACCGAGCGTGAACCCTGTGGCTATGATAGCGACGCAGGGCTTGCTGATAGCGTGCAGCACACGTAGCAGCCCGGAGACGGTTCTCCTCGAGTAGCACAGCGTCGTCACACCGGTGCTGATCTTGCGCTACTTCATCATAGGCAAGCACTCGAGGCGACCCATAAATGAGTTCCGTGGGGATAACTACTTCTGCCCCGTAGACCAGGGAGAAGGGAGTCTGCTCGGTAGCTCGGTTTGGTGTCGTTCTGAGGGACCAGAGAACTACCGACAGCTCCTCGACCCACCGCCTGCCGTGCTTCTGCAACGTATCAAAGGTTCTCGTCTTGAGTCCACGCAGCACTTCAGCGTTCGCCCTCTCAGCTTGCCCATAGCTTCGGGGGTGTGCCACAGAGGCAAATGAGATCTTGCATCCGAGGGCATGTATTGCATGAAGGCGTGGCTCGTGAACTGGGTGCCGTTGTCGGTAATGATCCTTGCTAGAACTCCAAAACGACACACCAATTCTTTCAAGAACTTGATAGCTGACTGAGCAGTCACCTTTCTCACGGCAGTCACATCCGGCCACTTTGTAAACTTGTCGATAGCAACGAACAAGAATTCAAAGCCCCCGATTGCTCGGGGGAAGGGGCCGAGGATATCGAGCCCCCAGATCGAAAATGGCCATGATAGAGGGATTGTTTGAAGAGCTTGGGCAGGCAGGTGGGTTTTCTTGGAATTGAACTGGCAGGCTTCACATTTGGTGACTATCTCGACCGCATCTTGGAGGGCTGTGGGCCAATAGAATCCTTGCCAGAATGCTTTCCCAACTAGTGCCCTTGATCCAATGTGGGAGCCGCACATGCCTTTGTGTATCTCAGCCAGCAATTCCTTTCCTTCTTCCTGGCAGACACACTTTAATTTCGCACCGTTGGGCCTACTTCTGTACAGAGTGTCGTCGACAAACTGATACATACTGGCCCTTCGGGCTACTTTTTCAGCTTCGTCTTGGTTGCCGGGAAGCTCTCCGGTTTGGAGGAAGTGGACAATGTGCCTTGCCCAAGTTGGAGCCTGGGGCAAGGCAATGAGGACTAGCGGCACCTCCTCTGCCACGGGAGCACATGCCTCGTTCGCGGGGTCCATGGGCCTGGCAGGAGGGTGTGGTCCGGAAGACTGCGAGGAGTTGTTTCCGGCAGGGTCTCTGCCAGGAGCGGACGGCTCTACCGGGAGAGGCTTACCGGAGTCCAACTTTCTCCTTTTCCGGGCCATTGTTGCTGGGGATACGGAGGGCTGAGTGAGATGGAGAACAAAAGTCCCTGGTTCCACAGGGAGCTTCTGCGCAGCACACTTTGACAGATGATTAGCTATGCTGTTTTCCGCACGGGGTACGTGCTCTGTTTGCAATCCATCAAAGTGCTCCTCCAATCTCCTCACTTCCTCGACGTATGCCTCCATTAATGGACTTTGGTAATCCATGTTAACTTGTCTCACCACAAGCCGTGAATCTCCTCGAATGATCAGCTTCTTAATTCCCAATTCAGCCACAATCCTGAGCCGGGCAAGGAGCCCTTCATATTCTGCTGTATTGTTGGTTGCTTCTTCCCGGGCAAAATGCATTTGGACGACGTACCTCAAGCGCTCCCCGGAGGGGGCAACAAGAAGCACGCCAGCTCCTGCACCTTGTAGGGAAAAAGCACCATCAAAATACATAATCTATTCTTGGGGCGATTCCTTGCTGAGGATAGCTGTCTCTGTCACTTCCTCATCAGGGGTTGGCGTCCATTCTGCAATAAACTCTGCCAATGCCCTGCTCTGAATAGTTGACGTGCTTTCAAACTTCAAACCAAAAATGGATAACTCCAAAGCCCACTCCACTATTCTGCCGATAGCCTCAGGGTTTCGGAGTATCCGTTGCAACGGGAAACGAGTGACAACCGTGATCTCATGGGCTTGGAAGTAGTGGCGTAGTTTCCTTGAGGCCATGATGAGACCAAAAATCAACTTTTGTACGCCAGAGTACCTCGATCTAGCCCCCTGTAATAAGGAGCTGACGAAGTACACTGGGCACTGCACCACTTTCTTCCTTGCCGCATCCTTGGGGTTGCTCTCGTTGCCGTGCTCATTGCTGTCCTGATCCTTCTCTGACTCTGCCGGTCTGTGCTCACTCTCTGCTTCATCCACTTCTCGTTGCGCTACGAAAGCTGCACTGACTACTTGGTTGGTTGCCGCTAAGTACAGCAGCAACGGCTCCTGGGGTTTGGGAGCGACCAAGGTAGGCATGGAGGACAAGTAGGCCTTCAACTCTTGCAAAGCTGCATCTGCTTCTGGGGTCCACTTCATGGGTCCTGCCTTCTTCAAAATTTTGAAGAACGGCAGGGCGCGCTCGGCAGACTTGGAGATGAATCTGCTTAGCGCGGCAACGCATCCTGCCAGGCGCCTCACATCCTTAACTGTCCTTGGTGCCTGGACCTGCTCGATAGCCTTGATCTTGTCGGGATTGGCTTCGATCCCGCGATGGGATACAAAGAACCCAAGCAACTTGCCGGAGGGAACACCAAATACACACTTCTCCGGGTTGAGCTTTAAATTGATTTTGGGCAGATTAGCAAACGTCTCCTCCAAATCTTGAATGAGGGTGGCCCTATCCTTGGTCTTGACCACAATATCATCCATATAGGCTTCTATGTTTTTGTGCAACTGTGGCTCAAAACCAATCTGGACTACCCTTGCAAAAGTGGACCCGGCACTCTTTAATCCGAATGGCATGCAGACAAAACAGTACGTACCTCATGGAGTGATGAACGACGTCTTCTCTTCATCTTCCTTGGACATGAAGATCTGGTGATACCCAGAATACGCATCCAGAAAGAAGAGAAAATCACAACCTGAAGTGGAATCCACAATCTGATCGATACGCGGCAAGGGAAACGGGTCCTTCGGGCAAGCCTTGTTGAGATTTGTGAAATCTATGCAAAGCCTCCACTTCCCGTTAGCCTTCTAGACTACCACGGGGTTTGCCAACCACGTGGGATGCAGTACTCCTCTGACCAATTCAGCTGCCTCTAGTCTCTTGATCTCTTCTGCAATGAACTGCTGCCTCTCCAGGGCCTGCTTCCGGACTTTCTGCTTGACAGGTCGGGCATGTGGGCAGACAGCAAGGTGGTCCTTGATTACCTCCCTGGGAACATCGGGGATATCAGATGGTTGCCAGGCAAACACATCGATATTCACCCGCAGGAAGGCAACGAGCGTGCTTTCCTATTTGTCATCGAGGGTGGCGCTGATAGTGAAAGTACCATCAACGCCAGCCAGCCCTGTTGGGACCTTCTTCACTTGGGGTGCAGCGACCTTGGATCTCTTGCCATTGGAACACTCCGGCACGTCGTCAACGGGTGCCGTGCACTCGGTGGGGGCACGCTTCCCAGACTCTTTGCCGGAGTCCCAGCAATCCCTCTTCTTTCCTTTGCTTTCCTTAGCGGGAGCTGCTGCTGCCGCTGCCTCTGCTGCGACCGCATCCCGGTACATCTTGTCCACACAAATGATTGCATCCTTCTCATCTGATGGGATGGTGATGACTCCCAGTGGTCCAGGCATCTTCAAGGTGTTCTAGGCATAGTGAGATGCTGCCATGAATTTAGCCAGGGCCGGGCGTCCAAGAATCCCATTGTATGGCAGGGGGAGATCAACCACATCAAACACAATCCTCTCAGTCCGGTAGTTCAGTTCTCCCCCAAACGTTACCGGTAACATGATCTTTCCCTTAGGACGGCTCCTGCCGGGATTAACTCCTTGAAATGTGCCGGTAACCTCCAGCTCTTCCTCTGCTATCTGAAGCTTGCTGATAACTGCTGGGGAAATCAGATTCAACTCGGCCTCGCCGTCCACCAACATCTTCGTGACCTTGAGGTTGCGGATTGTTGGGGAGACCAACAATGGCAAACACCCTACCGCAGTGGTACGGCTAGGATGATCCTCCTCATCAAAGATGATGGGCGTACGGGACCACTTGAGCGGCTTCCGGGCCTCAGGCGCTGGCTCCACGGCATTGACTTCTCGCGCCCACCGCTTGAGTTGGCGGTGAGAGGTGTGCAGAGATGCACCCCCGTCAATGCACAGGGCATTGGTGGCCTTCTGAAACTCTTGCTCACTGGTTTCCTCTTCATCCCCTCCATCACTCTCATCACCACAGGCTTCCTTCTCTCGACCTCTGGCGAGTTTTCCTTGGTCCCGAAAGGGTTTGCCGGGGCGATTTACTTCACCACCTCGGCCCTTGCCGCCAGCAACATTCTGACCCTTTTCCTTGCCATGCTTCTCATACTCTGCTTTCTGTCTTTTGACAAGTTGCTCAACCTGATAACACTCTTGAAGGTCGTGGCCCTTGGTCCGATGAATCTTGCAATACGGCCCATCAACTTTCCCGGCTTTCTCGGCAGCTGCGGCTTCCCGGCAGTCAGCGCACACGGCAGCTTCCGTGCCGGGGGCCTCAGCTTTGGCCTTCTTGCTAGTACTAGGCGTACCCGATCCTTCAACAGTCATTACTGCCTTATCCCTTCGCTTCTTACTGCGCTTCTTGCTCTTCTTTTGACTGGTTGATTCATCCTCATCCTCTGAATCAATATTGGTGCAATCTTCCTCTCCGGGAAACTTTCTTCCTTCCTCCATCCAAGCACACATATCCACCAATGTGTAGAGCTCCTTCACAGTCTTGGGAAACCATATGTTCATCTTGGAACGAATCCGGCGGTTGCACACATTGGACTGGAAGGCGGCTATCACGGCTGTCGGATGGATATTTGGGATATTTCTATGAACTTTGCTGAATCTCTGTAAATACTTGCGGAATGTCTCTCCTTCCTTTTGTTGGAGAAGCTGCAAGTCACTGGGTCGGTCCGGCTCTTGGTGGCCACCGGTGAAGGCACCGATGAACTCATGGCACAGGTCTTCCCGTGATGAAATGGAGTTCTCCGGCAGGTGCATCAGCCAAGACCTCACATTGGACTTGAGGGCCAAAGGAAAGTAGTTGGCGAATACCTTCTCATCTCTTCCCCCGGCAGCCTGAACAGTGATGGTGTAGATGCTCAGGAACTCTGTCGGGTTCAGCCTCCCATCGTACTTCTCAGGTATCTCTGGCTTGAACGTGCGAACGGACGGCCAACAGACTTGCCGCAGCTCACGGGTAAAGGCAGGGCAGCCAACCTCGAAAGGTAGGCACCCGCCAATACCAAGCGCGGGCTCGTCGACGCCGGGGCCGTCGCACCCATCGGTCCGGCGGAGGTCGTCGCGGCGTTGCTCGACAATGGCGCGCGTGTCTCCTCTCCGCCTATCCTCCGAGGCTCGTCGTTGGCCTGGACACGCTCGAGGATCAAAAGATGCCATCGAGACGTCATCGGGGTCTTGATTCTGTTGCGCTGACGCTGGCTGCCGTGGCGGGGACTGCACCGTGGGGACGGCCCTTTCTGTACGGTCAGCAGCATGAGCCTTTGCTGTCGCTTGGGGCGGCCGTGGCGGGCAGCTAGCCATGAGCCCCCAGCTTCAGTGAAACCGAGCAGACTTTGGATGGTGGCACGCCATTCATCCATTTAATCGACCGCTGGCGGAAACCACAACAGTAGCTGAGCCCACGCCATGGCCTCCGAGGCTGTACTTGGCATGGGTGATGATGAAGTCGATCGCACCGTCGCTTGGCTCCTGACGGTGCCAGTGGCGGCAGCACTGCGCCCCCGCTGCTGCGGGGCGACCACCTGGATGGCAGGGTGGTGCGGTGAAGGCGCTCGAAGGCCAGTGGCTCCGTCGGGTGCAGCGGCTTGGTCGACCCGTCCCGGGGGAGGTGCACGCGCTGCGACCGCACCCGTGGTGGGAGCGGTCGGAGGGCGGCGAGTCGCCCCGGCCCGAGCGCCGTTGCTGCGGCTGTGCCCGCGGGCGGGCGGAAGGGGCACAGATGGAGTAACGCCTTCACTCGGACCTTGTGGAGCGTGGCCATCGGGATGTTGCTGATGCTGCTCTCCTCCAATGTCTCCTGCTCCTGCGTCGGCCGCGGGGGAAGTGGTGACGGTGCCGCTTGCTCCGGCCACATCCCCAGTAGCGTCCGCGTCCTCGCGTGTCTCGGCACCCCCCGCAGTGTTAGAGGCCGTGGGCGGCAGAGCCTTTGAGGTGGAAGGACGAGCCGAAGAACCGGGTTTCTTCTTGGGCTCCATGGTCGATAGCGTCGTCGATGATGCTCATGGTGATGAAGGTGATGCGCTACACACGCCTTCAGGTTCGCGCAAGCGGTCCCCCTACCTGGCACGCCAAAGATGTCGCAGGAAACCACGGCCACCTATGGGACCAGGTGGCCCCTTGCTGGTTCGGCAGGGGGGCGTCGTGTTGCACAAAGAGCAGACGAGCGTGTGGCAGCATGGCAGAGATCACACAGGCATTTTTACCCAGGTTCGGGCCGCGTGAGGCATAAAACCCTACTCCTGCTTTGGTGGATTGATGGTGGAAAGGTGGTGGTGGAGCGTGGTACACTAGCCCGGCAGGGCTTGCCTCAAGGCGGCAGTGGCTACGCGCGTATGGGGGTCTGAGTTATCCAACCATCTAACCCTCTCTACGGTCGCCATGGGCCTTCTTTTATAGATTAAGGGGTCACCACAATGGCAAAACAGTCATTATGCACTGATAAGATAGCAAACATCGCTATCATACCTAACTCTGCGGGCTGACAGGGCGCATTAAATGCATTGCTTAACGTCACATCGTTGGTTGCCCGGCAAGGCTTGCCGGGCTATTGTAACACCCCCAGTGGTTAGCCACAGTAATCCCATTTTGATAATGCCAAGTCAGCATGATTAACAGTGCATGATCATCATTAGCATCATATTGCATTTCAACTCCTAAGTCAAAATTCAAATTTAAATGAAAGTGGAAAATAAAAGTTGTCCAACATAGAAACTAAATTGTTCATTAAATAGCAGATAAATCAGAGACAATTCTAAAATTGAAACCAACATCATTGGAGTTGGGTAAGTGACTCAAACATCTTCAAACAGCGACTAAAAACAATATTTAATAACCATTTATTAAATCTAATTTAAGTATGAAATGATGTTTTGCCCAAACTAATTTTAGGTGTTAGGGAATAAAGCACTGGTATTTAAGGACTAGGTCTCCCTTTTTACAAAATTCGGTTTGGGGCCTAACTATTTACTAAACAGAGATATATGAATTAAGAAAAGGAAAAAGAAAGAAAGCAAAAGAAAAAAAATAAAAAGGCCCCCTCCTCCCGGGCCTCGGCCCAGCCACATGCCAGGCCGGCCCACCCCCACTCCTCCTTATCCCCTCACCCCCCCGCAAACCCTAACCCTAACCCCGACCCCCACTCCCCCCCCACTCTCCCCTCACGCCTCCTCCTCCCTCTCCGATCTGGGCGGCGCCCCCCGCCGCGCCGCCGCCCACATCGTCGCCGCCCCGGCCGGCCACCTCGCCGGCGACCTCCACCTCGCCGCCCCGGCGCCCGCCCCGACCACCATCCCCCGCCTCGCCTCCCTCCCCGTTACTCGCCCCGCTCCCGCCGCTGCTTGTAGCTCGCTCTGCGACGCCGCTCCGAGCGCCTCCTCCCTTCTCCCTCTCCTGTCCCGTATCTCACTTCCCCGGCCTCGCCTCCTCCACGGCCAATCAACCTCCCCCGTGAGCACCCCCCCGGCATCCGCTGCCGCCCTCCCCTTTCCCTTCGTCGCCGTTCGCCGGAGCCGCGCTCCGGGCCGCGCTCACCGCGCCTCGGTCGCGAGCCCCTTCCCCCACTGCTGCCCTGCTCGCCCCTGCGTGCTCGCGCGTGCGCGCACACAGCCGCTGCTGCGCTGCTGCTTCCCACTGCCGCGCCGCCGCAGCGAGTCCTCCCCGGCGCCGACTCGCACCCCTGCCCCGCCCGCGCTCACCTCCCGCCCGCACACGACCCCGCGCACGCCGGCGCCCATCGCCGCCTCGCCCCGGCTCGCTCGCTCGCCGCGCCCGTGCGCCTGTGTGCGCGCGCGTCCATTTGGGCACCGGACGTGTCCAGCGCCGAACGGGCACAGCTCGGACATGTCCGGCTGTGCCACTGACGAACGGGGCCCAGCCCTTGTAGATATTAAAAATAATTAAAATAAATAAAAATAATTAGTTAATTAATTAAGTTAATTAATCCTGATTAGGTTAATTTAATTAAGTAGTTAGTGTTAATTAAACAGTAAATTAATTAGTTAACCACTAATTAACCTAACAGCCTATGACAGGTGGGACCCACTGGTCCTGACGTCAGCAAGACACTGTTTCGGATAATGTTTGATTTAAATAAATTAAATAAATTTCAGAAATCAATAAAAACTTTAGAAAATCATATCTTTTAATCCGTAACTCCAATGGAAAAACTTTGTACATGAAAATTGCTCAGAACGACGAGACGAATCCGAACACGTGGTCCGTTCGTTCGTCACACGTCCCTAACTATCCGAACATGCAACCGTTCCTCTCCGGTCATCTGTCTGACAAATGTCCGGAGACGGGAAAACATTCCCGGATGAATCCCACCTTCGCCAGTATCACCCGGCACTACGTTAGGCCACCTCCGTCACCGCGTATTGCCATGATATGCTTTGTGCTGCACTTGTTCGCTGTGTATTTATACTGTTTCCTCCCCCTCTTCTCTCGCCAAAACATATCTCAAGGGAATCAGATTAATACCCCATTGTCACCATGGTATTCATATGCACACATATATCAATGCTCTCAATCCTAAAAGTATTCAATCCGAGAACGAAATCTCAAAGGGAAAACTCAATTCAATGACAACACATAGAGAGGGAGAAACACCATATGATCCAAACTATATTACAAAGCACGCCGAGTACACTCAAAGATCGTGCACATCTCAAGTAACGCGAGAGGAGAAGAGGAGAGAGATATAACAACATAGCGTACGGTACAAAAACCTCAGCCCCGAGGGTGGACTTACCCTCCTCATCTGATGGCTGCCGGGAGATGAAGATGGCCACCGGTGATTATTTCCCCTCCGGCGGAGTGCCAGACGTGGTCTAGATGGTTTTTCGTGGCTACAAGAGGCTTCGGCGGCGAACTTCTGATCTAGGGTTCCCCCGGGGGTTTTTGGAATATTTGGCATTTATAGGGCCAGAGGCGGTGGGGAGGCCACGGAGGTGGGCACAACCCACCTGGGCGCGCTTGGGCCCCCAGGCGCGCCCCTGTTGGGTTGTGCTCCCGGAGCTCCCCTCTCGTACATTTAATTCCTTTCTTCGGCCCACCGGGGTGTCTTCTGGTCCGAAAAATCTCCAAAAAGTTCGCTGTGCGTTTGGACTACGTTTTGGTTTTTTATCTTTACGATGGTAAAAAAACAACAAAAACAACAGGCAACTGGCCCACTGGGCACTATGTCAAAAATAGGTTAGTCCAACCAAAATGAGATAAGTCTGCTATAAAAATGATTGTTAAAACATCCAAGAAATGTATAATATAACGGCAGTGAAACTTCATAATCTATAGATACGTTGGAAGACGTATCATTCCCGTGCAAGGCAACCTTTCTTGCACTATCTTGGAAGTGGGTCTTAGTTTCAGTATATTTTGTTTACGCTGCAATAGTGCCGCAGTTTTGTAATCGTCTTCTTCTGATTGACGTCTTTAATCCATCACTGGTGGCGAACTTCGATGCCCAGTGATGTAATATACCATAAATCTTTATTGTATAGTGTAGGTTTATTCTAAGTTACTAGCGCTAATTTCTTATTATATAGAGAGGTTTTCTATATAATTCGTACTAGTACCTATATGCCCTCATTTGTATCTGAAAGAGAAACGGCGGAAAATTTGATGTGTCGACCAGGCGAAAACATTTGCTTCTAACGGGCCTACATTTGCGGGCCTCAATTGAGCCGGCCTGCAACTTTATTTCTTGGGCCTGAAAGGCCATTGGGCCTTCACACTTTGCGCACAGCCAAGTGTCGCGGGAAACCCGACCACCTTGGGACCAGGGTGCCCCTTGCGGTGGTTCGGCAGGGGGCGTTCCACATTGCAAAGGCACAGACGGCGATGGTGGCAGCACGGCAGAGATCCACATGCATTTTCCCAGGTTTGGGTCCTCTGAGGCGTAAGACCCTATCCTGCTTGGTGGATTGATGGTAGAAGGTTGTGGTGGAGCGTCGTACACTGCCTCGGCAGGGGTTGCCTCAGGGGCGGCAGTGGCTCGTAGCCGTACTGGGGGTCTGAGTTATTCCAACCTTCAAACCCTCTCTACGGTCCCATTGGCTCCTTTTTAGATTAGGGAGGGGTCACCACAATGGGCAAAACAGGTCCATTATGAATCCCTGATAAGATAGGAAACAAGCGCTATCATACTAAACTCGCGGGCTGACAGGCGCATAAATGGCACCTTAACGTCACATCGGTTGGTCCGCCCGGGCAAGGCTTGCCAGGCTATCGCATCCAGCTCCAACGCCTGCTCATTGACACATCGTAGGGACGGGTGTCATCTTGGCAGGTTGTGTTTCCTTAGGTGAGAGGCTGCCTATGGTGAATGACTGCACTTAGTCACTCCCGGTTGTGAACACCGCCACTGATTGACGACGGGGTCATGGTGAAGTAAGTTGGTGAGGTGGTTTTGACTCCGGTGTGCCCGGTAGGCCTGTCGGGAATGGTCTGGACGTCGGTCTTTCCGGGGGTGGGCCTCTGCCCCCTGCGAGCTTGCCTGCCCGGCAAAGGAGGCCCTTTCTCCTGATGGGTGCCTTGCTGTCTTTGGCTTGATCTCGTCCCTCTGATCTGCATGTTTGTCCTTTGAACCTCTTAGTCCCTTGTATTCTGACTTGGGTTGTGCTAGTCACATCTCGTTCCATCCTGTGCACAGTCTGGGCAACAGACCACCGGGGTTGTTTTGCACCGACAGAAGCCCCCGGGCCCTGCCCGCACACGCGCTTGACCGAGTCAATTGTCAGGGGTAGGGCCTAATAAGTGACACAGGTGGGGTCGCTGAAGAGGCTGCGTCCTCTTGAGGTCTTCTTTGCTCTGTCATTAGCCTTGTTTCGAGTCCAGTTTCCCCGGTCTTCTTCTCCCGCGCGTCGTGCGAATGCTTGGGAAAGAACTTTGGATCATGGCACTGGGGTCTCCTCGCCCCATGATCACAGGGCGGAAACTGCCACATCCCCCACTTTGCCTCCACTTTCGTACGCAACCTGCATGCCTTGTTATCCCACATGTGCTTTGTTGTAGGGGTGGATGTGGAGGGCAACGGGGGGAGGGCCATGGCCGAAAAACCGAGTGCTTGATGGTTGTCGCAGAGGTTCGTCCTTGATCTCAGAGCTCCAGAGGGTGCCGCGTGGACCGCATTGGAGGGCGGGGTCCATTCTTTCCCGTATGAAGGAGCCAGCCCCCTGCCTCGTCCCCCTATAAACAAGGGCAAGGGCGGTGTCCTCTCCTCATCACATCTTCTTCTTCTTTCTCCGCAACTTTCCCTTAAGCCATGGTGAGGGGGCGAGGCATGACGGTGCCCCCACGGCGGCGATGAGGGCTACTTCTACTCGACAGCCGCATCCCTCCTCCTCCGGATCCTATGGTACAGAACCCATCCGCGAGGAGAGGAGGGAGGGGACGAGTAGTCGAGGTCGCCGTGGTGCCGAGAGGGGGAGGAGGGCGGGGCGGCGCCTTGCTGTGCCCCCGTCGTGCGGTCTCCACCCCCGATGGAGGCCCGTCGGGGACCACCCTCGAGAGTTTCATCATCAGGCTTTACACCAGCCCCTGTTGTGGTCATATCTCCTTCCAACTATCCCTTTCGCGGGCGGGAGATGGAGCCCGAGCAAACTCACGCGCCTCCTGAGGTTGCAATGAGGGCTATGGGAACGCCAGCATGTGGGTGACTGTCGACTTCCCTGGCCCCTATGTCATTTCCTTCCTGGTGAGTCTGGAAGACTTTCGCCCGTGCCCACGGCTTCTCGGAGAGGCAACATTCCTCCATTCAAATTAATGGAGGAGCGCTTGCTCTCCGTCAAGATGTTCTGCGCCCCGGGAGGGGGTGTGTTGTTGGTGCTACGGGAGAGCTCGCACTGACGATGAAAGCTCTCCTCGAGCGAAAGCTGATGAGGAGGATCGGATGGTGATGGGCGATGGCAGCGGGCGGGTGGGCGACGACCTCTGACTCTCCGGCTGATCGCCGCCCGCGGACATCTCTCAGTCCATGTTAGCTCACCGCTCATCCTGCATCCGCATTCTCCTTCCTCCCCAGCAGTTGCGATTTGCCAGGGAGTTGATGATGCAGATGGGTGGGGATGGTGCTTCCCGGGCTCCACGGCAGTCCTCAGCTTTACCCCGTAGGCTTCCTCTCGGGCCTTGTAGCTCCGTTAGCCTGTCGTGTCCTGCTGGCCCTGGTGGGCCAGGTCGCACGTTTGTCGCCTCCGCTGTCTCTCCATGACGCGCCCGTCTGGGTAACTCTTCTCTCAGCCCGCTAGGGACGGGCTGTTGCTTTCTCCCCATCACTGTCCTTTTCCCTCTCGCTCGCGCGGCCGCTCCTAGGGAAGGGATCAAGACCTCTTCAAGGGTATCACGGGCACTTATCTTTTTTCATAATCTTAAATCTGGCAGGCAATTGCCAAATTTAATTCAAATAATGTAATCTCTCGAAGTCCATGTTTGTATTCTGTATCTTTGACTTGTATCAGCATAGTAATGAAAAGATGAACCATTGTTCGGGAAGTGCGTGGCTATGTGTACGTCCATGAGAGCGAGATGCCTCTTTAGTGTAAATAAACAAGTTTTTCCTTCTTGCAGGCTATACCTGCGGCACCTTTCTGGTCTGCCGGAGAGTGTGTCTACCGGGCAATAGGCCAAGGGGCCAGCCCCCCCGCAACAACTTTTTTACCAAGCCACTACAACCATCTGTCCGAGTAGCAACGTTCGAGCAGGGATGGGAGCACCTAAGTCTCAAAAGCAGTGCGGGGTTTTTCTTATGCCAAGTTATAACGTACAGAACACTAATGGATAGGAAGGTGAATATACTGTTTGGTTGTCGGGACGCAGTGCCGGGCAACAATCTTCTTCATACTCCTTGTCAAAGCAAGTTCACGGCAGGAACTGCGACTTCGTGCGGATTGAGAGAATGCCAGAAGTGCGATCCTATCTAATGCTATGCAAATGCTCAGAAATGATTATGTAGATGAATCTTGGAGATGCTCAAAACTGCATGCATGCAATCTTGGTCGGGGGGGCCCCCTACCACGCTTTTTTTTTCCTCTTGCACAGGGTATCGCCCTGGCCTTGTAAAAGGTGTTACATGCCGCTGAGGCAAGGCCTGCTACAAAAAGGGGTGGCTGCCCCCGGGCAGGGGGCGCCGACATCCGCGCCTTATGGGTAGATACCTTGCGGAGATGCTATATTCCATGAGTTTGCAAATGAATGCCACTTTCGTCTCCAGACGCGTACTGCGCCAGGTCTGGTGACGTCCTACCCTAACACGGTAAGGGCCTTCCCACTTCGTGTGACAACTTGTTTGGTACCTTGGGCGGACTGAACGAGCCTAAGGCACAAGGTCACCTTCCCTCAAAACACCGAGCGTGAAACCACGTGGCTATGTAGGCGACGCAGGGCTTGCCTGGATAGGTGCAGCACACGTACGCAGCCCGGGACGTTCTCCTCGAGGTAGCACAAGCGGCTACCCCCCCCATAACCCCACCCCCAACCCAAGTCCGCCCTAACTCTCCACATCGCTACCCCTCCCAACTAGTTATTTTCTTTCTTTCATCGTGTCACAGCTGTCTGCCGCTCTATCTCCAAGCCACTCGAGGCGACCCTAAATGAGTTCCGTGGGGGATGAACTACCTTCTGCCCTCGTAGACCAGTGGAGGAAGGGAGTCTGGCTCGGTACCTCGTTTGTGTCGTTCGGAGGGGACCAGAGAACTACCCGACAGCTTCCCGACCCCCGCCTGCCGTGACTTCTGCAACGTATCAAAGGTTTCTCGTCTTGATTCACGCACACTTCAGCGTTTTCCGCCCTCATCGCTTGCCCATAGATCTTCGCGGGTGTCAGTGCACAGAGGCAAATGAGACCTCTTTGCATCCCGAGGGGCATTGTTTGCATGAAGCGTGGGCTGTGAACGGGGTGCCGGTGTCGGTAATGATCCTGCTGAACTCCACAAAACGAACACCAAGTCTCTTCAAAGAACTGTATAGCTGACTGACAGTCACCTTTCTAACGCAGTTCACATTCCTGCACTTTGTAAAACTTGTCGATAGCAACGAACAGAATTCAACGCCCCCCATTGCTCGGGGAAGGGGCCGCGGATATCGGCCCCCATATCGAAAATGGCCATGATACCAGGGATTGAGTTTGAAGGCTTGGGCAGGCAGGGGGTTTCTTTTCTTGGAATTGACTGGCAGCTTACAATTTGTGGACTTCCGACCGATCTTGGAGGCTGTGGGCCCAATAGAATCCTTGCCAGAATGCTTTCCCAACTAGTGCCTGTCCAATTGGGGAGCCGCACATGCCTTGTGTATCTCAGCCAGCATTTCCTTTTCCTTCTTCCTGGCGGACAAACACTTTAAATTTTCGCACGTTGGGCCTACTTTCTGGTACAGAGTGCGTGACAAAACTGGATACATTACCTGGCCCTTCGGCTAACTTGTTACTTCGTCTGGTTGCCGGGAAGCTTCTTCTCCGGTTTTGGAGGAAGTGGACATTTGCCTTGACCCAAGTTGGAGCCTGGGGCAAGGCAAATGAGGATAGCGGCACCTCCTCGCCACGGGCCATCATCGTTCGCGGGTCCTGGGCCGGCAGGAGGGTGTGCGTCCGAAAGAGCGAGGGATGGTTCCGGCAGGAGTCTTCTGCCGAGAGCGGACAGGCTCTCTCACAACGGGAGAGTGCTTACCGGAGTCCAACTTTCTCCTTTTCTCCCGGGCCATTGTTGCTGGGGATACTGGAGGCTGAGTAGATGGAGAACAAAAGTCCCTGGTTCCACAGGGCAGCTTCCTGCTCAGCACATCTTTGACAGATGATAGCTATGCCTGTTTTCCGCACGGGGTACGTGCTCTGTTTGCATCCCTCAAAGTGCTCTCCCAAATCGCCTCCTTCTCGACATGCCTCCATTACATGGACTTTGTGTAATCCATGTTACTTGTCTCACCACAAGCCGTGAATCTCCTCGAATGATCACTTCTTATTCCAATTACAGCCACAAATCCGGGCCGGTGCAGGAGCCCTTCATATTCTTGCTGTATTGTTGGTGCTTCTCTTCCCGGGCAAAATGCATTTGGACGACGTCACCTCAAGCGTCCCTCCCGGAGGAGGGCAACAAGAAGAGACGCCAGCTCCCTGCAACCTTGAGGGAAAAAAGGCCCTCAAAATACATAATCTATTCTTGGGGCGATCCTTGCTGAGGATAGCTTCCCTCTGTCACTTGTCCTCATCAGGGTTGGCGTCATTCTGCAATAAATCTGCCAATGCCCTGCTCCTGAATAGTTACGTGCTTTTCAAACTTCAAACCAAAAAGGATAATCCAAAGCCCACTCCACACTATCTGCCGATAGCCTCAGGGTTTCGGAGATCCGTTTTGTTGCAACGGGAAACGAGTGCAACCGTGATTTCTCTGGGGTGGAAGAGTAGTGGCGTGTTTTCCTCTTGGCCATGTGAGACCAAAAAATCAAACTTTTTGTACGCCAGAGTACCTCGATCTAAGCCCCCGTGTAATAAGAGACGACGAGTAGTAGTACACTGGGACACTGCCCAAAACAACTTCTTTCCTTGCCGCAATCCTTGGGTTGCCTCCCGTTGCGTGCTATTGCTCACTGATCCTTCTACTGACTCTGCCGGTCTGTGCTCACTCTCTTGCTTCATCACATTCTTGTTGCGCTAATCGAAAGCTGCACTGACTCTTGGTGGTTCTCAGTAAGTACAGCAGAGCACGGCTCTGGGTTTGGGAGCGACCAAGGTAGCATGGGAGGGACAAGTAGGCCTGCAACTTGCAAATCGCATCTGCTTCTGGGGGTCCCCGTTCATGGGGTTCCTGCCTTCTTCAAATTTGAAGAACGCAGGGCGGGCTCGGCAGAACCTTGGAGATGATCTGCTTACCGTCGGCAACGCATTCCTGCCAGGCGGCCTCACATCCTTTAACTGTCCCTTGGTGCGCTGTACCTGCTCGTATGCCTTGATCTTGCGGGATTGGCTTCGACCCGCGATGGGAGTACAAAAACCCAAGCCAACTTGCGAGGAACACCCAATAATAACACACTTCTCCGGGTTGAGGCTTTTAAATGAATTTTGGCAGATAGCAAACGTCTCCTCCAAATCTGCATGAGGTGGCCCTATCCTTGGTCTGACCACAATATCATCCATATAGGCTTACTATGTTTTGTGCAACTGTGGCTCAAACCACTCTGGACTACCTTGCAAAGTGACCCGCGCACTCTTAATCCGAATGGATGCAGACAAAACAGTACGTACCTCATGAGTGATGAACGACGTCTTCTCTTAATCTTCCTGGACATGAAAGACTGGGTGATACCCAGAATACGCAAAAATTCCAAGGAAAAAAGAGAGAAAATCACAACCTGATGGAATCCCACAATCTGATCGATAAGCGGCCAAGGGAACGGGGCCTTGGCAAAGCCTTGTGTGAGATTTGTGAAATCTATGCAAAGCCTCCACTTCCCGTAGCCTTCTAGACTACCACGGGGTTTGCCAACCACGTGGGATCAGTACTCCTCTGACCAATTCAGCTGGCCTCTAGTCTCTCTTGATCTCTGTCTGCAATGAACTGCTGCCGGTCTCCAGGGCCTGCTTTCCGGACTTTCTGCGTGACCAGGTCGTGCCATTGGGAGTACCAAGGTGGTTCCTTGATTACCACCTCCCTGGGAACAATCGGGGATACAGATGGTTGCCTGCAAACACACATCGATATTCACCCGCAGGAAGGCAACGAGCGTGCTTTCCTATTTGTATCGGGGTGGCTGAATTGAAAGTACCATCAACGCCATGCCAGCCCTGTTGGGACCTTCTCACTTGGGGCAGTTTCAGCGACTTGGATCTCTTGCCATGGAACAACTCCGGCACGTCGTCAACGGTGACGTGCACGCGTGTGGGCACGCTTCCCAGAACTCTTTGCCGGAGTCCCAAGCAATCCTCTTCTTCCTTTGCTTTCCTTAGCGGGAGTGCTGCCTGCCGCTGCCTCTGCTTGCGACCGCACTCCCGGGACATCTTTCCACACAATGATTGCATGTTCCTTCTCATCTGATGGGATGTGATGAAACTCCCAGTGGTCCAGGCATCTTCAGAGTGTGTTCAGGCATGTGAGATGCTGCCATGAATTTAGCCAGGGCCGAGGCGTCAAAATCCCATTGTATGCAGGGGGAGATCAACCACATCAAACACAATCCTTCTCAGTCCGGTAGTTCAGTTCTCCCCCAAACGTTACCGGTACACATGATCTTTCATGTAGGACGGCTCCTGCCGCGGATTAAACTTCCTTGAAAATGTGCGGTAGACCTCCAGCTCTTCTCCTCTGCTAACTAAGCTTGCTGATAACTGCTGGGGAAATCAATTCAACTCGCCTCGCCGTCCACCAACATCTTCGTATGACATTGAGGTTTGCGGATTGTTGGGGAGACCACAAGGAAACCCTAACCCGCGTGGTACGGCTAGGAGAGATCCTCCTCATCAAAGATATGGGGTTACGGGACCCATTGAAGCGCTTCCGGGCCCAGGCGCTGGCTTCCACGGCATGACTTCCTTCTCGCGCCCACGCTTTGAGTTGGCGGTGAGAGGTGTGCAGAGATGCCCCCCCGTCCAAGGCACAGGCATTGTGGCCTTCTGAAACTCTTGCTCACTGGTTTCATCTCTCATCCCCTCCTCATCTCACACCACAAGCTTTCCTTCTTAGACCTCTGGCGAGTTTTCCTTGGTCCCGAAGGTTTGCCGTGGCGATTACAAACAAATTCACCACCTCGGCCCTTGCCGCCAGGCAACATTCTGACCCTTTTCCTTGCCATGCTCTCATACTCTGTCTTCTCTCTGTCTTTGAACAAGTTTGCTCAACCTGATAAATCCTCTTGAAGGTCGTGGGCCTTGGTCCGATGAATCTTGCAATACGGCCCATCAACTTCCCGGAGCTCCTTTCCCTCGGCAGCTGTTTTTTTGTCTCTTCTCTTTCCCGTTCAGTCTCCGCTAGTTCAGCCCCAGAGTCCGTGGGGCCTCAGCTTTTGGCCTTCTGCTACTTGTAGTACTAGGCGTACCGATCCTTTCAACAGTCATATTTACCTGCCTTAGTCCCTTTCCTTCTTCTTGCGCTCTTGCTTCTTCTTGTGACTGGTTGATTCCTCCTCATATCCTCGGAATACAATATTGGTTGAATCTTCCTCATCCCGGGAACTTTCTCTCCTTCCTCCCATCCAAGCACCCATATCCCCCATGTGTAGAGTCTCTTTATCAACAGTCCTTGGGAAACCCATTATGTTCATCTTGGTAACGAATCACGGGCGGTTTGCACACATTGGATGGAGGCGGTGGCTATCCCACGCTGTCGGATGGATATTTGGGATATTTCTATGAACTTGCTGAATCTCTGTAAATACTGCGGAATGTATCTCCTTCCTTTTGTTGGAGAAGCTTGCAAGTCAACTGGGTCGGTCCGCTCTTGGTGGCCACCGGTTGAAGGCACCGATGAACTCATGGCACAGGTCTTCCGTGAATGAAATGGAGTTTCTCAGGCAGGTGCATCATCCAAGACCTCAACATTGGACTGAGGGCCAAAGGAAAGTTAGTTGCGGCGAATACCTTCTCATCTCTTTCCCTCTCACACCCCCCCCCCTCCGAACTGAACAGTGATGGTGTAGATGCTCAGGAACCTTGTGGGTTCAGCCTCCCCATCGTACTTTCAGGTTCTCGTCTCTGGCTTGAACGTGCGAAACGAAGGCCAACAGATTTTTTGCCCGCAGCTTCACGGTAAAGGCAGGGCAATCCAACCTCGAAGGTAGCAACCGCCATACCAAGACGCGGGCTCGTCGACGCCGGGCGTCGCCACCATCGGGCGGCGGAGGTCGTCGCCGGCGTTGCTCGACAAATGGCGCCGTGTCTACCCTCTCGCCTCTCCCTATCCCGAGGCTCGTGTTGCCTGACACGCTCGAGGACAAAAGGATGCCATCGCGACGTCATCGGGGTCTGAATTTGTGTGCCGCTGACGCTGCTGCCGTGGCGGGACTGCCACCGTGGGGACGGCCCTTTCGTACGGTCAGCAGCATGAGCCTTTGCGTCGTTGGGGCGGCCCGTGGCGGGAGCAGCTAGCCATGAGCCCCCAGCTTCAGTGAAAACGAGTCGACTTTGGATTGGTGGGCAGCCATTCATCCATTAATCGACCGCTGAGCGGAAACCACAACAGTACGCTGAGCCCACGCCATGGCCTCTCGATTGCTGTATTGGCATGGGTGATGATGAAGTCAGTCGCACCGTCGCTTGGCTCCTGACGTTGCCAGTGGCGCAGTCACTGCGCCCCCGCTGTTGCGGGTGCGACCCCTGGATGGCAGGTGGTGCGGTTGAAGCGCTCGACACGGCCAGTGGCTCCGTTCTGTTTGCAGCGGCTTTGGTACACCGCTCCCGGGGAGGTGCACGTCGCTGCGACCAGCAGCCAATCCGGTGGTTGACGTTCGACGCGAGTCGCGGCCCGACCCTTCCGCGGTGTGCCTTCGCGGGTTCTTCAGCCGCACATGAATAACGTCTTCTCCCGTTCACCGTGCAGCTTCTTCATCCTTTCCGGATTTTCTTTCCCTCTGATTGTCTTGACTTCTCTCCTCGCACATGTTTCGCTCCTGCTCCTGCGTGGTCCGCGGAGGAAGTGGTGACGGTGCCGGCTTGTCTCCGGCCACATCCCCGTAGCTACGCGTCCTCGCGTGTCTCGGCCACCTCCCCGCAGTTAGAGGCCGTGTGGCGGCGCAGCCTTTGAGGTGGGAAGGACGAGCCGCAGAACACGGGTCTTCTTCTGGCCTCACTGGTCGATAGCGTCGTCGATGATGCTCATGGTGATGAGGTGATGCGCTACACACGCCTTCAGTTCGACCAAGCGGTCCCCCTACTAGGCAACGCCAAAGATGGTCGCAAGGAACCACGGCCACCTATGGGACCAGGTGGCCCCTTGCTGATGGTCGGCGGGGGGCGTCGGGTTGACAAAACAAAGACAGATCGAAGCCTGTGTGGCAGCAATGGCAGAGATCACACAGGGCATTTTTACCCTTCCAGGTCGGGCCGCGTGCGGCATAAAACCCTACTCCTGCTTTGGTGGAATGATGGTGGAAAGGTGGTGGTGGAGCGTGGTGAACACTAGCCTCGGCAGGGCCTTGCCTCAAGGCGGCAAGTGGCACGCGACGGGCTTTATGGGGTCTCTGAGTTATACCAACCATCTAACCCTCACTAAACGGTCGCCATGGGCCGTCTTTTATAGAATTAAGGGGTCACCACAATGGCAAAACAGGTCATATAGCACTGATAAGATAGCAAACACCATCGCTATCTACCTAACTCTGCGGGCTGACAGGGCGGCATTTAAATGCATTGCTTAACGTCCACATCAGACTCCCCATTGGTTGCCCGGAAAGGCTTGCCGGGCTATTGTTAACACCCCAGTGTGGTTAAGCCAAGTAATCTCCATTTTGATAATGCCAAGTCAGCATATTACAGTGCATGACATCATTAGCAATCATATTGCATTCAACCCTAGTTCAAAATATCAAATTTAAATGAAAGTGGAAATAAAAGGTGTATGTCCAACTAGAAACTAAATTTCGTTCATAAAATAGCATATAAATCAGGAATTCAATTGAAAACCAACATCAATTGGAGTTGGGTAAGGTGACTCAAACATCTTCAAACAACAGGACTAAAAACATATTATAACCAGTTAATTAAATCTAATTTAATTATGAAATGATGTTTTGCCCAAACTAATTTTACGGTGTTAGGGAATAAAAGCAACTGGTATTATAAGGACTAGGTCTCCTTTTTATACAAAATTCGGTTGGGCCTAACTATTACTAAAGACAGAGATATGAATTAAGAAAGGAAAAAAGAAAGAAGCAAAAGAAAAAAAAAAAAGAAAGGCCCCCTCCTCCCGGGCCTCGGCCAGGCACCCAATGCCAGGCCGGAGCCCACCCCCACTCCTCCTTATCCCCCTCACCCCCCCGCAAACCCTACCCTAACCCGCCACTCCCCACTCCACCCCCACTCTCCCCTCAGCCTCCCCTCACTCCCTCCCTCTCGCATCGGTGCGGCGTCCCGCCCCCTCCCCGCCGACCCACATCCTCGATCTCCCGGCCGCCTCCTCGCCGCGCCTCCTCTCCTCCATCCCGGCCCCCTCCCCTCGAACCGCCGCCCATCCCCCCGCGCCGCGCCCGTGTGGGCTCGCCTCCGGTCCGCGCTCGCCCGGTCCCCCTCCCATCGCGCTTCCTTCTGCCTTCTCCCGCTTGCCTCCTCCCTTCCACTTCTCTCCCCCCCTGCTACTTCCTCCCCTCGGTTGCACTTCCCCGCCTCGCCCGCTCTCCGGCACCCTGCTCCGTCTCCTCCCTCGCTCCTTCGTCGCCGTTCGCCGAGCCGCGCTCCGGGCCCGCGCTCACCGCGCCTACGGTCTCGAGCCCTTCCCCACTGTCTCCCTGCTCGCCCCCTGCGTCTCTCGGCTCGCGCACAACAGATCTACGCGCTGCCGCTCTGTTCTTCCCACTCCCCGGCGCCCTCCGCTCTCTTTCCTCCCCCAGGTCACTCTCCTCCTCCGCCCCGACCTCGCCACCCCTAGTCCACCGTCCCTTCCTGCCCTCCCGCCCGACACGTGGGATAGGGGATCCCCGCGTCACGCTGGCGCTCATCCACAGGTCCTGCACGGCTCTCGCTGCCCCGGCCGTTGTTCCCTTATTTTTCTGGCGCCAGCCCCTATTTGCATTCCCGGACGTGTCCAAAGCGCCGAAGGGCACAGCTTTCGGGACATGTCCGGCTTTGCCCTGACGAACGGGGGCCCAACCCTTGTGATATTAAAAATAATTAAAATAAATAACAAAATAATTAGTTAATTAATTAAGTTAATCAATCCTGATTGGTTATTTAATTAAGTATTAGTGTTAATTAAACAGTTAAATAATTAGTTAACACTAATTAACTAACAGCCTATGACAGGGGGACCAGTGGTCCTGAAGTCACAAGACACTGTTTCGGGATAATGTTTGATTTAATAAATTAAATAATTCCAGAAACTCAATAAAAACTTTAGAAAATCATATCTTTTAAGCCTGTAACCTCCAATGGGAAAAACTTTGTACATGAAATTGCTCAGAACGACAGTAGGAATCGAAACACGTGGTCCTTTCGTTCGTCACACGTCCCTAAACTATCGCGAACACATATCAACCGTTCCTCTCTCCGGTTCTCGTGTCTGACAAATTCCGGAGACGGTAAAAATTCCCGGATGACCATCCCACCATTCGCCAGTATCACCACTGCGGCACTACTTTAGGCACACTCCGTCCACGCGTAGTTGCCATGATATGCTTTGTTGTGCACTTGTGTTTCGCTGTTGGTATTTATCTGTTCTTTCCGTCCTCCCTCCTCGTTCTCTCCCTCGTTGAACCCCCGACCCACACCGACGTCTCCCCGAACGACGCAGCTGCTCCGGAGCCCGAAGGGACACCATTTGACACCTTGCCCTTGCCACAGCAACCAGACAAAGCCCGACCCCCCCCCACCCCCTTGAATCATGCACCGATACGCACGCATTCTAATTTCCCATGCTTGATTAGAATTGCTGTCTGCTACTGCTTTACCTATTCTGATGCATAGCCTTGTTTATTGTATGCCTGCTGTTATAACTCTACCCTGCATATCCTAAACGCTTAGTATAGGCTGGGTAGAGACCTATCAGACCACACTTATCCCACTGCCGCGCTGGAATCGTCAGAAGACCACTCAACGGGATTGAAACGCCAAGGACCCGACACCCGCACATCCCCCCTTAGTTGGTAACGACACTGCAGAAAAACAATGTTACTGATCGGGAGTGCCGAGGGTGAGAAGACCTCATGTAGCATTCTGATGTTTAACTCTGTAGAGTAGCTATTCGTCGTGGTCAATCGAGGGTGATTCCCTCCTTTGGCCACTATCCGGTAAGACGCTGTCGTGCACACATCAAGTGTGAAACCCTCGGGTTGAATCCTCTCTAGTTCACCTTGACAGACACCATCAGATAGGAAGCTCACCACGAGGGTTGATACCGCGGATGCCCCTGATGTTTATGGACTACCACGAGATATTGGACTTACCACTATCCTTGGAATAGGCTGGTCGTGGCCTAGGTACCTCGCACCCGCTTGCGCAGCCTGAGAGGCGAGTGTTGTGAAGACGGGTTGCCAGTGTGGTCCCGAGTGGTGAATACGAGGCGCGGGCGGGCATTCTTAACCCTTGCAGCAAGTTCCTCGAGACGGGGTACGGGGGTCACATCTTTGTTTTTCGTGAGTCTTGCTCGTTACCGCAAGCCTCAGCCATTAACATTTGGATATTTGAATCCGAGCAGGCCTCTGGTCCTGATAGCACTAACACTCACGTGGGCTAGATGTGCGTTCTGGCAAGCGTATTGGCAAGCCGAAAGCTCTTTCAGACTCTTAGTTCAACAGCTGGGCCGGACGGACCGTGCGCCTCCGTGGTTGCCGTCTTCACCCTCTCGCAACGACCCCCTGAGTGCACAGGGGCGATGGCCCAAGACCCTCTGAAGCGCTTAGGATGTTAAGGACCGGCGGGGACCTCTCTGCTGAGCGTGTAGGTAGGTTGCGATTGGTGTCGTTAGCGAGGCCGCGGCATGACCCAGGGAAGTGGTCCGGCCGGAGTTAATCGAGCATGGTTGGGTAAGTTGGTGGCACCCCTGTCAGGAGAAAACTCTCTAGTCGATAGCCGGTCCTACGGTAAAGGACACTCGGAGTTGTATCCTGATGATACATTTTAGAACTGGTACTTGGATACTATGGCTCTGGGATGCCTTCTCGCAGGGAGTCGAGAAGGGATTCCGGACGAGGTTGATGACTGTATGGGTCTGGGATTGCTTCCCTCGCAGGGAGTCGAGAAAGGATCTCTTGGTGAGGATGAACTTAATGATACTGGCTTCATTTATTGAACTGTTCTCACTCTCTTTAATGCGCAAGACCGACTGAAGATGCTAGTCTTCGAAGGACTAAGGGCCTTTCTCATTCTGGCATTTCTGCAGCCTCAGTCCAACATATACACAGCCTCCCCCTTGAAAATGTCATATATGTTAGTGTAGATCCTGCTTGCTGAGTACTTTGAGTATCATGGTGTCTTTGTTTTCTGTCTTTCTCCGCATATCAGTTTATGTGAACAAGATGACTGAGCCCTGAGACAGTGCCCTGCCGACGATTCGCTACTAGCTACTACCCAGGATGGATTCTGCTATGAATTTGAATGACGACCAGGAGTAGATCGGAGGGGCTCCCAGGCAGGAGGCCTACGAGCCTTTCGCTCGTATGTTTTATTTTGCCCCGCCTTTCTATAAGGCCTTTCGGGTTTTGTTTCATATCTGTACACAGATATTCATGCTTCCGCTGACGCTTGTTGCAAGCCTTTATGTATTCGAGCCCTCGAGGCCCCTGGTTCTGTAATATAAAGCTGTAGGACTTTATTTATGTTTTAGAGTTGTGTTGTGATATCTTACCGGAGTCCTTAGGCTTGATCGGTTGCATTTGCGTGTATGGTTAGTGCACGTCGGGTCGGGGGGTCACAAGTGGGTATCAGAGCCGAACTGGCCTCTAGGAAGCCCCCTTCTCCAACCCTTGGCGAAGTTGAGTCTAGTGGTCCCAAAACTATTTTACATAACTTGGCTGTGGGGCTTACGGGCCACATCGCAACAATTGGAGTGGTGTATTGTGTAGTATCTTTATTCCTCATCTTTACTCTGGGACTCTGTCTCTCTTCTATTCGGGGTCTTAAAATTTTCTGCTAACTCCAACATTAGGTTATCGTGATCACATCCACCGGAGTTCTGAAACAGTTCCCCATTGCTTCAGAGTGTGGAGCCAGGTTCTGCTTACAGGATCCCTTTTATCGAGGGCACCATGTGTTGTCACTTGCAGATTCCTCGCTCCAATAGTTTCTCCGACGGTCGTTGATGTAGCCTTGACTATGTTCGTTGTGTACTCCCTACCGAGTTGGCGCGCGCCGACTAGATGTCTAGCCCTCCTTTTTTACTGTCGTAATGTCGCGATACATAACCGAGGGCTATGTGCGGATTGGAAGATCTGCGCAGCGAATGCTGAACATCTATTGCACTCCTTCTGTGTCGTGATGAGACTTTCATGAATCATCCGTACATACACCTGCAGTTTATTCTTGCTAAACTGCCCCTGTTGATTTGGAGGATGGCTGACGATCCTCCACCTCCACCCTTATATTGCCGCCATGATGCAGACGTTTGAATTGAACCGTCAGGCTCAACGAGAGTCTAGTAAGAGTTTGCGGAGGCTCGCCAGGAGCTGGGATCCGGATCTTGGGCGTTGCCAGAATTTGTGGCAACTACAATCCGTCCGTTTCCGCAACTCCACCAATCCTATGGCATGCTGATGATTGGCTTCGTGACATCCTGTTTGCAATGGAGTCAGCTATCGCTGCCCTACAGTTACGTCACTTTTGCGACATCCACCTGAACGGGCCCAGCGCGCTCTCAATGGTGGAAAGCCACAAGGCTATTGTTGCTGCGGAGGGAGACTGTAGCACTTGGCAAGGAATTCCAGTCAGCTTTTCGTGCATGTTACATTCCTCAAGGTTGATGACCAGAAGAAGCAGGAGTTCCGCCAAACTTTCACAAGGCAAAATGGACTGTGGATGAATATCAGAGGAAATTTTCTTGAATTGTCCCGCTATGCTGCGGATGACGTCGACACCAACACACGCAAGCAGGAGAAATCGTAAGGAATACGGTACTGATAAAAACTTGCACTTGCTGTCCATGATTTCACAGACTTCGCAACGCTGTCCGCAAATCTTTCCAAAGTTGAAACAGCTCTGACGAGTACCAGCAGCGCTTAAGCGACTAGAGATGTCGGATCGTCTTCCGGTCAGCCTGTCAGAAAAACGTCGAGTTGGATCCCAACAATGTTCGCATAAACCTGCTCAACACCAAGGCCGTATATGTTGCACATCGTCGTGCCTTCGCCGCCGAGGACAGCTAACGTTCAGGGTGGATAGTCCACATGTTATGGCTTCTCCTCAGGATGCACCACGTTCCTCCTGATTTTTTTTTTTTTTTGGAGGTCGTTTACCGGAAGGAGGGCCATCGAACCCATTCATTCCAGAAGTCGTAAGGCCAGGCGCTGCAAGGCGTCGTGGCCAGGGCACTCATGTCAATATGGGGTAGAAGCTCGTGAGTCACTAAAAATCAGATGGGAAACTCTGCAGTTAATTCAGTTGCAGACTCTGTTCTCTTTGATTCCGGGGATCAATTCCTTTGGTCCCAGCAATTGACAATTGCATGGGTTAGCTATTGAGCTCATACCCACTCCTTAGAAAAATCATCACTCCCCGTCCGGTGGCAAACCAAAATGGTAAGTCACAACAATAAGATCAGAATGAAGGGTTATGTCTCTGCGTCCCGTATTGCTCTTGGACCTTCCCGACATAGACATCATTCCAGTAGGACTGGTTGACCGCCCATAAGCTTTGATTGACTGTGCCGCAAGAAAGTCCAACTTACCCATTCTTCGGGCCAGCAGTAGATACTCAGCCCGAATTAGCCAGATGCTGAGAGCCAGAATATGTTCTGAATGCATTGAATGCTTCACCTCTTGAAGGCATCGAGAACGTTCCAGTTGTTCGTGATTTTCAAATGTATTTCCAGAAAGAACTTCCGGGGATACCCCCTGACTAGAGCTGTTGAGTTCGTCATCGACTGGAAGCCTGGCACAACACCTATTGCCGAAGCGTCCTTATAAGATGCCTTCCGAATATTCTTATCGAGCTTTAAGGAAGAATCGACACGTCACCTTAAGAAAGGTTGCATCCGCCCCAGTTCCTCTGCTTGGGGAGCCCCGTCACTCTTCGTTAAGAAGAAGGATGGAAACTAAACCGGGGTTCAGGGATTTACCGAACTACAAACAAGCAAACAATCCCGAACAAATATCCGCTTCCCGGAATCATGTTTGTATGATCAACTTGCGAGATTCCTCAGTATTCTCTAAGCTTGATTTGAGATTGGCAGATACCATCAGATCCGTCGTTCGCGAAGGGATATTCGAGACTGCATTTGTTACTCGTTATGGCTCCTACGAGTACAACGTCATGTCATTTGGCTTAACAAGATGCTCCAGCACATTCTCCGTCGATGAAATTCTAGCTTCAGGGATTACCTCGATAAGTCGTCGTTGGTTATTAGATGATATTTGAGTATAATTCGAAGAATAAGGAAGAACATGCCGAAACACCTCCGTTTGTAACTGAAGAGGCTACGAGAAACACCAGTTGTATGCCAAATACTCAAATGGAATCTGGCTTTCTGAAGTAACTTTACATTGGTCATGTGATTTCCAAAGGATTGGCATCGCGCGTTAACAGAACGAGTTCAGGCTATTATGACGGACCCCCAAAGAATGTCACAGCAGTCAGAAGTTGCTCGGCCTTGCAAGTTATTGCCACGCCGTTTTGTTCGAGATCTTTTTTCAGATTGCTAAGGCCACCCTGACTGATATGCTTCACCAATGGGCGTTAAATTGAATGCGACAGACAGAAACATGTCAGGAAAAGTTCACAAAAATAAAAGTTTCAGACACTCACAAAGACAAGCTGACCACGTGCCCCAGTAACGTCCTCCAGATACCCGCAAAAGACTTTGTGATTTATTTGTGATGCATCCCGTGAAGGATTAGGCGGTCCCACGCAAGAGCGTAAGGTGATGATTATGGACTCTCGTCAGTTGCGCCCAGATGAAATGAGAAGATTATCCGGTACATGATCTCGAACTAGCTGCTGTGATCTGTGCATTGCGTTGTGGCAACATTACCTTCTCGGTAAATCGTTGCGAGATCTACATGGATCATAAAAGTCTGAAGTACTTGTTCCCTAAACCATCTCTAAACCTCATCAGCACAGATGGGATGGAGGCCATTGCGGACTATGATTTGGGTATTTTCCTATACCCCTGGCAAGGTACGTGATGGCTGATGCCTATCTTAAGCCGCAAGTCCTATTGCGACCAACCTCAGGGTTAGGCGAGATCAAACCTCGTCTTTTTGAAGAAAACTACGCACAGCTGAATCTGCGTATGTTCCACAGGGCTCTCGAATAACATGTGATACAACAATATTGAGGAAAGTGCTTAAGAAGCGCAAGCAAAGATGCTTGTGAAATTGATCTCAGGAAGAAAGACATTACCTTGTAAAGACAGGGATTTTCTCGCTGTCTGTGAAGATGGAACCTTGATTTCAGGAAACCGCATTGTGGGTACCTCGCTGTCGAACCTCATGACTGGACAAGGTCATAAGGAGGCACATGGATACCCCGTGTCTATTTCACCGAGGTAGCACCAAGATGTATCGTGATCCCGTCAAAGGTGATGGTGCGTCTAGAATGAAGCAAGACATTGCTGAATTTTGCCGAATGTGCTGTGTGTCATCGCGTTAAAGCAGATCATCAGAAACCAGCTTGATGGAATTCTGCACACCATTCCTTTCCTCTAGGAATGGGATAAGGTTCAGATGGATTTCGTTACAGGGGACTCCCAGGTCACAGGAAGGTCACGATGCTATTCTTGTCGTCGGCGACAAACTCTCTAAAGTTGCACACGTTCTGCTGTCAAGGAGGCGATCACTGCTAGTCATTTAGCAGAGTTGTAGATCTCCAGAATTGTATCACTCCACGGTATTCCGAGGAGAATCGTTCGACCGTGGCGGTCTTTTCACTTCCAAATTCTGGGAAAGTTTCAAACAGTATGGGAACTCATATTACCTGGAGTTAAGCTTATCATCCCCAATCCCAGGCCAAGTTGAACGAGTTAATCTTAAGTGCTTGAAGACATGCCTTCGAGCTTGTGTTATTTCTTTCGGTAAGAACTGGGAAGAATCTCTCCCGTTGATGGGGGCCCGACTTCTCTTACAACAAAGCTAATCAAGCCTAGTTTGAAAAATGGCTCCCTTTGAAGTACTCTATGGGACGTAAGTGTCGGAACCCCTCTGAATTGGTCAGGAAATGGGGAACGACCGCTCGTGGGGTCCGGATTATATTCAACACGCGAAGAACAAGTTCGTAGGTCCGGGAAAATCACAAGGCGGCTCAGGACGCCAGAAAGAGCAACTATGATCGACCAAACCGGATGGGGTTTGATTATCAACCTTGGTGATCAAGCTTGATCTGCGAGTCACCCCGATGAAGGCATCACCGTTTTGAGTAATCAAGGCCAACGCCTAGCTCCACGCATAAAATTGGTCCTTTCCGCCGTATTGCTAGACGTGGTCAGAGGGGGTGGCGGTATAAATGGAATTGCCGCCGCAATTCTCTCCATATCCACAACGTCTTCCATGTGTCGCAACTTCGTCAATGCTTCAAGGAAGATCTCCAAACCGACTGTGGATCAAGAGGGCTTGAATTGCGAAGAAGATTTTAATTATAAGGAGACATCCGATCCGCATTCTCCGATGCACCGCCTAAACGTCCGGCGACCGGCCAGGAAAAGTTACCAAGTTCCTCAAAGTTCAGTGGTCAAATCAACTCTGAAGATGGAAGCACTATGGGATACGCGAGGATAATTCTTCGTGCGGATTACCCCGAAACTTTTCCTTCTACCTCTTAATTCGCGGGACGAGGAATTCTTGTTAGAGAAGGGATTTAGAGCTACGACAACACTTCACCAAATATCTAACAGTAACAACTAAAAAACAATCCCGGAGGACACCCATTCAGTCCAACATAAATGGAAGCTAGCAGAAAACTAGCATATGTGGAGCTCATGGGTCAGGTCCACATGTCAGTATAAAACGGTAGGGTTAGGGTATATCCCAGGGATTACCAAGGCTATAACCCTACCCTACCCATGATTAACGGGCAAGGTTGGGGACTACCCATGGTATAAATTGTGTCATACCCTATCTATGAGCGGTTACGGTATCGCGGGTACCCGTATCCCTGGGTAAACGGCCATCCGTAAAAATTTGTGATTACCCATACCAACGTTAAAAAATCAGAATTTTTCCACATTCCAGTAAAGGACAGGAATTGCTGCACTGGACGCAAAAGTTTCTGTTTTTTGCACGAATCAAAGGTCAACTATCATCCCACTACCCAAAGCTTACTTGGCACTTTAGTGAACCAAAACTATAAAACAGATTTACCTATAGTTGCCCTAATCATGTGAACACAACAAAAATAGTAGAAGGGGTAATGTTGGGTTGTCTCCCAACAAGCGCTTTTCTTTCATGCCTTTTAGCTAGTATGATTGATTTCAATGATGCTCACATAAAGTAAAGATTCAACCAATGAGAGCATCAGAAGCATATGACTGTCACATTTAACTAACACCACTTCCTATGCATAGGGATTTTTGTGAGCAAACAATTTATGTGGAGCAAGAGTCACTAGCTAGGAAGGCAAAACAAGCAATACTCAAAACTGTTCAAACATAAAGAGAGAAAACTTGAATATGATATTTATAGAGTAAAAGCACATGTCCTCTCTAAAAATAATTTTCAGTAGACATCATGAAGAAATTCAACAATATAACTATCACATAAAGCATTCTTTTCATGAGCCAGATGCATAAAATTTATTACTCTCCAATAGCAAATTTATTCTCATCACAAATTTAAATAGTATGGGAGAAACTCACAAATAACTATCATGTGATTGAAAATTAAATCATGGTGACAAGTTTCCCATGGTTTAATCATTATTCAATATAGCATATTCATCACCATAATCATCATAGATAGCAAACTTTGTTCTCATAATCAATTGAAACCTCTTCCAAGATAGTGGAATCATCATTATAAAGTCCATGGCCTCTACACAATATCCACTTTCATCAATATAATCATCAATAAATAGAGGCATGCTTTCATCATAGTAAATATTCTATCAAAACTTGGGGGACTAAAAATAGGCATCTCATTCAAACTAGATCCCAAACTATATGCTTGGCATCATATCATTAGCATCGGATATTCAAAGATCATACTAGAACACTGGTATGTAATAATCATCTTATCATTCAAAAAGATTTTATGTCAACATTTTTAATTGAATTCTTCTCTATGCAATTGAGGCACCAATTTTTCCTTTCCATCAATTTTCACGAGAAACATATATAAGAGGAATAATATGATGAAACTAATTCCATTTTTTTGTAGTTTTCTTTTAGAACAAACGTAGTGATCAAACAAGAAACTAAAGATTTATTGCAAAAAGGGATTAAAGATTACCTTCAACACTACCTCCCCGGCAACGGCGCCAGAAAGAGCTGAAGTCTATACAACAAGCTTTATAGTCTTGTAGACACGTGTGGCCCCAAGCGCAGAGTTTTATAGACAGTAGCTATTTTCCTAATGTGGATGACCTTGAAGGTTTATTCAATCATGGTTAGAGGCATCGGATTGAAAGAGGCTCTCTAAACAACCCTGCAACCACCCCCCCCAATAACAAAGAGTCTCTTGTGTCCCCAACAACCAAAATACATGGTAATTTGATAGGTGCACTAGTTCCGGCGAAGAGATGGTAATAAAAGCGTAGAGGTAGTAATGATTAGTAGATACTTGATTCTGTTGTGATAGGAACAACTAAACAAAATAGCAAAGGTAAGCATTTGAATTAAAACGGAGCCAAACGGTATTGCAATGCTTGAAAATGAGCCTTAGGGTCCGTACCTTTCGCTAGTGCACTCTCTAAACAATGCTAATCTAATTGGATCATATAACTCCCTCAACGTGCAATGAGGAACCAGGAATCCACTCCAAAGTTCTTATCTGCGAGAACATAGAAGAAGAAAAATGTTTGTAGCTTTTACTTTCGATCGAATCTATCCAAGATTCAACTAAAAATAACACCAAGTTTTCTTCGGATCAATCTACAAGAGTTTTTTCGTAACTAAAATAAGAACTAGTTATTCTTTTCCGATTGATCTAGCAAGAGTTTTCGTCTAAAATAACCCAAAGCAATTCAAATTCATAATAACTCAATCCAACACAAAGAACCTTCAATAGAGTGCCCCAAAAAAAAGGATTTCTTACCGCGTAGAAACAAAAGATAGTAGAACGTGCATCAACCCTAGGCATAGATTACACCTACCCCAATGTCACCCTCGGGAATCCGCCGAGTTGAGTGTCCAAAACATATCTCAAGTGAATCAGATCATAATACCCCATTGTCACCATGGTATTTCATATGCACGAACATATATCAAGTGCTCTCAATCCATAAAAGTATTCAATCCGATAAGAAGCGAAATCTCAAGGGAAAATCAATTCATGACAACACATAGAGAAGGGAGAAACACCATATGACCACAACTATATTAACAAAGCGCCGACTACCTCGAGATCGTGCCATCTCAAGTAACGCGGAAGAGAGAGAGACGAGAGAGATAACAACATAGCGTACGGTACATAAACCTCAGCCCCGAGGGTGGACTTACCCATCCTCATCTGATGGCTGCCGGGATGATGAAGATGGCCACCGGTGATTTATTTCCCCTCCGGCGGAGTGCCAGAACGGGTCTAGATTGGTTTTTTCGTGGCTACAGAGGGCTTGTCGGCGGCGAACTTCTGATCTAGGGTTCACCGGGGGTTTTGGAATATTTGGCAATTTATAGGGCAAAGAGGCGGTGGGGAGGCCACGGAGGTGGGCACAACCCACCTGGGCGCGCTTGGGCCCCCAGGCGCGCCCCTGGTGGGTTGTGCTCCCTCGGAGCTCCCCTTCGTACTTCTTCTGCCCACCGGGTGTCTTCTGGTCCAGAAAAAATCTCCAAAAAGTTTCGCTGCGTTTGGACTCGTTTGGTTGTTTTTCTTACGATGTAAAAAAACAAGCAAAAAACAGCAACTGGCACTGGGCACTATGTCAATAGGTTAGTCCAAAAAATGAGATAAAGCTGCTATAAAATGATTGTTAAAACATCCAAGAATGATAATATAACCGGCAGATACTTCATAATCTATAGATACGTTGGAGACGTATCATTCCCGTGCAAGGCTAACCTTTCTTGCACTATCTTGGAAGTGGTCTTAGTTCAGTATATTTTGTTACGCTGCAATAGTGCCACAGTTTTGTAATCGCTTCTTCGTGCGCTTTATCATCACTGGTGGCGAACTTCGATGCCCAGTGGATGTAATATACCATAAATCCTTTATTGTATAGTGTAGGTTTATTCTAAGTTACTAGCGTAATTTCTTATTATATAGAGAGGTTGTTCTTAATTCGTACTAGTTACCTTATATGCGCCTCATTTGCTATCTGAAGAAGAAACGGCGGAAAATTTGATGTAGTCGACCAGGCCGAAAACATTTGCTTCTAACGGGCCTACATTTTAGCGGGCCTCAATTGAGCCGGCCTGCAACTTTTTGGGCCTGAAGGCCATTGGGCCCTTCACACTTGCGCACAGCATGTCGCGGGAAACCACGACCACCTATGGGAACCAGGAGGCCCCTTGCGGCTGCGCAGGGGCGTTTCACATTGCACAAGAGCAAGACGGCGTGTGTGGCAGCACGGCAGAGATCACACATGCATTTTACCCAGGTTTGGGCCTCGTGAGGCGTAAACCCTTATCCTGCTTTGGTGGATTGATGGTAGAAGGTTGTGGTGGAGCGTAGTACACTGCCCGGCAGGGGTTGCCTCAGGGCGGCAGTGGCTCGAGCGTATGGGGGTCTGAGTTATTCCAACCTTCAACCCTCTTACGGTCACTCATGGCCCCTTTTTAGATTAAGGGGGGTCACCACAATGGCAAAACAGTCCATTATGACTGATAAGATAGGAAACAGCGCTATCATACCTAACTCTGCGGGCTGACAGGCGCATTAAATGGCACGCCTTAACGTCACATCGGTGGTCGCCCGGCAAGGCTTGCCAGGCTATCCGCCAGCTCCACGCCTGCTCACTTGACACATCGTAGGACGGGTGTCATCTGCAGGGTGTTTCCTGTAGGGAGAGGCTGCCATATGGTGAATGACTGCCACTTAGTCACTCCGCGGTTTGACACCGCACTGATTGACGACGTGGGTCCATGGTGAAGTAGTTGGTGAGGTGGTGTTTGCCTCCGTTGTGCCCGTAGGCCCTGTCGGGTGTGCTGGACGTCGTCTTCCGGGGGTGGCCTCGCCCCCTTGCGAGCTTGCCTGCCCGGCAAAGGAGGCCCTTCTCCTGCATGGGTGCCTTGCTTCTTTGGCTTGATCTCGGTCCCTCTGATCTGCATGTTTGTCCTTTGAACCTCTTAGTCCCTTGTATTCGACTTGGGTTGGTGCTTCAATCTCGTTCCATGCCTGTGCACAGTCTGGGCAACAGACCAGGGGTTGTTTTGCACCGACAGAAGCCCCCGGGCCCTGCCCGAACGCGCTGACCGAGCATTGTCAGGGTAGGGCCTAATAAGTGCACAGGTGGGGTCGCTGAAGAGGCTGGTCTCTTGAGGTCTTCTTTGTCTTCATTAGCCTTTGATTTCGAGTCCAGTTTCGGTTTCTCCGCGCGTCGTGCGCAATGCTTTGGAAGAACTTTGTGATCATGGCTGGGGGTTCCCTCGCCCCATGATCACAGGGCGGAAAACTGCCCATCCCACTTGCCTCCATTTCGACGCAACTGCTGTGTTCCACCATGGGGTTTGTGGTAGGGGTGGATGTGGAGGGCACGGGGAGGAGGTGCCATGGCCGAAAACCGAGTGCTGATGGTTGTCGCAGAGGTCGTCCTTGATCCTCAGAGCTCCAGAGGGTCAGCGATGGCGCATTGGAGGGCGGGGTGCCATTTTTCCCGTATGAGGAGCCAGCCCCCTGCCTCGTCCCCCTATAAAAAAGGGGCAGGGCGGTGCCTCTCTGCACACACTTCTTCTTCTTCTCCCGCAACTTTTCCCTTATAGCCATGGTGAGGGGGCGAGGGCATGACGGTGTGCCCACGGCGGCGATGAGGGGCTCTCTACTCGACACGCATCCCTCCTCCTCCGATCCTATGGTACAGAACCCACCGCGAGGGAGGAGGGAGGGGACGAGGTTGAGGTCGCCGTGGTGCTCGAGAGGAGGAGGAGGGCGGGGCGGGCGCCTTGGCTGTGCCCCCGTCGCGGCTCCACCCCCGATGGAAGGCCACGTCGGGGACCACCTCGAGAGTTCATCATCAGGCTGTACAAGCCCCTGTTGTGGTCATATCCCTTCCCAACTCCCTTTGCGCGGGAGATGGAGCCGAGCAACCACGCGTCTATGAGGTTGCACATGAGGGCTATGGGAACGCCAGCATGTGGGTATGTCGACTTCCCGCCCCTATGTCATTGTACCTTCGCTGTGGTTGGAAGACTTTCGCCCGTGCCCACGGCTTCCGGAGGGGCACATTCTCCAGTTCAAATTAATGGAGAGCGGCTTGCTCCTCACGTCAAGATTTCGGGCGCCGGGAGGGTCGGCTTGATGGTGCTACGGGAGAGCTCGCTGACGATGAAAGCTCCTCCTCGAGCGAAAGCTGATGAGGAGGAGCGTGATGGTGATGGACGATGCAGCGGGCGGGGGAGCGACGACTCTGACTCCGGCTGATCGCCGCCCGCACCATCTCATCAGCGGTTAGTCACCGTCATCTGCATCCGCATTCTCCTTCCCAGCAGTTGCGATTTGCCAGGGAGTTGGATGCAGAGGTGGGGATGGTGCTTCCCGCGGCTCCCGGCAGTCCTCCAGCTGACCCCGGTAGGCTTCCTCTCGGGCCTTGTAGCTCCGTTAGCCCTGTCGTGTCCTGCTGGCCCTGGTGGCGGAGGTCGACGGTCGCCTCCGCTGTGCTCTCCATGAAGCGCCCGTCGGCTAACCTCTCTCGGAGCCCGAGGGGGGGCGGGCTGGCTCGCCCAGGCACTCCTTTTGCCCTCACTCGCCCGACGGCCGTGCCTAGGAGGAGAGGGACAAGATAAGGGTATCACGGGGCACTTATCTTTTTCATCAATCTTAAATCTGCAGGCAATTGCCAAAATTTAATTCAAATAATGTAATCTCTCGAGTCCATGTTTGTATTCTGTAATGCTTGACTTGTGTATCAGCATATAATGAAAAGATGAACCTGTCGGGAAGCGTGCATGTGTACGTCCATGCAGAGGCGAGATGCCTCTTTAGTGTAAATAAACAAGTTTCTTCCTTGGCAGGCTATCCTGCCGGCACCTTTCTGTCTGCCGGAGAGTGTGTCTACCGGGCAATAGGCAAGGGGCCAGCCCCCCCGCAAACTTCTTTTTACCAAGGCCACTACAACCATTCCTGTCCGTAGCAACGTTCGAGTGCAGGGATGGGAGCACCTAAGTCTCAAAAGAGTGCGGGGTTTTCTTATGCACAAGTTATAACTACAGAACACTAATGGATAGGAGGTAGAATTTATGTTTGGTTGTCGGGGATCGCAGTGCCGGGCACAATCTTCTTCAACTCCTGTCAAAGCCAAGTTCACGGCAGGAACCTGCACTTCGTGCGGATTGAGGAATGCAGAATGCGATCCTATCTATTGCTATGCAAATGCTCATGAAATGTTATGTAGTGATATTGGAATGCTAATGCATGCATGCAATCTTGGTGGGGGCCCCCTACAACGCTTCTTTTTTTCTCTTGCACAGGGTCATCGCCCTGGCTTTGTAAAAGGGTTACATGCAGCTGAGGCAAGGCCTGTACCAAAAGGGTGGCTGCCGGGCAGGGGACCGACAGCCGCGCCTTATGGGTAGAACTTGCGGAGATGCTCAATATTCCATGAGTTTTGCAAATGAATGCCATCTTCGGTCTCCAGACGGACTTGCGCCAGGTCTGGTGATCTCTACTACCGGTAAGGGCCTTCCCACTTCGGTGACAACTTGTTTGTACCCTTGGCGGACTGAACGCGCCTAAGGCAAGGTCACCTTCTCAAAACACCGAGCGTGAAACCTGTGGCTATGATAGCGACGCAGGGCTTGCTGATAGCGTGCAGCACACGTAGCAGCCCGGAGACGGTTCTCCTCGAGTAGCACAGCGCTAACTGTCTCCACTCAACCAGCTCGTCGTACATGTCTTGCGCTACTAATCATCGGCAAGCACTCGAGGCGACCCATAAATGAGTTCCGTGGGGGTAAACTACTTCTGCCCCGTAGACCAGGGGGAAGGGAGTCTGCTCGGTAGCTCGGTTTGGTGTCGTTCTGAGGGACAGAGAACTACCGACAGCTTCCTCGACACCACCGCCTGCCGTGTTCTGCAACGTATCAAAGGTTCTCGTCTTGATCCACGCAGCACTTCAGCGTTTCGCCCTCTCAGCTTGCCCATAGCTTCGGGGTGGCCACAGAGGCAATGAGATCTTGCATCCGAGGGCATGTATTGCATGAAGGCGTGGCTGTGAACTGGGTGCCGTTGTCGGTATGATCCTGCTCAGAACTCCAAAAACGACACACCAATCTTTCAAAGAACTGTATAGCTGACTGACAGTCACCTTTCTCACGCAGCAGTCACATCCGCCACTTTGTAAACTTGTCGATAGCAACGAACAAGATTCAACAGCCCCGATTGCTCGGGGGAAGGGGCCGAGGATACGAGCCCCCAGATCGAAAATGGCCATGATAAGAGGGATTGTTTGAAGCTTGGGCAGGCAGGTGGGTTTTCTTGGAATTGAACTGGCAGGCTTCACATTTGGGACTATCTCGACCGCATCTTGGAGGGCTGTGGGCCATAGAAATCCTTGCCAGAATGCTTTCCCAACTAGTGCCCTTGATCCAATTGGGAGCCGCACATGCCTTTGTGTATCTCAGCCAGCATTCCTTTCCTCTTCCTGGCAGACAACACTTTAAATTTCGCACCGTTGGGCCTACTTCTGTACAGAGTGCGTCGACAAACTGATACATACTGGCCCTTCGGCTACTTTTCAGCTTCGTCTGGTTGCCGGGAAGCTCTCCGGTTTGGAGGAAGTGGACAATGTTGCCTTGCCCAAGTTGGAGCCTGGGGCAAGGCAATGAGGATAGCGGCACCTCCTCTGCCACGGGAGCACATGCTCGTTCGCGGGGTCCATGGGCCTGGCAGGAGGGTGTGGTCCGGAAGATGCGAGGAGTGTTTCCGGCAGGGTCTCTGCAGGAGCGGACGGCCTCTACAGGGAGAGGCTTACCGGAGTCCAACTTTCTCCTTTTGGGCCATTGTTGCTGGGGATACGGAGGGCTGAGTGAGATGGAGAACAAAAGTCCCTGGTTCCACAGGGCGCTTCTGCGCAGCACACTTTGACAGATGATTAGTATGCTGTTTTCCGCACGGGGTACGTGCTCTGTTTGCATCCATCAAAGTGCTCTCCCAATCTCCTCACTTCCTCGACTATGCCTCCATTAATGGACTTTGGTAATCCATGTTAACTTGTCTCACCACAAGCCTGAATCTCCTCGAATGATCAGCTTCTTAATTCCCAATTCAGCCACAATCCTGAGCCGGGCAAGGAGCCCTTCATATTCTGCTGTATTGTTGGTTGCTTCTTTCCCGGGCAAATGCATTTGGACGACGTACCTCAAGCGCTCCCCGGAGGGGCAACAAGAAGCACGCCAGCTCCTGCACCTTGTAGGGAAAAAAGCACCATCAAAATACATAATCTATTCTTGGGGCGATTCCTTGCTGAGGATAGCTGTCTCTGTCACTTCCTCATCAGGGTTGGCGTCCATTCTGCAATAAACTCTGCCAATGCCCTGCTCCTGAATAGTTGACGTGCTTTTCAAACTTCAAACCAAAAATGGATAACTCCAAAGCCCACTCCACTATTCTGCCGATAGCCTCAGGGTTTCGGAGTATCCGTTTGCAACGGGAAACGAGTGGACAACCGTGATTCTCATGGGCGTGGAAGTAGTGGCGTAGTTTCCTTGAGGCCATGATGAGACCAAAATCAACTTTTGTACGCCAGAGTACCTCGATCTAAGCCCCCTTGTAATAGGAGCTGACGAAGAAGTACACTGGGACCTGCACCACTTCTTTCCTTGCCGCACCCTTGGGTTGCTCTCGTTGCCGTGCTCATTGCTGTCCTGATCCTTCTCTGACTCTGCCGGTCTGTGCTCACTCTCTGCTTCATCCACTTCTCGTTGCGCTACGAAAGCTGCACTGACTACTTGGTGGTTCCGCTAAGTACAGCAGCAACGGCTCCTGGGTTTGGGAGCGACCAAGGTAGGCATGGAGGGACAAGTAGGCCTCAACTCTTGCAAATCTGCATCTGCTTCTGGGGTCTCCACTTCATGGGTCCTGCCTTCTTCAAATTTTGAAGAACGCAGGGCGGCTCGGCAGACTTGGGATGAATCTGCTTAGCGCGGCAACGCATCCTGCCAGGCGCCTCACATCCTTAACTGTCCTTGGTGCCTGGACCTGCTCGTAGCCTTGATCTTGTCGGGATTGGCTTCGATCCCGCGATGGGATACAAAGAACCCAGCAACTTGCCGGAGGGAACACAAAATACACACTTCTCCGGGTTGAGCTTTTAAATTGATTTTGGGCAGATTAGCAAACGTCTCCTCCAAATCTTGAATGAGGGTGGCCCTATCCTTGGTCTTGACCACAATATCATCCATATAGGCTTCTATGTTTTTGTGCAACTGTGGCTCAAAACCACTCTGGACTACCCTTGCAAAGTGGACCCGGCACTCTTAATCCGAATGGATGCAGACAAAACAGGTACGTACCTCATGGAGTGATGAACGACGTCTTCTCTTAATCTTCCTGGACATGAAAGATCTGGTGATACCCAGAAATACGCATCCAAGAAAAGAAGGAAAAATCACAACCTGAAGTGGAATCCACAATCTGATCGATAAGCGGCAAGGGAAACGGGTCCTTGGCAAGCCTTGTGTGAGATTTGTGAAATCTATGCAAAGCCTCCACTTCCCGTTAGCCTTCTAGACTACCAGGGGTTTGCCAACCACGTGGGATGCAGTACCCTCTGACCAATTCAGCTGCCTCTAGTCTCTCTTGATCTCTGTCTGCAATGAACTGCTGCCTCTCCAGGGCCTGCTTCCGGACTTTCTGCGTGACAGGTCGGGCATGTGGGCAGACAGCAAGGTGGTCCTTGATACCTCCCTGGGAACATCGGGGATATCAGATGGTTGCCAGGCAAACACATCGATATTCACCCGCAGGAAGGCAACGAGCGTGCTTTCCTATTTGTATCGCGGGTGGCGCTGATATATGAAAGTACCATCAACGCCAGCCAGCCCTGTTGGGACCTTCTTCACTTGGGGTGCAGCTGAGCACTTGGATCTCTGCCATTGGAAACTCGGCACGTCGTCAACGGGTGCGTGCACTCGGTGGGGCACGCTTCCCAGACTCTTTGCCGGAGTCCCAGCATCCTCTTCTTTCCTTTGCTTTCCTTAGCGGGAGCTGCTGCTGCCGCTGCCTCTGCTGCGACCGCATCCCGGGACATCTTGTCCACACAATGATTGCATCCTTCTCATCTGATGGGATGGTGATGACTCCCAGTGGTCCAGGCATTTCAAGGTGTCTAGGCATAGTGAGATGCTGCCATGAATTTAGCCAGGGCCGGGCGTCCAAGAATCCCATTGTATGGCAGGGGGAGATCAACCACATCAAACACAATCCTCTCAGTCCGGTAGTTCGTTCTCCCCCAAACGTTACCGGTAACATGATCTTTCCTGAGGACGGCTCCTGCCGGGCTTAACTCCTTGAAATGTGCGGTAACCTCCAGCTCTTCCTCTGCTATCTGAAGCTTGCGATAAACTGCTGGGGAAATCAGATTCAACTCGGCCTCGCCGTCCACCACATCTTCGTGACTGAGGTTGCGGATTGTTGGGGGAGACCACAATGGCAAAACACCCTAACCGCGGTGGTACGGCTAGGATGATCCTCCTCATCAAAGATGATGGGCGTACGGGACCATTGAGCGGCTTCCGGGCCTCAGGCGCTGGCTCCACGGCATTGACTTCTCGCGCCCCAACGCTTGAGTTGGCGGTGAGAGGTGTGCAGAGATGCCCCCCGTCAATGCACAGGGCATTGGGCCTTCTGAAACTCTTGCTCACTGTTTCATCTTCATCCCTCCATCACTCTCATCACCACAGCTTCCTTCTCTGACCTCTGGCGAGTTTTCCTTGGTCCCGAAGGGTTTGCCGGGGCGATTTACTTCACCACCTCGCCCTTGCCGCCAGCAACATTCTGACCCTTTTCCTTGCCATGCTTCTCATACTCTGCTTTCTTGTCTTTTGACAAGTTGCTCAACCTGATAACACTCTTGAAGGTCGTGGCCTTGGTCGATGAATCTTGCATACGCCCATCAACTTTCCCGGTTCTCGGCAGCTGGCTTTCTCCCGGCTTCCGGCAGTCAGCGCACCGGCAGCTTCCGTGCGGGGCCTCAGCTTTGGCCTTCTTGTAGTACTAGGCGTACCGATCCTTCAACAGTCATTACTGCCTTATCCCTTCGCTTCTTACTGCGTCTTGCTTCTTCTTTGACTGGTTGATTCATCCTCAACTCTGAATCAATATTGGTGCAATCTTCCTCTCCGGAAACTTTCTTCCTTCCTCCATCCAAGCACCATATCACCAATGTGTAGAGCTCCTTCACAGTCTTGGGAAACCATATGTTTCATCTTGGAACGAATCCGGCGGTTGCACACATTGGAATGGAAGGCGGCGGCTATCACGGCTGTCGGATGGATATTTGGGATATTTCTATGAACTTTGCTGAATCTCTGTAAATACTTGCGGAATGTCTCTCCTTCCTTTTGTTGGAGAAGCTGCTGCAAGTCACTGGGTCGGTCCGGCTTTGGTGGCCACCGGTTGAAGGCACCGATGAACTCATGGCACAGGTCTTCCCGTGATGAAATGGAGTTCTCGGCAGGTGCATCAGCCAAGACCTCACATGGACTTGAGGGCCAAAGGAAAGTAGTTGGCGAATACCTTCTCATCTCTTCCCCCCAGCCTGAACAGTGATGGTGTAGATGCTCAGGAACCTTGTGGGTTCAGCCTCCCATCGTACTTCTCAGGTATCTCTGGCTTGAACGTGCGAACGACGGCCACAAGACTTGCCGCAGCTCACGGGTAAAGGCAGGGCAGCCAACCCGAAGGTAGGCAACCCGCCAATACCAAAGGCGGGCTCGTCGACGCCGGGGCCGTCGCACCCATCGGTCCGGCGGAGGTCGTCGCGGCGTTGCTCGACAATGGCGCGCGTGTCTCCTCTCAGCCTATCTCCGAGGCTCGTCGTGCCTGGACACGCTCGAGGATCAAAAGATGCCATCGAGACGTCATCGGGGTCTTGATTCTGTTGCGCTGACGCTGGCTGCGTGGCGGGGACTGCCACCGTGGGGACGGCCCTTTGTACGGTCAGCAGCATGAGCCTTTGCGTGTCGCTTGGGGCGGCCGTGGCGGGCAGCTAGCCATGAGCCCCCAGCTTCAGTGAAACGAGCAGACTTTGGATGGTGGCACGCCATTCATCCATTTAATCGACCGCTGGCGGAAACCACAACAGTAGCTGAGCCCACGCCATGGCCTCCGAGGCTGTGTACTTGGCATGGGTTGATGATGAAGTCATCGCACCGTCGCTTGGCTCCTGACGTGCCAGTGGCGGCAGCACTGCGCCCCCCGCTGCTGCGGGGCGACCACCTGGATGGCAGGGTGGTGCGGTGAAGGCGCTCGAAGGCCAGTGGCTCCGTCGGTGTGCAGCGGCTTGGTGGACCCGTCCCGGGGAGGTGCACGCGCTGCGACCGCACCAAGTGGTGGGAGCGGTCGGAGGGCGGCGAGTCGCCCCGGCCCGAGGCCGTTGCTGCGGCTGTGCCCGCGGCGGGCGGAAGGGGCACAGTGGAGTAACGCCTTCACTCGGACCTTGTGGAGCTGGCCATCGGGATGTTGCTGATGCTGCTCTCCTCCAATGGTCTCCTGCTCCTGCGTCGGCCGCGGGGAAGTGGTGACGGTGCCGCTTGCTCCGGCCACATCCCCAGTAGCGTCCGCGTCCTCGCTGTCTCGGCACCCCCCGCAGTTAGAGGCCGTGGGCGGCAGAGCCTTTGAGGTGGAAGGACGAGCCGAAGAACGGTTTCTTCTGGGCTCCATGGTCGATAGCGTCGTCGATGATGCTCATGGTGATGAAGGTGATGCGCTACACACGCCTTCAGGTTCGCGCAAGCGGTCCCCCTACTGGCACGCCAAAGATGTCGCAGAGGAAACCACGGCCACCTATGGGACCAGGTGGCCCTTGCTGGTTCGGCAGGGGGGCGTCGTGTTGACAAAACAAAGAGCAGACGAGCGTGTGGCAGCATGGCAGAGATCACACAGGCATTTTTACCCAGGTTCGGGCCGCGTGGGCATAAAACCCTACTCCTGCTTTGGTGATTGATGGTGGAAAGGTGGTGGTGGAGCGTGGTACACTAGCCCGGCAGGGCTTGCCTCAAGGCGGCAGTGGCTACGCGGGCTATGGGGGTCTGAGTTATCCAACCATCTAACCCTCTCTACGGTCGCCATGGGCCTTCTTTTATAGATTAAGGGGTCACCACAATGGCAAAAACAGTCATTATGCACTGATAAGATAGCAAACACATCGCTATCATACCTAACTCTGCGGGCTGACAGGGCGCATTAAATGCATTGCTTAACGTCACATCTCGTTGGTTGCCCGGCAAGGCTTGCCGGGCTATTGTAACACCCCCAGTGGTTAGCCACAGTAATCCCATTTTGATAATGCCAAGTCAGCATGATAACAGTGCATGATCATCATTAGCATCATATGCATTTCAACTCCTAAGTCAAAATTCAAATTTAAATGAAAGTGGAAAATAAAAGTTGTCCAACATAGAAACTAAATTGTTCATAAATAGCAGATAAATCAGAGACAATTCTAAATTGAAACCAACATCATTGGAGTTGGGTAAGTGACTCAAACATCTTCAAACAGCGACTAAAAACAATATTTATAACCATTATTAAATCTAATTTAATATGAAATGATGTTTTGCCCAAACTAATTTTAGGTGTTAGGGAATAAAGCACTGGTATTTAAGGACTAGGTCTCCCTTTTTACAAAATTCGGTTTGGGGCCTAACTATTTACTAAACAGAGAGATATGAATTAAGAAAAAGGAAAAAAGAAAGAAAGCAAAGAAAAAAAAAAATAAAAAGGCCCCCTCCTCCCGGGCCTCGGCCCAGCCACATGCCAGGCCGGCACCACCCACTCCTCCTTATCCCCTCACCCCCCCGCAAACCTAACCCTAACCCGACCCCCACTCCCCCCCACTCTCCCCTCAGCCTCCTCCTCCCTCCTCTCGATCTGGGCGGCGCCCGCCCCCCGACGCCGCCGGCCCACATCGTCGCGCCCCGGCCGGCCACCTCGCCGGCGACCTCACCTCGCCGCCCCGGCGCCCGCCCCCCGAACACCGCTCGCCTCTCCCCGCCGCGCCCCGCGCCCGCGCTGCTTGGAGCTCGGCGCCCGGCCGACGCGCCCGGCGCGCCTCCCCGCGCCGATCTGCCCGCCCGCCTGCCTCCTCCAGTCCAACCTCCCCCGTGAGCACCCCCCCGGCATCGCTGCCGCCACCTCCCCTTCCCTTCGTCGCCGTTCGCCGAGCCGCGCTCCGGGCCGCGCTCACCGCGCCTCGGTCGCGAGCCCTCCCCACTGCTGCCCTGCTCGCCCCTGCGTGCTCGCGGTGCGCGCACACAGCCGCTGCTGCGCTGCTGCTTCCCACTGCCGCGCCGCCGCAGCGAGTCCTCCCCGGCGCGACTCGCCACCCCTGCCCCGCCCCGCTCCCTCCCGCCCACACGACCCCCGCGCACGCCGGCGCCCATCGCCGCCTCGCCGGCTCGCTCGCTCGCCGCGCCCGTGCCGCTTGTGTGCGCGCGCTCCATTTGGGCACCGGACGTGTCCAGCGCCGAACGGGCACAGCTCGGACATGTCCGGCTGTGCCACTGACGAACGGGGCCCAGCCCTTGTAGATATTAAAAATAATTAAAATAAATAAAAATAATTAGTTAATTAATTAAGTTAATATCCTGATTGGTTAATTTAATTAAGTAGTTAGTGTTAATTAAACAGTAAATTAATTAGTTAACCACTAATTAACCTAACAGCCTATGACAGGTGGGACCATGGTCCTGAACGTCAGCAAGACACTGTTTCGGATAATGTTTGATTTAAATAAATTAAATAAATTCAGAAATCAATAAAAACTTTAGAAAATCAATATCTTTTAATCCGTAACTCCAATGGAAAAACTTTGTACATGAAAATTGCTCAGAACGACGAGAAGAATCGAAAACGTGGTCCGTTCGTTCGTCACACGTCCCTAAATATCCGAACATGCAACCGTTCCTCTCCGGTCATCGTTCTGACAAAATGTCCGGAGACGGGAAAACATTCCCGGATGAATCCCACTTCGCCAGTATCACCCGGCACTACGTTAGGCCACCTCCGTCCACGCGTATTGCCATGATATGCTTTGTGTGCCACTTGTTCGCTGTGTATTTATACTGTTTCCTCCCCCTCTTCTCTCTCGTTAGACCCCGACACCGACGTCGTCCCCGAGACCGACGCAGCTCCGGAGCCCGAAGACACCATTGACGACCTTGCCCTTGCCACGAGCAACCAGGCAAGCCCGCCCCCCCCCCCCTTGATCATCCCGATATCGCCCATTCTAATTTCCCATGCTTGCATTAGAATTGCTGTCTGCTACTGCTTTACCTATTCTGATGCATAGCCTGTTTATTGTAGCCTGCTGTTGATAATTACCTGCATATCCTAAACTGCTTAGTATAGGCTGGGTAGAGACCTATCAGTGACCCACTTATCCCGACTGCCGCGCTGGATCGTCAGAAGACCCGATCAACGGGATTGAAGACCAGGACCCGACACCGCACATCACCCCCTTAGTTGTAACGACACTGCAGCGTTACTATCGAGTGCCGAGGGTGGAAACCTCATGTAGCACTTCTGATGTTAACTCTGTAGAGTAGCTATTCGGTCGTGGTCATCGAGGGTGATTCCTCCTTTGCCACTTCCGTAACGACGCTGTCGTGCAACACATCAAGTGTGAAACCATCGAGGGTGAATCCTCCGAGTTCACCTTGACAGACACATCGAGTAGGAACCAACGAGGGTGATACCCGGATCCCCTGATGTTATGGACACACGGATACTTGGACTTACACTATCCTTGGATAGCGGGTCGGCCCTGAGGGGTACCCGCGTGCGCGCTGAGAGGCGAGTGTTGTGAAGACGGGTGCCAGTGTGGTGCCCGAGTGGTGAATACGAAGGCGCGGCGGGCATTTCTTAACCCTTGCAGCAAGTTCCTCAGAGACGGGGTCACATCTTTCGTGAGTCTCTGCTCGTTACCGCAAGCCCTAGTCCATTAACGATTTGGATATTTGATCCGAGCAGGCCTCTGGCCTGATAGCACTAACCATCACGTGGGCATAGTATGGGCGTTCTGCATCGTATGCATCAGCCGAAAGCTCTGTCAGACATCTAGTTCAGCCTTGCGGCCGGGACGGACCGGCGCCCTCCGGGTGCCTGGCTTCACCCTGCTCGCAACGACCCGGAGTGCACAGGGCGATGGCCCAAGACCTCTGAGCGCTTAGGATGTAGACCGGCGGGGACCTCTCTGCTGAGCTGTAGGTAGGGTTGCGATGTGTCGTTTAGCCGAGGCCGGGCATGACCCAGGAAAGTGTGTCCGGCCGGAGTTAATCGAGCATGTTGGGTAAGTTGGTGCACCCCTGCAGGGAAGAACATCTCTATCGATAGCCGGTCCTACGGTAAAGGACACTCGGAGTTGTATCCTGATTGATACATTTTAGAACTGGATACTTGGATACTATGGCTCTGGGATTGCTTCTCGCAGGGAGTCGAGAAGGGATCTCCGGACGAGGTTGATGACTGTATGGCTCTGGGATTGCTTTCTCGCAGGGAGTCGAGAAAGGATCTCTGGGTGAGGATGAGACTTAATGATACTGCTTCATTATATTGAACTGTTCTACTCTCTTCTACTGCTGCAAGACCGCTGAAGATGCTAGTCTTCGATAGGACTAGGCCTTCTCTCTATTCTGGCATTTCTGCAGCCCAGTCCACATATACAGCCTCCCCTTGAAAATGTTGCATATGTAGTGTAGATCCTTGCTTGCTGAGTACTTTTGAGTACTCATGGTTGCTTTGTTTTTCTTTTCTCCGCATATCAGTTTATCGTGACCAAGATGACGGAGCCCCTGAGACAGCTGCCCTGCCGACGATCGCTACTACTACTACCCAGAGGATGGATTCTGCTATGAGTTGACTGACGACCAGGAGTAGGATCGGAGGGTCCCAGGCAGGAGGCCTACGCCTTTCGATCGTAGTGTTTTATTTTGCCCCGCCTTTCTAAAGGCCTTTCTGTTTCTGTTTCATATCTGTACACAGATATCTCATGCTTCCGCTGACGCTTGTTCGCAAGCTTATGTATTCGAGCCCTCGAGGCCCCTGGCTTGTAATATAAAGCTTGTATGACTTTATTTATGTTTTAGAGTTGTGTTGTGATATCTTCCCGTGAGTCCTTAGGCTTGATCGTGTGCATTTGCGTGTATGGTTAGTGCACGATCGGGTCGGGGGCGTCACAAGTTGGTATCAGAGCCGACTGCCTCTAGGAAGCCCCCTTTCCAACTCCTTGGCCGAAGTTGAGTCTAGTGGTCCAAAACTATTTTACTAACTTGGCTGTGTGTCTTACGGGCCCACATCGCCAATTGGGTGGTATTAGTATCTTTTATTCCTCATCTTTACTCTGGGACTCTGATCTCTCTTCTATTCGGGTTAAAATTTTGCTAACTCCAACATTAGGTTCTCGTGATCACATCCACCCGGAGTTCTGAAAATATCCCCCCTTGCTTCAAGATTGTGGGCCAGGTTCTGCTTACAGGATCCTTTTATCGAGGGCACCCTGTGTTGTCACTTGCAGATTCCTCGCTCCAATAGTTTTCTCCGACGTTGATGTAGCCTTTGCTATGTCTCGTTGTGTACTTCCCTACCGCGTGCCCGCGCGCCGCCTAGATGTCTAGCCCTCCCTTTTCTACTGTCGTAATGTCGGATACTAACCGAGGCTATGTGCGGATTTGAATATCTGGCGCGAATATGCTGAACTATCTATTGCACTTCCTTCTGTTGTGCGTGATACTTCATGAATCATTCCGTACACCTGCAGTTTTTCTTGCTAAACTGCCCCTGTTGATTTGGCAGGATGGCTGACGATCCTCCACCTCCACCCTATATTGCCGCCATGATGCAGCAGTTTGAATTGAACCGTCAGCTCAACGAGAGTCTAGTAAGACGTTTGCGAGGCTCGCCAGGAGCCTGGACCGATCTTGCTGCCAGAATTTGTGCACCTCAATCCGTCCGTTTTCCGCAACTCCACCAATCCTATGGATGCTGATGATTGGCTTCGTGACATCCTGTTTGAAATGGAGTCAGCTAATGTTGCCCCTGACAGTTACGTCACTTTTGCGACATTCCACCTGAAGGGCCCAGCTGCTCAATGGTGGGAAAGCCACAAGGCTATGTTGCCTGCGGAGACTGTAGCCACTTGGCAGGAATTCCAGTCAGCTTTTCGTGCATGTTACATTCCTCAAGGTCTGATGGACCAGAAGAAGCAGGAGTTCCGCAAACTTTCACAAGGCAAAATGACTGTGGATGAATATCAGAGGAAATTTCTTGAATTGTCCCGCTATGCTGCGGATGACGTCGACACCAACACACGCAAGCAGGAGAAATTCCGTGAAGGACTACGTACTGATATAAAACTTGCACTTGCTGTCCATGATTTCACAGACTTCGCAACGCTTGTCAGCAAATCTTTCCAAGTTGAAACAGCTCTGACTGAGTACCAGCAGTCGCTTAAGCGTACTCGAGATGTCGGCTCGTCTTCCGGTCAGCCTGTTCAGAAACGTCGAGTCTGGATCCCACACAATGTTCATCATCAACCTGCTCCAACACCAAGGCCGTCATATGTTGCACCTCGTCTGCCTTCGCCGCCGAGACAGCTAACGATTCAGGGTGGATAGTCCAATGTTATGGCTTCTCCTCAGGATGCACCACGTCCTCCTGATGGTCGTACGAAGGGCCATCGAACCCATCATTCCAGAAGTCGTAAGGCCAGGCCGCTTGCAATGGGTCGTGGCCAGGTCACTCATGTCAATATGGGAGAAGCTCGTGAGTCACCTAAAATCATGATGGGAACTCTGCCAGTTAATTCAGTTGCAGCCTCTGTTCTCTTTGATTCCGGGGCATCACATTCCTTTGTGTCCCAGCAATTTGCACAATTGCATGGGTTAGCTATGAGCTCATTACCCACTCCTTTAGAAATCATCACTCCCCGTTCCCGGTGGCAAACCAAAATGGTAAGTCACAACAATCAGATCAGAATTGAAGGGTTGATGTTCTCTGCTTCCCTTATTGCTCTTGGACCTTCCGACATAGACATCATTCTCAGTATGGACTGGTTGACCGCCCATAATGCTTTGATTGACTGTGCCGCTAAGAAAGTCCAACTTACCCATTCTTCGGGCCAGACAGTCAGATACTCAGCCCGAATAGCTCAAGATGCTGAGAGCCAGATATATGTTCTGAATGCATTGAATGCTTCACCTCTTGAAGGCATCGAGAACGTTCCAGTTGTTCGTGATTTTCAAGATGTATTTCCAGAAGAACTTCCGGGGATACCCCCTGCTAGAGCTGTTGAGTTCGTCATCGACTTGAAGCCTGGCACAACACCTATTGCGAAGCGTCCTTATAAGATGCCTCCGCATCATCTTCTCGAGCTTAAGGAAGAAATCGACACGTCACTTAAGAAAGGTTTCATCCGCCCCAGTTCCTCTGCTTGGGGAGCACCTTCACTCTTCGTTAAGAAGAAGGATGGAACTAACCGGTTGGTTCAGGATTACCGACCTATCAACCAAGCAACAATCCAGAACAAATATCCGCTTCCCCGGATCAATGATTTGTATGATCAACTTGCCGGTTCCTCAGTATTCTCTAAGCTTGATTTGAGATTGGGATACCATCAGATCCGTGTTCGCGAAGAGGATATTCCGAAGACTGCATTTGTTACTCGTTATGGCTCCTACGAGTACACCGTCATGTCATTTGGCTTAACAAATGCTCCAGCCACATTCTCCCGTCTGATGAATTATATCTTCATGGATTACCTCGATAAGTTCGTCGTGGTTTATCTAGATGATATTCTGGTATATTCGAAGAATAAGGAAGAACATGCCGAACACCTCCGTATTGTACTGGAAAGGCTCCGAGAACACCAGTTGTATGCCAAATACTCCAAATGTGAATTCTGGCTTTCTGAAGTAACTTACCTTGGTCATGTGATTTCCAAAGATGGCATCGCCGTTAACCCAGAACGAGTTCAGGCTATTCTTGACTGGACTCCTCCAAAGAATGTCAAGCAAGTCAGAAGTTTTCTCGGCCTTGCAAGTTATTGCCGCCGTTTTGTCGAGATCTTTTCTAAGATTGCTAAGCCCCTGACTGATCTGCTTCACAAGGGCGTTAAATTTGAATGGACAGAAAAATGTCAGGAAAGTTTCCAGACACTCAAAGACAAGCTGACATCTGCCCCAGTACTGTCTCCTCCAGATACCCGCAAAGACTTTGTGATTTATTGTGATGCATCCCGTGAAGGATTAGGCTGTGTCCCAATGCAAGAGCGTAAGGTGATTGCTTATGGCTCTCGTCAGTTGCGCCCAGATGAAGAGAATTATCCGGTACATGATCTAGAACTAGCTGCTGTGATCTGTGCATTGCAGTTGTGGCGACATTACCTTCTCGGTAATCGTTGCGAGATCTACATGGATCATAAAAGTCTGAAGTACTTGTTCACTCAACCATCTCTAAACCTCCATCAGCAAAGATGGATGGAGGCCATTGCGGACTATGATTTGGGTATTTCCTATACCCCTGGCAAGGCTAACGTGATGGCTGATGCCTTAAGCCGCAAGTCCTATTGCGACAACCTCATGGTTAGGCGAGCTCAACCTCGTCTTTTTGAAGAACTACGCAAGCTGAATCTGCGTATTGTTCCACAGGGCTCTCTGAATAACCTTGTGATACAACCAAATCTTGAGAAAGCTGTTAAGAATGCGCAAGCTAAAGATGCTGAAATTGATCTCATGAAGAAAGACCTTCACCTTGTAAAGTACAGGGATTTCTCGCTGTCTGAAGATGGAACCTTGTATTTCAGAAACCGCATTGTGGTACCTCGCTTCGAACTCATGACTGACAAGGTCATGAAGGAGGCACATGATACCCCGCTGTCTATTCATCCGGGTAGCACCAAGATGTATCGTGATCTCCGTCAAAGGTACTGGTGGTCTAGAATGAAGCAAGACATTGCTTGATATGTTGCCGAATGTGATGTGTGTCATCGCGTTAAAGCAGATCATCAGAAACCAGCTGGAATTCTGCAACCACTTCCTATTCCTCTATGGAAATGGGATAAGGTTCAGATGGATTTCGTTACAGGACTTCCCAGGTCACAGAAGGGTCACGATGCTATTCTTGTCGTCGTCGACCAACTCTCTAAAGTTGCACACTTTCTGCCTGTCAAGGAGGCGATCACTGCTAGTCATTTAGCAGAGTTGTATATCTCCAGAATTGTATCACTCCACGGTATTCCGAAGGAGATCAGTTCGGACCGTGGCGGTCTTTTCACTTCCAAATTCTGGGAAAGTTTTCAAACAGCTATGGGAACTCATATTACCTGGAGTTCAGCTTATCATCCCCAATCCCAAGGCCAAGTTGAACGAGTTAATCAAGTGCTTGAAGACATGCTTCGAGCTTGTGTTATTTCTTTCGGTAAGAAATGGGAAGAATCTCTCCCGTATGCCGAATTCTCTTACAACAACAGCTATCAAGCCAGTTTGAAAATGGCTCCCTTTGAAGTACTCTATGGACGTAAGTGTCGAACCCCTCTGAATTGGTCAGAAACTGGGGAACGACCGCTCGTGGGTCCGGATATTATTCAACACGCCGAAGAACAAGTTCGTATTGTCCGGGAAAATCACAAGGCGGCTCAGGACCGCCAGAAGAGCAACTATGATCGCAAACGATGGGGTTTGACTTATCAACCTGGTGATCAAGCTTATCTGCGAGTCACCCCGATGAAAGGCACTCACCGTTTTGGAATCAAGGGCAAGCTAGCTCCACGCTACATTGGTCCTTTCCGCATTATTGCTAGACGTGGTCAGGTGGCGTATAAATTGGAATTGCCGCCGCAATTCTCTCATATCCACAACGTCTTCCATGTGTCGCAACTTCGTCAATGCTTCAAGGAATCTCCACACCGAGCTGTGGATCACGAGGTGCTTGAATTGCAAGAAGATCTTTCTTATAAGGAGCATCCGATCCGCATTCTCGATCAAGCTAAACGTCGGACCCGCCAGAAAGTTACCAAGTTCCTCAAAGTTCAGTGGTCAAATCATACTGAAGATGAAGCCACTTGGGAACGCGAGGATAATCTTCGTGCGGAATACCCCGAACTTTTTCCTTCTACCTCTTAATTCTCGGGACGAGAATTCTTGTTAGTAGAGGAGATTTGTAACACCCCCAGTGGTTAGCCACAGTAATCCCATTTTGATAATGCCAAGTCAGCATGATTAACAGTGCATGATCATCATTAGCATCATATTGCATTTCAACTCCTAAGTCAAAATTCAAATTTAAATGAAAGTGGAAAATAAAAGTTGTCCAACATAGAAACTAAATTGTTCATTAAATAGCAGATAAATCAGAGACAATTCTAAAATTGAAACCAACATCATTGGAGTTGGGTAAGTGACTCAAACATCTTCAAACAGCGACTAAAAACAATATTTAATAACCATTTATTAAATCTAATTTAAGTATGAAATGATGTTTTGCCCAAACTAATTTTAGGTGTTAGGGAATAAAGCACTGGTATTTAAGGACTAGGTCTCCCTTTTTACAAAATTTGGTTTGGGGCCTAACTATTTACTAAACAGAGATATATGAATTAAGAAAAAGAAAAAGAAAGAAAGCAAAAGAAAAAAAATAAAAAGGCCCCCTCCTCCCGGGCCTCGGCCCAGCCACATGCCAGGCCGGCCCACCCCCACTCCTCCTTATCCCCTCACCCCCCCGCAAAACCTAACCCCGACCCCCACTCCCCCCCCACTCTCCCCTCACGCCTCCTCCTCCCTCTCCGATCTCGGCGGCGCCCCGCCCCCGACGCCGCCGGCCCCCTCGTCGCCCGCCCCGGCCGGCCACATCCCGGCGAACTCACCTCGCCGCCCCGGCGCCCGCCCCGACCACCGCCTCGCCCCTCCCCGACGCGCCCCCGCCCGCCGCTGCTTGGAGCTCGGCGCCCCGGCCGACGCCGCCCGGCGCGCCTCCCCGCGCCGTTCTGCCCCGCCTCGCCTCCTCCTCGTCCAACCTCCCCCGTGAGCACCCCCCCGGCATCCGCTGCCGCCCTCCCCTTTCCCTTCGTCGCCGTTCGCCGAAGCCGCGCTCCGGGCCGCGCTCACCGCGCCTCGGCCGCGAGCCCCTTCCCCCACTGCTGCCCTGCTCGCCCCTGCGTGCTCGCGCGTGCGCGCACACAGCCGCTGCTGCGCTGCTGCTTCCCACTGCCGCGCCGCCGCCGCGAGTCCTCCCCGGCGCCGACTCGCACCCCTGCCCCGCCCGCGCTCACCTCCCGCCCGCACACGGCCCCGCGCACGCCGGCGCCCGTCGCCGCCTCGCCCCGGCTCGCTCGCTCGCCGCGCCCATGCGCCTGTGTGCGCGCGCGTGCATTTGGGCACCGGACGTGTCCAGCGCCGAACGGGCACAGCTCGGACATGTCCGGCTGTGCCACTGACGAACGGGGCCCAGCCCTTGTAGATATTAAAAATAATTAAAATAAATAAAAATAATTAATTAATTAATTAATTAATAATTAATCCTGATTAGGTTAATCTAATTAAGTAGTTAGTGTTAATTAAACAGTAAATTAATTAGTTAACCACTAATTAACCTAACAGCCTATGACAGGTGGGACCCACTGGTCCTGACGTCATGCTGATGTCATGCTGACGTCAGCAAGACACTGTTTCGGATAATGTTTGATTTAAATAAATTAAATAAATTCCAGAAATCAATAAAAACTTTAGAAAATCATATCTTTTAATCCGTAACTCCAATGGAAAAACTTTGTACATGAAAATTGCTCAGAACGACGAGACGAATCCGAACACGTGGTCCGTTCGTCCGTCACACGTCCCTAACTATCCGAACATGCAACCGTTCCTCTCCGGTCATCTGTCTGACAAATGTCCGGAGACGGGAAAACATTCCCGGATGAATCCCACCTTCGCCAGTATCACCCGGCACTGCGTTAGGTCACCTCCGTCACCGCGTATTGCCATGATATGCTTTGTGCTGCACTTGTTCGCTGTGTATTTATACTGTTTCCTCCCCCTCTTCTCTCTCGTTAGACCCGACACCGACGTCGTCCCCGAGACCGACGCAGCTCCGGAGCCGAAGACACCATTGACGACCTTGCCCTTGCCGCCGAGCAACCAGGCAAGCCGCCCCCCCCCCTTGATCATCCCGATACGCCCATTCTAATTTCATGCTTGCATTAGAATTGCTGCTGCTACTGCTTTACCTATTCTGATGCATAGCCTGTTTATTGAGCCTGCTGTTGATAATTACCTGCATATCCTAAACTGCTTAGTATAGGCTGGGTAGAGACCTATCAGTGACCCCACTTATCCCGACTGCCGAGCTGGATCGTCAGAAGACCCGATCAACGGGATTGAAGACCAGGACCCGACACCGCACATCACCCCCCTTAGTTGTAACGACACTGCAGCGTTACTATCGAGTGCCGAGGGTGAAACCTCATGTAGCACTTCTGATGTTAACTCTGTAGAGTAGCTATTCGGTCGTGGTCATCGAGGGTGATTCCTCCTTTGCCACTTCCGGTAACGACGCTGTCGTGCAACACATCAAGTGTGAACCCATCGAGGGTGAATCCTCCGAGTTCACCTTGACAGACACATCGAGTAGGAATCCAACGAGGGTGATACCTCGGATTCCCCTGATGTTATGGACACACGGATACTTGGACTTTACACTATTCCTTGGATAGGCGGGTCGGCCCTGAGGGGTACCCGCGTGCGCCTGAGAGGCGAGTGTTGTGAAGACGGGTGCCAGTGTGGTGCCCGAGTGGTGAATACGAGGCGCGGCCGGGCATTCTTAACCCTTGCAGCAAGTCCTCGAGACGGGGCGACGGGGTCACATCTTTCGTGAGTCTCTGCTCGTTACCGCAAGCCCTTGTCCATTAACGATTTGGATATTTGATCCGAGCAGGCCTCTGGCCTGATAGCACTAACCATCACGTGGGCATAGTATGGGCGTTCTGCATCGTATGCATCAGCCGAAAGCTCTGTCAGACATCTAGTTCAGCCTTGCGGCCGGGACGGACCGGCGCCCTCCGGGTGCCTGGCTTCACCCTGCTCGCAACGACCCGGAGTGCACAGGGCGATGGCCCAAGACCTCTGAGCGCTTAGGATGTAGACCGGCGGGGACCTCTCTGCTGAGCTGTAGGTAGGGTTGCGATGTGTCGTTTAGCCGAGGCCGGGCATGACCCAGGAAAGTGTGTCCGGCTGGAGTTAATCGAGCATGTTGGGTAAGTTGGTGCACCCCTGCAGGGAAGAACATCTCTATCGATAGCCGGTCCTACGGTAAAGGACACTCGGAGTTGTATCCTGATTGATACATTTTAGAACTGGATACTTGGATACTATGGCTCTGGGATTGCTTCTCGCAGGGAGTCGAGAAGGGATCTCCGGACGAGGTTGATGACTGTATGGCTCTGGGATTGCTTTCTCGCAGGGAGTCGAGAAAGGATCTCTGGGTGAGGATGAGACTTAATGATACTGCTTCATTATATTGAACTGTTCTACTCTCTTCTACTGCTGCAAGACCGCTGAAGATGCTAGTCTTCGATAGGACTAGGCCTTCTCTCTATTCTGGCATTTCTGCAGCCCAGTCCACATATACAGCCTCCCCTTGAAAATGTTGCATATGTAGTGTAGATCCTTGCTTGCTGAGTACTTTTGAGTACTCACGGTTGCTTTGTTTTTCTTTTCTCCGCATATCAGTTTATCGTGACCAAGATGACAGAGCCCCTGAGACAGCTGCCCTGCCGACGATCGCTACTACTACTACCCAGAGGATGGATTCTGCTATGAGTTGACTGACGACCAGGAGTAGGATCGGAGGGTCCCAGGCAGGAGGCCTACGCCTTTCGATCGTAGTGTTTTATTTTGCCCCGCCTTTCTAAAGGCCTTTCTGTTTCTGTTTCATATCTGTACACAGATATCTCATGCTTCCGCTAACGCTTGTTCGCAAGCTTATGTATTCGAGCCCTCGAGGCCCCTGGCTTGTAATATAAAGCTTGTATGACTTTATTTATGTTTTAGAGTTGTGTTGTCATATCTTCCCGTGAGTCCTTAGGCTTGATCGTGTGCATTTGCGTGTATGGTTAGTGCATGATCGGGCCGGGGGCGTCACAGCTATCTCGCCAGCTCCACGCCTGCTCACTTGACACGTCGCAGGACGGGTGTCATATGCAGGTGTTTCCTATAGGGAGAGGCTGCCATATGGTGAATGGCTGCCACTTAGTCACTCCACAGTTTGACACCGCACTGATTGACGACATGGGTCGTGGTGAAGTAGTTGGTGAGGTGGTTTTGCCTCCGTGTGCACCGGCAGGCCCTGCCGGGATGTCTCTGACGTCATCTTCCGGGGGTGGCCTCGCCCCTTACCGAGCTCGCCTGCCCGGCAAAGGAGGCCCTTCTCCTAATGGTGCCTTGCTTCTTTGGCTTGATCTCGGTCCCTCTGATCTGCATGTTAGTCCTTTGAACCTCTTACTCTCTTGTATTCTGACTTGGGTTGGTGCTTCAATCTCGTTCCCGTGCATGTGCACTGTCTGGGCAACAGACCCAGGGTTTGTTGCACCGATAGCCCAGAACTTACACGGGCCTATATTCGGCCCAAAGTTTAGTTGGGCCTTTAGTGGACCCAATGCTTAGTTGGGACCATGTAGCTTCGGGCCATTAACAGGCTGAATATTCTGCAGGACTGTTACGGCCCAGAAGAAACCATGGGCCTTTAGCAGGTCGAAATGCATGTTGGGCCTCAATTTTCACTAGTCGTCGACGGGCCTTCAGCAGGCTGAAATGTAGACAGGGCCATTATTGGCCCAGTTATATGACGGGCCATTACCAGGCCGAAACATATCTCGGGCCATAGTTGGCCCACTGATATCATGGGCCTTTAAGAGGCCGAAAGCTTAGTAGAGGCATCAACGGGCCAAATTATACGACAGACCTTTAACAGGCCCAAAGTCACGTCGGACCATATATGGCCCATGGGCAGCATGGGCCATTCCTAGGCCGAAAGACACACCGAGCTGAAATGGGCCCATGTCTACATCGGGCCTCTAACATGCCGAAATGTCACTGGGCCGTAATTGGGCCCAAATATTCGGTGAACAATTAACGGGCCAGATCTGGCTTCAGGCCGTAAATGGGCCATGTTTAAACAGGCCGTTAGTGGGCTAGCCCACTAGTACCCGAGTAAATACTACGGGCCTTTGACTGGGTTTGCCTTTTTAACCTATATGGGCCTCTATTGGGCCCTGCCATGTGTCGACGTATCATAGGCATGTCTCCTCCATTGGACGGGCGACATCTGGCCCACCGATGAGCCGACACGTGTTTCCTCCAGCCAATGATGATTTTACACGTGGAAAATCCCCATTGGTTCGGGCTATCTTGATTCTGTCATAAAATCGTCATGGATGTACATGCAGGAAAAAAAACGCGACCTACTGTGACAAACACGTATCATCACGGAAGTGGTTTTTTTTTTGTAGTGCACCTTCGCGCCTGCTCGCACCTTGCAGCGGCCCGCGTATGCGCTCGCAGCGCCCGCCCGTCTCTACTCGCTGCCGCTGCTTATGCTGCTTTGGTGCCACTGCTGCTTCTGCCCGCTGCCGTTGCTGCAACGTCGGCCCGCTCTCCTGCCTGCCTCACACAACTACCCCCTCCCCACCCCCGCGCGCGCTCGCCTAGCCCCGCTCGCCCCCGCCGATGCTCGCTGGTGCTGCCGTGCGTGCCCACGCACGCACACCCGTTCGTGACCCCCGCCATTTCTCTCCTCGGGTCACCCCCGCCGCGCCCCCATGCGCCCCTGCCGTGTTGCTGCTACGCCGGGGCCGCGCCTACCTTCGCCCGTCACTATCGACCGCCCCGATGCGCCTGCTGCCTGCCGCCACTCGCCTACAGCCGCACACCGCCGCCCGCTGCTCCCCGGCAGCACCCAGCCACGCCGGCATGTGCCCACCGACGCCCCGCTGGCCGGCCGCATCGCGCCCGGCTCTCTGCCGTGGCTCCGTGCGTGCCCAGCAGCCCCTGGTAGCTGTCTGGGCCACTGCCAGGAGGGCCCAGGGTCATTAGCCTAAGGTTAATTGGCCACTAATAAAAAACTGCCCTAAACAGACACTGCTAGTGGTCCCCAGATCTAATTAACCTAAATTAGATTAGTTAAAATGTTTTGTTAATAATGTGTCTATGACACATGGGACCCATGCGCACTGTTCCCGTGGATAAGGCTGACCCAGTCAGCCTGTTGACTTGGCAGCTAGCCCACCAGTCAACCTCTGCTGACTGGGCTGTTGACCCAGTCAGCAGTGGCCCACCAGTCAGCCCCTGTGTGGCCTGGCTAGGTACACTTCCGTGTACATATAGCATTTTTGCTATTAAAATTTGATTAATAATAATTCTAGGAAATCCAGAAAATGCAATAAACTTTGCAAAATCATATAAAATAATTCGTAACTCGGATGAAAATAATTTATATATAAAAAATGATTAGAAAAATAAGACGAATCAGAATACTCCATCCACATACCTTCCACATGCCCACAACGCCGCGAACGTGAAATCTTCTGCTACTTCTTGAGCTTGCATTGGTTTTTCCCTTGAAGGGGAAAGAGTGATGCAGCAAAGTAGAGATAAGTATTTCCCTCAGTTTGAGAACCAAGGTATCAATCCAGTAAGAGACAACGCACAAATCACCGAATACCTGCACAAACAATCAAACAACTTGCACCCAACATGATAAAGGGGTTGTCAATCCCTTAATAGTTACTTGCAAAAGTGAGATCTGATAGGTATAGATGAAACTAAATAAAACATAAAGTAAATATTTTTGGTTTATAGATCGGAAAGTAAAAGATTGCAAAATAGTAGATCGGAAATTAATATGATGGAAAATTGTAGATCGGAAACTTATATGATGGAAAATAGACCCGGGGGCCATAGGTTTCACTAGAGGCTTCTCTCAAGATAGCAAATAATACGGTGGGTGAACAAATTACTGCCGAGCAATTGATAGAAAAGCGCAAAGTTATGACCATATCTAAGGCAATGATCATGAATATAGGCATCATGTCCGTGTCAAGTAGACCAAAATGATTCTGCATCTACTACTATTACTCCACACATCGACCAACTCCTGGCTGCATCTAGAGTATTAAGTTCATGAAGAATAGAGTAACTCATTAAGTAAGATGACATGATGTAGAGGAATAAACTCAAGCAATATGATGTAAACCCCATCTTTTTATCCTCGATGGCAACAATACAATACGTGTCTTGCTGCCCCTATTGTCACTGGGAAAGGACACCGCAAGATTGAACCCAAAGCTAAGCACTTCTCCCATTGCAAGAAAAACCAATCTAGTTGGCCAAACCAAACTCATAGTTCGAAGAGAATTACAAAGATATCAAATCATGCATAAAAGAATTCAGAGAAGATTCAAATAATATTCATAGATAATCTTATCATAAATCCACAAATCATAGGATCTCGGCAAACACACAGCAAAAAAGTATTACATCAAATAGATCTCCAAGAACATCGAGGAGAACATAGTATTGAGAATCAAAGAGAGAGAAGAAGCCATCTAGCTACTAGCTATGGACCCGTAGGTCTGAGATAAACTACTCACGCTTCATTGGAAGGGCAATAGGGTTGATGTAGAAGCCCTCCGTGATCGAATCCCCCTCTGGCAGGGTGCCGGAAAAGGTCCCTAGATGGGATCTCACGGGTACAGAAGGTTGCGGCGGTGGAAAAGTGTTTTCGTAGATGCTTCTGGTGGTTTGGGAACATATGTGAATATATAGGCGAAAGAATTAGGTCAGGAGAGTCACGGGGGGCCCACAAGGCAGGGGCGCGCCCTCCACCCTTGTGGCCGCCTCGTGGCTGCTCCGACTTCATCTCCAAGTCTCCTGGGTGTCTTCTGGTCAAAGAGAAATCATCGCGAAGATTTTATTCCGTTTGGACTCCGTTTGGTATTCCTTTTCCACAAAGCTAAAAAACAAGGAAAAAACAGAAACTGGCAATGGGCTCTAGGTTAATAGGTTAGTGCCAAAAATAATATAAAATAGCATATTAATGCATATAAAACATCCAAAACAGATAATATAATAGCATGGAACAATAAAAAATTACAGATACATTGGAGACGTATCACCTTCCCCTCTAGACCGTCTGACCGATAAATGCCTGGAGCCGGGAAAATATTCCCAGATATTTTCCCGCTCCGTCTGTAACGCGTAGCACTGCGTTAGGTCACCCCTAGCACAGTGTATTGCCATGTCATGCTTTGTGACGCAGTTGACTGTTCTATTATTTATTGAGTCCCCCCTCCGTTACTTCTTTTCTGGTAGACCCCGAACCCGTTGTTGATCCGGTGATCGACTACTTCTCCGTCAAGGGTTCATGTCTGTATGCAGAGCTTCCAGGCAAGCAAACCCCCATTGATCATTCCCATATCGCCCATTACTCCACTCTCATGCTTGCATTAGATTTTGTTACTGTTGTTCGATAACTCCTAATCTGATGCATAGCCTGCTTTTGTAACCTACTTTTGTTACTTACTTGTTATCCTATATGCTTAGTATAGGTTGGTTAGTGATCCATCAGTGACCCCTCCCCTTGTCCCTATTGCCCCCGCTTTATTACCGGATGTTTCGATCAACGTGATTGATGACCCACAAGTATATGGGATCTATCGTAGTCCTTTCGATAAGTAAGAGTGTCGAACCCAATGAGGAGCAGAAGGAAATGAGAACTGGTTTTCAGCAAGGTAATGTCTGCAAGCACTGAAATTGTCGGTAACAGATAGTTTGATAGCAAGATAATTTGTAACAAGCAAGTAACAATAACGGTAACAAAAGTGCAACAAGATAGCCCAATCCTTTTGGGGCAAAGGACAGGCCAAAACGATTTCTTACAATAAGCAAAGTGTTCTTGTGGGTACATGGGAATTTCATCTAGTCACTTTCATCATGTTGGTTTGATTCGTGTTCACTACTTTGATAATTTGATATGTGGGTGGACCAGTGCTTAGGTGTTTTTGTTACTTGAACAAACCTCCTACTTATGATTAACCCCCTCGCAAGCATCCGCAACTACGAGAAAAGTATTAAGATAAAATCTAACCATAGCATTAAACTTTTGGATCCAAATCATTCCCTTACGAAATAGCACATAAACTAGGGTTTAAGCTTCTGTCACTCTAGCAACCCATCATCTAATAACTACTCCACAATGCATTCCCTTAGGCCCAAATATGGTGAAGTGTCATGTAGTCGACGTTCACATGACACCACTAAGGGAATCACAACATACATCTCATCAAAATATCGAACACATATCAAGTTCACATGATTACTTGCAACAAGATTTCTCACGTGACCTCAAGAACAAAAGTAGCTACTCACAAATGATAATCATGCTCAAGATCAGAGGGGTATTAAATAGCATAATGGATCTGAACATACAATCTTCCACCAAATAAACCATATAGTAATCAACTACGAGATGTAATCAACACTACTAGTCACCCACAAGCACCAATCTAAGGTTCCGGTACAAAGATTGAACACAAGAGATGAACTAGGGTTTGAGAGGAGATGGTGTTGTTGAAGATGTTGATGGAGATTGCCCTCCCCAAGATGGGAGAGTTGTTGGTGATGATGATGACGATGATTTCCCCCTCCGGGAGGGAAGTTCCCCCGGCGGAATCGCTTCGCCAGAGGGCAAAAGTGCTCCTGCCCAAGTTCCGCCTCGAGACGGTGGCGCTTCATCCCTAAAGTCCTCCCCATATTTTTTCTAGGTTAAAATGGCTTATATACCAGAAGAGGGGCACCAGAGGTGGGCTGAGGAGGGCACAACCCACCAGGGCGCGCCTGGGCTCCCTGGCGCGCCCAGGTGGGTTGTGCCCACCTGGTGGGCCACCTCTGGTAGTTATTTGCTCCAATAATTCTTAAATAATCCATAAAAATCTCCGTGAAGTTTCAGGTTATTTGGAGTTGTGCAGAATAGGTAGCTCAGACGTGCTTTTTCAGCTCCAGAATTCCAGCTGCCGGTATTCTCCCTCTTTGTGTAAACCTTGCATATTATGAGAGAAAAGGCATTATAATTACTCCCAAAAGCATCATTATGCATAAAAACATTATAAATAACAGTAGGAAAACATGATGCAAAATGGACGTATCAACTCCCCCAAGTTTAGACCTCGCTTGTCCTCAAGCGAAAACCAAAATCGAAGAACATGTCCACATGCTTAGAGAGAGAGGTGTCGATAATAACAAAATACGGACATACAAGCATCATGCATATTATTATAACAACAAGGAACGTTAACATAAAACTTTTATCAAACAAGTTTTATCATATAACTTCTATCATATAACTTCTCATGAGCAAGTAACAATTCATCACAACATTGAAGTATAAAGCATAAACCTTATTGAAAATTAACAAACTATGTTCTCAGTCAACTTTGCAACTACAATTCATCATATTTTCAGGAAGGGTCACGTATTGGAGCCTTTAGGCAAGTCCACATACTCGACCATCTTTTTTAGTCTTCTATGATTGCTAACACTCACAGCGTACCCATGAACAAAAAGTTTCAACCGGACACATAGAAAGGTAGGGGCTTATAGTTTCGCCTCCCAATGTATTCACCTCAAGGGCGATGTCAACAATAATAACTCATGCCTACCCATATCCAACTGGATATATGTGCCTAGATCTTTCCTCACCACATGATGCTTGCAAAAAGAGTAAATAAAAAAATGATAGGGAAGAAAACATTGACTCTTCATAAAAGTAAATGCATAAGAGTAAAAGATAGGCCCTTCGCAGAGGGAAGCAGAGGTTGTCATGCACTTATTTATTTGTATGCCAAATCCCTTAATGCAAAAGAACGTCATGTTACATTGCCCCTTATGATGACAACCTTTATTATGCAGTCTGTCACTTTTATTATTTTGCCATCACAAGTTCGTGCAACGCTCAATTTTCTCTTACACTAAATGATCTAACACATTTAGAAGCAATTTTTATTGCCTTATTCCACTGATGACAACTTACTTGAAGGATCTTACTCAATCCATAGGTAGGTATGGTGGACTCCCAAAATAAGATTTGGGTAAAGGGTTTTGGATGCACAAGTAGTATCTCTACTTAGTGCGGAATTTTTGGCTAGAAAAGATATTGAGCAAGCACCACATGTTAAAGGATCTATGACAATATAACTTCTATGTGAATATGAACAAACATAAATCATTACGTTGTCTTCCTTGTCCAACGTCAACTATTTTGACACAAAATATTTAATGGGGGCTCACAATTATAAAAGATGTCCAAGATAGTGTATTTGCATGTGAATCTTCTCTTCCCTTATTAATTCTTTCATTGTTTGTCAATCTCCAACAAATTTTACCACTTATACTTTTCCTTATGTGATGTCATTACTTACCATAAGATTAGCATATGATCTTTTCATTATTTTCCTTTCTTTTATTGAAACATTAAAGTAAAGAAGCAAAACACAAACTAAACTTTATTATATATCTCACACACGATTACATTGATAGATAGATCGCTAAGCAAACACTCGAAAAGAAAGGATCGAACTAAACTTTTATTCAACTAAATCATAGGAAAACTAAAGATCGAACTAAAATAGATGAAAGCAAAGATAATGGTGGTGATATGATACCGAGGCACCTCCCCCAAGCTTGGCAGAAGCCAAGGGGAGTGCCCATACCCGATACTCAAGTCTCCTTTGGTGATGAAGAAGGTGGTGGTGATGAGGTAGCGTTCTTCTTCCTCAGCTTACGCTTGAGGATGGAATTCTCCTCTTTCAAGTTATCAATCTCCTGCTCAAGCCTTAGTACCTTTTGCATAATTCTTGCTTATTTTCCTGCAAGAGATGAAAAGGAATAAACTGGGTCTTAGGTTTCTTTGCTTTATTAGGGAGACTTGACTTCTTGAATTCTACGTGCATGTCCCCAGGTTGGGGTAATGGAACTTCATCTTCATTCGAACTTGTCTCTTCTTTCCTTTTCGGATCATAATCCTCTTCTTCCTCCGTGGTCCAACCGTTATGTTCCACATTTCCATAAACCTTGGGGTTTGCAATATAATCAACAACATAGCTCTCACCCCCCGAATCTTGAGATGACATATTTTCAGACCTGCCAGAAAACAGCAAGAAAGAAGAACAGAAGATTTCTCCGCGATACGGTGGTCAAATAGGTTCGGGGGGTATATAAAGATTTTTTTTATCTTGGGAAACAAGCAAACGACAGAAAAACAAAGTCCGGAAGGTAACCGAGGTGGGCACAACCCACCTGGGCGCGCCTGGCATGCCAGGCGCGCCCTGGTGTCTTGTGCCCACCAGGGTTGCCTTCTTGGTTGTTTCTTATTTTCCTAATTTTTGTTATATTCCAAAACTGACAAAAAATATTTTTGCGGAATTTTCGGAGTTCGTTTACTTACCGTATCATGTACCTCCTCTTTTTAGTTATTATGGAGTGTTCCGGAAGGTCTCCTTTATGTGTTTTTCAGGTGTCATGCTTTGAATAACATTGCTTTCAACATTAATAGGTGTACCTGAGATATAGTGTTTAATTCTTTGATCATTGACCACCTTCGGGTTAATGCCTTCGGCATTATTTATTTTGATGGCTCCAGAACGGTAAACTTCTTCAAAACATAAGGTCCTTCCCATTTAGAGAGAAGCTTCCCTGCAAAGAATTTGAAACGAGAGTTGTATAGAAGAACATATTCTCCGACTTTGAATTCCCGCTTTTGGATCCTTTTGTCATGCCATCTTTTAACTTTTTCTTTAAATAACTTGGCATTTTGGTAGGCTTGGGTTCTCCACTCATCTCGTGAGCTAATATCAAATAACCTCTTTTCACCGGCAAGTTTGAAATCATAGTTGAGTTCTTTAATTGCCCAATATGCTTTATGTTCTAACTCAAGAGGCAAATGACAAGCTTTTCCATAAACCATTTTATAGGGAGACATACCCATAGGATTTTTATAAGCTGTTCTGTAGGCCCAAAGTGCATCATCTAATTTCTTAGACCAATTCTTTCGGGGCCTATTAACTGTTTTTTGTAAAATTAATTTTATTTCTTTATTGCTAAGTTCAACTTGACCACTAGACTGAGGATGATAGGGTGATGCAATTCTATGGTTAACATCATACTAACAAGCATTTTACGAAAAGCACCATGAATAAAGTGTGAACCACCATCAGTCATTAAATATCTAGGGACTCCAAACCTTGGGAAAATAACTTCCTTAAGCATTTTAATAGAGGTGTTGTGATCAACACTACTAGTTGGAATAGCTTCTACCCATTGAGTAACATAATCAACAGCAACCAAAATATGTGTATACCCATTAGAGGAAGGAAAAGGTCCCATATAATCAAAACCCCAAACATCAAATGGTTCAACTGCAAGTGAATAATTCATAGGCATTTCTTGACGCTTACCAATATTACCAATTCATTGGCATTCATCACAAGATAAAACAAACTTATGGGCATCCTTGAAGAGTGTAGGCCAATAAAAACCAGATTGCAATACCTTATGAGCAGTTCTATCTCCCGCATGATGCCCTAGATAAGCTTCGGAGTGACATTTCTGTAGGATTTGTTCCTATTCATGCTCAGGTACACAACGTCTAATAATACCATCTACTCCTTCTTTGTAAAGATGTGGGTCATCCCAAAAGTAATGTCTTAAATCATAGAAGAATTTTTTCTTTTGTTGGTATGTACTATAATTAGCATAATATAATTAGCATGGTCAGCATACCAAGGAGTGTTATAAGAAACATTTATTGTAGCTAATTGTTCATCAGGAAAGCTATCATCAATGGGTAGTGGGTCATCAATGATATTCTCTAACCTAGACAAGTTATCAGCTACAGGGTTCTCAGCTCCTTTCCTATCAGTGATATGTAGATCAAATTCTTGTAACAAAAGAACCCACCTAATGAGTCTAGGTTTAGCATCTTTCTTTTCCATAAGATATTTAATTGCAGCATGATCGCTGTGAATAATTACTTTGGAATCAACAATGTAAGATCTAAATTTGTCACAAGCACAACTGCTAAAAATTCTTTTTCAGTAGTAGCATAATTTCTTTGGGCATTGTCTAGAGTTTTGCAAGCATAATGAATAACATTTAATTTCTTATCAACTCTTTGTCCTAGAACAGCACCAATAGCATAATCACTAGCATCACACATAATTTCAAAAGGCAAGTTCCAATCAGGTGGTTGAACAATAGGTGCAGAAGTTAAGGCTTTCTTAAGTGTTTCAAAGGCTTCTACACAATCATCATAAAAAGAAGGAACATCCTTTTGTAAAAGATTTGTAAGAGGCCTAGAAATTTTAGAGAAGTCTTTAATAAACCTCCTATAGAAACCAGCATGACCGAGGAATCCATGAATACCTTTGATATCTTTAGGACATGGCATTTTCTCAATTGCATCAACTTTAGCTTTATCCACCTCAATACCTCGTTCAGAAATTTTATGCCCCAAGACAACACCTTCATTAACCATAAAGTGGCACTTCTCCCAATTCATGACAAGATTAGTTTGCTCACATCTCTGCAAAACTCGATCAAGGTTGCTTAAGCAATCATCAAAAGAAGATCCATATACAGAAAAATCATCCATGAAAACCTCAACAATCTTTTCACAAAAATTAGAGAATATAGCAGTCATACATCTTTGAAAGGTAGCAGGTGCATTGCATAAACCAAAAGGCATACATCTATAAGCATAAGTTCCAAAAGGGCAAGTAAAGGTGGTTTTCTCTTGATCAGGTTGTGAAACAGGTATTTGAGAAAAACCAAAATATCCATCAAGAAAGCAAAAGTGTGTGTGCTTTGATAATCTTTCTAGCATTTGATCAATAAAAGGCAAAGGGTAATGATCTTTTCTAGTTGCTTTATTTAATTTTCTAAAATCAATCACCATTCTATAGCGAGTGACAATTCTCTGTGGAATAAGTTCATTTTTATCATTAGGAACAACAGTAATACCTCCTTTCCTAGGGACACAAGGAACGGGACTTACCCATCTACTATCAGCTATGGGATAAATTATACCTACTTCGAGAAGCTTTAATATTTCAGTTCTTACCACTTCTTTCATTTTAGGATTCAAACATTGTTGGGGATCCACAACGGGTTTAGCATCAGGTTCCATATTAATCTTGTGCTGACATAGAGTGGGACTAATGCCCTTAAGATCATCAAGAGTATATCCAATAGCAGCCCAGTGCTTCTTCAGAATTTTCAATAATCTTTATTCTTCATGTTCTGAAAGGTTAGCACTAATAATAACAGGATATATCTTTTTCTCATCAAGATAAGCATATTTCAAAGTGTTAGGCAATTGTTTCAATTGAAACACAGGATCACCTTTAGGAGGAGGAGGACCTCCTAGAGTTTCAATAGGCAAATTATGTTTGAGCAAAGGTCGTTGTTCAAAGAAAATTTTATCTATCTCAATTCTTTCATGCATATGCATATCTTTTCATGGTCTAGCAAATATTGTTCTAGTGGATCAGTAGGAGGCACAAAAATAGCAGCAAGACCAATTATTTCATCTTTATTAGGTAAATCTTTCTTATGATGTTTCCAACTAAACTTGGAGAAGTTAAATTCATGAGACTCATCAGCAAAACTAACACCGACGGTTTGTTTCTCATAATCTATTTTAGCATTAACGGTGTTCAAGAAAGGTCTACCAAAGATAATGGGACAAAAGTCATCTGGTGGGGAACCAAGAACAAGAATATCAGTAGGGTATTTTATTTTCCCACACAAGCCTTCAACATCTCTAACAATCCCAAGAGGTGTGATGGTGCCTCTATTGGCAAGTTTAATAGTAATATCTATGTCTTCTATTTCAGCAGGTGCTATGTCATTCATAATTTCTTGATACGAGATAAAAGGAATAGCACTCACACTAGCACCTAAATCACATAAACCATGATAACTATAATCTCCTATTTTGACTGAGACAACAGGCATGCCAACAACGGGTCTATGTTTATCTTTTTCCTCGGGTTTGGCAATTCTAGTAGCTTCATCACAGAAGTAAATAACATGCCCATCTATATTTTACACCAAGAGATCTTTAACCATAGCAACACTAGGTTCTACTTTGATTTGTTCAGCAGGTTTAGGTGCTCCAATATAACTTTTATTGACCTCGATTGAGACCTTAGCATGTTCCTTTATCCTAACAGGGAAAGGTGGCTTCTCAATGTAAGCAGCTGGAACAACTGGATCAAAATTATAAATAATAATTTCATCTTTAGCTATGACCGGTTATTTAATTTCTTCTTTAATAGGTGAGTGATATTTAAACCACTTGTCCTTAGGGAGATCAACTTGAGTAGCAAATGATTCACAGAAAGAAGCTACTATCTCATATGCAAGTCAATATTTAGTGCTAAACTTGTGAAAAGCATCGTTATTCATAAAAGATTTGACACAATCAAACTTGAGCTTTATACCTGACTCTTTAGCTTCGTCGAGTTCCCAATCTTCAGAGTTGTGTTTAAATCTTTCTAAAAGATCCAACTTGAATTCAATAGTCTTCTTCATAAAAGAACCAGTACAAGAAGTGTCGAGCATGGATTGATCATCACGAGAAAGCCGAGCATAAAAATTCTGAATAATAATTTCTCTCGAGAGCTCATGATTGGGGCATGAATATAGCATTGACTTAAGCCTCCCCCAAGCTAGAGCGATACTTTCTCCTTCACGAGGCCAAAAATTATATATATAATTCCGATCACGATGAACTAGATGCATAGGATAATTTTTTTGGTGAAATTCCAATTTCAATCGATTCCAATTCCAAGATCCAATATCATCGCATAGCCTATACCATGCCAATGCTTTTCCCTTCAAAGATAAAGGGAAAACCTTCTTCTTAGCTTCATCTCTGGGTAAACCTGCAAGCTTAAATAATCCACAAATTTCATCCACATATATCAAGTGCATATCAGGATGTTCAGTTCCATCTCCTGCATAAGGATTAGCTAGCAGTTGTCCTATCATACCCGAAGGGATTTCATAACCAATATTTTCAGTAGGTGCAGTAGGTTGAGGGGCAACTAATTGTGGTTTCGGTCGAGGTGAAAATACCCCGAACAAACCCCTCAAAGGATTGTTCTCCATAGTAACAAGTGACAATAAATTTCAGCACGTAGTAATAATTTTTCCTTACCAATTTCCACTTACCAAGAGCGCTTCACTCCCTAGCAACGGCGCCAGAAAAGAGCCTTGATGACCCACAAGTATATGGGATCTATTGTAGTCCTTTCGATAAGTAAGAGTGTCGAACCAAACGAGGAGCAGAAGGAAATGACAAGTGGTTTTGAGCAAGGTAATGTCTGCAAGCACTGAAATCGTCGGTAACTAATAGTTTGATAGCAAGATAATTTGTAACAAGCAAGTAACGATAACATTAACAAAAGTGCAGCAAGATAGCCCAATCCTTTTGGGGCAAAGGACAGGCCAAACGGTTTCTTATAATAAGCAAAGTGTTCTTGAGGGTACACGGGAATTTCATCAAGTCACTTTCATCATGTTGGTTTGATTCGTGTTCGCTACTTTGATAATTTGATATGTGGGTGGACCGGTGCTTAGGTGTTGTTCTTACTTGAACAAACCTCCTACTTATGATGAACCCCCTCGCAAGCATCCGCAACTATGAGAAAAGTATTAAGATAAAATCTAACCATAGCATTAAACTTTTGGATCCAAATCATTCCCTTACAAAATAGCGCATAAACTAGGGTTTACGCTTTTGTCACTCTAGCAACCCATCATCTAATAACTAATCCATAATGCATTCCCTTAGGCCCAAATATGGTGAAGTGTCATGTAGTCGACGTTCACATGACACCACTAAGGGAATTACACCATGCATATCATCAAAATATCGAACACATATCAAGTTCACATGATTACTTGCAACAAGATTTCTCCCGTGACCTCAAGAACAATAGTAACTACTCATAAATGATAATCATGCTTAAGGTCAGAGGGGTATTAAATAGCATAATGGATCTGAACATATAATCTTCCACCAAATAAACCATATAGTAATCAACTACGAGATGTAATCAACACTACTAGTCACCCACAAGCACCAATCTAAGGTTCCGGTACAAAGATTGAACACAAGAGATGAATTAGGGTTTGAGAGGAGATGGGGATGTTGAAGATGTTGATGGAGATTGCCCTCCCCAAGATGGGAGAGTTGTTGGTGATGATGATGACGATGATTTCCCCCTCCGGGAGGGAAGTTCCCCCGGTGGAATCGCTCCGCCGGAGGGCAAAAGTGCTCCTACCCAAGTTCCGCCTCGAGACGGCGGCGCTTCATCCCGAAAGTCCTCCCCTTATTTTTTCTAGGTCAAAATGACTTATATACCAGAAGAGGGGCACCGGAGGTGGGCCGAGGAGGGCACAACCCACCAGGGCGCGCCTGGGCTCCCTAGCGCGCCCAGGTCGGTTGTTCCCACCTGGTGGGCCCCCTCTGGTAGTTATTTGCTCCAATAATTATTAAATAATCCATAAAAAATCTCCGTGAAGTTTCAGGTTATTTGGAGTTGTGCAGAATAGGTAGCTCTGACGTGCTTTTTCAAGTCGAGAATTCCAGCTGCCAGTATTCTCACTCTTTGTGTAAACCTTGCATATTATGAGAGAAAAGGCATTAGAATTACTCCCAAAAGCATTATTATGCATAAAAACGTTATAAATAACAGTAGGAAAACATGATGCAAAATGGGCGTATTAGTGATCGATGTGCAGAGACCGACACATCACCGCACACCCCTCCTTAGTTGTATGACTCTGTAGAGCTACTATCGAGTGCCGAGGGTGATACTTTGTATCACACTCCTGATGATATCTCTGTAGTGTAGCTAATTGGTCATGGATTCTGGAGCGTGATTCCACCTTCACCACTCCCGATAATGACTCTGTCGTGCAACACCTCAAGTGTGAACCCTCAAGGGTGATTCCTCCAAGGCCACCTTGATGGTTTCATCGAGTGGGAATCCATCGAGGGTGAATCCTCGGATTTCCCCCTTGATGTTATAGACACACGGTTACCTTGACTTTACCACAGAACCATGTTGAAGTCGGGTCGGCCCCGAGGGGTACCAGCGAGAGTTACCAAGTCGGGTTGGACATGTGGGTACCCGTGAGATAATTATGCGGCATGCCCGGGCATTCTTAGCCCTTGTCATAAGTCCGCAAGACAAGGCGACGGGACCACAGATCATGGATCATTGATCGTCTCCGCGTGCTCCCAAGACACTAACGGTTTGGATATGTGATCCGAGTAAGCCTCTGGCCTTATCGCACTAACCACCACGCAGGAATAAGTATGGGCACTCGGCGTCGTACGATTCTCCGAAAGCTCTTCGGACATCAGCGATTGAGCAGCGCATGCCCGGTTGGACGAGAACCACCTGCGCTTGTATTAGGGGGTGGGTCTGCTCCAGGCCGCGTACACAACATGCAAGAGTGCAAAGGGCGATGGGCCCAAGACCCCTGAGCGCTTAGGATGTAGACCGGCGTGCTGGCCTCTCTATTAGGCCTAGGTAGGACTATGGTGTCTCGATCAGCCGAGGCCGGACATGACTCAGAAAAATGTGTTCGGATAGAGTTTATTGAGCAAGTTGGGTAAGTTTGTGCACCCCTGCACAGAAGTATATCTATTCGAATAGCCGTGTCCACGGTAACGGACGCTCGGAGTTGTATCCCGATCTATTACAATTAGAACTGGATACTGGAGACACTAAATTGATATGATGGCTCCGGGATTGCTTTCTCGTAGGGAGTCGAGGAAGGATCTCTGGGCATTACTAAAATATACTTGTTCCTTTATAATATGCTAATCTGCACTCTTCTAATGATGCAGGATGCTAGTGTCGGTGTACTAAGTATTGGGCCTTTAGTACCCCGTACTTGTGCATGGACAGTTGTAGCCATACCTGCGGCAAGGCTAGTCGGGGAACAGCTGAAGATTAATCTAAAGTTATCAAAGAGACATTCAAGCCAAGGACCAGAAGATAAGGAGAACTGGAGATCAGGGGCTTGGCCCCCGGCAAGATCTTGCCGGGGTAGCCCGCGGAGCCCGGCAAGATTCGCACCCCGGCAAGGTTCCACCACTATGCCACCTCTCCAGCGCAGCGACCAGCCTGGCATTCTGGCCCCATCTCTGGATGCGTGGCAAGGCGCTAGTGGAGGCGAGCTTAAGCGGTGCTGATGGGATGTCCCCTTTTTCCATCCCCAAGAAAGTAGGAACACCTAAACGGACACCTCACGGTGCATTAAATGCATTTGTCCTAAACCGCCAGTGGTTAGGTATGATAACCCTGTATCTACTTTACACCTCGCATATGAACAGTTTGCCACTCTGGTGACACCTATAAGCATATAAAAGGAGGCCCAAGGCAACTGCTACAGGGGAGAACACTCTCGGCCCATTCTGCATGCGTAGCCGCTGCACGAACACACTGTTCATTGCAAGCGCTCTAAGAACTGGGACGAATACACTAATAATAAACTAAAGCAGGAGTAGGGTTTTACGCTGATCAGCGGCCCAAACCTGGGTAAAAATCCACTCGCATTGCTCATCGGTTCTGCTCTTTCTACATACCTCTCTCCCTGCCGAACCGTAAAGGGGTCTTTCGGATCCCATAGGTGTCGCCCGCCGACATCTTTGGCGCGAATCTGCGCAAGATCAATTTAAAGCTCAATCCTGAGAAGTGTGTGTTTGGCGTCCCTTCCGGCAAGCTTCTCGGGTTCTTTGTATCTCAGCGTGGAATCGAAGCGAATCCCGACAAGATCAAAGCTATTGAGCAGATTGAAGCACCAAGACGCGTCAAGGATGTACGTCGTCTTGTCGGCTGCATTGCTGCCCTAAGCAGGTTCATCTCCAAATCCGCTGAGCGCGCCCTACCCTTTTTCAAAATTTTGAAGAAGGTAGGTCCAATGAGATGGACTCCGGAAGCGGAGGCAGCATTGCAAGATTTGAAGAGGTACCTCTCCTCTCCGCCGACGCTAGTCGCACCTAGGCCACAAGAGCCGTTGCTGTTGTATCTAGCGGCAACGAATCAAGTGGTTAGTGCTGCGTTAGTGGCGCAGAGAGAAGTTGACGAGGAGGCAACATCAGTGGCAGGATCGTCAGGTGACACACTGGGATCTTCCCCGGCAAGATCTGGTACCGACAAGACAGGATCTGCGCAGTCAGAGGAATCCGTGCAAAAAAGGAAGATGGTGCAGCGTCCAGTTTATTTTGTTAGCTCCCTTCTACAGGGAGCTAGGTCAAGATACTCTGGTGTGCAGAAGTTGCTCTTCGGCCTTCTCATGGCCTCGAGGAAGCTCCGCCATTATTTTCAGGCACATGAGATAACCGTCGTCACTCGATTCCCGTTGCAGCGGATTTTGCGAAATCCAGAGGCAACCGGGAGGATTGTGGAGTGGGCGTTGGAATTGTCAAGCTTTGGTCTCAAGTTTGAAAGTACTTCAACAATTCAGAGCAGAGCTTTGGCGGAGTTCATTGAGGAATGGACCCCAACGCCAGACGAAGAGATTCAAGAAACGACTCTTCCCGGCAAGGAAATAGATCAAGAATGGATTATGTACTTTGACGGGGCTTTCTCCCTGCAAGGCGCCAGTGCTGTCGTGCTGCTTGCCGCACCCACCGGAGAGCACCTCAAGTACATAATTCAGATGCATTTTCCCCAGGAGAGCTCGATGAACAACACTGCGGAGTACGAAGGCCTGCTTGCCGGTCTCAGGATCGCGGCAGACCTTGGTATCAAGAAGCTCATCATCAGACGCGATTCGTAGCTTGTTGTCAGGCAAATCAACAAAGATTATCAAAGTCCATTGATGCAAGCCTATGTGGATGAAGTGAGAAAAATGGAAGAGCGCTTTGACGGCCTGCAAACAAAGCACATTCCTCGTGCCGAAAACAGTATTGCAGATGACCTGTCAAAACGCGCTGCCCTCAAGTTACCTGTGGAACCAGGAACTTTTGTGCTCCACTTAACTCAGCCATCTGTAACGCCATCAATGAGACAAGGAAAGAGAAGGAAGTTGAATTCTGGTCAGTACTTTCCGGCAGAGCTCCCGGGAGCCGCCGGCAAGGAAGTTGCCGGGATCAATGACAAGCCTGCCGGGGAACGACAGGCTCCAGCAGGGGCTCAGGCCCTTGCCGTCGAGACAAATGTTTCCCCGACAGAAGAGATGCCTTTGGTCCTAGTTGTCGAGCCCTAGGCTCCAGCTTGGGCAGAGCCCATTGTCCATTTTCTTCAGATAGGAGAACACCCTAAGGAGCAGGAAGAAGCGGAAAAAGTAGCCCGCCAGTCTAGCATGTACCAGTTCGTCGATGGCGTTCTGTACAGGAAGAGACTGAACGGTGTGAAATTGAAGTGTATTCCTCGGGAGGATGGACTGGAGCTGTTGGTAGAGATACATGGAGGCATATGTGGCTCTCACATAGGATCAAGAGCGCTTGTCGGAAAGGCATTCCGACAAGGTTTCTTTTGGCCCACCGCTCTCCAGGATGCAGCTGCACTAGTAACCAAGTGTGAAGCGTGCCAGTTTCATTCAAAGAAATCACATCAGCCAGCTCAAGCTCTTCAGAAAATCCCTCTCTTCTGGCCATTTTCGGTCTGGGGGCTCAACATACTGGGCCCTTTTCCCCGTGCTACCGGGGGCTTTGAGTACTTGTACGTTGCAATCGACAAGTTCACAAAGTGGCCGGAGGTGGAAGCGGTGAGGAAGGTAACATCACAATCAGCGGTCAAGTTCTTTAAAGGGATAGTTTGCCGTTTCAGTGTGCCCAACAGGATCATCACCGACAATGGCACACAATTCACAAGTCGCACCTTCATGCAATACGTCCAGGATCTTGGCGGCAAAATCTGTTTTGCCTCTGTTGCTCACCCGAGAAGCAACGGCCACGCAGAGAGGGCTAATGCTGAAGTGCTGCACGGTCTCAGGACCAGGAATTTTGACAAGCTGAAAAAGTGCGGAAGGCGCTGGATTGATGAGTTTCCGGCGGTTCTTTGGTCAATCAGAACGACACTGAATCGAGCTACTGGCCAGACACCCTTCGCTCTGGTTTACGGAGCGGAAGCAGTTCTCCCCACGGAACTCATATACGGGTCACCTCGAGTGCTCACTTATGATGAGCTTGAGCAAGAGCAACTACGGCAAGATGACGCTGTGCTCCTTGAGGAGGATCGTCTTCAGGCTGTTGTGCGAGTTGCACGCTACCAGCAAGCTTTGCATCGCTACCATAGCCGCAAAGTTCACACCCGAAGTCTTGAGGAAGGCGACCTTGTTCTTCGGCGGATTCAGTCCGCCAAGAATTCAAACAAGTTGACACCAAAGTGGGAAGGCCCTTATCGGGTAGTACGAGTCACCAGGCCCGGCGCTGTCCACCTGGAGACCGAGGATGGCGTTCCAGTGAGTAACTCCTGGAATATCGAACATCTTCGCAAGTTCTACCCATAAGGCGTGGTTGCCGGGGGCTCCCGACAACCTCCTTTTGTACGAGTTTTGCTGGCAAGGCATGTAATCCTTTGTACAAAGCCAGGGGCAGACCCTGTGCGCAGTTGAATAAGCTTAAGTGTTGTACATTTCTTGTTGATTTCCATGTTTATATATATGCATGCTTGTCTGAGATATTGTATGGCACTTGCTCCCGGTAAGCATTAACGAACCACCAAGGTTCCATATCTTTATTTTCTCTTCTTTCTTTTTCTCAAAGGATGGAAGGTTCCTTCGCGCACAAGTTTGCCGGAGGGGGGGGGGGGGAAGGTATGGATACCAATGGGCAATGTTCAGAATTGATGTCTTGCCGGAAGGAGTACAGCGACAGAAAGCTAAGTTGCGAAACTTTGAGCAAGTTTTTCAATTTTTACGATTAGGCAATTTTCTTTAGACGATTTCGGCCCTTGTATGGAAAACCTACACGCGAAGGAACCCTTGTCGTAATTGGTTGCGCCCTTATTTTGTTTTGAGTACGCTCAACAGTTTAAGTGGCTGCACCAAGAGCGCCAAGGTGTCTTGCCGGCTGCTGCACCTCCAGCAGGCTGCTGAAGTCCCGCACCTAGCGCTCGCGGCAGGTTGCGCGCCAGCAAGTTTCCAGTTAGCATAGGGCGTATACCATACGGAAAGAAATTGGACAGGAGAAATAGCATGCATGTATTAAATTATAGCAAGTTATATTACATCGATAGTTGCCGCAGTTCTAACTTAAGACTAAATTGTCTTTGGCATGGAATGGTGGCGGCAAGGAAAAGTGAGGCGGCTAGTCCCTGCACTGGCCTTCGACCCTCTTGATTGAATCCACCTTCTCAAGGATGGGCACGACAAGCTCCTCAAGTGCCTTGAGATCTGCATCCTTCAGCAGGCGGTCGAGCACGTTGGTGAGATCAACGCCAGGGTTCTTATGCACCACCTTGATGAGTACCTTGCGGAGGACGGCCCGGCAAAGTTTGAGGGATTCATTGGCCAGTTGGGTCGCTCGGTTGGACTGTAGCAGCTTCAGAGCATCAATGATGCTTTCGAAGATTATGGTCAGCCTGGCGCTCAAAGATATCCTTTCTTCAGAGGAATACCTGAAGTTTTGCAGGCCATCCTAGCCCATGGTTGACAATTGTGCTGTGAGCCTCTCTGCGGTGTCGACAAGGCGATCAGTCCAGATTTTCACACCCTTCTCATAGTCAATTTGGGCGGTGGCAACGCACTTAAGCAAGTTCTTCTCATCCTGAAGATCTTTGCTTAGGGCCTTCTCGCGGGCCCTGCCGTCCTCAAGAGACTTTTCCAGTGTGGTTAGCTTCAGCCTCAGATCGGCAATGGCATCGTTGGCTGAAGAGAGCTGCTTGGTCTTGTCGGATATAGCAATTTGCATCTCCGCCAGGCTGTGGAGAGTTTTCTCCCTGTCGCCTTTGAGCGTCGAGAGCTCCTTGCTGTGTTCCTCAAGATCCGCCTCCAGCTTTTTCACTTTGTTGCTCAACTCGTTCTTGGCAGCCTCTGCAGCCTCGGCGGCATCGATGGTTTCCTTGACCTTGCTGGCGTGATCTGCATTTGAAGCTTCGAGCGCCTCCTTGTGTTTCTGCTCTAGTTCCTGGGTCCGCTGCGCGACAAGCTTTTCAATCTCTTCGTCCTTGCCGCGGAGTTTGGCAGCAAGTGCCTGCTCGCTCGCGACAAGATCTTCTTCATGAGCATCAAGCCCAATGCGGCGCTCCGTCAAGAGGGCTTCCTTTGCGGCAATCCTTTGCGCATTTTCCTCCTGCGCCTTCTCTATGTTGGATTGCCTCAGGAGGAGCTCCGTCCAGCTTTGGCTCACTTGTTCCCGGCTGGTAGTCAACTCCTGAAGGGCCTCGGCGTACCATATCTGCATCTGCTCAACGCGCTTCTAGAAATCTGCCTCGGCTGCTTCGACAACTACGACTCTGGAATCTGCCTTCTCCTTTCGAGCACGGTGGAGTGCTTGGAGCTTGCGGAAATTATCGCCCATAGCCTGAAGGAGCTGATCTTCTTCAGATTTGCCGCTGCTGGCGCTTGGTTCATCGACGATTTCGAGCATGGCAGCGGTGATGATTTCTTCATCAAAGGTTTCCCCTTCGGTCGGCGCTCCAATACTTGTCGTGCCCGGCAAGTCGATGAATAGGTTGTCGCCAACCTTGAGATATTTGCTTGATGAGGGAGCCTCGGATGTCGATGGTTGATCCTCGATGATCGTCTCACCGATGGCTGAGGGCTCTGTGGCCGATGTAGCGCCGGGCGCTCCTGCGGCAGGAATGCCGTCAGTATGGTTATCAGTCTCCTCACCGGCCCTCTCGGCAGATTCCTTGGCGGCCTCCTCGACAACAGCTTCGCTGACCTCGATAGTGGCATCTTTGGCGGCCTCGCTAGTAGCAATCTTGTCAGCTTCAGCGGCGGCGTCTCTGGCGGTCTCCTCGATGACAACGTCGACGTCCATGTGTTCCATCACAGGGAATTCTGGAGGACGAAGGAGGGAAACAAAATAAGATCAAGATTGAAGTTCAAGAAGACAAAGAGAAAGAAAGATAAAGGAAAGAATGACAAGTGCTCTGAGGCAAGCAGTCACCTGCGTCGAGCTGTTGAGGGGTGGTTTCATCCCTCCCGGCAACATGGGTTGCCGGGGAAAGGTTGCCAGTGCCCATGTTTGCCGGCTCCTCCTCTTCCAAGGTAGGCTAGTCGGTAGGAGCTCTTGCCGGGGATGCGCTTGCGGGTGGCGTGGTTAACGGAAGCGGCACGACGGAGGCGTCCTCCAATGACTCTCCGTGTTGCTGTCCTTCTCCTGCAAGCCCAAGGATATTAGCGGCAAAGGTAGAAACCTCAGCACCCGCCAGCAGAAAATGAGTAGTGAACTCATGCTGGGGGCTGCGCTAGGGGCTGCGTTGAGGGCTAAGCTCTGGGCTGATGACGATAGTTGCTGGCACGATCGCAAAGCTTGTCGGGGGCTCGTCACCCGTGGAAGTCTTCGCCCTTTTCGTCGTCCTTTCCGCCAAAGTTTCTGCGTTACTGCAGAAACAAGACAAAGCAAGACAGTGAGGTCAATCGAATTCAGAATTTGGGAGATAAAGGCTGTGACAGGATATTTACTCTTCCTCTTCTTGTTCCGGGCTGAAACCGGAGATGTCGAAATCGACCTCCGTTGCAGCGTCCGTATGGGGAGGCGGAGGAGGGGTCCTAGATCGCTTGGCTGCAGCAGGTGCGGGGGGTTGGCGTGATTCTGCCGCCTCAACCTCTGGTGCTGTTGTGTGAGACACCCCTGCCACCCCAGTGGTTGCCGCAGGTGTGTGTCTCGTGCGCCGCACGGGTTGCTATCGAACTCCTTGCCACGGTGCAGCCTTGCCGGCCGCCTTCTTGCCGGGAGCGTCACTACTCGAAGAAGGTTGATTTGCGGGGGCATCAGAGACGACTTTTCGAAGGACACGCTTTGCCCTCTTTGGAGCTGGGGGCTCCTCTTGTGGCTGTTCTTCGGCTGCGTCCTCATCAGACGAGTTTTCGGCGGCTGTGCCACTCTGCTCCCTGGCAGCCTTATCTTCCTCGGCAGGATTTTCTTTCACTGGTTTCTACCTCTACGTCACTGGTTTCTCATTCTGTGAAGCTGACGTCGCCAGCCTCTGCGGCAAGGTTTGCCTCTTCCACCCTAGTGGCAATATACGCCACTTCCTCATCGGTGGTGGCGCGGACGAGTCTTGTTTCTTCCTGGACGGCCCTCTCCGACAAGTTGTCGAAGAACTTTTGCTCCTGCTCCTCAGATGGCTCGACCCAAGTTGCGTCAAGGCCATGGGCGTTGAACATTGGCATCGTGGCGATGATTGACCCCAGGGCGGAGTTGTTGCACAAAGGGATAATTCTCGCTGGCAACTTATGCTTGTCATCACGCTGAAATAGCTTGTGGCGGAGAGTGCCAAGCTGCATGATTGTCAAGTTACTGTTTAATTCGGGGCATAGCCTCATGATGTCTGCCGTGTTCTGGAACTCCCAAGCTGGTCTCCCCTTATTCTGCAGAGGGGCGATGCGGCGGCGAAGGAAGTCAGACCCAATCATCTCTATTGTGAGCCCGGCAGCTTTCATGGTGGCGATCATGAGCTTGTCGTCTTGAGCATCAAGATTACTCCAGTCCTCGCCACAGACCACTTTCTGCCGTCGGGGCGAACAGAATGGATGTGGATCTGCTTCCTTGATCCAGCACCACTCGGACCGCCATTCTTCCCACTTCTCGCGGTAAACCCCATCTGGATATATCTCCTTGTTCCATGCCCTTGGGATCCAGGCGATAGAACCGAAAAGGGCGTCCCCTTTTTGGATGAGAGGAACAAAGTAATGGCGGAAGAGGGCAGTGTTGGGAACTACTCCGGCGAAGTTTTCGCAAAGATGAGCAAAGATAGACATGCATGTTACGGCATTCGGTGTAAAATCCAGAAGACGGAAGCCGTATGTGTACATGATGTTAATAAAGAAATCGGAGAATGGAGGACAGAGCCCGCAATAAAAGTAAGCGACGAAGAAGGGATATTTATCCGGTCCACCTTTAGAAGAAGAACCTGGGGCCACGCGAGTTGCGGGGTGAGCCTGCGTCTCCCTCGCCCACATGCACTGGTACCGGTTCTTCAAGGCTTTCGCGTCGAGCGTCGGAGTAAAGATGACGTACTTCTTCCGCATCTTCGCCAGCTCGCTCTCTGGGACATCGGCCTTCGTCTCCTTGCTCTTGCCTTTGCCCTTGCTAGCCTTGGGCGGCATGGCGATTGCGAAGGCGGAAGCCAAGGATAGAGCGGGAGCGGAGGCAGTGAGCGGATGAGGAGAAGTTCTGCTCTGAGCTCGGGGGGAAAGAAAGTAATGGCGGATTCCATATTTGAAAGAAGAGGGGGTAAATGGGCAGCGCCTCTGCGGATTCCTTTTTACGGGGAAGGAGCGAGGCTGCCTCTTTTACTGCCCAATGTGAACATGCCTATACAAGAGCGCTGCGGCCGCGGCCGTTCAGCGCAGGCTTCCCACATCGCGCATTCAACGCGCGTAGTGGAGAAGCGCAGTAAGCGGAATGATTATGAGCAGTTAACCCCTGCCACGCGTGCCCGTGCACTGTTTGGGCCTAGCCCAACAACGCCTCGCACTTGTGTGTGGCCTAGGCCCGGGGGCTCCTGTCAGTGTACTAAGTATTGGGCCTTTAGTACCCCGTACTTGTGCACGGACAGTTGTAGCCATACTTGCGGCAAGGCTTGTCGAGGAACAGCTGAAGATTAATCTAAAGTTATCAAAGAGACATTCAAGCCAAGGACCAGAAGATAAGGAGAACTGGAGATCAGGGGCTCGGCCCCCGGCAAGATCTTGCCTGGGTAGCCCGCGGAGCCCAGCAAGATTCGCACCCCGGCAAGGTTCCGCCACTGTGCCACCTCTCCAGCGCAGTGACCAACCTGGCATTCTGGCCCCATCTCTGGATGCGTGGCAAGGCGCTAGTGGAGGCGAGCTTAAGTGGTGCTGATGGGATGGCCCCTTTTTCCATCCCCAAGAAAGTAGGAACACCTAAACGGACACCTCACGGTGCATTAAATGCATTTGTCCTAAACTGCCAGTGGTTAGGTATGATAACCCTGTAGCTACTTTATAGCTCGCGTATGAACAGTTTGCCACTGTGGTGACCCCTCTAAGCATATAAAAGGAGGCCCAAGGCAACTGCTACAAGGGAGAATACTCTCGGCCCATTCTGCATGCGTAACCGCTGCACGAACACACTGTTCATTGCAAGCGCTCCAAGAACTGGGACGAATTCACTAATAATAAACTAAAGCAGGAGTAGGGTTTTACGCTGATCAGCGGCCCAAACCTGGTTAAAAATCCCCTCGCGTTGCTCATCAGTTCTGCTCTTTGTGCATACCTCTCTCCCTGCCAAACCGTAAAGGGGTCTTTCGGATCCCATAGGTGTCGCCCATCGACAGCTAGTCTTCGATAGGCTAGGCCTTCCCTTCTATTCTGGCATTTCTGCAGTCTAGTCCAAAGATATAGCCCCATTCCTTTGATACCGATGCATACTTAGTATAGATCTGATGTAAGTCTTGCGAGTACTTTGGATGAGTACTCACGGTTGCTTTGCTACCTCTTTCCCCATCTACCCGATTGCTGCGATCAGATGACGGAACCCAGGAGCCAACTGATCCCGCTGACGACTGCTACTACCCCGACGGAGCCTACTACTACGTGGAGACCGCCAACGACCAGGAGTAGTTAGGAGGCTCCCAGGCAGGAGGCTTGTGCCTTTCCGATCCAGTTATCTTTGTTATGCTAGACTTCATAAGGCAGACTTGTTTACTTATGTTTGTACTCAGATATTGTTGCTTCCGCCGACTCTTGCGTATTCGAGCCCTCGAGGCCCCTGACTTGTAATATAAATCTTGTATTATTTTTTATTTGTGTTTAGAGTTGTGTTGTGATACCTTCTCGTGAGTCTCTGATCTTGATCATGCGCATTTGCGTGTTTGATTAGTGCATGATTAAGTCGGGGTGTCACACGGGCTGAGAAGTGATCATCCTTTTCCCAGGCCCAGGCAATTGAGTCCTCCACCCCTTCAAACAACTGAGTAGCCTCAATCCTCGGCCAGAGGCTGTGAAATTGATCCAACGCTGTAGCTGAGAGATCCGGACCGATGTCACCTGCCCAGGCACCATTCTCGAGTGCGTCTGAAACCAGCCTCTTGCTCTTGATACGCTTCGGGACTCGTTTATAGATGTCCGAGGCCAGCTCACATAACCTAAAACCCTCAATCCACTAGTCCTCCCAGAATAGGGTGCCCTCTCCGTTTCCTACTGATGCTCTTGCTATTGCCGCCGTGCGAAAGAGGGTGAAGGACTTTTGTGCCGCTACCTTGCCTTCCCTTTTTTCATCCGATGGATGAACCACGTATCAGGCTCAATGAATTTTTTATTTCACTCAATTGGTTTCATGTATTTTCTTTTGACAAGGATTGGTTTGATGTTGCCTCTCCGTGCATCATATACGAGAACATCTCAGTTCCCCTTCTTTATTTTTTCCAACAAATCTCGGTGCAAACAGCAACAAAGCACCTTAACTAAGCCCTCCACCTGCACATGGGCCGCACCAACTCACCCCGTTTTAGGCCAGCTCACCTGCCTTGCTTGGGCCTCCACTGTTGCACACACCAGCCGCTTTTTGCCCCTCCGCACCCGTGGTATGCTGGCGTTTTCTATTGAGAGCAACTGGTTGACGAGCGCTCCTTCGGGAACCTACCAATGATCACTTGTGGGTGGGCTGAGAGCGCGTCACTTAGCGTGCTCTCAGCCGCCACCATGTGTCGCGCTCTGGGTGCTCCCTTCGGATTTTATTATATTTTATTTTTTCACACGCGTTTCCAGCTTTTTAGATAGTTTTTTTTGCCTTTTTGGATTTCCACCAGTCTTTCTTAGCTTTCGGACAACAAAAATTGATTCTTATTTTATTTTTGCGTGAAAAAACAGGTTTTTTTGCTTCCACGAGAGGCACGGTTTTGCTTCCGCGAGAAGCACGGACTGCTTTCGCGAGAGGCATGGCCGTTCCTCTTGAAAAAAATGTTTACTTTTTTTCCTTCCACGAGAGACATGGTTTTGCTTCCGCGAGAGGCACGGTCGTGCCTCTCGTAAACGAAAAAAATTGTTTTTTTCTTTTCCTTTCATGAGAGGCACGGTTTTTCTTCTGCGAAAGACACAATTTTGTTTCCGCAAGAGGCACGGCCGTACCTCTCGGAAACGAGAAAAAACATATTTTATCTTTTTTTCTTCCGTGAGAAGCATGATTTTGCTTTCGCAAGAGGCACGGCCGTGCCTCTCGAAAATGGAAAAATGTGTTTTTTTTTCTTCCATGAGAGGCACGGTTGTGCTTTCGCGAGAGGCATGGTTTTGCTTCAGTGAGAGGCACGGCCGTGCCTCTCAAAAACAAAAAAACGTGTTTTCCATTTTTTCCTTCCATGAGGAGGAAGGTTTTTCCGTCTGGTTTTTTTCGTGAAATAAAAAGTTTGTCAAAACCTATAAGCATGGGATCTAATTTTGAAGATTCCGATAGAGGAATCAAATGGTGAAAATGGTTTGAAATTTGGACGCACTGTTTAAGAGATAAAACATTTTAAATACGACTCAACGAACAAAGAGAAATCTCCGAGGTTGCGACAAGTGGCGCCCATGCAGCGCGCCAGTTGTCGCAACCTGGGGAGGTGGAAGTGATCTTTGGAATGAGTACTCCTCAATTAGTGATTTTGTTTTCTGTTTGGCGCTTTAGACGCCCGTTAGTATACACTTTGCAAACGGGTGCACACACCATCTTCGTGCTGGGCTGACCCATCTACCTCTTTTTTCTGTTCCACCTTCAGCATTGAGATACGCGGCAGTAACAACCACGCTATCTTGCCCTATTTGATAACTAACCTCATTTTCCATCTTTTCTTCTTCTTCTTTCCTTTTTCCTTTTTTGTTTTTTCTTCTTCCTGGTTCGATGATTTTCTTCAAATTCGTGAAGTTTTCTTCAAATCGATGAACTTTTTTCTCAAAATTGATGGGTTTTATTCAATTTGTTGATTTTTTTTAAATTCGATGATTTTTTTCAAATTCTATAAGCTTCTTTTCAAATTGATGAACTTTCTTCAAATTTGTGGCACTTTCTTGAAAATCCATGAACCTTTTTCTATTTCGATGAACTTTTTTCAAAGTCGATGATTTTTTTTCAAATTCGAAGAACTAGTTTCAAATTCAATGATTTTTTTTTCAAAATCGATGAACTCTTTTTCATATTCGATGAACTTTTTTTTCAAATTCATTAACCTTTTATCAAATTAAATGAACATTGTTTAATTCATGAAATTTTTTGGTTTTGCTTTTTTTTCTTGAAATACGATTGAGCGAACCATGGGGAAATAAAATGTGAAATCTATATGGGCCGGCACACCACGGTTCATGCGTGGGAGCCAGGGAGGTTCCCTAGTACCTGCTGCGTGGAATAGGAGCTCCCACGGAGCTTCCCTGGCGCCAGGGACATTGCGGCAAACTAACGACAACTAATCATGAAGTACTCCTTGAGGAGCCCCCACAAGGGTCACTGTTGGTGGGCTGGAAGTGCACCAGTTGGCACACTTTCAGCCACCGCCACATGTTGTGTGCTGGGCACTCCCTTTGGATTTTGTTTTCATTTATTTTTCTGTACGCGTTTTCGGCTTTTAGATGATTTTTTCAGTTTTTTTTCTTTTTTATTTTTTCCCAATTTTCGTTAGGTTGTGGACCCAAAAAAATACTTGCTTGAAAAAATGTGTTTATTTTCTCTGCTAGAGGCGCGGATTTACTTCTCATGGAGGCACAAATTTGCTCCCGCGTACCTCTCGAAAAAAGGAAAAATGCATTTTTTCTTCTTTTTTGCTACCGCGAGAGGCACAGATTTACCTCTCGTATAGACACGGATTTGCTTACGCAAGAGGTGTGACTCTCGGAAAAGGGAAAAACATGTTTTATTTTTTTCCATGGGAGTCATAGATTTACTTGACGTGGAGGCATGGATTTGCTTCTGCGAGAGACACAACTGTGCCTCTCAGAAAAGAAAAAGATGTGTTTTCTTTTTTCTCTTCCACAGATTTACTTCTCGTGTAGGCATAGATTTGCTTCCGTTGTGCCTCTCGGAAAACAAAAAAATGTGTTTTCTTTCTTTCCGTGAGAGACACGTATTTACTTTTCGTGGAGGCATAGATTTAGTTCCGCGAGAGGCACAACTGTGCCTCTTCCAGAAGGGAAAAAAGTTACTTCCGGTTCGGGTTTTATTGTCAGGTTTCTTTTGGGGAAAAACGTTCGTCGAAACCTATCAACATGGGAACTAGTTTCGAAGATCTCGACGCGAAAAATCCAACGGTGAAAACGGTTCGAGATTTGGACGCACGATTGAAGAGATAAAACATTTTGAATAAACGAATCTAGGAAAGAAAAACTAACAGGTTGCAATAAGTGGCGCACATGTAGTGTGCCACTCCTCGCAACGTGGGGAGGTGGGAATGACCTTTGGAAAGAGTACTCCTTAATTATGATTTCACAAACTGTCGGGACTCCGGATTGGGGCGGGCCATTTCCCTTTTTTTATTTTGTTCAAAAAAATGTTCCTTTTTCCAATTTTGTTCATAAATAAAAAAAGGGTTTGCATTTTTCAACAAATTTTAGGGAATTTCAAAGAAATATTATTTTTTCCAAAATATTGTTTAGAATTTTCAGAAAATAAATCATTTTCTAAATTTCTTCACATATTCTAAAAAAGTTCATGTTTTTAAAAAATGTTCGGGTTTTCTAAATATTCATGTTTCCAAATTTTGTTTGAGTATTTCAAAAAATATTTTCTGTATAATAAAATTGTTGTCAGAATAAAAATGATTTATAAATGTTTGCATTTTAAAATTTTGTTCGTAATTTTAGAAATAAAAATCCATTTTCGACTATTGCCCATGGGGGTCCAAAAATGTTTTGCAATTTTAAAAAATATTAGTGATTTTGAAAAAAAAAATCATGTTCTGATAAATAATCATTTTTTCAGAAAAAAAACGTTGGATTTTTTTGAAAATTCAAATCCCTTGTTGCCTATAGTTCTGAAAAACTCTGCATTGCTCGTTTGGTCATAAAAAATCTGTGCTTTTAGTGGCTAGGTGTGCGCACCTAACAACTGGATGTCACGGGTTTGAATCCCTCTTCACGTGCACAGATTTTGTGATTGTTTGCTGGTACAGCGCCAGGAAACGGGCCAGCCCAACAAGATTACGTATGTGTGCGTCGCGAGTCTATTTGCCGCAAAGTGCGGCAGATAAGAGCTCTCGTGCGTTAGTGCTACGACGCTAGACATCCGCCTCTACTAGGAGATCGATCTCGCAAACTATGCCGCATCGTGCTCTCCTATTGCCCTTTATTCATGATTCGTCCGACCGCAACCAGACAAATTTCATGGAAGACCTCCTTTGATCAACCGACTTTAGCTTTGATACAATTCTCCCACACGTCATCTTTGTACAGAACGGTTCATCCTCTAGATGAATATATTTGCGATCTTCCAGCAACCTAGCTCATGATACCACTCGTTAGAATAACTAGATGACACCATGCGCGTTGTCGCGGTAATCTTGTTATAATAAATGCATTATTAGGTGCTACATAAACAACAGTAACTAACAAAAATAAAATGTAAGAGTATTTGTTGATATAAATTTTAAAAACATTAATAAATATGAAGCACATAACAATTGCATGTATAAAAGAGGAAAAATTATATTGTGATTAAAAGACTGGCATTTATAAATAAGTGAAAGATCAATTATATAGGTATGCTCCAAGCAGGATTTTCCTTCCCCACCCCCTTGCGTTGCCCCCGCCCTAGGTGACTTGGGGGCCCCCGAACCCTAGCCTGCGCCTCCCCCTTTCCATCCACTTCTCGCGCCGCCACCAAATTACGCCATCGGGCGAAGTCCGTGGGGCAGCTAGAGCCGGGTGGCTTCTCTCGGCTCTCCTTCATTCACAGGCGGTGGATCTAGGCGGCGACCAGCGCTACCCCGTGGTGCTCACGGTCGAGAGCGAGGCGACGGGCCATGACGAGTGGTGGCATGTGTCTGGGTGGCGGGGCTCATCTGGTGGCGCTATGGGCTTCGGTGTAGGCATGTCGGTGAGCTCCGGCATGCTGGAGGAGGCGGCATGCAACAACTTCTTCGAGAGGGACGTGTTGTTCCTCACACGACTGGGGCGCACGACAGGCTCCTCGGGTTGGACGATGGCTGGTGGGTCTAGAGGGGTAGCGTGGGACGCGGCTTCGTGAACGACGGGTGGTGGACCAAGTCGGTGGAGTTTTGTTGGGGTTCCTGGGACATGGGGTGGTGGGCATTGAGGGTGTACCCTCGGCTGGATCTGGAACTGCCAGATTTGGCCTTGTGGAGGCCTGATGTTTTGGTTGTGCGATGATGCACGGCTTCGACGACGACGTATGTGTAGGTAGCCCATAGGCAAGTGGCTATGTGTTGCCGGTGAGCCCCGTCCCCAACCGCATTGTCGGTTTGGGGGCTAGGTCCACTGGGGATCGGGGGCCCATTGTCGGAGGCCCCCCTCGTCACGTGGATCGGTGGTATAGCCCTATGTCAGTGATGTCTGTGCCAAGGTGCGGCCTTGTGGTTGAGCTCATGGTTTGTCGGCTGTGGGAGATGATTTTGGATGCTAGGATGGCAGCCCCAGATGGTAAGCTACATAGACTAGCTCTTCGCGAGCATCGTGGTGGCTGGTGTTGGCAGTGTTCTTTGGCCATGTGGATGGCGAGGTGCGCTATGGTGGGTGATCATGGTGTAGTGGTCTTGTTCGATGGCCGCTTGACCCTAATCTAGATCTGGTGTTCCAGTCCATCATGGTGCGATTTCTGTCGTGGAGTTTCCTCAATGTGGTGGAAGTTGGAGTAGAGCAAAAGCTTTGCTCCTCAACACCGGCAGTGACAACGCTTGTGGGTGTTGTGTTCCTCTTGGTGTACCGCGTTGGACCTCTCAGCACAAAAAATTACCTCCGTGATAATACGTGTTTGTCACAGTGGGTCATATATTTTTGTCACATATGTACATCCGTGACGATTTTATGACAGAATCAAGATAGTCATACATGTGCAGTCACAGAAGTGTTCCATGACAATAATCCATTTATCATCACGAAAATATTCACTTCCATGATGATAAATGGTGCGTCATAGAAGTGATTTCGTCAAGGGTAACCGACACATGACAACCACCATAATGGGTCATCGTTAAGCTATCGAGTGCCAGTTTTGGATCAGATGCCCGTTAACAGCCCCGACTAATGACGATTTTCCGCATGTCAATTTCTCATTCACCAACGGAACCATCAAATGGATGAGACATGCCTATGAAACATCGACATGTGGCACGGCCCAATAGTGGCCCATTTTGGTTAAAAAGGTCGGCCCAATTGACTTGGTTAAAAGTTAGCGGGCCAGCCCATTTAAAGCCTCTTAACGGTATGTTTGCATATAGCCCATTTATGACCCGGGTACGCACGACCCGTTATGATCTTTCTGAATTCAGCCCATTAGGGTCATGTGGATCGTCTAATATGATTCCAGCCCATTGATACTTTCGGCCCATGTGGGGCCCGTGATGTCTTCATATCTCTTGGCCCTTTAACGGCTCGTGGTGATTCTGGCACACAGAAAACAATAAATGGCTTTCGACCCATTAGCGGCCCATGATTCAGTTGGGCCTTTTCCAGCCCATGTTAACTTTTGGTCTTTTTAGGGCCCATAAGTTCTTGGGCTCATTTCCGGCCCTTTATTACTTACGGTCCATTACCGACATGTTCTGTTACTGGGCCAAATTCAGCCTGTGGTTTCATTCGGCCCATTTGTGGCTCGTTAATCCATTGGGCTGTTTCATCCCGTCATGTATTCTGGCCCATTAACGGCCTGTCATGACTATCGGTAGTATTAAGCATCTGATGTCTTCCGACCTATTAGCGACCTGCTATGTTCTGGGCCTGTGAATGCACTATTCCACTTTTAGCCTGTTTACGACACATATTGTGGTTCGGGTGTGGCTCACGAATAATACGGCCCCTGGATCCAACGGCCTGAGGCCCATGGTCACTAGGGCAGGTAGGAGGCCCATGGTCATTATGGCGGGTAGGAGGCCCATCTTACCACGGTCCGTATGTAGCCCATGGTTATTGCGGCCGCTAGCAAACCGAGGAAAAAGAACTGCAGTGACTACAAGAAAATAAATAAACAAGACTATGAGGAAATAAGTAAGCAAACACCTCATGCTAGGCTATTACGCTTATTACATAGATTACATCCACTAGGCATCAAACTTCGTCACCATTGCAAATATTGAGAACAACAAAGCAGCATATTACATACACTGGGCGTCTGAGGTGGCCGCCAGTGCAAATAAACGCTGCAACAAAACAAGTCTAGAACTGAAACCACTTCAGAAGAACTCAAGAAACGTTATCGTGGGTACCCACCATGCTGGGAAGAAGCTCGGTAAGCTTATTAGCTTTCTCTTGTTTGGTGCTAAAATCCTCCAACGCTTGTTGTTGCACTAGAAAGTATGCATCTGAATTCTGCAGGGACTTCCTCAGTCCTTCGGCTTCTTGTCGCAACACAACTAATCGATGTCTTTCACCTGGTAGTTGGGACTCAAGAAGCTGAACTGATTCAGGCAGCGAGTTCGAAGAGCTTGTGCCAGCGGTAGTGGCCAGTAATTCGAACACTACATCAAGATAAGGCTTTGGGGTTGTCTCACTGTCTTCAAGATAGTTTTTATCAGCTTTGTTGGAGACCAACGGGGCTATCTCGCTATCTTGAACCTTATCTGCATTACTTCCTTTACCAGTGTATAATGGGGTACTCTTCTCCAATGTGACGCCCCCGGCTTAATCGTGCACTAACCATACACGCAAATGCACACGATCAAGCCTAAGGACTCACTTGAAAATATCACAACACAACTCTAAAAAATAAATAAAGTCATACAAGCTTTATATTACAAGCCAGGGGCCTCGAGGGCTCGAATACATAAGCTCGCATACAAGCGTCAGCGGAAGCATCAGATATCTAACTACAGATATAAAAGATAAAACAGACAAGCCTTTAAGAAGGCGGGGCAAAAGAAAACACTACGATCGAAAAGGCGCAGGCCTCCTGCCTGGGACCCTCCGAACCTACTCCTGGTCGTCAGCAAGCTCGTAGTAGTAACCACCCTCGATGGTAGTAGTAGTCGTCGGCGGGGGCAGCTGTCTTAGGGGCTCCGTCATCTGGTTACATCAAACGGATATGGGGAAAAGAGGAAGCAAAGCAACCGTGAGTACTCATCCGAAGTACTCAGCAAGCAAGGATCTACACTACATATGCAACATTATCAAAGAAAGGCTGTATATGTGGACTGGGCTGCAGAAATGCCAGAATAGAGAGAAGGCCTAGTCCTATCGAAGACTAGCATCTTCAACGGTCTTGCAGCATTAGAAGAGTGTAGATTAGTATAGTATAAAGTAATAGTAGCATTATCAACCTCGGCCAGAGATCCTTTCTCGACTCCCTGCGAGAAAGCAATCCCAGAGCCCTACTATCCATATCTCATCTCAAGTATCCAGTTCTAGTTGTATCGATCGGGATACAATTCCGAGCGTCCGTTACCGAGGATCCGACTATGCATAGATTAGTTCTTCCCTGCAGGGGTGCACCAACTTACCCACCACGCTCGATTAACTCCGGCCGGACACACTTTTCTGGGTCATGCCCGGCCTCGACCAAATGATACACCGCAACCCGACCTAGGCTTAACAAAGAGGTCAGCACGCCGGAATAACCTATGCCCCCAGGGGTCTTGGGCCATCGCCCCGGGAACTCCTGCATGTTACGTTCACGGCCGAGAGCAGACCTGGCAACCCACACTATCAAGGCGGTTGCTTTACGCAGTCCAACTCGGTGTGCGCCGCTCAGACGCTGACGTCCATTAAGCTTCGGCTGATGCATACGACGCAGAGTGCCCATAACTGTTCCCACGTGATGGTTAGTGCTATCGGGCCAGAGGCCCACTCGGATCAAATATCCAAACCTTTATTGAATTAGGAGCACGTGATAACGAGCAGAGACTCATGATCGATGTGACCCAGTCGCCCCGTCTCGAGGACTTGTGGCAAGGGCTAAGAATGCCCGGCCACGCCTCGTAATTATCTCGCGGGTACTCTCTCTGGTCACCCGACTACACATCAATCGCATCTTATGCTCGCGCGGGTACCCCTCAGGGCCGACCCGACTTTATCATGGTTCATGGTTAAAGTCATAGTAACTGTGTGTCCAAACACCAGGGGAAAAACCTGAGGAATCACCCTTGACGGATCCCACATGATGTAGTCGTCAAGGTGAACTTAGGAGGAATCACCCTCGAGGTTCACACTTGAGGTGTTGCACAATGGCGTCGTTATCGGGAGTGGTGAAGGAGGAATCACCCTCGGTTACCAGGTCCAAATAGCTACTCTACAGAGTTAACATCAGAAGTGCTAAACGAGGTATCACCCTCGGCACTCGATAGTAACGCTGTAGTGTCGTACAACTAGGGGGTGATGTGCGGTGCCGGGGCCTGGTTGTCGAGTCTTCCGATAATCCAGCGGGGCAACTTGGGGCAAAGTGGGGGTCTCTGGTGGGTCTCTATCCAGCCTATACTAAGCAGTTTAGGATAAACAGGTAGGTAACAATAGCAGTTACAAAAACAGGCTATGCATCAGAAATAGGATAAACAGTAGTAGCAGCAATTTCTAATGCAAGCATAAGAGAGAAGAGAATAGGCGATATAGGCATGTTCAAAAGGGGGGTGCTTGCCTGGTTGCTCGGCGGCAAAGGCAGGGTCATCAACGGTGTAGTCGGTCTCCAGAGCTGCGTCAGCCTCGGGGACTACATCGGTGTCGGGGTCTATCGAGAGAGAAGAGGGGGAGGAAACAAATAAATACACAACAAACATAGGCAACACAGAGTATGCTATGCTAACGTGCAGTGCAGGGTTACCTAAAGACATGTCTAAATCCTTTTAGTTATTTTAGGATTTAAGTTGGAATTATTAACCGGTGTATATACAGTATTCATCTACCAGAAATAGGCTAAAGGTTGTGGGTTCACCTCTGTAGAGGGTCCCGACATGGAAACGGATGGCACGATTGGATTCGTCTCGTTTTTCTGATCAACTTTCATGTAGAAAGTTTTTCGATCTGAGCTACGGTTTAAATTCTACAAATTTTCAAAGATTAAAGACATTTTCTGGAATTTATTTTATTCATCTAATTCAACATTATCCAGAACAGTGTTTGGTGACATCAGCATGACGTATGGGTGATGTCAGCAGTCAACAATCGGCTGGCCAGGTCAAACCTAACCAGTGGATCCCACATGTCATACTCAGAGAGACTAACAACAGTTTATTTTAATTAAACAGAGTTAATTAGATGCTGGGCCCCACTTGTCAGTGACTAATTAGTTAACTAATTATTTTTATTTAGAAAAATGTTTTAGTTAGGTTATTTATGCGGTGGGGCCCGCCTGTCAGTGACACAGGGGTGCCCAGTCATCATGTTGACTGGTCAAACCAGTCAATGGGGCCCTTGGGCCCACTAGCAGTGACTCTGGGGGTGGCCCTAGGTCAGCCAGCGTGGCGGCGGCAAGCGGCTCAACGCCGGCAACGCCAAAACGCGGCGGAGGGCACGGGCCAGCGTCGGGATTCGCCTACAGGCCGTCAAAACGGGCATGGCCGGGCGCGTTCGAACGGGCATTTGATGGCGCGTTGAATGGTGGTCGTGGAGTCACCGGACTTGGCCGAAATCGGCGCCGGTGACGAGATCAGTGGCGGAGCCTTTTCGGGCGTCGACGAAATCGGTGTTGCAGCGTGCTACGGCTCGAGCCAAAGGGCTAGGCGCGTTCTACGCGATGTGGCAAGTACAGCGGGCATGAGCCGATGACCAAATGGTCACCGGAGGCACACCAACGATGAGCTCGCGCGGCGTCGCATTCGGCCACGGTGGAGAAGGTAGCTAGGAGGCGCGTGAGAGCAACCAGAGAGAGGGAGAAGGGGAAGGAGCTCACCGAGCGGCTCACACGGAGGCCCTTGGAGGTTTAGGAGCAGCAGGAGTCACCGGAGACGACGGAGATCACCGGCGGCCGAGGCGGAAGGGGTGGCTCGATCCAGGCAATGCAGAGCTCGCCTGCTCGTGCGCGTGGTCGAGGCCTGGGTAGTCGACAACGGCGGAGTCGACGAACAGGTCGGCGAGGCGAGCCAGTGGCTGTGGCCGCGGTTACGATGGAGGACGGCGGCGATGGCGCTCGGCCAATGGGGAAAAGAGAGGGGGACGAGCGCTGGGGAAGGGGAGGAATGGCGAGGGAGGCCAGGGGGATGGACGAGGCCGGGGCCTTATCCCCTCTCATCGTGGGCGTCGGTGGCGCCTCGCTGTCGTCGTTTCACCGACGCTCGCCGGCGCGTCCACGGGCGTGGCGACATGCACAGGGGAGAGAGCGGGAGGAGAGAGAGATGGGTCGGCCTCAAGCACTGTGCACTTAGGCCCAGTGGACAGTGGCCTTTTTCCTTTTTTTTCCTTTTTCAATTTCTGCTTTTCTTTTTCAGAGAGTGTTTTGCAATATCTGGAGCCACCAAATGATTTTGTAACAATGTGAAACTTGGTCACACAATTACAATGGAATATTCTGCATTGCCCCAAAAAGTTTGAGGAGTTTTGGGATCCTTTTGAATTTTTCAAAAATAAATATGGCATTTAAAGTGCTGTTTTGGCACTGTTTTAAAATGCTTAGGCCCACTTTGACTTGATGATGATGTTGTATTCCTTAACAGCAAATGGTTCTGGAATATTTGCTAGAAGGTGAACATTTTTCCAGCAATTTTGAACCACTTTATTTTGCACTTGAATTTGAATTGATTTTCAGAGTGAAATTTGAATTGAGTTGAGCTAACACTGTGATCAAGCATTGCATAGATGATGACTTGGCATGTTTAACAGAGAATCACAGTGCTAGGTTACATAGGGGTGTTACATCCAATATTCTGTCGGCATTCTAAAAGAGGAACACACATTATCCTTTTTAGTATATGCTTGAGCTTCAAAGTAGCACCACTTCATGCATTGTCAAGTAGAAAGTTTCATGAGCTTCATATGTTTCATACTAGTGGGGAACTCACACTATAGAACTTGGCTTGTATATTCCGATGACGAGCATCCTCAAAAGCTTGAGGTCTTCATGAGAAAGCAAGTTGGATGCACCCCCACTTAGTCCATAGGAGAGCTTTCACATATTCATAGCTCTTTGTGCATCCTAGTTGCATGGCGATCGCTGCTCCTTGCATTGACATTGATCATACGGCCTTCTCCATTGCCCAGTGATCAGCTGCGTTGATGCAAGACTTTCTTTGTTTTTGACTTCTCAAAACTGTGGCACCCCGGCTCAGAGAGACCGGAACACCCCGTATTCTAGCCCAGAGATCAAGTCTTCTGGAATACGGCACTCTTGGCATACAACAAAACTGCTCTTATTACAATTGATATGGATACAAGGGTTCCAATATAACAACGGATTACATCGGCACGGCGACACTATGCCTGCGAAGGTTGCTCTATGCTAGCAGCAGAACAACTCAAAGCAGCGGAATAACATCTAGCAGTGGAACAACGACGACAGCGATGGACTCCACTCTGCAAGGACTCTGGCTGGAACGCTTAAACGAGCTTGATACGTCGCCAACGTATCTATAATTTTTGCTTGTTCCATGCTGTTATATTATCATTCTTGGATGTTTTACAATCATTTTATATCAACTTTATATCATTTTTTGGGACTAACCTATTGACATAGTGCCCAGTACCAGTTGCTGTCCTTTGCTTGTTTTCTACTTCGCAGAATATTAGTACCAAACGGAGTCCAAACGCAGCAAAACTTTTTGGAGAATTTTTATGGACCAGAAGACACCCAGTGGGCCAAGGATGTACCAGAGGGGAGGCCCGAGGTGGGCACAATCCACCAGGGCGTGCCTGGGGGCCCAGGCGCACCCAGGGTAGTTGTGCCCCCCTCGGTGACCTCCCGCACCACCTCTTCGCCCTATAAATTGCCAAATATTCTAGAAACCCTAGGGGATTCGACAAAACACAGTTCCAACCGCCGCAAGTTCCAGAACCACGAGATCCAATCTAGACACCATCACGGAGGGGTTCATCATCCTCATTGGTGGCTCTCCGATGATGCGTGAGTAGTTCATCATAGACCTACGGGTCCGTAGGCAGTAGCTAGATGGCTTCCTCTCTCTCTTTTGATCCTCAATGCAATGGTCTCTTGGAGATCTATTTGATGTAACTCTTTTTTTGCGGTGCGTTTGTTGGGATCCGATGAACATTGAGTTTATGATCAGATCTATATCCATGAATATTATTTGAGTCTTCTTTTGATCTCTTATATGCATGATTATTTATAGCCTCGTATTTCTTCTTCGAATCTTTGGTTTAGTTAGGCCAACTAGATCGATTTTTCTTGCCATGGGAAGAGGTGCTTTGTGATGGGTTTGATCGTGCGGTGTTCTTTCCCAGTGATAGAAGGCGCACCAAGACACGCATGTATCGTTGCTAATAAGGATAACAAGATCGGGGCTATTCCTACATGAATAGATCTCGTCTACATCATCTCATCATTCTTATTGCGTTACTCCGTTTCCCATCAACTTAATACACTAGATGCATGCTGGATAGCGGTCGATGTGTGGAGTAATAGTAGTAGATGCAGGCAGGAGTCGGTCTACTAATCTTGGACGTGATGCCTATGTATTGATCATTGTCTTGGATATCGTCATAATTATTCGATCTTCTATCAGTTGCCCAACAGTAATTTGTTTACCCACCGTGTGCTATTTTCTTGAGAGAAGCCACTAGTGAAATCTACGGCCCCCGGGTCTATTCTTTACCATATTTTCTTTGAGATCTATTTTTATTTGCTTTTTTTTCAGATCTATTATTCCACAAACCCAAAAATACCTTGCTGCACTTTTTTATTACTTATTTTGTTTCGCATTTTATCGAGATCTATTTATCCAATCTACACAAATTTTATCCCGTCAACTTGACAATTTCTGGCGCCGTTACCCGTAGAGGGATTGACAACCCCTCATAAGCGTCGGGTTGCAAGTATTTGTTCTTTATGTGCAGGTACCATTTACATAGTGTTGCTTGGTTCTCCTACTGGATTGATACCTTGGTTTCATAACTTACGGAAATACCTACCGTAGCTGTACTGCATCATCCCTTCCTCTTAGGGGAAATACCGACGTAGTTCAAGCGACATCAAAAGGAATTTCTGGCGCCGTTGCCGGGGAGACAACATCAAAATCTATCAGGTTCCTAATCACAAATCTCATCTCCTTGCAATTTACATTGTTTGCCATTTGCCTCTCATTTTCATCTCCCCCACTTCACAAAAATTTGTTGTTTTATTCGCATCTTTTTCGTTTGCCATTTTCTTGTCAGATCTATTTTTGTGTGCAATCTTGTTTGCGTAGTCACGATGACTCAAAAAACACCAAGTTGTGTGATTTTTCCAATACCAACAACAATGATTTTATTACACTCCGAGTGCTCCTCCCGCCACAAGTGCGGAATCTTGTGATATTAATGACGCTTTGTTGAATCTTGTTATGAAAGATCAGTTTTCCGGCCCTCCTAATGAGGATGCCGTGTCCCATCTTAACACATTCGTAGAATTATTCGATATGGAAGAGAAAAAAGATGTGGACAATGATATTGTGAAGTTGAAATTATTTCCTTTCTCTTTGAGGGATCGTGCAAAAATTTGGTTTTCTTCTTTGCCTCGCAATAGTATCGATTCTTGGGATAAGTGCAAAGATGCTTTTATTACTAATTATTTTCCGCCCATGAAAATTATTTCCCTTAGAACTCAAATCAAGAATTTTAAGCAACTTGATCATGAACATGTTGCACAATCTTGGGAAAGAATGAAGTTGATGCTAAGAAATTATCCTGCTCATGGTTTAAATCTTTGGATGATCTTACAAAAAAATTATGCGGGGTTGAACGTTGTTTCTATAAATCTTTTAGATTCCGCCGCGGGTGATACTTTTGTGGAAATTACTTTGGGTGAAGCTACTAAATTGCTTCATAATATTATGCCAAATTATTCACAATGGCATACTGAAAGAGCACCTACTAGTAAAAAAGTTAATTCGGTTGAAGAAATTAGTATGTTGAGTGAAAAAGTTGATGCTCTTATGAAATTGGTTGCTAATAAAAGTGCTCCTATGGATCTTAATGATGTGCCTTTCTCTACTTTGATTGAGCAAAATAGTGATCCCGTAGATGTGAATTTTGTCTCGCGAAACAATTTTAATAACAATGCTTATAGAGGTAATTTTAATCCTAGGGCTTTTCCTGGAAATTCCTCTAATAATTATGGTAATTCCTATGGTAATTCTTCTTACAAGAATAATAGGATCACCTCTGATCTTGAGAATAATATTAAATAATTTATCAATGCTCAAAAAGTTTTCAATACTACGATAGAAGAAAAGTTGAATAAGATTGATGATATGTCTAGAAGCATTGATAGAATTTCTCATGATGTAGAAAATCTCAAGTTGAACTTTTTTTACCCAAGGTTGATGAATTAGTTAAAGCTTTATATGTTTCTATGGATGAAAGTAAGAAAAGAACCGCTATGCTTAGAGCTAAAAGAGAATTTTTAGAAAGAGCGTTTTCTAGTGATTGCTTTCATAAAAATGATGAAGATCTTAAAGTGATTGGTGTTTCTTCTATTGATTCCTTGTTTAGTAAAATCAAAATTGATGATAAAGGGACTAAAGAAGAGTCAACTTTAGTTAGATGGCGTCCCGATGATTCGGAGGGTGAAAATCTTGATGAAAAAATTGATAAAAGTGGGTTTGGAGAGGTCAAAACTTTAACTAGTGATGTGCCCACTCTTTTAGATTACAAAGACTTTAATTATGATAATTGCTCTTTGATTGATTGTATTTCTTTGTTGCAATCCATGATAAATTCACCCCATGCTTATGAACAAAATAAAGCTTTTACTAAACATATTGTTGATGCCATGATGAAAGCTTTGGAAGAAAAGTTGGAGTTAGAGATTTCAATTCCTAGAAAATTGCATGATGAATGAGAACCTACTATCAAAGTCAAGTTTAAAAATTATGAGTGTTTTTCTTTATGTGACTTGGGTGCTAGTGTTTCCACAATTCCTAAATCTCTATGTGATGTGTTTGGTCTTACCGATATTGAAGAATGTTCTCTTAATTTGCACTTAGTGGATTCTACTATTAAAAAGCCTTTGGGAAGAATTAATGATGTTTTTATTCTTGCAAATGGAAATTATGTGCCCATAGATTTTATTGTTCTTGATATTGATTGCAATCCGTCTTGTCCAATTATACTTGGTAGACCATGTTTACGTACTATTGGTGCCGTGATTGATATGAACGAAGGCAATATTAAATTTCAATTTCCACTAAGAAAGGGTATGGAACACTTCCCTAGAACAAGAATTAAGCCACCATATGAATCAATCATGAGGGCATCCTATGGATCTAAAACTAAAGATGACAATACTTGAATCTATGCATTATGCCTAGCTAGGGGCATAAAACGATAACGCTTGTTGGGAGGCAACCCAATGAATAAAATTTATTTTTGCCTTTTTCTTTCTGTTCTTGAGTGTTCGCACAATCATGCCTCTATTATGATTGTGTTTTTATGTTTTAATTAGTGTTTGTGCCAATTAAAGCCTTTGGGATAGTTTTGGTGATACTTGATTTGATCATGTTGAAAAAAAGAAACTTTTGCGTCTAGTAACAGAATTGTTTAAATAGACAGAAGCGACGAAAAATTCTGAATTTGTTACACAAGATTAATATACAAATTTCCTCTGTTTTCCTAGAACAATTCGCATCTATACAGACTGTTCTGTTTTGGACAGATTCTGTTTTCTTTGCATTGTGTGCTTATTTTGATGAATCTATGGATTGTATCGGGGGTATAAGCAATGGTAAAGTTAGAATACAGTAGATATAATGCAATAAAAAATTGGAATGGGTTTTCTACAGTACTTAAAGTAAAGATTGGTTTTCTTATACTAACGGATCTCACGAAGGTTTGTTAAGTTTTGCGTGATTGAAGTTTTCAAGTTTTGGGTGAGATCGCGATGGATGAAGGAATAAGGAATGAAAAGAGCCTAAGATTGGGGATGTCCCATGGCACCCCAAGTTAATATTCAAGAAGAACCAAGCAACTAAGCTTGGGGATGCCCCGGAAGGCATCCCCTCTTTCTTCTAACGACCATCGGTATTTTACTTGGAGCTATATTTTTATTCGTCACATATCATGAGTTTTGCTTGGAGCATCTTGTATTATATGAGTATTTTCTTGTTTTGATTTTTAGTTTGTCACAAGTATCCTTGCCGGACGCACCTATTTGAGAGAGCCAAAATTATGCTATGATTTGTTAGAATTGCTCTATATGCTTCACTTAAATTTTTTGAGTTATGGAATTGCTCTAGTGCTTCACTTATAACTTTTTGAGCATGGTGTGCTTTAACATTTTTTTAAGAAATGATCTCATGCTTCACTTAGATTTATTTGAGAGTTAGTAAATTTTTGAAGAAATTCTCTCATGCTTCACTTATATTATTTTGAGAGTCGAAAAAAATTTATGCTTATGTTCTTCACTTAAATTTGTTTGAGCTTGTCAAAAGCAATTGCAATACATGAAACTAGTCCCAAAGTGATAGATATTCAAGGGTGATATAATAAAAACTTTCATGAAGATCATTGGACAAAATAAACTTGATTCTTTGTAATAGTTTTGACGTATGATGATAGTGATATGTGAGTCATGTTGGTGAGTAATTATGCTTTAGTAAGAATATTGGTGTTAAGGTTTGTGATTCCCTATGCAAGCATGAAAGTCAATAGTTGTGCAATGAAATTACATCCTAATTGTGGTGCATTATTTGGTGTTAGTTATGCTTAATGCTCGCTTATGTGATTTTTTGTTTCTTGGTTTGTTGCTTCTCAATCTTTTTGCTAGCCTCCACTTGTACTAAGTAGAAATACAACTTGTGCACCCAAAATCCTTAAACCCAGTTTTTCCATATGAGTACACCATACCTACCTATATGCGGTATTTCTATGTCGTTCTAAGCAAATTTGTATGTGCCATCTCTAATTTTCAAAATGAATTTCCTTTTTGTGTGCCCGTACCGCTCATGAAGCGGCAGGGGGTGGCCAATATTTTCCATGCTAGATGTGTTATTCTCAAGATGAGTTTTTATTCACTTGTCCTTGCATGAGAGTGCGGCGGTAATAGGGATGCCCAGTCCCAAAATGAAAAAGAAATTTACTTTATGTTGTCAAATAATAAATTCCTTCGAAATTGTTGCTATGGAAGGCACCCGTGGATACGGCTAGCCATGGATTGTGAAAGAATGGTGGAAAAAGGAATAAACTTTATTTTTTGTTTGGGAACCGCCTATGATATATCTAGCATGGAAAGTGTTGGGAATTACTGAGTCGTTTACGTTGACGGGAAAGTATGCCTCTCAAAAAAAATTATCCCTCAATTTAAGCTTTTAGCTCTGGCACCTCTACAAATGCCTACTTCCCTCTGCGAAGGGCCTATTGAAAGCACAAGTGCTCCCTGGGTGATTTTGGTAATTAATGTCAACATATCTCTTGTTGGACTAATACTTTTATCTAGTATATTTCAGATAAGTTCAACAGTGGAGTGGCAGGACAAGAGGATGTGGAACCCCTTCAAGATGCTAAGGACACATATTGGCTCAAGCTCAAGACTCTACTCTTTTCATTTTAGTGATCCAAGATCACATTGAGTCCATAGGAAAGCCAATACTATTAAAAGGGGATGAGGTGTTGCTTAATGGCTTGCTTGCTCAAAATGCTTAGTGATATGCTCCTAAAGCCCTCAACCACTTTCTCATTTCCAAATATGTCCCAAACCAAAAGTCAAACTCGGCCCCACCGATTTGATCTATCTGGCGCCACCGAGTTCATTTGACATAGCCACTGCCAGAAACCCTAATCAGTTCGGTCTCACCGATGGGATCTCGGTCTCACCGAGATGGGCTTGCAAACTCTCTGTTGCCTACAGCAATTATTTCGGTCTCACCGAAATAGGTAGTCGGCCCCACCAAGTTTGCTTGGCCAACTCTCTGTTTTCTTATTACTAAAATCGGTCTCACCGAGTTTGTGTAATCGGTCAAACCGAGATGAGGTTTTACCCTAACCCTAGCACATCGGTCCCACCGAGTTGATCATATCGGTCCCACCGAAAATCCTAACGTTCACATTTTGAACTAAATCGGTCTGACCGAGTTTCACTATTTGGTCCCACCGAGTTTGGTAAATTGTGTGTAATGGTTAGATTTTGTGTGGAGGCTATATATACCCCTCCACCCTTCCTCCATTCGTGAGAAAAGCCATCAGAACGTGCCTACACTTCCAGCATTCATTTTCTGAGAGAGAACCACCTACTCATGTGTTGAGACCAAGACATTCCAATCCAACCATAAGAATCTTGATCTCTAGCCTTCCCCAAGTTGCTTTCCACTCAAATCATCTTTCCACCATATCCAAATTTGTGAGAGAGAGTTGAGTGTTGGGGAGACTATCATTTGAAGCACAAGAGCAAGGAGTTCATCATCAACACACCATCTATTACCTTTTGGAGAGTGGTGTCTCCTAGATTGGTTAGGTGTCACTTGGGAGCCTCCGTCAAGATTGTGGAGTTGAACCAAGGTGTTGGTAAGGGCAAGGAGATCGCCTACTTCGTGAAGATCTACCCTAGTGAGGCAAGTCCTTCGTGGGCGATGGCCATGGTGGGATAGACAAGGTTGCTTCTTCATGGACCCTTCGTGGGTGGAGCCCTCTGTGGACTCATGCAACCGTTACCCTTCGTGGGTTGAAGTCTCCATCAATGTGGACGTACGATAGCACCACCTATCGGAACCACGCCAAAAATCTCCGTGTCTCCAATTGCGTTTGCACACTCCAATCCCATCCCTTTACATTCTTGCAAGTTGCATGCTTTACTTTCCGCTGCTCATATACTCTTGCCATGCTTGCTTGATATGTATTGTGAATGTTTAAACTTATGCTAAAACTCCACCTCAACTTGAAGAACTTAAAAATTGCCACCTTTATTTTTTGAGGGTCTAATCACCCCCCCCCCCCTTCTAGACACCTCTTCTCGATCCTTTCACCTATCTATTTACTTTATGCAATTTTATTTTTATTTGAGTCTCCATCTTCTCTTATAAAGCACCAACTAAGGGGCACTATGATTGTACTTAAACATTGGATGTAGCTAATATGCGAGTGTGTTTCATGAATGGGTCAATGATTGAGCATGATGGGCTAGGGATAGCTTTCTTTAGTGTTGATATTTTGAAAGACATGGTTGCTTGTTGATATGCTTGAGTATTGAAATCTTCATGTCAAAACTAGACTATTGCTTTGAACCATATAAAAGTCCAAATGTCCATGCTACAAAAGAAAAGAATATGTGATGAACATGTTAGGCAGCATTCCACATCAAAAATTCTGTTTTTATCATTTACCTACTCGAGGACGAGAAGGAATTAAGCTTGGGGATGCTGATACGTTTCCAACGTATCTATAATTTTTGCTTGGTCCATGCTGTTATATTATAATTCTTGGATGTTTTACAATCATTTTATAGCAACTTTATATCTTTTTTTGGAACTAACCTATTGACATAGTGCCCGTTGCCAGTCGCTGTTTTTTGCTTGTTTTTTACTTCGCATAATATCAGTACCAAACAGAGTCCAAACACAGCAAAACTTTTTGGAGAATTTTTATGGACCAGAAGACACCCAGTGGGCCAAGGATGTACCAGAGGGGAGGGCCGAGGTGGGCACAACCCACCAGGGCGCGCCTGGGGGCCCAGGCACGCCCAGGAGGGTTGTGCCCCCCTCGGTGACCTCCCGCACCGCCTCTTTGCCCTATAAATTGCCAAATATTCTAGAAACCCTAGGGGAGTCGACGAAACAAAGTTCCAGCCGCCGCAAGTTCCAGAACCACGAGATCCAATATAGACACCATCACGGAGGGGTTCATCATCCTCATTGGTGCCTCTCCGATGATGTGTGAGTAGTTCATCATAGACCTACGGGTCCGTAGGCAGTAGCTAGATGGCTTCCTCTCTCTCTCTCTCTTTTGATCCTCAATACAATGGTCTCTTGGAGATCTATTTGATGTAACACTTTTTTGCAGTGTGTTTGTTGGGATCCGATGAAATTTGAATTTATGATCAGATCTATATCCATGAATATTATTTGAGTCTTATTTTGATCTCTTATAAGCATGATTATTTATAGCCTCGTATTTCTTCTTCGATTCTTTGGTTTAGTTAGGCCAACTAGATCGATTTTTCTTGCCATGGGAAGAGGTGCTTTGTGATGGGTTCGATTGTGCGGTGTTCTTTCCCAGTGATAGAAGGGGCAGCAAGACACGCATGTATCATTGCTATTAAGGATAACAAGATGGGGGCTATTCCTACATGAATAGATCTCGTCTACATCATGTCATCGTTCTTATTGCATTACTTCATTTTTTCATGAACTTAATACACTAGATGCATGCTGGATAGCGGTCGATGTGTGGAGTAATAGTAGTAGATGCAGGCAGGAGTCGGTCTACTAATCTTGGACGCGATGCCTATATATTGATCATTGCCTTGGATATCGTCATAATTATTTGATCTTCTATCAATTGCCCAATAGTAATTTGTTTACCACCGTGTGCTATTTTCTTGTGAGAAGCCACTAGTGAAATCTACGGCCCCCGGGTCTATTCTTTATCTTATTTGCTTTGAGATCTATTTTTATTTGCTTTTGTTTTCAGATCTATTATTCCTAAAACCCAAAAATACCTTGCTGCACTTTTTTATTACTTATTTTATTTCGCATTTTATCGAGATCTATTTATCCAATCTACACAAATTTTATCCCGTCAACCTGACAATTTCTGGCGCCGTTCCCCGTAGAGGGATTAACAACCCCTCATAAGCGTCGGGTTGCAAATATTTGTTCTTTGTGTGCTGGTACCATTTGCATAGTGTTGCTTGGTTCTCCTACTGGATTGATACCTTGGTTTCCTAACTGAGGGAAATACCTACCGTAGCTGTACTGCATCATCCCTTCCTCTTTGGGGAAATACCGACATAGTTCAAGCGACATCAAAAGGAATTTCTGGCGCCGTTGCCGGGGAGACATCATCAAAATCTATCAGGTTCCTAATCACAAATCTCACCTCCTTGCAATTTACATTATTTGCCATTTGCCTCTCGTTTTCACCTCCCCCACTTCACAAATATTTGCCGTTTTATTCGCCCTCTTTTTCGTTTGCCGTTTTCTTGTCAGATCTGTTTTTGTGTGCAATCTTGTTTGCGTAGTCACGATGACTCAAGAAAACACCAAGTTGTGTGATTTTTCCAATACCAACAACAATGATTTTATTAGCACTCCGATTGCTCCTCCCGCCACTAGTGCGGAATCTTGTGATATTAATGCCGCTTTGTTGAATCTTGTTATGAAAGATCAGTTTTTTGGTAACCCTAATGAGGATGCCGCGTCCCATCTAAACACATTCGTAGAATTATGCGATATGCAAAAGAAAAAAGATGTGGACAATGATATTGTGAAGTTGAAATTATTTCCTTTCTCTTTGAGGGATCGTGCAAAAATTTGGTTTTCTTCTTTGCCTCGCAATAGTATCGATTCTTGGGATAAGTGCAAAGATGCTTTTATTACTAAGTATTTTTCGCCCGCAAAAATTATTTCCCTTAGAACTCAAATCAAGAATTTTAAGCAATTTGAGCATGAACATGTTGCACAATCTTGGGAAAGAATGAAGTTGATGCTAATATATTGCCCTACTCATGGTTTAAATCTTTGGATGATCATACAAAAAATTTATACGAGGTTGAACTTTGTTTCTAGAAATCTTTTAGATTCCGCCGTGGGTGGTACTTTTATGGAAATTACTTTGGGTGAAGCTACTAAATTGCTTGATAATATTATGGCAAATTATTCATAATGGCATACTGAAAGAGCACCTACTAGTAAAAAAGTTAATTCGGTTGAAGAAATTAGTACGTTGAGTGAAAAAGTTGATGCTCTTATGAAATTGGTTGCTAATAAAAGTGCTCCTATTGATCTTAATGATATGCCTTTCTCTACTTTGATTGAGCAAAATAGTGATCCCGTAGATGTGAATTTTGTCTCGCGAAACAATTTTAATAACAATGCTTGTAGAGGTAATTTTAATCCTAGGCCTTTTCTTGGAAATTCCAGTAATAATTATGGTAATTCCTATGGTAATTATTCTTACAATAATAATAGGAACACCTCTGATCTTGAGAATAATATTAAAGAATTTATCAATGCCTTGAAATTTGATTGTTTGCTTGCCTGCTCTTGATTGTGCTTATACTATATGGAGATTTCTTGAGGAACGATTTCCAAACTACTCCTTGAAAAACTTAGATGAGATTCTTCATAAGTCCATTGCTTTAAATAAGATGAGCCCTAATGATCCTAAGTTTGGTGATTGTCTATGTGAGCTTCGTGACCTTATGCGTGCCAAAGGAGATGTTGGAATCATTAGCAATATCATTTCCGAAGTCATTAGAATTCATAAAGATGCACATTGTCATGGTCATAAAACTAATGAATCACTCTCTATAGGTAATGATCAATCACAAGACGATGTTGAACATGGATACTATGATAAGGATGATGATAGTGACTTTGATCTCGATGAGTCTATGAGACACTTTGGTCTTATGGCTAATCTTCGCGGCTACATGGCTGGAGGAAAGGAATGGGTTCTTGATAGTGGATGTACCGATCACATGACCAGAGACAAGGATATGTTTCGTGAGCTTGCTGAAAACGACGGCCCTCGAAAGTATGTCACTTTTGGTGATAACTGAAAGGGTAAGGTGGTTGGCCTTGGTAAGGTGGCCATCTCACATGACAGCTCCATCCAAAATGTTATGCTCGTTGAATCTCTTGGATACAATTTACTTTCCGTATCTAGACTAGCCAATTTTGGTTTCAACGTCCTATTTACTGAAGTAGATTGCCAAGTGTTTCGAAGAGATAATCATAATATGGTCTTTACCGGTATACGTAGAGGTGATCTATACATTGTTGATTTCACTAAAAAAGGCTCAACCTAGAACTTGCTTAATTTCTAAATCTTCTAAAGGTTGGTTATGGCATAGAAGGTTAGGTCATGTGGGCATCCGAAATCTTGATAAGCTTATTAAAGGTGATCATATCCTTGGTGTTAAATATGTTATATTTGACAAGGATAGACTTTGTAGTGCTTGTCAAGCAGGAAAACAGGCTGGAGGAAGTCATCCCGTGAAAAACATCATGACCACGAGAAGACCGCTTGAGCTACTTCATATGGATCTTTTTGGTCCCAAGGCCTACAAGAGTCTCGGTGGTAACTCGTTCGGTTTAGTCATTGTCGATGATTTTTCAAGATTTATGTTGGTGTTCTTTCTTGATGATAAATCGCAGGTCCAAAAGATCTTCAAGAACTTTGCTAGGAAGGCCCAAAATCAATTTGAAGTCAAGATCAAGAAGGTTCGCAGCGACAACGGAACGGAGTTCAAGAACACCAATGTGGACACCTTTCTTGACGAAGAAGGGATTTCACATGAGTTCTCGGCTACGTACATGCCTCAACAAAATGGAGTTGTTGAGAGGAAGAACCGAACTCTTATTGAGATGGCGAGAACGATGCTTGATGAGTACAAGATGCCAAAACACTTTTGGGCGGAAGCGGTTGAGACAGCCTGTCATGCCACAAATCGATTGTATCTTCACAAGCTTCTCGGAAAGATGGCATACGAGCTTCTCACCGGTAACAAACCCCAAGTTGGATACTTTCGAGTATTCGGCTCAAAGTGCTATATTCTTTATAAGCATCGTCATTCAAAATTTGCTCCTAAATCTCATGAAGGTTTCCTACTCGGTTATGCCTCAAACTCTCACACTTACCGTGTCTACAACAACTTCACCCGAAAGGTTGAAGAGACGGTAGATGTGAAGTTTGATGAATCTAACGGCTCGCAAATAGAGCAATTGCCAATTGATGTAGGAGACAAAGACCCTTCGGAAGCAATCCAAGACTTGTCTATTGGCAAGATTCGTCCAATGGAGGTGAAGGAGAGTACCTCGTCCGTCCAAGTGGAAGCTTCTACCTCACGACAAGGTGAACCACGAGTTAACTCGGAAGCATCCACAAGTGGGACACGCCAAGATGATGAAAACGAGGATGTACACCAAGATGAACCTCATCAACCTCCTTCTCCACCTCCACAAGAGAACAACAACACCAACAACGAAGAAGGCCAAGAGGAAGAACAAGATGATGAAGAAGATGTTCCACCCCGACCCAAACAAAAGCTCTCACGAGTTAGAGCAAGAGTCTCAAGAGATCATCCCGTCGAACAAATCTTTGATGATATTCAAACCGGGAGAATCACTCGCTCTAAAACTCGTTTGGCTAATTTTTGTGAACACTATTCATTCATCTCTAGCATTGAACCTATGAAGGTTGAAGAAGCGCTTGATGATCCGGACTGGGTGAATGCTATGCATGAAGAGCTACACAATTTTGAGAGGAACCAAGTGTGGACGTTGATTGAAAAGCCTGATGAGAAGCACAATGTCATTGGTACCAAATGGGTGTTTCGGAATAAGCAAGATGAAGATGGACAAGTTGTACGCAACAAGGCCCGTCTCGTCGCTCAAGGCTACACTCAAGTCGAAGGTATGGACTATGGTGAGACATATGCCCCCGTTGCTAGACTTGAGTCCATACACATCTTACTTGCTTATGCCAATCATCATGATATCACATTATATCAAATGGACATTAAAAGTGCTTTTCTAAATGGTGAAATTGAGGAGGAAGTTTATGTTAAACAACCTCCCGGCTTTGTTAATCCTAAGAAACCCAACCAAGTTTACAAACTTCACAAAGCTCTTTATGGTCTTAAACAAGCTCCTAGAGCGTGGTATAAATGCTTGACTAAATTCCTTATTGAAAAAGGCTTTGAGATTGGAAAAATTGATTCTACTCTTTTTACTAAAAGGGTTAATGGTGAATTATTTGTGTGCCAAATTTATGTGGATGATATCATATTTGGTTCGACTAACCCTCATTTTAGTGAAAAGTTTGGAAGGCTAATGTCGGAGAAGTTTGAGATGTCTATGATGAGTGAACTCAAGTTCTTTCTTGGTTTGCAAATCAAGCAAACTAAGGAGGGTACCTTTGTTTCCCAAACAAAGTATACCAAGGACCTATTCAAGAAATTCAACATGCAAGAAAGCAAAGGTATGAATACACCCATGCCTACTAGTGGACATCTTAACTTGACTAAGGATGGCAAACCGGTTGACCAAAAGGTTTACCGCTGTATGATTGGTTCATTCTTATATCTATGTGCCTCCCGTCCCGATATTATTCTAAGTGTGTGCATGTGTGCACGATATCAAGCGGCCCCCAAAGAATGTCATCTTAAGGCTGTGAAAAGGATAGTGAGATACTTAATTCACACACCAAACTTTGGCATTTGGTATCCTAAGAGGTCTTCTTTTGATCTTGTTGGCTACTCTGATTCGGACTATGCCGGAGACAAGGTTGATAGAAAGTCCACTTCGGGTACTTGTAAATTTCTTGGTAGATCTCTTGTGTCTTGGTCCTCCAAGAAACAAAACTCGGTATCCTTATCCACCATCGAAGCGGAATACATTGCCGCCGGTTCATGTTGTGCTCAATTACTTTGGATGACCCAAACTCTTAAGGATTTTGGGATATATGTGAAACATGTTCCATTGCTTTGTGATAATGAAAGTGCTATTAAGATTGCTCACAATCCCGTGCAACATTCTCAAACTAAGCATATTGAAGTTCGTCATCACTTCATTTGAGATCATGTTGCTAAAGGAGACATTGATCTTAAGCATGTTCGTACCGAGGGCGGATACATTCACCAAACCGCTTGATGAGAAAGTTTTTTGCTGGTTGAGAGGTGAATTGAATATCATTGATGCTTCAAACTTGGAGTAGAAACTCCATTTGGATACATGCAAGGCATGAGTTTTGACTAATCCTTGATGTTTCTCTTATGAAGATGATCATATGTCTTGGATCTATATTTGTACTCTTGCATGTCATCTAACCCTTGTAGGTACTTGGATAAACCAAAGTCTATGAGATTGCAACTCACTCACATCTTGAGCAATCTCTACATCACCAAGTCTCTACAATATGGTGGTTGAAGACAAGGAAGCATGAATCCTTTCAATATATCCTTTGACAACTTCTTTATATCAAAATTTCATTTGGTATCAATATCATGTTTGTCATTTTGGATACACAAGTGCTTTTCCTTGCAAGACTAACCCATGTAGGAAGATGAACTCAAACTACAGGTGGTGCTCCCAACTCTTGATGAACTACATCAACCTTGAGCATCCCACACAAGTTCAACTACATGATCAAGATCAACACCACCACCCAAGGTATGATATTCCATCTTAGAGAAGCTTTACCCCAAGACATGGGTTAAAGCAGCTCAACAAGATGAGAATACATCAAAATGCTTGAACAAAAATGGTAACCCCATTTTGAGCTTAAACGACGAGTATGACCTATGATCAAGTGTCTTCACTTGACTCCTAAGTCAATATACTCTAACATAGGTGACTTTCTCGCCGGCCAATTCTAGATGAAGCTCTCTTGTGTTTTTCTGTCCTTTTGCATTTGTTTCTTGCATACATATTCCCCTTTCAAAAAAAATTCATCTAGATTTCTTTTCTTTTCTCTGATTATTTTCTGCATTCCCTACATCCAATTCATTGTAAATCTTTCAGTTAATTCCTTGCAAATCCTTGTGAGATCTTATTTGCCTAAGTGAGCTGAGATGACAATTGTGTTCTCTCTGTGTTGAAATCAGCCTCACCGATTTGTTCTTCTCGGCCAAACCGAAACAACTCGGTTCCACTAAAGCAAACAACTCGGAGTAACCGAATTCAATATTGAGAAAACACTTTGCCATTTGCATCCTGCATATTTGTTCCAGCTCCACTCGATGATTCTGGTCCTCTACTAGCATCTTATATTACATGTTGCTTTGTACTGTGACTCAAGGACCAAACCTACTTGGCTCATGCTCCAGAAGATCCCTTCTTGGAAATTGATGTCAAAGGGGGAGAGAGAGCACATCAAAGCTTATCACATAAGAGAGAATGCACACCTTAAGCTTCTCCAGATGCTTATTTTCCGTAGAGGAGAGAAGTCACATGTCTTCAAGAGGGGAAAGACATGTTAGTATGTGTTATGTTTATTATGATTGTTTTACTCTGATTTTGTTTTTGCTCTGATTTTCTTTTCCCTATCTTCTCCCATTATCTAATATATAATATTCAGGGGGAGAGAGAGCTCATTTCTAAGGGAAGAAATCTTTGGAATTCATTGCATATCTTTACTCTTTGGAGACATGTCAATATCCAAATAGAGTACTAAGTACTCACTCACTACATGTCATCCCAATCTTGGTACTCTTGTGATTTCCTGTTCTTGCTCTGCTTAGTAGATATTCCTGTGTTATCTAACCTTGTTTACTCAGGTTCATCTCTTCCAAAGCCAGCTCATGACCGCAAGGTAAGTATATTCATCACACTCATGTGCATGATGATCTCTTGCTGATGTACATATTGTTTGCAAGAAGGAATCATGAACATTGAGGTACACTTCCTATATTCACACCATTTGCTCTGATGCATATAGCCAAGATACATGTAACTCATTGCCTGCTCTGTCATGCTTATGCATTCACATGGTATTATATTCTATCTTCACATGATTGCATACATGTAGGGGGAGCCTATGCATGTTACATGTCTTTCCAAAGCTTTACTTGCTATTCCTTGTATCTTTATCTAAAGCTTTGATGTATGTTGTCATCAATTACCAAAAAGGGGGAGATTGAAAGCACAAGTGCTCCCTGGGTGATTTTGGTAATTAATGTCAACATATCTCTTGTTGGACTAATACTTTTATCTAGTATATTTCAGATAAGTTCAACAGTGGAGTGGCAGGACAAGAGGATGTGGAACCCCTTCAAGATGCTAAGGACACATATTGGCTCAAGCTCAAGACTCTACTCTTTTCATTTTAGTGATCCAAGATCACAGTGAGTCCATAGGAAAGCCAATACTATTAAAAGGGGATGAGGTGTTGCTTAATGGCTTGCTTGCTCAAAATACTTAGTGATATGCTCCTAAAGACCTCAACCACTTTCTCATTTCCAAATATGTCCCAAACCAAAAGTCAAACTTGGCCCCACCGATTTGATCTATCCGGCGCCACCGAGTTCATTTGACATAGCCACTGCCAGAAACCCTAATCAGTTCGGTCTCACCGATGGGATCTCGGTCTCACCGAGATGGGCTTGCAAACTCTCTGTTGCCTACTGCAATTATTTTGGTCTCACCGAAATAGGTAGTCGGGCCCACCGAGTTTGCTTGGCCAACTCTCTGTTTGCTTATTACTAAAATCGGTCTCACCGAGTTTGTGTAATCGGTCAAACTGAGATGAGGTTTTACCCTAACCCTAGCACATCGGTCCCACCGAGTTGATCATATCGGTCCCACCGAAAATCCTAACGTTCACAATTTGAACTAAATCGGTCTGACCGAGTTTCACTATTTGGTCCCACCGAGTTTGGTAAATTGTGTGTAACGGTTAGATTTTGTGTGGAGGCTATATATACCCCTCCACCCATCCTCCATTCGTGAGAAAAGCCATCAGAACGTGCCTACACTTCCAGCATTCATTTTCTGAGAGAGAACCATCTACTCATGTGTTGAGACCAAGACATTCCAATCCAACCATAAGAATCTTGATCTCTAGCCTTCCCCAAGTTGCTTTCCACTCAAATCATCTTTCCACCATATCCAAATCTGTGAGAGAGAGTTGAGTGTTGGGGAGACTATCATTTGAAGCACAAGAGCAAGGAGTTCATCATCAACACACCATCTATTAACTTTTGGAGAGAGGTGTCTCCTAGATTGGTTAGCTGTCACTTGGGAGCCTCCGTCAGAATTGTGGAGTTGAACCAAGGAGTTTGTAAGGGCAAGGAGATCGCCTACTTCATGAAGATCTACCCTAGTGAGGCAAGTCCTTCGTGGGCGATGGCCATGGTGGGATAGACAAGGTTGCTTATTCGTGGACCCTTCGTGGGTGGAGCCCTCCATGGACTCGTGCAACCGTTACCCTTCGTGGGTTGAAGTCTCCATCAACGTGGACGTACGATAGCACCACCTATCGGAACCACGCCAAAAATCTCCGTGTCTCCAATTGCATTTGCACACTCCAATCCCATCCCTTTACATTCTTGCAAGTTGCATGCTTTACTTTCCGCTGCTCATATACTCTTGCCATGCTTGCTTGATATGTATTGTGAATGTTTAAACTTGTGCTAAAACTCCACCTCAACTTGAAGAACTTAAAAATTGCCACCTTTATTTCTTGAGGGTCTAATCACCCCCCTTCTAGACACCTCTTCTCGATCCTTTCACCTATCTATTTACTTTATGCAATTTTATTTTTATTTGAGTCTCCATCTTCTCTTATAAAGCACCAACTAAGGGGCACTATGATCGTACTTAAGCATTGGATGTAGCTAATATGCGAGTGTGTTTCACGAATGGATCAATGATTGAGCATGATGGGCTAGGGATAGCTTTCTTTAGTGTTGATATTTTGAAAGACATGGTTGCTTCTTGATATGCTTGAGTATTGAAATCTTCATGTCAAAACTAGACTATTGCTTTGAACCATATAAAAGTCCAAATGTCCATGCTACAAAAGAAAAGAATATGTGATGAACATGTTAGGCAACATTCCACATCAAAAATTCTGATTTTATCATTTACCTACTCGAGGACGAGAAGGAATTAAGCTTGGGGATGCTGATACGTTTCCAACGTATCTATAATTTTTGCTTGGTCCATGCTGTTATATTATAATTCTTGGATGTTTTACAATCATTTTATAGCAACTTTATATCTTTCTTTGGGACTAACCTATTGACATAGTGCCCAGTGCGAGTTGCTAATTTTTGCATGTTATTTACTTCGCATAATATCAGTACCAAACGGAGTCCAAACGCAGCAAAAAAATTTGGAGAATTTTTATGGACCAGAAGACACATAGTGGGCCAAGGATGTAGCAGAGGGGAGGCCCGAGGTGGGCACAACCCACCAGGGCGCGCCTGGGGGCCCAGGCACGCCCAGGGGAGTTGTGCCCCCCTCGCTGATCTCCCGCACCGCCTCTTCGCCCTATAAATTGCCAAATATTCTAGAAACACTAGGGGAGTCGACGAAACACAGTTCCAGCCGCCGCAAGTTCCAGAACCACAAGATCCAATATAGACACCATCATGGAGGGGTTCATCATCCTCATTGGTGCCTCTCCGATGATGCGTGAGTAGTTCATCATAGACCTACGGGTCCATAGGCAGTAGCTAGATGGCTTCCTCTCTCTCTCTTTTGATCCTCAATACAATGGTCTCTTGGAGATCTATTTGATGTAACTCTTTTTTTGCAGTGTGTTTGTTGGGATCCGATGAAATTTGAATTTATGATCAGATCTATATCCATGAATATTATTTGAGTCTTCTTTTGATCTCTTATATGCATGATTATTTATAGCCTCGTATTTCTTCTTCGAATCTTTTGTTTAGTTAGGCCAACTAGATCGATTTTTCTTGCCATGGGAAGAGGTGCTTTGTGATGGGTTCGATCATGCGGTGTTCTTTCCCAGTGACAGAAGGGGCAGCAAGACACGCATTTATTGTTGCTATTAAGGATAACGAGATGGGGGCTATTCCTACATGAATAGATCTCGTCTACATCATGTCATCGTTCTTATTGCATTACTTCATTTTTCCATGAACTTAATACACTAGATGCATGCTGGATAGCGGTCGATGTGTGGAGTAATAGTAGTAGATGCAGGCAGGAGTCGGTCTACTAATGTTGGATGTGATGCCTATATATTGATCATTGCCTTGGATATCGTCATAATTATTCGATCTTCTATAAATTGCCCAACAGTAATATGTTTGCCACCGTGTGCTATTTTCTTGTGAGAAGCCACTAGTGAAATCTACGGCCCCCGGGTCTATTCTTTATCTTATTTGCTTTGAGATCTATTTTTATTTGCTTTTGTTTTCAGATCTATTATTCCTAAAACCCAAAAATACCTTGCTGCACTTTTTTATTACTTATTTTATTTCGCATTTTATCGAGATCTATTTATCCAATCTACACAAATTTTATCCCGTCAACCTGACAATTTCTGGCGCCGTTCCCCGTAGAGGGATTAACAACCCCTCATAAGCGTCGGGTTGCAAATATTTGTTCTTTGTGTGCTGGTACCATTTGCATAGTGTTGCTTGGTTCTCCTACTGGATTGATACCTTGGTTTCCTAACTGAGGGAAATACCTACCGTAGCTATACTGCATCATCCCTTCCTCTTTGGGAAAATACCGACATAGTTCAAGCGACATCAAAAGGAATTTCTGGTGCCGTTGCCGGGGAGACATCATCAAAATCTATCAGGTTCCTAATCACAAATCTCATCTCCTTGCAATTTACATTATTTTCCATTTGCCTCTCGTTTTCATCTCCCCCACTTCACAAATATTTACCTTTTTATTCGCCCTCTTTTTCATTTGCCGTTTTCTTGTCAGATCTGTTTTTGTGTGCAATCTTGTTTGCGTAGTCACGATGACTCAAGAAAACACCAAGTTGTGTGATTTTTCCAATACCAACAACAATGATTTTATTAGCACTCCGATTGCTCCTCCCGCCACTAGTGCGGAATCTTGTGATATTAATGCCGCTTTGTTGAATCTTGTTATGAAAGATCAGTTTTTTGGTACCCCTAATGAGGATGCCGCGTCCCATCTAAACACATTCATAGAATTATGTGATATGCAAAAGAAAAAAGATGTGGACAATGATATTGTGAAGTTGAAATTATTTCCTTTCTCTTTGAGGGATCGTGCAAAAATTTGGTTTTCTTCTTTGCCTCGCAATAGTATTGATTCTTGGGATAAGTGCAAAGATGCTTTTATTACTAAGTATTTTTCGCCCGCGAAAATTATTTCCCTTAGAGCTCAAATCAAGAATTTTAAGCAATTTGAGCATGAACATGTTGCACAATCTTGGGAAAGAATGAAGTTGATGCTAATATATTGTCCTACTCATGGTTTAAATCTTTGGATGATCATACAAAAAAATTATGCGGGGTTGAACTTTGTTTCTAGAAATCTTTTAGATTCCGCCGCGGGTGGTACTTTTATGGAAATTACTTTTGGTGAAGCTACTAAATTTCTTGATAATATTATGGCAAATTATTCACAATGGCATACTGAAAGAGCACCTACTAGTAAAAAAGTTAATTCGGTTGAAGAAATTAGTACGTTGAGTGAAAAAGTTGATGCTCTTATGAAATTGGTTGCTAATAAAAGTGCTCCTATTGATCTTAATGATGTGCCTTTCTCTACTTTGATTGAGCAAAATAGTGATCGCGTAGATGTGAATTTTGTCTCGCGAAACAATTTTAATAACAATGCTTGTAGAGGTAATTTGAATCCTAGGCCTTTTCCTAGAAATTCCAGTAATAATTATGGTAATTCCTATGGTAATTCTTCTTACAATAATAATAGGAACACCTCTGAGCTTGAAAATAATATTAAAGAATTTATCAATGCTCAAAAAGTTTTCAGTACTACGATAGAAGAAAAGTTGAATAAGATTGATGATATGTCTAGAAGCATTGACAGAATTTCCCATGATGTAGAAAATCTCAAGTTCATAATTTGTGTACCCAAGGTTGATGAATCAATTAAAGCTTTATATGTTTCTATGGATGAAAGTAAGAAAAGAACCGCTATGCTTAGAGCTAAAAGTGAGTTTTTAGAAAGAGCGTTTTCTAGTGATTGCTTTCATAAAAATGATGAAGATCTTAAAGTGATTGGTGTTTCTTCTATTTATTCCTTGTTTAGCAAAATCAAAATTGATGATAAAGGGACTGTAGAAGAGTCAACTTTAGTGAGAAGTTGTCTCGGTAATTCGGAGGGTGAAAATCTTGATGAAAAAATTGATAAAAGTGGGTTTGGAGAGGTCAAAACTTTAACTAGTGATGTGCCCACTCTTTTTGATTACAAAGACGTTAATTATGATAATTGCACTTTGATTGATTGTATTTCTTTGTTGCAATCCATGGTAAATTCACCCCATGCTTATGAACAAAATAAAGCTTTTACTAAACATATTGTTGATGCCATGATGAAAGTTTTCGAAGAAAAGTTGGAGTTAGAGATTTCAATTGCTAGAAAATTGCATGATGTGAATTATGAGTGTTTTGCTTTATGTGACTTGGGTGCTAGTGTTTCCACAATTCTGAAATCTCTATGTGATGTGCTTGGTCTTACCGATATTGAAGAATGTTCTCTTAATTTGCACTTGGCGGATTCTACTATTAAAAAGCCTTTGGGAAGAATTAATGATTTTCTTATTCTTGCAAATAGAAATTATGTTCCCATAGATTTTATTATTCTTGATATTGATTGCAATCCATCTTGTCCAATTATACTTGGTAGACCGTTTTACACCATAGAACCCATGGCCTCGTGCTCCCATTTGGGTGGACCAACGGCGTTCCAACAAAACCAATCTACTACATGACACTCTCCCGGCCACTCCGACCAACTCCCCTTTGGTCTAAGTCATCGGTGGCCCCGGATGCCACTCCGGACATCAAACGGCCACCGTCGTGGCAAAACAAAAATGGTCCCAAACGGGGACAAAAGCTTGTAAACAACTCGGGCACACAAGGTTATCACCGCCTACCATGCCAGGGCAGCGCGCGTGCATAACCTTCCCTAGTTGGAGGCACCGGCGAGAGGCATGAAAATAGCCCGAATTAGGGCCTTCCCATACAGGCAAGTGTGTCTGCACTGGTCAGCTCGACTCGATGGCACTATGACTCAGCCAACCGTTGAGAAACATAGTAGAAAACAAAAAAAATCGCACCTACGATCACCAAGATCAATATGAAGATGCATAAGGGTTGGGATCAATGATCGTTACCAACTCTGGAGTGCAGCGGAATAAGAAGAGTCAGTGTAGATCATGCTCGAAGTCCCTCAAACGATGATGACGATCCCGCAAACCGCCCTCGAATGATCCCTCAAACAGAAGACCGAAAGCACGACCTCTCTACTTGGTTGCGAGCGTACGGTCTTCATGATCCGGCAGCGCTTCACCGTCCAGAGCTAATCGTCACCGAAGAATTAGAGGGAGGAGATTAGAACCACACTGGGCTTCTAATTATGAGGATTAGAGGTGACTAGGGCTAGCTGTAATTAGTCTAGGACTAACTAGAACTAGAACTAGAACTAGATCAACTAGAGGAGACACCCAAAAACTTGTACACAAAAGGGTGGAAAACCTCTAGTATATATAGGTATAGGAGGGAGGAAAGGGCAGCTACCAAGGGAGGAAAGTCCTCCCTTGGTGCGCCGGCCTAGGGGGGAGTCCAACTCCCACCCCTAGTAGGATTCGCGCCCCCCCCCCCCCCAAGGAAAGGAGGGGCACCACCTCCACTTGGGCCTTTATGGCCCAAGTCTCCTTCCCCTTCTTGCCCTTTTAAGGCCCGTTGATATTTAGTTAATATATTTCCAACAGTTATGAATGCATTCTTGTGGGCATATTCCAGGATCATAGCAGTTATAGCATGAAATATAAACTCTTAATTATGGATAATGGAAATATAATAATACAATATTATTGCCTCTAGGGCATATTTCCAACAGTCTCCCACTTGCACTAGAGTCAATAATTTAGTTGCATAACACTTAACAACTTTATCTTGTGTTATTAATGCATTGCTTGTGGTAGAGCCTTTGTCATTAGTTTTGACAAACTCAGAACTTTGTGATATGTGTGCTGGTATTGTCTGCTTCTCAGATCTTAATCCGTCTAGCTTTTAAGCCATAATGTTTTATTCATAATATAAATATTATTGGATTTACGATCATAATATTCTTATGTCAAGACTCTTCTTTGATCATATCTTGAATTAACCCATTTATAAAGATTCTTCTGCATAACCTTTATGGCTCATTACAACTTTGCAACATTATTCATACAAAAAATTATATCAAGACAATTCTTGATTCAAATAAAAATTGAAACATCTCATGTTTTCAAGACGTATATCCTTATCATTTATAGATTCAACAATGTTCTATATAATTTGAATTATTATAGCCCAACTATGAAGTTGATATTCATATATTCTAATAATGAATTTCAACCTCAATACCTGAAATAAACATTTTTATCCTTGATGTTTATTTACTAACTTTTAGTAAATATACTTTGGCCATTATATATCATAACTTATCAAGATAAATTATCTTCAAGCATATCATTCATAAGCATCAAGTTATATGACATTTAGAGAAAACAATTTTCTCTATATTTTAAAACTCCCTTTTAAATTTTGTCAATAATATATATATATATATTATATATGTATATATATATATATATAAACTTTGTTTTTAGCTTAATCAGATTCTTGATCTATCTTCATGGATCATTTCATGCCCAATATTTTGCTTTACACTTTGATGGAAAATTGTTTCAAAATCATTTTTTATGTGCTTAGGAACTTTATATTGTTTCTATTCCAAATATGTCATATACATATAGGATCAAAAACTTTATACAGCTCCCACTGAGTTCTACAAAACTATTTGTCAGTACTTGGAAGTTTTATATTATTTCTATTTCATGATTGTTCTACATATATGACTTAGAAATATTATATAGTTCCCACTGAATTTTACACAAAAATACTTTTGGACAAGTCCAAAATACAATGCTAGTTCAAATCTTCAAACGGTTTTTGAAGTTTGCACATTCATCCGGTTATCTCGAGGATAAAAACTTTTCTGGTTGTACCATTCATACATTCTTTTCCCAATTAAGGAAACTTGTTTTGAAATCCTTGTTTTACTTCACACTCCTTGAAGTATTGTCAAGTTTTAAACTTGTCAGAAAATAACAACTAAGTTCCAAACTTGATTGAATTTTCATTCCGGTGTGCATGACCAAGGGCCATTTCATATGAGCTAGGCGTCACCTTTGTTTCCTTGTAGTATTCGCATTCATCTTTCTTACAAGATGAAAAACTTTGTCGTGTCATTTCATAAATTCAACGATGTTCATGATCATGTTTTAGCTTTTTAGAATTTTTCTACATCTAATGTAGAAATTAACGGTACGTCTTGTAAATAATTTATCAAAACAAATTCCGATTAGTTTTGTACCGTTAAAGATTCACTAATTTTTCAAGCTATAACATCCTCCCACTTATTCCTTTGACAAGAAAACCCTTTTCTTCAACAATGTCTATCTGTGACAAACATTTTTGTCTCTTGGGTATTTTATTGGGAGAAACCTACAATTCAACTATCATCTTGTTAAATAATGTTCATATCTCATATGATTTCATTTTCATAAGATCTATACGTGGTTTTCTATTTCAGTGTATATTTTGCTGTTTCGGTTATACCCCGGTTATGAATAGCAGATAGAATAATTTCATTTTTATTTAAACGATCTTACTAAACTTATGACTTTAGATCTATTTCTTCAAATGAAGAATCACAATATCAATTGTCATAATGATCCTTAATCTTCATTAAAATATTTGAACTCTTCAAATAGATTCTGAAATTCTGTTGAACTATTCAAGTATTTCAGTCTAAGTAAAACATTTTTACTTATTTTAATGAATTTAATTTATCCACCATACTCTGTTTCTGTCTATCGGTTTTATACATCATTATGTATTTTATCGATCACGATGATCGAATACTTCATCTACATGAAGATTATTCCCGATGTATCCAGGCAGAGATATATTCATGTGGAACTTATCAATCTTCTTAAGATGTTTAGCATAAATGTTGTAATATTTTAAATCAAGATTCCAAGAATAAACCATTGAAACTTGTGGTAAATCCAAAACATATTCTTATAATAACTTCAACAACTATTGTTCAAAACTTTATAAGAATGCCCATTGCATAATCCAAAACATAATGTCTTATACAACTCTGGAACGTAATAAACATTATTCGATCCTAAGATAAATCTTGAAGATAGACTCCATCAGTCTTGAGTAGCGATCACATCACCATCCTTGACTATCATCTTGTCTTTATTTCTTCTGAACTTGTGAGCTTTCTGTAGTTCCTATATCAGATTGTAAATTAAAAACAATCAATTAGTATCAAATACTTATGACATACAGAAACAAGTAAAACAACATTAATATCGTATAACTATTATACCTTTGTCTGAAGAACCGTTCTTCTTATCTGCTAAGTACTTCTTGCAGTTCCGCTTCCAGTGACCCTTCTGTTTGCAGTAGAAATATTCAGTCTCTTTGTTGGCTCCGCCCTTGTTCTTCTTCTGGGAGACGGTCTTACCGGCACCAGTAGATTTCTTCTTGGACATGCCTTTCTTCTTGAAACTGGTAGTCTTGTTGACCATCAACACTTCTTTGTTCTTCTGCATCCCAGCTTCCACAGTTTTGAGCATAGCAAACAACTCGTTTGCACTTTTCTCCATCCCGTTCATGTTGTAATTCATGATGAAACCATCGTAAGATGGAGGAGTGAAGCAAGCACAATATCTATACCGAGTGTTGGCGGAATTCCAAATTCCAGTGAAGCAAGCCTATCAACATAGCTAGCAAGCTTCACAATATGCTCACTCATTGAGGAACCTTCCTTCATCTTGCATTCTATCAGGGCCTTGGTTAACTCAATCCATTTGGTCCTTGCCTGTTTCTTGTACAGAACTTCCAGTGACCCAATTATGAATTGAGTGGTGGATCGTTCAAAACGCTTCTGTAGTTCAGGATCCATGCAAGCTAACATGAGGCACTAGACTGACTCATAGTCATCACTACAAGTAGCATAAGCAGCAACTTCTTCTGGTGAAGCATCCTTCGAAGGAGCTTCACCTAGGGGTTGATCCAACATGTACTCCTTCTTAGCACTCCTGAGAACAAATCTCAGGTTTTGGATCCAATCCGCATAGTTCCCACCATTTGCAACCAACTTTTCTTTCTCAAGCATAGGGTCTAAGTTGAACATATTACGAGCCATCTACAACGACAAACACACAAATAATTTTAGACAAAATTCATAATTAATTGTAGCACTAATGTATAAACAAGTTTTAATATAAAGTGCACTCCCACTCAAATTAATATCTCTCATAATTAATTGTGAGTGATTCAAGATCCAACTCTAGTTCTCAGCCATTGATGTGTGCATCACTGATGATGAGAATTTTGACCGGTGGGCAAGCTTTTGCCGATCATATCTCCATATGACTCTTGTTCATCTTTCGATGCTTTATGCTCCAAGCTCAGAACTATTCTGCCAGAACTTCAAGACAACCCACTGCAATCTGCATGTATGGTCTGACCATCGCCGCCTTACACCCAACAATCCATTTGTACTCATGTGGACATGACACACTCTGGATCGTTAAGTGTTATAGATGGTTGCTACACTGGGAAGAGCACCTGTTGACTTGATATTTTAGTGAGAGATGACCCTAATAATTGACTACTGCACAATCAAAGGGTGCAAACAACAAAGGGATAAACATCTCAGGCAATTCATAATAGCATGATATGGTATAGCCCTGGGCACCGGGAGTCCTCCATGATCATCATCAATCTCCAGTTGAAGCGACGTGACGGCCAATATTTCGTTACCGAGGCAATTGTTTCAAAAACATTGCCATGGTTGCAATCTCAGAAAATGTTGCCGTGGCGACCATTTCAGAAAACATTGTCGTGGAACAAAATCTGAAATTCCATCGTGGTACGAAATTATAGCTCCTCGTCACGTGCCTGGTACACCTTCTCCTCGTCGGGGTCCTCCGTGTATGTTTTGCCACCATCACCTGTAACCTATTTCTACGATGTTTACATTAACGTGGCAATCCTGTGGCTCCGGCCATCATGCCGTGACGCGCAGGCCACTTAACATTACAACATATAACCATCTCATACATAAACTCATTATCATGACGAAGGCTATACCACATCATATGCAAACCCTGCAAAACCAAGTTAGACGTCCTTTAATCGGTTTTAGCAAAATTTTAGTTACGTGGTTAACCAGTTTTAATGATAAAGACTAGCTACCTACACAAGCACAACAAGGCGATGTTCTTGATGCTAGATTAAGTTTTGAGGTATGTGAAAGAGAGAATTAATTAAAAGTCTCATCCCCCACACTAAACTTCATCAATACGCGTGACCCCCTGGAAGATCATCCATATTTATCACCCTCTTGTGTACGCGACAGTTCACTATTCCCGACTATGATGTAGCCCAAGGAACTGTTAGCAGATCGTCGACAACCAGAGCCGATCGATTGTCAGAACCTTGTAGCAAAACTACATCATTCTGCCGATGAACTGAACCGAAGCAACACTCGTGGGAAGCATAGCAAGAACATCAACCCTCACATATCAGATGTGATCTAGATCGCAACCTGCATCTACTCATAAACCTGCTCATGATGCCACTGTTGGGAAACGTAGTAGAAAACAAAAAAAATCGCACCTACGATCACCAAGATCAATATGAAGATGCATAAGGGTTGGGATCAACGATCGTTACCAACTTCGGAGTGCAGCTAAAGAAGAAGAGTCGGTGTAGATCGTGCTCGAAGTCCCTCGAATGATGATGACGATCCCGCGAACCGCCCTCGAATGATCCCTCGAACAGAAGACCGAAAGCACGGCCTCTCTACTTGGTTGCAAGCGTATGGTCTTCACGATCCGGCAGCGCTTCGCCGTCCAGAGCTAATCGTCGCCAGAGAATTAGTGGGAGGAGATTAGAACCACGTTGGGCTTCTAATTAAGAGGATTAGATGTGGCTAGTGATAGCTGTAATTAGTCTAGGACCAACTAGAACTAGAACTAGATCAACTAGAAGAGGCACCCAAAAACTTGTACACAAAAGGGTGGAAAACCTCTAGTATATATAGGTTTAGGAGGGAGGAGAGGGCAGCCACCAAGGGAGGAAAGTCCTCCCTTGGTGCGCCGGCCTAGGGGGGAGTCCAACTCCCACCCCTAGTAGGATTCGGCCCTCCCACAAGGAAAGGGGGGCGCCACCTCCACTTGGGCCTTTATGGCCCAAGTCTCCTTCCCCTTCTTGGCCTTTTAAGGCCCATTGATATTTAATTAATATATATTATATTTTAAACATTTTCATAGCATTATATATATAATTTAATATCCTTGAAAACATTTTCCACCCATATATAATTAATCGGTAATACCCGGTATTACCCGATATTCACCGAAACCCTTACGGTGACCCCAAAACACTTTCGGAACCTCTCAGAACTATTCCGGATATTAATGAAACTATTTCACAAATATATTCTCATCATTACCGTTCCACTAAATCTCAGCAAATCGTGATTACCTTAAGCTTGTGACCCCGTAGGTTCAGTAAAACATAGACATGAACAAAACCCCTTCGTTCAATGACCGATAGCGGAACCGTGGACATCCATATCGGTCCCTATGATTACACAAATGATATCCGAGTGACCTTTGGTTATCATGTGATATTCCCTTTGCTTCGCGATACTTTACAAAACCCGGTGTGCATCAGTATCCTCTTGGGTAATCACCATGCCCACTATACCGTTGCTCTCGTTACCGGTTTTGTTCTTCTTTCTCGTTGACGTGTTCCGGCATCCCCGTGACGTAGTCACCTGTGTCTAGCCAGACGATGATGGATGCCGTCACACTGAGAGGGCCCTAAGAATATCTCTCCATTGTCGGAGGAGCAAATCCCACTCTCGAGTTGTTCGTTCACTTGTCAAACTTTTCGGTGAACCTAAAAGTTGTCGTTATGATCACCTTGTTACAGATGACGTTTGAGCAACCCCAAAGTCTACCGTCTGGTAAGAAGTAACCGAGACACTCTCATGGTCTGAGGAACTAAAGTACACATGCTAACACTTCATGTTATAACAGATGATTTCAGACGATATGATCATAAAGTATAACATACAAGATTGGGTCGATTCAATATGATCGTTCTTCTAATGTCATACCCTCAATGTTGTTTTTAGGACTATCATTGCACCTAACGATATCCTAAGATCCGGAAAACATGATCACCAACAACACTTGAGCCAGCCCTAGAGGCTAGGCCGGGAACCTATTGTTTGACCGTTTATCATTCCACACGTGCATATGAGTTTTCCACTGAATCGCATATTCCAGGATCATAGCAGTTATAGCATGAAATATAAACTCTTAATTATGAATAATGGAAATATAATAATACAATATTATTGCCTCTAGGGCATATTTCCAACACCAACAGGTGTTCAAGTTCGATTAAAGTCCGATTTAACTTGAATGATAATGAGCTGAGTCATAATAAAATAACATGATGCATATGAACATGATATCAATGTGAGCCTGGAAGGAAAGCATAACCATATGAATCATAGCATCAATAGCAATAAAGCATTTACTCTACGAGATGCAACTTAGCATGGCATAGTGATGATCATGAATAGCGCAAGCATAACACTCATATGAACATAGCATGACCACTAGCATCGAAAAATAACTACTAGAATAGAACATGATAATAACATTAGCAAGTAATCATTTAACTAACAGATGCAGAATGATCACGGCATAGGAACGAGCATGGATTCACGAGCATATCAGGTATTCACAAAAATATTAACATACACAAATTATTTAAATATTCAAGTAGAAAACCATTGCTACTGCAAGGCTATCATGCAAGTGGCTATCGTGGCTTGCCTGGGGAGGAAGAATACGCCGGGAAGAAGTGCGGTGAAGCCGCGGAAGGACTTGCCGGAAAAGCTTCTCTTTCGAAGGGGGCTATATAAGGGCAAGGGTAAAATGGTCATTTTCAGTATGTAGCAAGATAGTGAAAATGGTATCAGCAGAATGGGCTAGACGAAACGAAGACGTGGGCTTTGGAATCACCTGATTCGGAGCTACGATTGCGCAGATACGGACGAAAGAAGGCTAAGGACTAATCTGTGATAGAAATATTCACAAACAGGTCCCTAGCAGTTAAAACAGAAAGCGCCTTCTCTGAAATTACGCCTTCTGCAAAAGAAAACGTATTTTCAGCCGTAGAATAACGAAAGTACGCTTTCCATAGAGGAAAACGCACACCTGCCCGAATACGTTTCCACTTACTCTACGCGGGCCCGGGCCTGGAGCCACTTACACGCGGGACCCACAGGCATTGACTCTCTCCTCCCGCTCCCTGTCTTCTTTCTCGCGACGAACAGAGGAGGGGGCGAGGCAGCGGCGATGCCGGCGCCGGCCTGGCCAACTCCGGCCACCCCCAGCAAGGGCGAGGGCACCGGGGGGACCAGGATGGAGTGCCGCGTCGGACAAGGACACACACGGGCGTCGGGGAGGGAGGTGGCCGCAGTGGCTCGGCAAGGCAGAGAGCAGGGGCGGCGGCCAACCTTGGGGGGCGGACACCAGGGCTCCGGCGATGAGTGGAGGGGGTGGGGAGGATCGCCGGGCTCAGGGGAAGCTGCTGGTGGTGGCTAGGCGGGGAGAGGAGCTTGGGTTGGCCCTAATCTAGGCCGAGGCCGAGGCGACCGTGGCGGCCAACGGCGGTCAGAGGAAGAATGGGGCGGCTCCGGTGGTCTAGGGGCGGGCTGAGGGGTGCGGTGAGGAGCGGTGGAGGTCGGAGCATCCATATATTGGCACGGGGAGGGCTCGGGAAGCCTCGGGAGCTCGCAGGCAACCCAACAATGGAGGTGACAGAGGCTGCAGGTCACGGGCATGGCTGGCGCACCGCGTAGGATGTGACCGGAGCGGGGCAGAGCTATCCAGAGCGATGGAGACGGCACGGGGAAGTTAGTGGACATGGCTAGGCGATGAGAGCTCGAGTGAATGGACGGGAAGGAGCAGTCCAATCTGCCAGAGCGCGCGGACGGGCATGCCAGAGGCATAGTCACTGCATGAACAGGATGATAAATCATGCTCTGATCGGCCGGACCTTGTCCGGGAGATAGGTCATTCATCAGTGAGTGCCAAAGAGGAAGGAAAGAAAGGTAGGGGCAAAGAAAAGATTTGAACATAGCTCCAAAACATATCAACAGCAAGGTGTTTGATGCTTCCTGTGGAAGAGTTACTTGGATATAAAGTATGAGCTTTGGCAGGGTGTGATCATACACTAAGATGAGTATTTTTAATAAGTTTCAGCCCAAATTGAGGAGTGTAGCTAGCACTTTCTGTATAAACCACCACACTGGACAGAATAGCAAATGATGAAGCTGTGCTCACATGGTTGCTTGGATTGAGCTGAAATTTGGATAAGATGCATAATTTGGTCATATGAAGAGACTGTAAAAATTTATTACCATTTGGATACACTAAAATTGTACTTCCTTCATAGTGGTCCTCTCTGGACAGAAACTAAGAAAAATTCTAGAGAAATATTGGATTAATTAAATGAGCCCAAATTTGGTGGAGGGATGTTATATGGTTAGGATCATGTCCTGCTAAATTTGCATCAATAATGAAGCAATATAAAATATAGTTGCTTCACACTCTGAAAATCTGACCAGAAACCAAGATTTGAAGGTGTGATCACATATATAGTTGGATGGAGCTGAAAATTGGTGGAGTGTAATTATTGGATCATATTAAGGGTCTTGCAAAATTTCAACTCATTTGAATATTCCTAGCCAGTACTTCCTTCACCAAGGCTTCCATCTGACAAAAACTTTGGAAAATTGCTGAGGAAGATTGGCTAGGCAAATGGAGCTGAATTTTGGCATGGGGCAATTATTTGGATGTGATAGAATGCAAAAAAAGTTTGGGAGTAATCAAGAAAACATAGGTGGCACTTCCTTCACATAAGGCCACTCTGGACAGAAATGAAGAATGAATATTATTGAATTATTTTTGGGCTAGGCAAGGAAAGTTTGGACATATTTGGGGCATATATGGTCCAAAAAATGATGAGTATTATTTGGGAATTTTGTTGAAGACAGAAATATAGGTTGCTTCACAACCTAGGGCAAACAAGGTTATTCCTTTAATAGAAAAAGGAATATTCCCAAGAAAAAGGATATTAGGATTGGTCCAAGATGCGAAATGGCATGATCTTGGGATGTGTTTGAGGATGGCAAGCCACTTGTGAGACTGAGAAGAGATGATCTTCCCAGGTTTCCAGACCACAGAGCTACAGAAAAAAAATTCAAATAAAATCTCAAAAAAATTCAAATGAAAAAGAAAGGGCCAAAATCCAAGGTGCTACAAACTTTCCCCCCTTAAAGAAATCTCGTCCTCGAGATTTAGTTGCTCAGGGAACAAGTATGAATATTCTAACTCAAGGAAACCGTTTCCAACTCAGGTATCATTTTTCCTTTATATGATGTTCCCACTGAATTCCATATGGTTGATTGCTTGGCTCTGGGGTGGTTTTCTTTACTGTATCCCCAGTCTGACAGGTCTTACCTGACATGTTCATGCTTACGCTGGCTCCAATTTATGTCATATCCACTGACTTAGCTGGGGTGCGATAGATCATCATGACTGAAATATGTGCCCTTCTCACAACCCCGAGATTGGTTTCCAATGGATGTGTCATTTCTTATATCCAGCACTGACAACATTCCATGGAGTTGTGAACTATCTCCCCGGTGGATACCCAATCTTTCACTTCTTGCATTGGGTTGCTCCAATAGATGCAGGTCCTCCGGGTTAAAAACAGTGCTGTGAATCGTAACCATTCTCCTGGCGGAATCTGACTCCTCACAAGGATTTCTGAATCATCTTGGCCGGATCCACCGTCTTGAGTATCAGATCCGTACCAAAGATGTGTCTGTCGCCTGTCGTGACCGACATAAAGGGGTACGACCTTATAACGATGGTATCCGCCGACTTGACTCACGATGGGCCCGGCAGAGGAATCTTGTCCCTGACATGCTATCCTTTAGTGATTACCATAAGTGAGGGCACATGCTTCGAGAATGTTGTTCAACATCCTGATTATTCATTATGTCGGTACATCCATTAAGAGGACGGGTGATGCCATAACACGCTTGTCGGAGTGAAACTGTTGAGCTGGCCTTTGGTCTGACAGGACAGACTTGGATAGTCGATACTGACAATTCTGAGCATAACAGTTGGCTGAGCGAGTTACCTTGATATGAGATCCTTACAGATGGAGTAGACCCCTTAGTTGTATATTCATGGAGCTCGATACTGAATGAGACTGTCCTGAGTATCTGTACCATGTTGTTCATGCAACAATTATCATACCTGTATTGCCGGTCTTGCTCCCTCATTGTTGTTCTCTTTGTCTAGATTCTTTGTTGAAAGATCTTGGCCATATTATTTCTTCGTGTGACCATATGTGCTGTCAGGTGTAATATTCCGGCAATCATACTTTATCCTTGTTCATGCCTTAGGATATATACCAGGTTCGGGTGTGCTTGCACGGAGCTCATTGTTGTCGTCAATCATATGGACAGTGACAAAGGTTAATGATACCACTTTGTCGGGGTGAAGAGGCTGACCTTGATAAGCACTGTTGAAATTGTTGCCCCATGTTGTTTTTCTTCAAAGCTGGTCAGTCCTTGCATCACCCTCTGATGGGTATGACTGGCCTTCTTCCTCTTGCATAACATATAAGTATCTGATTCCCGAGGCAGACTTGTGTTATGAGTTCTGACTGATTCTTGTTTTTGACCAGACTGTTGTGGATCTGGTCCTTGGGATGCACTGCAATATGTTGTCAACTCACTGTGTAATATTTTGCACCAATGTCGTACTGAGGAAGACTGGACAGCTTGTGTTGGAAGTCATTGAGAGTATCATGCTGAGGAAGACTGAATAGCTTGTGCTCAAAGCTGTGGTTGGGCAGCTTGATAAAGGAGACTGGGTGCCGTACTTCAGAAGCTTCTCCCCCTTAGGGCTTGCTGGGGAAGACTCGGTACCTTATGCCGAAAGTTTTTGCGGTAGCTTACTAAAGAAGACCGAGTATCTTACCCAGGAAGTCATCCATATATCATGCTCGAGAAGTTTGAGGAGCCTTGCAGCATAAGCTTATGTGATAGTTTGCGAAGGCAGACTGGGTTGCTTACACCAGAAGCTTCTTGCTGCGATATGCAGACTGAATGCCATATACATACCCTTTAATATTTTTGTTGCCGATTACTTGTATGAAAAAGGTTGTTCGACTATCCTTCTTGCGGAGTACTGAATTCATAACACATTCTGGCTTGCTTATGGGGTATAGCATGTTTCAAATTGTACTCGTAGCAGAGTCAAACCTTGCATATGAAGCATACCTTTGACTGATAATATACTGTTGGTCTTGCACACGACTTATCTTCCGGCTGATTTCATCATTACGGCTGTGAAGAGTGCACACTGATGTAGAATTGATGCTGATAATCAATCTAGAATATCATTTGCATTCAGACCAGATATTCTCAATACAATGCAGTCGATTGTGAATTCCACAATGTTGCTGAGCTTCCAAATATTTGAACTCCCTATTGATTCTTTGAGTCCGGTGTCGGTTGATGAGCAACTTTCATAAGGGGAAATAAGGTAACACTGAGGGCCCAAAGAAAGAGAAAAATTCATTATAGATCCTATAACTTGCGCTGGTGGTCATTTTAGTCCTTGTGGTTCAAAATACCCGAAATACAATCCCTAAACTTGCTCTAGGAGTTCACATACGGTCCATTCTACGGTTTGCTCTACGTATGCGCTGATTTGGCACATGTCAACTCGATCCACTTGGCGGTTTGACTGCCCACGTCGTCTTAACTGCTAGAATACGCAGAAACCAAGGGAGTTTTTGCAAAATCGGCAGAACTAAAATCCCAGCCCCGCACCATGGTCACACCAGAAGCCCGCGCAGCCGAGTTGCACTCCTTTTTTTTGAGCTGCGCTCCTACGTGCCCCTCGAGAGCCTCACCGCTGAGCTGCGCTCCCACCTTACCGCCCTCTGCGTCGAGCTCGTCGACCTCATCAACCGCGGCTATGCTGCGTTCTTCAGCCTCAGCGCCCGCCTCAAGGGCGTCGACACTGCCGCCGCCCGCATGTGCGCCTCGCTCGCCCACCTCAGGGACAAGGTCACCGCCTTACACGCCGCCGCGTCCGCAGCCCTCGCTGCCCTCCGCGCAGGGCTCGAGCAGTGTAACGCGGCGACGCAAGTGCGTGAGCTCCTCGAGCTGCTTCTTGACTCCTCCCATGTCGTCTGTGAGTTGGTGACCACGGTGGACCGCATTTTGTTGCAGGAGGAGGCCTGCGGCCTGCCGCGCCTCATAGGGGTACGCGTCCTGGCGGTGCCTCCGCCGTGCTTGGCGATGTACTGGAAGGCGGAGTCCATGAGGCCCCCGTTGCAGCCGGCGTTGGATTTTGTGTCGCAGTCCACGAGCTGCTGCGCGGACAGAGACGTGAGGTTCTTAGTGCGGATCGCCTTGATGCCCTCCATGGCAGCGATCGCCGACAAAGCCCAGCAACTGCGTACTGCCCCTGGTCATTGAAGGCGGTCACCGTGCCCTTCTGCCGCCAGTCCACCGACAGCGGCAGCGCTGCCGTGCATGAAACTGGCACCACCCTCCTTACGGTTGAACATGCGGTGGTGAGAGACTCGGGAGGAGGCGTAGGCGCGGCGGAACTCGGACTTGCTCCCGCTTTAAACAGACGCCAATGTGGCTAATTCGCCGTTAACTAGTAGACTACGTGGCATCTTCAGTTGACCGTGGTAGATCCGATTGCATAACTAGTAGTACTATCTGTCATTCTCAGTTATCCTTGCATACAGATGTTTAATCTCATTCACCTCACTACAGTTTCACCACCTACAATCTCATATGCCACTGCATACTGATCATCGGAACACATTGTAATGCTGAGTTTTTCCATGCGATAAAAAAAGATCTCTGCCATTTGAACCTTTGACCATGCAGATTGTTTCTATCAAGCTTGGCACTAAAGCAAGTCTGATAGTACATGTTTACCATTTTGTTCCTGCCCTCGTTTCATTTTTAGGTAGAGATTTTGTCCGTTGTTTCTGAAATCTAAATGCCAATGTAGCTAGTTCATTAACACTGCTAGTTCAGGTGGATCGGCGACGACGCGCCGAAACGCCCTGCAATGCAAACACATGAAAATCAATTAGCTGCTTTACTTTTTGTCCATAGAGGAATCACAAACTTTTTTTTTGCTTCCTGAAATCTCCATCTTAATTTTGCTTCAATCAAACACATGAACATGGATCAATAGCTGCTGCATTTGCAAGTGAAGACCGAAGAGGAGTACTACTATAGTACCAAAGCAAAAGTACCCCAGGTAGTCAAGTTTCAAAAGATAAAAGTGTAATCACAATCAAGCAAGAGTTACTGCTAAAAGTAGCAAATGGTTTTGGGTCATTAGGGCCAAATTATGATGAATTATGACCGTTGTCCAGAGCCAATTAACTCATATTGATTTAGAGCAGTACTACTACTTTGTGCGTTGAAGGAGTATTACAGCAGTACTTGTGGCTAAAGGCGCCACCTTTGCCAAGGACTGACGCCGTTGCGGCCTCAATTTTTTAGTATAAATGGATCATGCAGTTGACGGAGTACTCCGTCGTAACCGCTAGTATCAGGCTGTTGACCAAATTGCAGTAAGATAATGCAGCTATACATATTAAAAAATCCCATGGAAATTCAATTCGAAACAATGGAATTCCATCATCATCATCAGAAATAGAAGAAAAAAGCTTGTACTTGTAGCAATGGAGTCGATTAGACTTACTGGTGAAGGCGATGTTGGCGAGACTGCCGCGTAGTCATGGATGAGGAGCTTCTCGTCGGTGCCCCAGTAGAAACCCCGGAGCCGGAGGATGTTGGGGTGCCGGAACCAGGCGACGGCGCGCACCTGCACCTTGAATCCTTGAGCTTGTCGGCGCCGCCGCTCTCGCCGATGCACCGGACGGCCAGCGCGGTGCCGTCGGCGAGCATGGCCTTGTACATTATGGTCGACCCGATAGCACCGAGGATGTAGGTCGACCCCTTGAGCAGCGTCTCCATCTCCAGCTCGCTGTTGCTGCCGTCCACCTTCACCAGCGTCACAGACTCGCAGGCGCGGGTGCCTCCTGCTGCTACTGCTGCTGCTGCTCATGCTTGTTCTTGCTGTGTGCTGTGGGGTGCCCCAGCCGATGTATCTCCCGGCTCTCTTCTTGGGGTCCTCGCCGCCTTCGTCGTCGGACGCCGCCTCCGACGTCGACGCCGAGCAGTCGGAGCTGTCCGAGCCGTCGTTCTTGCCGCCATCAATGGAGCATGCATCCAATTGACGTGACCGCGTGCCATGAACTCTTTGGCCCCGGCGATGCCTACTGCCGCGAAGGTCGGCCGGGAGGGTGGATGGCGAGCGGGACGACGGAGCCAACGAGGCCAACGGCGACGGCGTGACACTGGGTCGGTGGAGCAGGCTCATGTGTCATGTCTGGACGGGAGGGAGAGCAGAGGAAGAGCTGGTCTGTTGACCAAGCGGAGGGAGCGAGGGGATTGGGTGGGCTGATCTACGTTGCTGGACAGGCAATTTTGCAAAAAAACCCTTGGTTTCCCATGTATTCCAGCTGTTAAGACGACGTGGCCAGTCAAACCGCCAAGTGGATCGAGTTGACATGTGCCAAATCAGCTCATACGTAGAGCAAAACGTAGAATGGACCGTATGTGAACCCCTAGAGCAAGTTAAGGGACTGTATTTCGGGTATTCTGAACCACAGGGACTAAAGTGACCACCGGCGCAAGTTATAGGACCTACAGTGAATTTTTCTCCCAAAAAAATAAGCAAAAGAAACGAATGAAACAAAAGCACACAAGGCATACAAACAATATCATATTCAAGCGACATCACATATTACTGCTACTCACAACAATAATATGCATGCATATTTAAACACACAAATCTCGCGAAAACTCCGGTTTCATGATCTAATATGTTGTGGCGGTGTGCACGAAAGTGAACCCACATGTGGAAAGGATTGGTGTAAACAGGGCTACACCAAGCGCTGGCTTAAGACCGGTTGCAGCTGGATGGTCTTAGAGGTGAGGACGGACTTGGTGATTATGTAGCGAAACACAAAGGTCACGACCACATCATCATCAAGCGAACGGACAGAAACCATACACGTCCAAAGAATGGGTGATTAGGATAGCGGTGAAGACAAGGCTTGCTGACATTGCCTTTTTCCGATAACAAGGATCAATAAGGGTTGTCAAAGTGGCGAGATGGAGAGCACGATTCGGGATAGACACATGTCTATCACCGAAACAATAGGGGTAGCTGAAGGAAAAGATATCAACGCGATACTCGAGCATAAATCCTGCAAGTGTTTGAAACCACTTGGTGCCTCGGCATCAATCCGCTGGGACAGAGCTGACGCCAACACCCAAGAGCAGGTATGCAAAGGTGGAGGGTGCAGGTAGTGGATCAAAACCGATGCCACATACACTCACAAGATTAACCATTAGCGACAAGATAATAAGTCTGTATGCATGCAATGCAACAACCAAATGCACCAAACCGACCAGACTCTATACTACCGCTTTCTAACATTCGCGCGGACTAGAGCGCCCTACAGCCAGACCTGCTCTGATACCAAGTCATGTGGCACCCCGGCTCAAAGAGACCGGAACACCCCGTATTCCAGCCCAGAGATCAAGTCTTCTGGAATACGGCACTGCTTGGCATAGAACAAATCAGCTCTTATTACAATTGATATGGATACAAGGGTTTCGATATAACAACGGATTACATCGGCACGGTGACACTATGCCTGCGAAGGTTGCTCTATGCTAGTAGCAGAACAACTCGAAGCAGCGGAATAACATCTAGCAGTGGAACAACGATGACATGGACTCCACTCCGCAAGGACTCTGGCTGGAACGCTTAACCTAGCTCGCAAACTCAGAATCCTCGGCAAGCAAGCAAACACGGCATGACCTGCAAACTGGCATGACACGCCAGGTGAGTACTTTGAATGTACTCGCAAGCTCACAGCAACCAAAAGCAATCAAGACAAACAACAACATGACATTTACAGGTTAATTAAAGATGATCATGATACCACTAGAACAATATGAGCATGGCATGAGCATATGCACAGGATGACACTAGCATGCAAGATGTCTGCAATATCATGCACTAACTTATTCTGCTCGGAGGTTACCTTGTAACCACCACATGTATCACTTACCATCATGGTCATCAGAAAATCACCTCAGGATCAAATCAAGCTTGGTATTAACAATACCGTAGTAATCATTACATGACCACAAGGAGCTTGATCTTTAGCCGTGATTATCATATAACACCACAAATATCAACCACTTCGGTATCCACGATACCCTTGTGATCCTCTCCGGATCATCACATAAAGATCAACCAACTTCTTTCCTCATCGAACCAGGGTTGTTTATTAGTCAAGTTATTATTACTGTTGACCCATAGTGTGACCTACTACGAACTGGGCCCATATCCGCGGGCACGGCTATCGATATATTATACACTCTGCAGAGGTACATTGTACCCACACCACAGAACCCATGGCCTCGTGCTCCCATTCGGGTGGACCAACGGTGTTCCGACAAAACCAATCTACTACATGACACTCTCCCGGCCACTCCGACCAACTCCCCTTTGGGCTAAGTCATGGGTGGCCCCGGATGCCACTCCAGACATCAAATGGCCACCGTCGTGGCAAAACAAAAACGGTCCCAAACGGGGACAAAAGCGCGCAAACAACTCGGGCACACAAGGTTATCACCGCCTACCGGGCCATGGCAGCGCGCGTGCATAACCTTCCCTACTTGGAGGCATCGGCGAGAGGCATGACAATACACCGAATTAGGGCCTTCCCATACAGGCAAGTGTGGCTGCACTGGTCAGCTCGACTCGATGGCACTATGACTCAGCCAACAGGTGTTCAAGTTCAATTAAAGTACGGTGTAACTTGAATGATAATGAGCTGAGTCATAATAAAATAACATGATGCATATGAACATGATATCAACATGAGCCTGCATGGAAAGCATAATGATATGAATCATAGCATCAATACCAATAAAGCATTTACTCTACGAGATGCAACTGAGCATGGCATAGTGATGATCATGAATAGCGCAAGCATAACACTCATATGAACATAGCATGACCACTAGCATCGGAAAATAACTACTAGAATAGAACATGATAATAACATTAGCAAGTAATCATTTAACTAACAAATGCAGAATGATCACAGCATAGGAACGAGCATGGATTCACGAGCATATCAGGTATTCACAAAAATATTAACATACACAAATTATTTAAATATTCAAGTAGAAAACCATTGCTACTGCAAGGCTATCATGCAAGTGGCTGTCGTGGCTTGCCTGGGGAGGAAGAATACGCCGGGAAGAAGTGCGGTGAAGCCGCGGAAGGACTTGCTGGAAAAGCTTCTCTCTCGGAGGGGGCTAGATAAGGGCAAGGGAAAAATAGTCATTTTTAGTATGTAGCAACATAGTGAAAATGGTACGAACAGAATGGGCTCGACGAGACGAAGACGTGGGCTTTGGAATCACCTGATTCGGAGCTACGGTTGTGAAGATATGGACGAAAGAAGGCTAGGGACTAATCTGTGATAGAAATATTCACAAACAGGTCCTTGGAGGTTAAAACAGAAAGCGCCTTCTCTGAAATTACGCCTTCTGCAAAAGAAAACGTATTTTCAGCCGTAGAAGAACTAAAGTATGCTTTCTACAGAGGAAAACGTATTCCCGCACGAATACGTTTCCACTTACTCTGCGCGGGCCCGTGATTGGAGCCACTTACAGGCGGGACCCCCGGGTGTTGACTCTCTCCTCCCGCTCCTTGTCTTCTTCCTTGCGATGAACAGAGGAGGGGGCGAGGCAGCGGCAAGGCCGGCGCCGGCCCGGCCAACTCCGGCCACCCCCAGCGAGGGCGAGGGCACCGGCGGGACCAGGGTGGAGTGCCGGGTCGGACCAGGCCACACACGGGCGCCGGGGAGGGAGGTGGCCGCGGTGGCTCGACGAGGCAGAGAGCAGGGGCGACGGCCAACCTTGGGGGGAGGGGCGCGGACACCAGGGCTCCGGCAATGAGTGGAGGGGGTGGGGAGGATCGCCGGGCTCAGGGGAAGCTGCTGGTGGTGGCTAGGCGAGGAGAGGAGCTCGGGTTGGCCCTAATCTAGGACGAGGTCGAGGCGACCGTGGCGGCCAACGGCTGTCAGAAGAAGAATTGGGCGGCTCCAGTGGTCTAGGGGCGTGATGACCCACAAGTATAGGGGATCAATCATAGTCCTTTCGATAAGTAAGAGTGTCGAACCCAACGAGGAGCAAAAGGAAATGACAAGTGGTTCTCAGCAAGGTATTTTCTGCAAGCACTGAAATAGTCGGTAACAGATAGTTTGATAGCAAGATAATTTGTAACGAGAAAGTAACGGTAACGGTAAATAATATGCAGCAAGGTAGCCCAATCCTTTTGTGGCAAAGGACAGTCCAAAACGGTCTCTTATGATAAGCAAAGCGTTCTTGAGGGTACACAGGAATTTCATCATATCACTTTCATCATGTTGATTTGATTCGTGTTCGCTACTTTGATAATTTGATATGTGGGTGGACCAGTGCTTAGGTGTTGTTCTTACTTGAACAAATCTCCTACTTATGATTAACCCCCTAGCAAGCATCCACAACTACGAGAAAAGTATTAAGATAAAATCTAACCATAGCATTAAACTTTTGGATCCAAATCGGTCCCTTACGAAGTAGCGCATAAACTAGGGTCTAAGCTTCTGTCACTCTAGCAACCCATCATCTAATAACTACTCCGCAATGCATTCCCTTAGGCCCAAATATGGTGAAGTGCCATGTAGTTGATGTTCACATGACACTACTAAGGGAATCACAACATACATATCATCAAAATATCGAACACATATCAAGTTCACATAATTACTTGCAACATGACTTCTCCCGTGACCTCAAGAACAAAAGTAACTACTCACAAATAATAATCATGCTCAAGATCAGAGGGGTATTAAATAGCATAATGGATCTGAACATATAATCTTCCACCAAATAAACCATATAGTAATCAACTACAAGATGTAATCAACACTACTAGTCACCCACAAGTACCAATCTAAGGTTCCGGTACAAAGATTGAACACAAGAGATGAACTAGGGTTTGAGAGGAGATGGTGATGTTGAAGATGTTGATGGAGATGGCCCTCCCAAAGATGGGAGAGTTGTTGGTGATGATGATGACGATGATTTCCACCTCCGGGAGGGAAGTTCCCCCAGCGGAATCACTCCACCGGAGGGCAAAAGTGCTCCTGCCCAAGTTCCGCCTCGAGACGGCGGCGCTTCATCCCGAAAGTCCTCCCCTTATTTTTTTTTTCTAGGTCAAAATGACTTATATACCAGAAGAGGGGCACCGGAGGTGGGCCGAGGAGGGCACAACCCACCAGGGCGCGCCTGGGCTCCCTGGCGCGCTCAGGTGGGTTGTGCCCACCTGGTGGGCCCCCTTTGGTAGTTATTTGCTCAAATATTCTTCATATATTCCAAAACAATTCTCCGTAAATTTTTAGCTCATTTGGAGATGTGCAGAATAGGTAACTCTGATGTAGCTTTTTCAGGTCCAGAATTCCAGCTGCCGGTATTCTCCCTCTTTGTGTAAACCTTGCATAATATGAGAGAAAAGGCATTAGAAATACTCCGAAAAGCATTATTATGCATTGAAACATTATAAATAACAGTAGGAAAACATGAAGCAAAATGGACATATCAAGTCCCCCAAGCTTAGACCTCACTTGTCCTCAAGCGAAAACCGAAATCAAAAAACATGCCCACATGCTTAGAGAGAGAGGTGTCGATAAAAATAAATTACGGACATAGAAGCATCATGCATATTATTATAACAGCAAAGAACTTTATCATAAAACTTTGTCAAATAACTTTTATCACATAACTTTTATCATATAACTTCTCATGAACAAGTAACAATTCATCACAACATTGAAGTATAAAGCATAAACCTTATTGAAAACCAACAAACTATGTTCTCTGTCAACTTTGGAACTACAATTCATCATATTTTCAGGAAGGGTCATGTATCGGAGCCTTTAGGCAAGTCCAGATACTCAACCATCATTTAATCTTCTATGATTGCTAACACTCACAACGTGCCCATGAACAAAAAGTTTCAACCAGACACATAGAAAGATAGGGGCTTATAGTTTCGCCTCCCAACGTATTCACTTCAAGGGTGATGTCAACAATAATAACTCATGCCTACTCATATCCAACTGGATATATGTTCCTAGATCTTTCCTCCCCACATGATGCTTGCAAAAAGAGAAAATAAAAAGGAATAGGGAAGAAAACTTTGACTCTTCACAAAAGTAAATGCATAAAAGTAAAAAATAGACCCTTCGCAGAGGGAAGCAGAGGTTTTCATGCGCTTATTTGTTTGTATGCCAAATCCCTTAATGCAAAAGAACGTCACGTTATATTACCCCATATGATAGCAACCTTTATTATGCAGTCCGTCACTTTTATTACTTTGCCATCACAAGTTCGTACAATGCTCAATTTTCTCTTACACTAAATGATCCAACACATTTAGAAGCAATTTTTATTGCCTTATTGCACTGATGACAACTTACTTGAAGGATCTTACTCAATCCATAGGTAGGTATGGTGGACTCTCAAAATAAGATTTGGGTTAAGGGTTTTTGGATGCACAAGTAGTATCTCTACTTAGTGCAGAATTTTTGGCTAGAAAAGATATTGAGCAAGCACCACATGTTAAAGGATCTATGACAATATAACTTCTATGTGAATATCAACAAACATAAATCATTATGTTGTCTTCCTTGTCCAACGTCAACTATTTTGACACAAAATATTTAATGGGGGCTCACAATCATAAAAGATGTCCAAGATAGTGTATTTGCATGTGAATCTTCTCTTCCCTTATTAATTCTTTCATGAGTTGCATCATTGACCAATGCTATGTTTGTCAATCTCCAACAAATTTTACCACTTATACTTTTCCTTATGTGATGTCATTACTTACCATAAGATTAGCATATGATCTTTTTCATTTATTTTCCTTTATTTTTATTGAGACATAAAAGTAAAGAAACAAAACTCAAACTACTTTATTATATATCTCGCACACGATTACATCGATAGATAGATCACTAAGCAAACACTCAAAAAGAAAGGATCGAACTAAAACTTTTATTCAACTAAATTATAGGAAACTAAAGATCGAACTAAAATAGATAAAGGCAAAGATAGTGGTGGTGATACGATACCGGGACACCTCCCCCAAGCTTGGCACAAGCCAAGGGGAGTGTCCATACCATGAACTCAAGTCTCCTTTGGTGATGAAGAAGGTGGTGGTGGTGATGAGGTAGTAGCGATCTTATCTTCCAGTTTCCATGGCAATGGCTCACCATCATAAGAGGAGGAGAGAGTCTCGCGAGTCCTACAACTAGCAGCCAAACTCATACCTTTAAACCTTGCCTCATCTTCAAAGACTTGATTTTGGAGATCATAGATTTAGCTTTGTAGAAAGTTGATTTGCTTGTTCAAGGTGAAGATGATGTCCTTCATGGATTTGCCATCCACCTTGAGATCACGGGTGTAATCCGCGATCATGAGGTGATTGGCATTGAGTCCATGTTCCACCATCCCCTTGCACTTGAAGACCTCCTGCTCCATAGCTTCGAGCCTGGCCTCCACGGTCCCCGTCCCCTTGGGACCATGGACGTCCCGGATGTGGAGCACCCCCTCATGCATCTCAATGGCTTGAGGGTGCTGCATCACCTCCCGCAAATACGGGTTGATGACGTTCTCGAAGAACTTGTCCTTGGAGGTGCCTGAAGCGGCCATTACAATCTAGATCTGTGAGAAAACAGCAAGAAAAAAGAACAGAAGATTTCTCTGCTATACGGTGGTCAATAAGTTCGGGTGGTATATAAAGATTTTTTTATCTTGGGAAACAAGCAAACAGGAGGAAAACGGAGTAGGGAAGGTTCCCGAGGTGGGCACAACACAACTGGGCACGCCAGGGGGCCCTGGCGCGCCCTGGTGTCTTGTGCCCCCCTTGGGTGCCTTCCTGGTTGTTTCCTATATTCCTAATTTTTAAAATATTCCAAAACTGACAGAAAATATTTTTGCGGATTTTTCGGATTCCGCTTACTTATCGTATCACGTACCTCCTCCATTTAAATTATTCTGGAGTGTTTCGGAAGGTATCTTTTATGTGTTCCTCAGGTGTCATAGTTTGAATAATATTGCTTTCAACATTAATAGGCGTGTGACGCCCCCGGCTTAATCGTGCACTAATCATACATGCAAATGCACACGATCAAGCCTAAGGACTCACTTGAAGATATCACAACACAACTCTAGACACGAATTAAAATAATACAAGCTTTATGTTACAAGCCAGGGGCCTCGAGGGCTCGAATACATAAGCTCGCTTACAAGTGTCAGCGGAAGCATCAGATATCTGAGTACAGATATAAAAGATAAAACAGATAAGCCTTTAAAAAGGCGGGGCAAAACAAAAGCTACGATCAAAAAGGCGCAGGCCTCCTGCCTAGGACCCTCCGATCCTACTCTTGGTCGTCGGCAAGCTCGTAGTAGTAACCACCCTCGGGGTGGTAGTAGTAATCGTCGGCCCCGGCTGGCTCCGGGGCTCCATCATCTGGTTGCATCAAACGGGTATGGGGAAAAAGAGGAAGCAAAGCAACCGTGAGTATTCATCCGAAGTACTCAGCAAGCAAGGATCTACACTACTTATGCAACATTATCAAAGAAAGGTTGTATATGTGGACTGGGTTGCAGAAATGCCAGAATAGAGAGGGTGCCTAGTCCTATCGAAGACTAGCATCTTCAACAGTCTTGCAGCATTGGAAGAGTGTAGATTAGTACAGAATAAAGTAGTAGCAGTATAAAGTATCAACCTCGGCCAGAGATTCCTCCTCGTCTCCCAGCGAGAAAGCGATCCCAGAGCCCTAGTATACATATCTCATCTCATCATTAGGTTCTAGTTGTATCGATCAGGATACAACTCCGAGCGTCCGTTACCGAGGATCCAGCTATGCATAGATTAGTTCTTCCCTGCAGGGGTGCACCAACTTACCCACCACGCTCGCTTAACTCCGGTCGGACACACTTTTCTGGGTCATGCCCGGCCTCGGCCAAATGACACACCGCAGCCCTACCTAGAGCTCAGCAGAGAGGTCCCCGCCGGTCTACAACCTAAGCACTCAGGGGTCTTGGGCCATTGCCCCGTGCACTCTGGGTCGTTGTGCGACGAGTCGGGATGAGCACCACCTCATCATGGATGGCACTGGCCCGACAGGCCTACCATGCTGAAATGGACGTCTGACAGAGCTTTCGGCTGATGCCACGATGCAGAGTGCCCATAACTATTCCCATATGATGGTTAGTGCTATCAGGCCAGAGGCCTACTCGGATCAAATATCCAAATCATTAGTGTTTTGGTAGTGCGGTAACGAGCAGAGACTCACGATCGATGTGACCCCGTCGCCCCGACTCGAGGACTTGCGGCAAGGGCTAAGAATGCCCGGCCACGCCTCGTATTTATCTCTCGGGTACCATCCAGGTCAACCCGTCTCCACATCACTCGCAGGTACCCCTCAGGGCCGACCCGATGTCATCATGGTTCTGTGTTAAGTCAATGTAACCGTGTGTCCAAACACCAGGGGGAAACCTAAGGAATCACCCTCGATGGATTCCACCTAATGTAGTCATCAAGGTGAACTTAGGAGGAACCACCCTCGAGGTTCACTCTTGAGGTGTTGCACGACGGCGTCGTTATCAGGACTGGTGAAGGAGGAATCACTCTCGAGGACCACGACCGAATAGCTACTCTACAGAGTTAACATCAGAAGTGCTAAATGAGGTATCACCCTCGGCACTCGATAGTAACGCTGCAGTGTCGTACAACTAAGGGGGGTGATGTGCGGTGTCGGGGACTGTCTGTCGATCACGTTGATCGAGTCATCTGATAAGCCAGCGGGGGCAACTGGGTCAAAGTGGGGTCTCTGGTGGGTCTCTAACCAACCTATACTACGCAGTTTAGGATAAGCAGGTAAGGTATCAATAGCATGTTACAATAAATAGGCTATGCATCAGAATAGGATAACTCAAAGCAGTAGCAAATTCTAATGCAAGCAGAAGGGAGAAAGAATAGGCGATATAGGCATGTTCAAAGGGGGGGTGCTTTCCTGGTTGCTTGGCGGCAAAGGCAGGGTCGTCAGCTGTGAAGTCGATCCCCAGGGCATCGTCAGCGGTCTCGGGGGTCTTCCGGGAAGATAGGGGGAGAAGAAACAGATAAATACACGGCAACAAAAGCAATCGCAAAACAAGACATGACTACGAGCTAAGCCGGAGTGATCTATCGCAACGTTAAGTGCTACAGACGGAGCGGGAATTTACCGGGAAAGTTTTCCCGGTTCCGGACGTCTGTCAGATAGATGAACCGGAGGGGAAAATTCCATGTTCATCATGCTAGAGGCATGTGACAGGTATAAGGAGGGCATATTTGGATGCTTCTCGTCGTTCTGAGCAACTTTCATGTAGAAAGTTTTTTGATCCGAGCTACGGTTAATTTTCTACAATTTTTTGAAGTTCAAAGCATTTTCTGGAATTACTGAAATTCTGCCAAGTCCTCAGTTTTAAACATCATTTAGCTGTTTTCCAGAGGCTATAACTAGTGTTCTATTCATCCTATGAATTGGTGCCTTATACCAATATTGATCACTTTCCTGTGGTCTACAAGATGGTATCAATTGCATCTCTGTTAGATCCCTGTAAGTTGTTTATTTTCTGCTCCAAAGTTGCTATGGCAGTATCTCTGTTTTTCTGTTTTTCAGTTAACAGAACTTAGCATTTTGTGATTTTGATAGGATTTAATCCATGCATCAAATGGATTTGGCCCAGTGGAAACATTTAAACCTTGTCAAGTGTACTAACTGCCCATATAATTTTTACTCATATTAACCGTCGTTTAGTCAGTATTTAGGGACTGTTCAGAGGGTTTGTCAATGTAACAGCTGCAAAGCTAGCCACTGCTACAGTAACTGAATGTTACTGTAGCAGAGCGCCAGTAGAAGAGCAGGCGAGCAGTACAGCAGGCAGCGGCGCGGCGCGGGCGCGGCGAGGCTGGCCGAAGGTGGGCGAGGTCGAAGCCATACACACACTGCACGCACCACACACACACACAGAGCACGCACACACACACAGCCATGGTCATGAGGCCAGCGCCGGAGTAGTGGCGGCAGCGAGCGGCAGCAGCGGCGGACAGTAGTGGCAGCAGCCAAGTGCAGCAGCAAGCAGCAGTTAAGAGCAGCAGCAGATTAGAGCAGCAGCGGCATGGCAAGCAAGAGCAGCAGCAGTGCAAGAGCAGCAGCTAAGAGTAGCCGCGGCAGCAAGAGCAACGCGCACACATGTACGTACACGTACGCGCGAGATTGGGCACGACGGTGAAGGCGGCCTACGGCATCCAAAACGAAAGGGGAAAAAGGGGGATCAGAGGGAGGAGCTCACCGCGAGCTCGGAGGTGCGATCGGGGAGGCCGGAGATGGGCCAGATGCCGGCGATGTACGCGACGAAGATGTGCTCGATGCCGAGTGTACGACGCAGCCCGGCTTGATTCAACGGTTGCAGACGAAGGAGACGAGGATGGGGAGGCTCCTGGACATGTTCTCATGGCGTGGGGTGGGCAGTGGCCGCGGGATCGACGACGGCACATCGGCGACCGCGCTCGAGCGAACAAGACAGAGAGGGAGAGGGCGAAGCGGCACGAGGGGAGGGGAAGTGGGGAGATGCTAGGGTTTGCAGGGGGTTCTGGCTCGACCTTATCCAGTAGGGGAGTCGTGGGATGGCTGGCGTGTGGCCTGGGCACGGCCATGGTGGCCAGATGCCTGCCACGAGCCCCCTCGCCTCCTGTAGCGAGGTGGGGGATGAGTGGGGATGTGGGTTGGGCCTCCTCTGACGCTAAATGGGCCAAGTGCATAAAGAACCTCTGCCTTATCCTTTGTTTGTTTCCTTTATTTTCTTTCTCTGCTGTTTTGTGATTTATGATGTTGCTCAAAGAATTTTGTTCATTGTGAAACTTGGCACATAAATCCAGTGCCTTAGCATAGGGCCACACACAAAGTTTCATGTGGTTTGGGAAAATTAAGAATATTTGTTGGAATTTAAAGGACCCAATTAAATGTTGCTGGTCCGCTAAAATATTGCTAGGGCCAAAAATTATAAACCAATTTGAGTTGATTTCTTCATGGCAATTACTTGGGGATTATTTGCAACGTCTCGAACATTTTTGTTTAATTAATTAAAGAAGATTTATTTTTCCTCGCTATTTGAATTTTGAATTGGAATAGGTTTTGGATCTTAAAGACTATTAGCAAGTTAATGATGATGACTTGGCATAATTAGAGGAAGTTCATTGTAGCATGATTCTCGGGTGTTACAAATCTCCTCCACTACAAGAAATCTCGTCCCGAGATTTAAGTGGGGAAGTAAAGAGTAATTTCGGGAGAACTGACCCTTATAGGGTTAATTATCTGGCGAACAATTCAGGGAATATGGCAGAAGTATCTCTAGAGTTGAAACTTAAGAAAACATTGAGAGCAAAGTATGAAGGTATAATAAGAAGTTTCAAGCGAATGGACAAACGATTGACACCTGAACAGGGTGTGAGAGGAGGTTCAGAGCATCGGGAATGGTTCATCTCTCAGAGGGTGGCTCGTGATAACACACAAAGCCAAGAGCATATGATACTTCGGAATCGATGTATACAGGAGAGTCAGGTTACGATCATGTGGAACTGTGGGGAGGGTCGATCGAGAGTAGGGAGAACGGTGTCATCTTAACTGTCATGACATCAAGGTATGTCAGAGGATAGTCTGTCAGTTATGGCGGTAACAACGTCGGTACCAAGGGCGAGGGACGAAGAGAACCATTTTCCTGCTCGTAAGAACGAGGCGGACCAATAGGCAAAGTTCTCATCCATCGGGGGTTACCGAGATGTCATCAACAATATTAACAGGGTCTCACTGACAAGGTTGTACACCGGGGTGTTTTATAAGCAGGGAATTATTTCTGCTTATATCATATAGATCACAAGAAAGGTTAAACAAACCAATGGAAAGGAAAATGTGTTTATACACAAGAATTAGGAGTGTATCTTTTCCCAAGGAAAAGTAGAGCATGATATACATGTCAGGACAACAGGTACATCACCTTTTAGATAAAGGGGCAAGGTAATTCATGATGTTATCCATACAATGATGTTTGGATAATAGAGCAAGAAACATTTGGCAATGCACTTCCAATGTTCTTGTTGATATTCAGAATACCACAGTCATGCTTCGAGGTAGCATTAATATGGTGTTTCAAGTAAGGGTTGGATCTGAAGATCACAAGAGATACGAAGGAACAATTTCAAGAATAACAAGGAACTCAATGTATGAGCAAAACATCATCAGGTGAGTGTTGGAGGAAGTCAAAGATGTGGTTGATGATAACACCAATCACCGAAGAGCAAGGATGGTATTTCTCACCATGAATACGATTGACATCTCAGAAGAAGTCAAAATGTTAACGTTGATCACGACACATTTGTCGAGGGGTTTCAAGGAGATGAGATCGATCAGTAAGATGGTCAAAGCAGATGAAGTGAAGTTCAAGGTCTACGAAACCACGGATATGACACAAGCTTAAAATCTAGCTTGTTCAAGGTGGAATGATAAGATGAGGAAGATCGACGTAAGCTTTTCTCATCGTCAAAAAGTTGTGCTCCGGGAATAAGGACCAGGTAGCACGGTTAGGATTAGCATGATAATGATATAGCCGATCAGGCTACGAATGATGTGATGGAGTATCATCCCAATAAGATTTCACAAGAGGTAGTGCAATGACACAATATCCTCGAGATAACAGGGGCAATACTTGTAGGTAGATCAGAATAGAGGTTGGACAGGTGAGATGATCTGCAGAGGACAAGTATTTTAACTTTTCCGGGAAATGGAATCAAGAAGAAAATATGGTCGGAACCACGATTGCAAAGTATCAATTATCAGATACAAGATGAATTTGTACCAAGGAGATAATTATTTTTACGAGCAGCTTCCATGATAAGTTCTACATCGGGTCCATGGGCATGAACACAAAGGTTCAAGGTCGACTCCCACTTCTTCAATGCATAACCTTTCATTCACTGCTCTGTTAAAAATTATATGAACATGAAGAACTACCTGGTGAAATACCAGAGGAGTATGACCCGTGAAAATTTATCGGGTTCACACGGATTAAGAAGGCATAGGTTCAACCCATCGGGGCATCTTAGGACCATATACCACAAACTTCAGGAGTAAATAACTCAAGCTCAATAGTAGAGCATGGCTGACAAAAACAGAGGATACAATTTACCAAAAGCTTTATGTATTAGGGGAGAACTCACAAGATTTCAGATGTTAAGGACACTGTCGGATAACAACCCAACAATGGATCTGGCGATTCACGACAGAATTGATGTGAGTATCGATAAACAATCAGAGGAAGAAAGAATGCAAAGGAATCGGATTATAGAAATATCTGAATAGTCTGACGCTTAAATTCAAAGGAATTATGATTTCCAAAGCGAAGGATCAGAAGCAGACTTTCTGATCAAGGATGGATAAGATGAATAGACTTAGGGGCCCAATCGATGGTAATTTGATTGGCCGGGAACCAGCTCATGTTCGGAAAGACGTCTAAGCCGGAAGAACATTTTTTAAGGATTAATTGATGATTGCGAGTATTCGCATACACGTTGAATCCATAGAAACAGAATGACAATCATAGAGGATTTTAATAAATATTGATAGACACATGGAATTAACCATAATTTAGGCCGGCAAGGAGAATCAAGAGCACTAGGCTGCAGAGGATTTTCGGAAGATCAGATAGCATTTCAAAGTATTTTGGAAAGCATATGAACAACTGGGGATGAAGGTACAAATGGCAAGGATGTTATTCATGGGGATTAACAGTGGTCAGGAACTGCAAAGCAGTGGGCACAGGATCTTGGGAAACATCGAGGAGTATCTGCAGAATCTTCTGGCGAAGCAAGCAATCATCTGTAGTGAAGGGGCTCTCCGGGATGAAGTGGTTACGAGAACCTAATGTCAGAGTTGGTAAAATCTTTAACCCGAATAGAAGAGAGATCAGAGTCCCAGAGTATAGACGAGGAATAAAAGATCCTAATACCACCCAATGGCGACGTGGGCCCGTAAGCCACACAGCCATGTTAGTAAAATGGTTTTCACGACTAGACTCAACTTCAGCCAAGGAGTTGGAAAGGGGGATCCTACAGGCAGTCGGCTCCGATACCAACCTGTGACGCCCCCGGCTTAATCGTGCACTAATCATACACGCAAATGCACACGATCAAGCCTAAGGACTCACTTGAAGATATCACAACACAACTCTAGACACGAATTAAAATAATACAAGCTTTATGTTACAAGCCAGGGGCCTCGAGGGCTCGAATACATAAGCTCGCTTACAAGCATTAGCGGAAGCATCAGATATCTGAGTGCAGATATAAAAGATAAAACAGATAAGCAGTTAAAAAGGCAGGGCAAAACAAAAGCTATGATCGAAAAGGCGCAGGCCTCCTGCCTGGGACCCTCCGATCCTACTCCTGGTCGTCGGCAAGCTCGTAGTAGTAACCACCCTCGGGGTGGTAGTAGTAGTCTTCGGCGGGGCAGCTAGCTCCGGGGCTCCGTCATCTGGTTGCATCAAATGGGTATGGGGAAAAAGAGGAAGCAAAGCAACCATGAGTACTCATCCGAAGTACTCAGCAAGCAAGGATCTACACTACTTATGCAACATTATCAAAGAAAGGTTGTATATGTGGACTGGGCTGCAGAATTGCCAGAATAGAGAGGGGGCCTAGTCCTATCGAAGACTAGCATCTTCAACAGTCTTGTAGCATTGGAAGAGTGTAGATTAGTACAGAATAAAGTAGTAGCAGTATAAAGTATCAACCTCGGCCAGAGATCCTTCCTTGTCTCCCTGTGAGAAAGCGATCCCAGAGCCCTAGTATCCATATCTCACCTCATCATTAGGTTCTAGTTGTATCAATCAGGATACAACTCCGAGCGTCCATTACCGAGGATCCGGCTATGCATAGATTAGTTCTTCCCTGCAGGGGTGCACCAACTTACCCACCACGCTCGCTTAACTCCGACCGGACACACTTTTCTGGGTCATGCCCGGCCTCGGCCAAACGACACACCGCAGCCCTACCTAGAGCTCAGCAAAGAGGTCCCCGTCGGTTTACAACCTAAGCACTCTAAGGTCTTGGGCCATCGCCCTATGCACTCCGGGTCGTTGTGCGACGAGCTGGGACGAGCACCACCTCATCATGGATGGCACTGGCCCGATAGGCCTACCATGCTGAACTGGACGTCTGACAGAGCTTTCGGCTGATGCCACGATGTAGAGTGCCCATAACTAATCCGACGTGATGGTTAGTGCTATCAGGCCAGAGGCCTACTCGGATCAAATATCCAAATCGTTAGTGTTTTGGTAGTGCGGTAACGAGCAGAGACTCACGATCGATGTGACCCTGTCGCCCCATCTCGGGGACTTGCGTCAAGGGCTAAGAATGCCCGGCCACGCCTCGTATTTATCTCTCGGGTACCATCCAGGTCAACCCGTCTCCACATCACTCGCCGGTACCCCTCAGGGCCGACCTGATGTCAGCATGGTTCTGTGTTAAGTCAAAGTAACCGTGTGTCCAAACACCAGGGGGAAACCTGAGGAATCACCCTCGATTGATTCCACCTAATGTAGTCTTCAAGGTGAACTTAGGAGGAACCACCCTCGAGGTTCACTCTTGAGGTGTTGCACCACGGTGTCATTATTGGGAGTGGTGAAGGAGGAATCACCCTCGAGGACCACGACCGAATAGCTACTCTACAGAGTTAACTTCAGAAGTGCTAAATGAGGTATCACCCTCGGCACTCGATAGTAACGCTGCAGTGTCGTACAACTAAGCGGGGTGATGTGCGGTGTCGGGGACTGGCTGTCGTTCACGTTGATCGACTCATCTGATAATCCAGCGGGGGCAACTGGGTCAAACTGGGGTCTCTGGTGGGTCTCTAACCAGCCTATACTAAGCAGTTTCGGATAAGCAGGTAAGGTATCAATAGCAGGTTACAATAAACAGGCTATGCATCAGAATAGGATAACTCAAAGCAGTAGCAAATTCTAATGCAAGCAGGAGGGAGAAAGAATAGGCGATATAGGCATGTTCAAAGGGGGGTGCTTGCCTGGTTGCTTGGCGGCAAAGGCAGGGTCATCAGCTGTGAAGTCGATCCCTAGGGCATCGTCAGCATTCTCGGGGGTCTACCGGGAAGATAGGGGGAGAAGAAACAAATAAATACACGGCAACAAAAGCAATCGCAAAACAAGACATGACTACGAGCTAAGCCGGAGTGATCTATCGCAAAGTTAAGTGCTACAGACGGAGCGAGAATTTACCAGGAAAGTTTTCCCGGTTCCAGACGTCTGTCAGATAGATGAACCAGAGGGGAAAGTTCCATGTTCGTCATGCTAGCGGCATGTGACAGGTATAAGGAGGGCATATTCGGATGCGTCTCATCGTTCTAAGAAACTTTCATGTAGAAAGTTTTTTGATCCAAGCTACGGTTAATTTTCTACAATTTTTCGAAGTTCAAAGCATTTTCTGGAATTAGTGAAATTCTGTTAAGTCCTCAGTTTTAAACATCATTTAGCTGTTTTCCAGAGGCTATAACTAGTGTTCTATTCATCCTATGAATTGGTGCCTTATATCAATATTGATCACTTTCCTGTGGTCTACAAGATGGTATAATTGCATCTCTGTTAGATCCCTGTAAGTTGTTTATTTTCTACTCCAAAGTTGCTATGGCAGTATCTCTGTTTTTCTGCTTTCAGTTAACAGAACTTAGCATTTTGTGATTTTGATAGGATTTAATCCATGCTTCAAATGGATTTGGCCCACTGGAAACATTTGAACCTTGTCATGTGTACTAACTGCCCATATAATTTTTACTCATGTTAACCGTCGTTTAGTCGCTGTTTAGGGACTGTTCAGAGGATTAGTCAATGTAATAGCTGCAAAGCTAGCCACTGCTACAGCAACTGAATGTTACTGTAGCAGAGCGGCAGCAGAAGAGCAGGCGAGCAGTGCAGCAGGCAGCGGCGCGGCGCGGGCGCAGCGAGGCTGGCCGAAGGTGGGCGAGGCCGGAGCCATACACACACTGCACGCACCACACACACACACAGAGCACGCACACACACACAACCATGGTCATGAGGCCAGCGCCGGAGAAGTGGCGGCAGCGAGCGGCGGCAGCGGCGGACAGTAGCGGCAGCAGCCAAGTGCAGCAGCAAGCAGCAGATTAGAGCAGCAGCGGCATGGCAAGCAAGAGCAGCAGCAGTGCAAGAGCAGCAGCTAATAGCAGCCGCAGAAGCAAGAGCAGCGCGCACACATGTACGTACACGTACGCACGAGATTGGGCACGACGGTGAAGGCGGCCTACGGCGTCCAAAATGAAGGGGGAAAAGGGGGATCAGAGGGAGGAGCTCACCGCGAGCTCGGAGGTGCGATCGGGGAGGCCGGAAATGGACCGGAGCCGCGGCAAACGACGCTGGATGCCGGCGATGTACGCGACGAAATTATGCTTGATGCCGAGCGTACGACGCGGCCCGGCTTGATTCAACGGTTGCAGACGAAGGAGACGAGGATGGGGAGGCTCCTGGACATGTTCTCATGGCGCGGGGTGGGCAGCGGCCACGGGATCGACGGCGGCATGTCGGCGACCGCGCTCGAGCGAACAAGACAGAGAGGGAGAGGGTGAAGCGACGCGAGGGGAGGGGAAGTGGGGAGACGCTAGGGTTTGCAGCGGGTTCTGGCTTGACCTTATCCAGCAGGGGAGTCGTGAGATGGCTGGCGTGTGGCATGGGCACGGCCATGGTGGCCAGATGCCTGCCACGAGCCCCTTCGCCTCCTGTAGCGAGGTGGGGGATGAGTGGGGATGTGGGTTGGGCCTCCTCTGACGCTAAATGGGCCAAGTGCATAAAGAACCTCTGCCTTATCCTTTGTTTGTTTCCTTTATTTTCTTTCTCTACTGTTTTGTGATTTATGATGTTGCTCAAAGAATTTTGTTCATTGTGAAACTTGGCACATAAATCCAGTGCCTTAGCATAGGGCCACACACAAAGTTTCATGTGGTTTGGGAAAAGTAAGAATATTTGTTGGAATTTAAACGACCCAATTAAATGTTGCTGGTCCGCTAAAATATTGCTAGGGCCAAAAATTAGAAACCAATTTGAGTTGATTTCTTCATGGCAATTACTTGGGGATTATTTGCAACATCTCGAACATTTTTGTTTAATTAATTAAAGAAGATTAATTTTTCCTTGCTATTTGAATTTTGAATTGGAATAGGTTTTGGATCTTAAAGACTATTAGCAAGTTAATGATGATGACTTGGCATAATTAGAGGAAGTTCGTTGTAGCACGATTCTTGGGGTGTTACAAGGCGTACCTGAAATATAATGTTTAATTCTTTGCCCATTGACCACCTTCGGATTAGTACCTTCGGCATTATTTATTTTGATAGCTCCAGAGCGGTAAACCTCTTCGATGATATATGGTCCTTCCCATTTAGAGAGAAGTTTTCCTGCAAAGAATATGAAACGAGAGTTGTACAATAGAACATATTCTCCAACTTTGAATTCTCGCTTTTGGATTCTCTTGTCATGCCATCTTTTAACTTTTTCTTTAAATAACTTGGCATTTTCATAAGCTTGGGTTCTCCATTCATCTAATGAGCTAATATCAAATAACCTCTTTTCACCGGCAAGTTTGAAATCATAGTTGAGTTCTTTAATTGCCCAATATGCTTTATGTTCTAACTCAAGAGGCAAATGACAAGCTTTTCCATAAACCATTTTATAGGGAGACATACTCATAGGATTTTTATATGCTATTCTGTAGGCCCAAAGTGCATCATCCAATTTCTTAGACCAATTCTTTCAGGACCTATTAACAGTTTTCTGTAATATTAGTTTTATTTCTCTATTGCTAAGTTCAACTTGACCACTAGATTGAGGATGATAGGGTGATGTAATTCTATGGTTAACATCATATTTAGCAAGCATTTTACGGAAAGCACCATGAATAAAGTATGAACCACCATCAGTCATTAAATACCTAGGGACTCCGAACCTTGGGAAAATAACTTCTTTAAGCATTTTAATGGAAGTGTTATGATCAGCACTACTAGTTGGAATAGCCTCTACCCACTTAGTAACGTAATCAACAACAACCAAAATATGTGTATACCCATTAGAGGAAGGAAAATGTCCCATATAATCAAAACTCCAAACATCAAACGGTTCAACAGAAAGTGAATAATTCATAAGCATTTCTTGATGCTTACCAATATTACCAATTCGTTGACATTCATCACAAGATAAAACAAACTTACGGGCATCCTTGAAGAGAGTAGGCCAATAAAAACCAGATTGCAATACCTTGTGAGCAGTTCTATCTCCCGCATGATGCCCTCCATAAGCTTCGGAGTGACATTTCCATAGGATTTGTTCCTGTTCATGCTCAGGTACACAATATCTAATAATACCATCTACTTCTTCTTTATAAAGATGTGGGTCATCCCAAAAGTAATGTCTTAAATCATAGAAGAACTTTTTCTTTTGTTGGTATGTGAAACTAGGTGGTATGTATTTTGCAACAATATAATTAGCATAGTCCGCATACCAAGGAGTATTATGAGAAACATTTATGGTAGCTAGTTGTCCATCAGGAAAGCTATCATCAATTGGTAGTGGGTCATCAAGGATATTGTCCAACCTAGATAAGTTATCAGCTACAGGGTTCTCAGCTCCTTTTCTATCAGTGATATGTAAATCAAATTCTTGTAGCAAGAGAACCCACCTAATGAGTCTAGGTTTAGCATCTTTCTTTTCCATAAGATATTTAATAGCACCATGATCGGTGTGAACAATAACTTTAGAATCAACAATGTAAGATCTGAATTTATCACAGGCAAACACAACTGCTAAAAATTCTTTTTCAGTAGTAGCATAATTTCTCTGGGCACTGTCTAGAGTTTTGCTAGCATAATGGATAACATTTAATTTCTTATCAACTCTTTGTCCTAGAACAGCACCAACAGAATAATCACTAGCATCACACATAATTTTAAAAGGCAAGTTCCAATCAGGCGGTTGAACAATAGGTGTAGAAGTTAAGGCTTTCTTAAGTGTTTCAAAGGCTTCTACACAATCATCATCAAAAACAAATGGAACATCCTTTTGTAAAAGATTTGTAAGAGGCCTAGAAATTTAAGAGAAGTCTTTAATAAACCTCCTATAGAAACCAGCATGACTACTACTTCTTGAGCTTGCGTTGGTTTTTCCCTTGAAGAGAAAAGGGTGATGCAGCATAGTAGAGATAAGTATTTCCCTCAGTTAAGAACCAAGCTATCAATCCAGTAGGAGAAACAATCAAACACTTGCACCCAACGCGATAAAGGGGTTGTCAATCCCTTCACGGTCACTTGCAAAGGTGAGATCTGATAGAGATAGATAAAACTAAACAAAAAATAAAATATTTTTGGGTTTTTTGGTTTATAGATCTGAAAATAAAAGATTGCAAAATAGTAGATCGGAAACTAATATGATGGAAAATAGACCCGGGGGGCATAGGTTTCACTAGAGGCTTCTCTCATGAAGGCAAATAATATGGTGGGTGAACAAATTACTGTCGAGCAATTGATAGAACAGCGCAAAGTTATGACGATATCCAAGGCAATGATTGTGCAATATAGGCATCACGTCCATGTCAAGTAGACCGACTCCTGCCTGCATCTACTACTATTACTCCACACATCGACCGTTATCCAGCATGCACCTAGAGTATTAAGTTCATAAAGAACGGAGTAACGCCTTAAGTAAGATGACATGATGTAGAGGAATTAACTCAAGCAATATGATGAAAACCCCATCTTTTTATCCTCGATGGAAACAATTCAATACGTGTCTCGCTACCCCTACTTTGTCACTGGGTGAGATCACGCAAGATTGAACCCAAAGCTAAGCACCTCTCCCATTGCAAGAAAAACGAATCTAGTTGGCCAAACCAAACCGATAATTCGAAGAGAAATACAAAGATATCAAATCATGCATATAAGAATTCAGAGAAGATTCAAATAATATTCATAGATAAGCTGGTCATAAATCCACAATTCATCGGATCTCGACAAACACACCGCAAAAGAAGATTACATCGGATAGATCTCCAAGAACATCAAGGAGAACATGGTATTGAGAATCAAAGAGAGAGAAGAAGCCATCTAGCTACTAGCTATGGACCCGTAGGTGATGTCTACTATGCAATTTTATTCTTGTAGACTCGTGTTGGGCCTCCAAGCGCAGAGTTTTGTAGGACAGTAGCAATTTTCCCTCAAGTGGATGACCTAAGGTTTATCAGTCCATGGGAGGCGTAGGATGAAGATGGTCCCTCTCAAACAACCCTGCAACCAAATACAAGAAATCTCTTGTGTCCCCAACACACCCAATACAATGGAAAATTGTATAGGTGCACTAGTTCGGCGAAGAGATGGTGAGAAAAGTGTAATATGGATGTTAGAAGTACATTTTTATAATCTGAATAAATAAAAACAGCAAGGTAGCGAACGATAAAAGTGAGCATAAACGGTATTGCAATGCTTGAAAACAAGGCCTAGGGTCCGTACTTTCGCTAGTGCAATCTCTCAACAATGCTAATCTAATTGGATCATATAACCATCCCTCAAAGTGCGATGAAGAATCACTCCAAAGTTCTTATCTAGCGGAGAATATAAGAAGAAATTGTTTGTAGGGTATGAAACCACCTTAAAGTTATTCTTTCCGTTCAATCTATTCAAGAGTTCGTACTAAAATAACGCAAAGTTATTCTTTCCGTTCGATCTATCCAAGAGTTCATACTAAAATAACACTATATGATACGCATCAACCAACTCTAATGTCACCTAGATACTCCAATGTCACCACAAGTATCCATGAGTTAATTATACGATACGCATCAAACAATTTCAGATTCATAATACTCGATCCAACACAAAGAACCTCAAAGAGTGCCCCAAGATTTCTACCGGAGAAACAAGGACGAAAACATGCATCAACCCCTATGCATAGATTACCCCAATGTCACCTCAGGAATCCGCGAGTTGAGTGCCAAAACATACATCAAGTGAATCAATATAATACCCCATTGTCACCACGGGTATTCATATGCAAGACATATATCAAGTGCTCTCAAATCCATAAAAGTATTCAATCCGATAAAACAAAATCTCGAAGGGAAAACTCAATTCATCACAACAAGATGGAGAGGGGAAAACACCATATGATCCAACTATATTAACAAAGCCCGCGATACATCAAGATCGTGCCATCTCAAGCACACGAGAGAGAGAGAGAGAGAGAGAGAGATTAAACACATAGCTACTGGTACAAACCCTCAGCCCCGAGGGTGGACTACTCCCTCCTCATCATGGTGGCCATAGGGATGATGAAGATGGCCCCCGGTGATGATTTCCCCCTCCAGCAGGGTGCCGGAACGGGGTCTAGATTGGTTTTTCGTGGCTACAGAGGCTTGCAGCGGCAGAACTTCTGATCTAGGGTTACCCCAAGGGCTTTTGGAATATTTGGGAATTTATAGGGCGAAGAGGCGGTGCGGGAGGCCACCGAGGTGGGCACAACCCACTAGGGGGCGCCTGGGCCCCCAGGCGCACCCAGGTGGGTTGTGCCCCCCTCGGGGCACCCCTCTGGTACTTCCTTGGCCCAACTTGTGTCTTCTGGTCCAGAAAAAATCACCAAAAAATTCACTGCGTTTGGACTCCGTTTGGTATTGATTTTCTGCGAAGTAAAAAATAAGCAAAAAACAGCAACTGGCACTAGTCACTATGTCAATAGGTTAGTCCCAAAAAATGATATAAAGTTGCTATAAAATGATTATAAAACATCCAAGATTGATAATATAATAACATGGAACAATCAAAAATTATAGATACGTTGGAGACGTATCAGCATCCCCAAGCTTAATTCCTGCTCGTCCTCGAGTAGGTAAATGATAAAAACAGAATTTTTGATGTGGAATGCTGCCTAACATGTTTATCACATAATGTTTTCTTTATAGCATGGACATTTGGACTTTTATATGATTCAAAGTAATAGTCTAGTTTTGACATGAAGATTTCAATACTCAAGCATATCAACAAGCAACCATGTCTTTCAAAATATCAACACTAAAGCAGGTTATCCCTAGCCCATTATGCTCAATCATTGATCCATTCATGGAACAAACTCACATATTAGCTACACCCAATGCTCAAGTATGATCATAGTGCCCCTTAGTTGGTGCTTTATAAGAGAAGATGGAGACTCAAAAAAAATTGCATAAAGTAAAAAGAAAGGCCCTTCGCAGAGGGAAGTAGGGATTTGTAGAGGTGCCAGAGCTCAAAGCAAAAAATTAAGAGATAAAACATTTTGGGTGGCATGCCTTTCCTGTCAACGAAAATGATCGAGTAGTTCCCAATACTTTCCATGCTAGATATATCATAGGCGGTTCCCAAACAGAAAATAAAGTTTATTCCTTTTTCCACCATACTTTCACATTCCACGGCTAACCGAATCCACGGGTGCTGTCCATACCAACACTTTCCAAGGAATTTATTATTTGACAACATAAAGTAAATTCATTTTTCATTTCAGGACTGGGCATCCCTATTACCTTTGCCGTACTCTCATGCAATGACAAGTGAATAAACACTCATCTTGAGAATAACACATCTAGCATAGAAAAATATCAGCCACCCCCTACCGTTTCATGAGCGGTACAAGCAGACAAAAGAGAAATTTATTTTGAAAATTAGAGATGGCACATACAAATTTGCTTAGAACGGCACGGAAATACCACATATAGGTAGGTATAGTGGACTCATATGGCAAAACTGGTTTAAGGATTTTGGATGCACAAGTAGTGATCATACTTAGTGCAAATGAAGGCTAGCAAAAGATTGAGAAGCATCCAACCAAGAAACGAAAAATCTCATAAGTGAGCATTAAGTATAACTAACACCGAATAATGCACCACAAGTAGGATGTAATTTCATTGCATAACTATTGACTTTCGTGCTTGCATAGGGAATTACAAACCTTAACATCAATATTCTTACTAAAGCATAATTACTCATCAACATGACTCACATATTATATCATCATATCTCAAAACTATTACATGGAATCAAGTTTATTTTGTCCAATGATCTTCATGAAAGTTTTTATTATATCCCTCTTGAATATGCATCACTTTGGGACTAGTTTAATATATTGCAATTACTTTTGACAAGCTCAAACAAATTTAAGTGAAGAACATGAGCATAAAAATTTTCGTCTCTCAAAATAATATAAGTGGAGCATGAGAGAATTTCTTCAAAAATAATAAAGCACACCATGCTCAAAAAGATATAAGTGAAGCACTAGAGCAAATGACAAACTACTCCAAGAAGATATATGTGAAGATCATGCGAGTAGTTATGTAAATGGGTAGCTATTTGAGGACTCTCTTATTTAAAAGTTTCAGATCTAAGTATTTTATTAAAACAGCAATCAAAACAAAATGAAATGAAATTCTAAGAATGGCACACATCATGTGAAGAAGCAAAAACTTAGGCTCAACCAATACTAACCAATAGTTGTTCAGGAAGAAAGGTGGGATGCCTACCGGGGCATCCCCAAGCTTAGATGCTTGAGACTTCTTGGATTATTAACTTGGGATGCCTTGGGTATCCCCAAGCTTGAGCTTTTGCGTCTCCTTAATTCCTTTTATATCACGGTTTCCCTAAATCTTAAAAACTTCATCCACACAAAACTCAACAAGAACTCGTGAGATACGTTAGTATAAATCAATGCAACACCTTATCATTCTCTACTGTAGAAAATCACTAAAATTATTATTCAACATTGCATACTAAATGCCTCTGCATATTTAATACTCCTATCCTCAAATAGAATCATTAAACAAGCAAACATATGCAAACAATGCAAACATAACAGCAATGTGTCTAAACAGGACAGTCTGTAAAGAGTGCAATTGTACTCATACTTCCCTAACTGAAAAAATTCTGAACATTTACCACACTGTAGAAAAATTATCAGATCTTATTCTGCAAAAAGTTTCAATGTTTTATCAAATTCTGACTTTTCTAGAGAATATTTGCAACAGCGATAAACTTTCTGTTTTCAAACAGCAACATATAGACTTGCAAAATAAGCATGGCAAAGGCTATACTTGACATTTTTATTGAAGTAAATGATACAAAAAATTATTCCAAATAATAGCAAGCAAATCCTAGTAAAATAAAATGACTGTCCAAGCAAAACTCATATCATGTGACGAATGAAAATATAGCTCCAAGTGAGGTTACCGATAATGTTGAAGACGAAAGAGGGGATGCCTTCCGGGGCACCCCCAAGCTTAGTTGCTTGGATCTTCCTTCAATATTTCCTTGGGGGTGCCTTGGGCATCCCCAAGCTTAGGGTCTTGTCACTCCTTATTCTCCTCATATCGATATCTCACCCAAAACTTGAAAACTTCAATCACACAAAACTTAACGGAACTTCGTGAGATGGGTTAGTATGATAAAGATGAATCATTCACTTTGGTACTGTCAAAGACAAGATTCATAATTGTTCTCACACAATGCCTACTGTACTATACAATTTCCACAATTTATATTAAGCAATATAAGCCATGGAAACCATAAAACAAGAAAACTATGCATTGCAAACAGAATCTGTCAAAAACAGAACAGTATGTAAAGATCTGAATTAAGGTCATAATTTTATAACTCCAAAAATTCTTAAAAATTAGGAAAACGTAGAAAATTTGTATACACATCAACTGTAAAAAAATTCAGAATTTTTTCACGTTCCAGTAAAAGATAGGAATTTCTGTACTTGACGCAAAAGTTTCTGTTTTTGCACAGAATCAAGTCAACTATCATCCACACTGTCCCAAAGGCTTTACTTGGCACTTTATTGAAACAAAAGCTATAAAACAAGATCACTACAGTATCCTAACCATTTGAACACACAAAAACAGTAGGTAAAAGTGTTTGGTTGTCTCCCAACAAGCGCTTTTCTTTAATGCCTTTTTAGCTAGGCATGATGATTTCAATGATGCTCACATAAAAGTAAAGAATTGAAACATAAAGAGAGCATCATGAATCACATGACAATCACATTTAAGCCTAACACACTTCCTATGCATAGGGATTTTGTGAGCAAACAACTTATGGGAACAAGAATAAACTAGCATAGGAAGGCAAAACAAGTGCAACTTCAAAACTTTCAACATAAAGAGAGGAAACTTGATATTAGTGAGAAGCCTACAAGCATATGTTCCTCTCTCATAATAATTTTCAGTAGCATCATGAATGAATTCAACAATATAACTATCACATAAAGCATTCTTTTTATGATCCACAAGCATAGAAATTTTATTACTCTCCACATAAGCAAATTTATTCTCATGAATAGTAGTGGGAGCAAACTCAACAAAATAACTATCATGGGATTGAAAATTAAAATCATGATGACAAGTTTCATGGTTATCATTATTCTTTATAGCATACATGTCATCACCATAATCATCATAGAAGGAGGCATGCTTACATCATAATAAATTTTCTCATCAAAACTTGGGGGACTAAAAATATCATCTTCATCAAACATAGCATCCACAAGCTTATGGCTTTGCATATCATTAGCATCATGGATATTCAAAGAGTTCATACCAACAACAATGAAATCATGCTCATCATTCATGGATTTTGTACCAAATTTTTTATTGAATTCTTCTTCTATCAATTGAGCACAATTTTCCTTTCCATCATTTTCAAGAAAGACATGATAAAGACGAATAATATAAGGCCACCTCAATTCCATTTTTGAGTTTTCTTTTATAAACCAAACTAGTGATAAAAAAAGAAACTAAAAGATTCAATTGCAAGATCTAAAGATATACCTTCAAGGACTCACCTCCCCGGCAACGGCGCCAGAAAAGAGCTTGATGTCTACTACACAACTTTATTCTTGTAGACTCGTGTTGGGCCTCGAAGCGCAGAGTTTTGTAGGACAGTAGCAATTTTCCCTCAAGTGGATGACCTAAGATTTATCAATCCGTGGGAGGCGTAGGATGAAGATGGTCTCTCTGAAACAACCCTGCAACGAAATACAAGAAATCTCTTGTGTCCCCAACACACCCAATACAATGGTAAATTGTATAGGTGCACTAGTTCGGCGAAGAGATGGTGATAAAAGTGTAATATGGATGGTAGAAATATATTTTTATAATCTGAATAAATAAAAACAGCAAGGTAGAAAACGATAAAAGTGAGCACAAACGGTATTGCAATGCTTGAAAACAAGGCCTAGGGTCCGTACTTTCGCTAGTGCAATCTCTCAACAATGCTAATCTAATTGGATCATATAACCTCCCTCAAAGCGCGATGAAGAATCACTCCAAAGTTCTTATCTAGCGGAGAACATAAGAAGAAATTGTTTGTAGGGTATGAAACCACCTTAAAGTTATTCTTTCCATTCAATCTATTCAAGAGTTCGTACTAAAATAACGCAAAGTTATTCTTTCCGTTCGATCTATCCAAGAGTTCATACTAAAATAACACCATATGATACGCATCAACCAACTCTAATGTCACCTAGATACTCCAATGTCACCACAAGTATCCATGAGTTAATTATACGACACGCATCAAACAATTTCAGATTCATAATACTCGATCCAACAAAAAGAACCTCAAAGAGTGCCCCAAGATTTCTACCAGAGAAACAAGGACGAAAACATGCATCAACCCCTATGCATAGATTACCCCAATGTCACCTCGGGAATCCGCGAGTTGAGTGCCAAAACATACATCAAGTGAATCAATATAATACCCCATTGTCACCACGGGTATTCATATGCAAGACATATATCAAGTGCTCTCAAATCCATAAAAGTATTCAATCCGATAAAACGAAATCTCAAAGGGAAAACTCAATTCATCACAACAAGATAGAGAGGGAAAAACACCATATGATCCAACTATATTAACAAAGACCATGATACATCAAGATCGTGCCATCTCAAGAACACGAGAGAGAGAGATTAAACACATAGCTACTGGTACAAACCCTCAGCACCCGAGGGTGTACTACTCCCTCCTCATCATGGTGGCCATAGGGATGATGAAGATGGCCGCCGGTGATGATTTTGTTGGAAATATGCCCTAGAGGCAATAATAAAGTGGTTATTATTATATTTCCTTGTTCATGATAATTGTCTATTGTTCATGCTATAATTGTGTTATCCGGAAATCGTAATACATGTGTGAATACATAGACCACAACATGTCCCTAGTGAGCCTCTAGTTGACTAGCTCATTGATCAATAGATGGTTACGGTTTCCTGACCATGGACATTGGATGTCATTGATAACGGGATCACATCATTAGGAGAATGATGTGATGGACAAGACCCAATCCTAAGCATAGCACTAGATCATGTAGTTCGTCTGCTAAAGCTTTTCTAATGTCAAGTATCATTTCCTTAGACCATGAGATTGTGCAACTCCCGGATACCGTAGGAATGCTTTGGGTGTATCAAACGTCACAATGTAACTGGGTGACCATAAAGGTGCACTACAGGTATCTCTGAAAGTGTCTGTTGGGTAGGCACGAATCGAGACTGGGATTTGTCACTCCGTATGACGGAGAGGTATCTCTGGGCCCACTCGGTAATGCATCATCATAATGATCTCAATGTGACTAAACAGTTAGCCACGGGATCATGCGTTACGGAACAAGTAAAGAGACTTGCCGGTAACAAGATTGAACAAGGTATAGGGATACCGACGATCGAATCTCGGGCAAGTATCATACCGGTAGAGAAAGGGAATTGTGTACGGGATTGATTGAATCCCCGACATCGTGGTTCATCCGATGAGATCATCGTGGAACATGTGGGAGCCAACATGGGTATCCAGATCCCGCTGTTGGTTATTGGCCGGAGAGATGTCTCGGTCATGTCTGCATAGTTCCCGAACCCGTAGGGTCTACACACTTAAGGTTCTGTGACGCTGGAGTTGTTATGGGAAATAGTATGTGGTTACCGAATGTTGGTCAGAGTCCCGGATGAGTTCCCGGACGTCACGAGGAGTTCCAGAATGGTCCGGAGGTGAAGATTTATATATGGGAAGTCATCATACGGTCACCGGAAGTGTTCGGGGGTTTTCCGGTATTGTACCGGGACCACCGAAGGGGTTCCGGGGGTCCACCGGGAGGGTCCACCTGCCCCGGAGGGCCCTATGGGCTGTATGTGGGAGCGAACCAGTCCCTAAGTGGGCTGGGCGCCATCCCCCCTAGGGCCCATGCGCCTAGGGTTGGGGGAAACCCTAAAGGGGGGCGCCCCCCTTGGCTTGGGGGGCAAGCCCCCTCCCCCTGGCTGCCGCCCCCCCCCTCTAGATCTGATCTAGAGGGGCCGGCCCCCTTCCCCCTTGGCCCTATAAATAGAGGGGAGGAGGGAGGGCAGCAGCACCTCATCCAAGGCGCAGCCCTCCCCCTCTCCAACACCCCCTCCTCCTCCGTTGAGCTTGGCGAAGCCCTGCCAGAGAACTGCAAGTTCCACCACCACGCCATCGTGCTGCTGGAGCTGTCTTCCCCAACCTCTCCCTCCTCCTTGCTGGATCAAGGCGCGGGAGACGTCACCGGGCTGCACGTGTGTTGAACACGGAGGCGCCGTTGTTCGGTGCTTAGATCGGTATCGACCGCGATCTGAATCGCTGCGTGTACGACTCCTCCAACCGCATTCTTGCAACGCTTCCGCATCACGATCTTCAAGGGTATGAAGATGCACTCCTCTCTCTCTCTCGTTGCTAGTCTCTCCATAGATTGATCTTGGTGATGCGTAGGGAATTTTTTTGATTTACTACTACGTTCCCCAACAGTGGCATCATGAGCTAGGTCTATGCGTAGTTTCTATGCACGAGTAGAACACAAGTTGTTGTGGGCGTCGATATTGTCAATTTACTTGCCGTTACTAGTCTTATCTTGATTCAGCGGCATCGTGGGATGAAGCAGCCCGGACCGACCTTACACGTACGCTTACGTGAGACAGGTTCCACCGACTGACATGCACTAGTTGCATAAGGTGGCTAGCGGGTGTCTGTCTCTCCCACTTTAGTCGGATCGGATTCGATGAAAAGGATCCTTATGAAGGGTAAACAGAAATTGGCATATCACGTTGTGGTTTCGGCGTAGGTAAGAAACGTTCTTGCTAGAAACCTATAGCATCCACGTAAAAAAAATTCAACAACAATTAGAGGACGTCTAACTTGTTCTTGCAGCATATGCCGTGTGATGTGATATGGCCAAAAGGATGTGATGAATGATATATGTGATGTATGAGATTGATCATGTTCTTGTAATAGGTATCACGACTTGCATGTCGATGAGTATGACAACCGGCAGGAGCCATAGGAGTTGTCTTATTTTATTGTATGACCTGCGTGTCATTGAAAACGCCATGTAATTACTTTACTTTATTGCTAACCGTTAGCCATAGTAGTAAAAGTAATAGTTGGCGAGACAACTTCATGAAGATACAATGATGGAGATCATGGTGTCATGCCGGTGACGATGATGATCATGGTGCCCCGAAGATGGAGATCAAAAGGAGCAAAATGATATTGGCCATATCATGTCACTTTATGATTTGCATGTGATGTTTATCATGTTTACATCTTATTTGCTTAGAACGACGATAGCATAAATAAGATGATCCCTCGCTAAAATTTCAAGAAAGTGTTTCCCCTAACTGTGCACCGTTGCGAAGGTTCGTTGTTTCGAAGCACCACGTGATGATCGGGTGTGATAGATTCTAACGTTCGAATACAACGGGTGTAAGCCAGATTTACACATGCAAAACACTTAGGTTGACTTCACGAGCCTAGCATGTACAGACATGGCCTCGGAACACGGAAGACCGAAAGGTCGAACATGAGTCGTATAGAAGATACGATCAACATAGAGATGTTCACCGTTGATGACTAGTCCGTCTCACGTGATGATCGGACACGGCCTAGTCGATTCGGATAATGTATCACTTAGATGACTAGAGGGATGTCTATCTGAGTGGGAGTTCATAGAATAATTTTGATTAGATGAACTTAATTATCATGAACTTAGTCTAAAATCTTTACAATATGTCTTGTAGATCAAATGGCCCACGCTAATGTTGCCCTCAACTTCAACGCGTTCCTAGAGAAAACCAAGCTGAAAGACGATGGTAGCAATTACACGGACTGGGTCTGTAACCTCAGGATCATCCTCATAGCTGCCAAGAAAGCTTATGTCCTTGAAGCACCGCTAGGTGACGCACCTGTTTTCCCAGCAACTCAAGACGTTATGAACGCCTGGCAGTCGCGTAGTGATGATTACTCCCTGGTTCAGTGCGGCATGCTTTACAGCTTAGAACCGGGGCTCCAAAAGCGTTTTGAGCAACACGGAGCATATGAGATGTTCCAAGAGCTGAAAATGGTTTTCCAAGCTCATGGCCGGGTCGAGAGATATGAAGTCTCCGATAAGTTCTACAGTTGTAAGATGGAGGAGAATAGTTCTGTCAGCGAGCATATACTCAAAATGTCTGGGTTGCACAACCGCTTGTCTCAGCTGGGAGTTAATCTCCCGGATGACGCGGTCGTTGACAGAATCCTTCAGTCGCTTCCACCTAGCTACAAGAGCTTTGTGATGAACTTCAATATGCAGGGGATGGAAAAAACCATTCCTGAGGTATATTCAATGCTGAAATCAGCGGAGGTGGAGATCAAAAAGGAACATCAAGTGTTGATGGTGAATAAAACCACTAAGTTCAAGAAAGGCAAGGGTAAAAAGAACTTCAAGAAGGACGACAAGGGAGTTGCCGCGCCCGGTAAGCAAGCTACCGGGAAGAAGCCAAAGAATGGACCCAAGCCTGAGACTGAATGCTTTTATTGCAAGGGAAACGGTCACTGGAAGCGGAACTGCCCCAAGTACTTAGCGGATAAGAAGGCCGGCAATACCAAAGGTATATATGATATACATGTTATTGATGTGTACCTTACCAGCGCTCGTAGTAGCTCCTGGGTATTTGATACCGGTGCGGTTGCTCATATTTGTAACTCAAAACAGGAGCTGCGGAATAAGCGGACACTGGCGAAGGACGAGGTGATGATGCGCGTCGGGAATGGTTCCAAGGTCGATGTGATCGCCGTCGGCACGCTACCTCTACATCTGCCTACGGGATTAGTTTTAAACCTCAATAATTGTTATTTAGTACCAGCTTTGAGCATGAACATTGTATCAGGATCTCGTTTGATGCGAGATGGCTACTCATTTAAATCCGAGAATAATGGTTGTTCTATTTATATGAGACATATGTTTTATGGTCATGCCCCACTGGTCAATGGTTTATTTTTTATTGAATCTCAAACGTGATGTTACACATATTCATAGTGTGAATGCCAAGAAATGTAAGGTTGATAATGATAGTCCCACATACTTGTGGCACTGCCTCCTTGGTCACATTGGTGTCAAACGCATGAAGAAACTCCATGCAGATGGACTTTTGAAGTCTCTTGATTATGAATCATTTGACACGTGCGAACCATGCCTCATGGGCAAAATTACCAAGACTCCGTTCTCCGGAACAATGGAGCGAGCAACCAACTTATTGGAAATCATACATACTGATGTGTGCGGTCCAATGAGCGTTGAGGCTCGCAGTGGTTATCGTTATGTTCTCACCCTCACTGATGACTTAAGTAGATATGGGTATGTCTACTTAATGAAACACAAGTCTGAGACCTTTGAAAAGTTCAAGGAATTTCAGACTGAGGTTGAGAATCAACGTGACAGGAAAATAAAGTTCTTACGATCAGATGGTGGAGGGGAATATTTGAGTCACGAATTTGGCACGCACTTAAGGAAATGTGGAATTGTTTCACAACTCACGCCGCCTGGAACACCTCAGCGTAATGGTGTGTCCGAACGTCGTAATCGCACTCTATTAGATATGGTGCAATCTATGATGTCTCTTACCAATCTACCGCTATCATTTTGGGGTTATGCTTTAGAGACTGCCGCATTCACTTTAAATAGGGCTCCATCGAAATCCGTTGAGACGACACCGTATGAATTATGGTTTGGGAAGAAACCTAAGCTGTCGTTTCTGAAAATTTGGGGATGCGATGCTTATGTCAAGAAACTTCAACCTGAAAAGCTCGAACCCAAATCGGAAAAATGCATCTTCATAGGATACCCTAAGGAAACTATTGGGTATACCTTCTACCTTAGATCCGAAGGCAAGATCTTTGTTGCCAAGAATGGATCCTTTCTGGAGAAAGAGTTTCTCTCGAAAGAAGTAAGTGGGAGGAAAGTAGAACTTGATGAGGTACCCCCTCTTGAACCGGAGAGTAGCGCAACTCAGGAAGATGTTTCTGTGGTGCCTGCACCGACTAGAGAGGAAATTAATGATGATGATCATGAAACTACGGATCAAGTTGCTACTGAACTTCGTAGGTCCACGAGGACACGTTCCGCACCAGAGTGGTATGGCAACCCTGTCCTGGAAGTTATGTTGTTAGACAACAGTGAACCTTCGAACTATGAAGAAGCAATGGCGGGCCCGGATTCCAACAAATGGCTTGAAGCCATGAAATCCGAGATAGGATCCATGTATGAAAACGAAGTATGGACTTTGACAGACTTGCCCGATGATCGGCAAGCCATAGAGAACAAATGGATCTTTAAGAAGAAGACAGACGCGGATGGTAATGTGACCATCTACAAGGCTCGACTTGTCGCTAAGGGTTATCGACAAGTTCAAGGGGTTGACTACGATGAGACCTTCTCACCCGTAGCGAAGCTGAAGTCTGTCCGAATCATGTTAGCAATTGCCGCATTCTATGATTATGAGATATGGCAAATGGACGTCAAAATGGCATTCCTTAATGGTTTCCTTAAGGAAGAATTGTATATGATGCAGCCGGAAGGTTTTGCCGACCCTAATAATGCTGACAAGGTATGCAAGCTCCAGCGCTCAATCTATGGGCTGGTGCAAGCATCTCAGAGTTGGAACATTCGCTTTGATGAGATGATCAAAGCGTTTAGGTTTACACAGACTTATGGAGAAGCCTGTGTTTACAAGAAAGTGAGTGGGAGCTCTGTAGCATTTCTCATATTATATGTGGATGACATACTATTAATGGGAAATGATATAGAATTCTTGGAAAGCATAAAGGCCTACTTGAATAAGTGTTTTTCAATGAAGGACCTTGGAGAAGCTGCTTACATATTAGGCATCAAGATCTATAGAGATAGATCGAGACGCCTCATTGGTCTTTCGCAAAGCACATACCTTGACAAGATATTCAATATGGATCAGTCCAAGAAGGGGTTCTTGCCTGTATTGCAAGGTGTGAGATTGAGCACGGCTCAATGCCCGACCTCGGCAGAAGATAGAGAAAAGATGAGTGTCATCCCCTATGCCTCAGCCATAGGGTCTATTATGTATGCCATGCTGTGTACCAGACCTGATGTGAACCTCGCCGTAAGTTTGGTAGGGAGGTACCAAAGTAATCCCGGCATGGAACACTGGACAGCGGTCAAGAACATCCTGAAGTACCTGAAAAGGACTAAGGATATGTTTCTCGTTTATGGAGGTGACGAAGAGCTCGTCGTAAAGGGTTACGTCGATGCTAGCTTCGACACAGATCTAGATGACTCTAAGTCACAAACCGGATACGTGTATATTTTGAATGGTGGGGCAGTCAGCTGGTGCAGTTGCAAGCAAAGCGTCGTGGCGGGATCTACATGTGAAGCGGAGTACATAGCAGCCTCGGAGGCAGCACAGGAAGCAGTTTGGATGAAGCAGTCTGGATGAAGGAGTTCATCACCGACCTAGGAGTTATTCCCAATGCGTCGGGCCCAATGACTCTCTTCTGTGACAACACTGGAGCTATTGCCCTTGCCAAGGAGCCCAGGTTTCACAAGAAGACCATGCATATCAAGCGTCGCTTCAACTCCATTCATGAACATGTTCAACACCAAAACTTTATGGGTGTTCGATTCATCACAATGTAACTAGATTATTGACTCTAGTGCAAGTGGGACACTGTTGGAAATATGCCCTAGAGGCAATAATAAAGTGGTTATTATTATATTTCCTTGTTCATGATAATTGTCTATTGTTCATGCTATAATTGTGTTATCCGGAAATCGTAATACATGTGTGAATACATAGACCACAACATGTCCCTAGTGAGCCTCTAGTTGACTAGTTCGTTGATCAATAGATGGTTACGGTTTCCTGACCATGGACATTGGATGTCGTTGATAACGGGATCACATCATTAGGAGAATGATGTGATGGACAAGACCCAATCCTAAGCATAGCACTAGATCGTGTAGTTCGTCTGCTAAAGCTTTTCTAATGTCAAGTATCATTTCCTTAGACCATGAGATTGTGCAACTCCCGGATACCGTAGGAATGCTTTGGGTGTATCAAACGTCACAACGTAACTGGGTGACCATAAAGGTGCACTACAGGTATCTCCGAAAGTGTCTGTTGGGTTGGCACGAATCGAGACTGGGATTTGTCACTCCGTATGACGGAGAGGTATCTCTGGGCCCACTCAGTAATGCATCATCATAATGAGCTCAATGTGAATAAATAGTTAGCCACGGGATCATGCGTTATGGAATGAGTAAAGAGACTTGCCGGTAACGAGATTGAACAAGGTATAGGGATACCGACGATCAAATCTTGGGCAAGTATCATACCGGTAGACAAAGGGAATTGTGTACGGGATTGATTGAATCCCCGACATCGTGGTTCATCCGATGAGATCATCGTGGAACATGTGGGAGCCAACATGGGTATCCAGATCCCGCTGTTGGTTATTGGCCGGAGAGATGTCTCGGTCATGTCTGCATAGTTCCCGAACCCGTAGGGTCTACACACTTAAGGTTCGGTGACGCTAGAGTTGTTATGGGAAATAGTATGTGGTTACCGAATGTTGTTCGGAGTCCCGGATGAGATCCCGGACGCCACGAGGAGTTCCGGAATGGTCCGGAGGTGAAGATTTATATATGGGAAGTCATCATACGGTCACCGGAAGTGTTCGGGGGTTTTCCGGTATTGTACCGGGACCACCGAAGGGGTTCCGGGGGTCCACCGGGAGGGTCCACCTGCCCCGGAGGGCCCTATGGGCTGTATGTGGGAGGGAACCAGCCCCTAAGTGGGCTGGGCGCCATCCCCCCTAGGGCCCATGCGCCTAGGGTTGGGGGAAACCCTAAAGGGGGGCGCCCCCCTTGGCTTGGGGGGCAAGCCCCCTCCCCCTGGCCGCCGCCCCCCCTCTAGATCTGATCTAGAGGGGCCGGCCCCCTTCCCCCTTGGCCCTATAAATAGAGGGGAGGAGGGAGGGCAGCAGCACCTCATCCAAGGCGCAGCCCTCCCCCTCTCCAACACCCCCTCCTCCTCCGTTGAGCTTGGCGAAGCCCTGCCGGAGAACTGCAAGTTCCACCACCACGCCGTCGTGCTGCTGGAGCTGTCTTCCCCAACCTCTCCCTCCTCCTTGCTGGATCAAGGCGCGGGAGACGTCACCGGGCTGCACGTGTGTTGAACGCGGAGGCGCCATTGTTCGGTGCTTAGATCGGTATCGACCGCGATCTGAATCGCTGCGTGTACGACTCCTCCAACCGTGTTCTTGCAACGCTTCCGCATCGCAATCTTCAAGGGTATGAAGATGCACTCCTCTCTCTCTCTCGTTGCTAGTCTCTCCATAGATTGATCTTGGTGATGCGTAGGAATTTTTTTTGATTTACTACTACGTTCCCCAACAGATTTCCCCCTCCGGCAGGGTGCCGGAACGGGGTCTTGATTGGTTTTTCATGGCTACAGAGGCTTGCGGCGGCAGAACTTCTGATGTAGGGTTACCCCGAGGGTTTTTGGAATATTTGGGAATTTATAGGGCGAAGAGGTGGTGCGGGAGTCCACCGAGGTGGGCACAACCCACCAGGGCACGCCTGGGCCCCCAGGCGCGCCCAGGTGGGTTGTGCCCCCCTCGGGGCACCCCTGTGGTACTTCCTTGGCCCAACTTGTGTCTTCTGGTCCAGAAAAAATCACCAAAAAGTTCCGTTTGGTATTGATTTTCTGTGAAGTAAAAAACAAGCAAAAAACAGCAACTGGCACTGGGCACTATGTCAATAGGTTAGTCCCAAAAAATGATATAAAGTTGCTATAAAATGATTGTAAAACATCCAAGATTGATAATATAACAACATGGAATAATAAAAAATTATAGAGACGTATCAGTAGGTCTGAGGTAAACTACTCACGCTTCATCGGAAGGGCAATAGATTTGATGTTGATGCCCTCCGTGATCGAATCCCCCTCCGGTAGGATGCCGGAAAAGGCCCCAAGATGGGATCTCACGGGAACAGAAGGTTGCGGCGGTGGAAAAGTGTTTTTGTGGATGCCTCTGAGGGTTTGGGAATATATCTGAATTTATAGGACGAAAAAGTACGTCGGTGGACTCCCAGGGGGACCACAAGCCAGGGGGGCGCCCCCCCCATGGCGCGCCCCTACGGCTTGTCGTCGCCTCGTGGGTCTTCTGACTTCATCTCCAAGTCTCGTAGGTGTCTTCTGGTCCAAGAAAAATCATCGGGAAAGTTTTATTTCGTTTGGACTCCGTTTGATATTCCTTTTCTGTGAAACTCAAAAACAAGAAAAAAACAGAAACTGACACTGGGCTCTAGGTTAATAGGTTAGTCCCAAAAATAATATAAAATAGCATATTAATGCATATAAAACATCCAAAATAGATAATATAATAGCATGGAACAATAAAAAATTTAGATACGTTGGAGACGTATCAAACATCCCCAAGCTTAATTCCTGCTCGTCCTCGAGTAGGTAAATGATAAAAACAGAATTTTTGATGTGGAATGCTACCTAACATATTTATCCATGTAATTTTCTTTATTGTGGCATGAATGTTCAGATCCATAAGATTCAAAACAAAAGTTTAATATTGACATAAAAATGATAATACTTCAAGCATACTAATAAAGCAATCATGTCTTCTCAAAATAACATGGCCAAAGAAAGCTATCCCTACAAAATCATATAGTCTGGCTATGCTCCATCTTCATCACACAAAGTATTCAAATCATGCACAACCCCGATGACAAGCCAAGCTATTGTTTCATACTTTTGATGTTCTCAAACCTTTTCAACTTTGACGCAATACATGAGCGTGAGCCATGGACATAGCACTATAGGTGGAATAGAATATGGTGGCTGTGGAGAAGACAAAAAGAAGGAGATAGTCTCACATCAACTAGGCGTATCAACGGGCTATGGAGATGCCCATCAATAGATATCAATGTGAGTGAGTAGGGATTGCCATGCAACGGATGCACTAGAACTATAAGTTTATGAAAGCTCAAAAAGAAACTAAGTGGGTGTGCATCCAACTCGCTTGCTCACAAAGACCTAGGGCAATTTGAGGAAGCCCATCATTGGAATATACAAGCCAAGTTCTATAATGAAAAATTCCCACTAGTATATGAAAGTGATAACATAGGAGACTCTCTATCATGAAGATCATGGTGCTACCTTGAAGCACAAGTGTGGAAAAAGGATAGTAACATTGCCCCTTCTCTCTTTTCTCTCAATTTTTTTTATTTTTTCTCTTTTTTTTGTTTGGCTTCTTTGGCCTCTTTTTTTGTTGGCTTATTTGGCCTCTTTTTTTTGTTGGCTTCTTTGGCCTCTCTTTTTTTTCCTGACATGGGGCAATGCTCTAATAATGAAGATCATCACACTTTTATTTACTTACAACTCAAGAATTACAACTCGATACTTAGAACAAAATATGACTATATGAATGCCTCCGGTGCTGTACCGGGATGTGCAATGATTCAGGAGTGACATGTATAAGTATGAAAAGGTGGCCTTGCCACAAACATGATGTCAACTACATGATCATGCAAAGCAATATGACAATGATGGAGCGTGTCATAATAAAACGGAACGATGGAAAGTTGCATCGCAATATATCTCGGAATGGCTATGGAAATGCCATAATAGGTAGGTGTGGCTGTTTTGAGGAAGGTAAAAGGTAGGTGTAAGGTACCGATGAAAGTTGCGCGGTACTAGAGAGGCTAGCAATGGTGGAAGGGTGAGAGTGCGTATAATCCATGGACTCAACATTAGTCATAAAGAATTCACATACTTATTGCAAAAATCTATTAGTCATCGAAACAAAGTACTACGCACATTCTCCTAGGGGGATAGATTGATAGGAAAAGACCATCGCTCGTCCTCGACCGCCACTCATAAGGAAGACAATCAATAAATAAATCATGCTCCAGCTTCGTTACATAACGGTTCACCATACGTGCATGCTACGGGAATCACAAACTTCAACACAAGTATTTCTACAATCCACAATTACTCACTAGCATGACTCTAATATCACCATCCTCATATCTCAAAACAATCATAAGGAATCAAACTTCTCATAGTATTCAATGCACTTTTATATGAAAGTTTTTATTATATCCCTCTTGGATGCCCATCATATTAGGACTAAGTTCATAACCAAAGCAAATTACCATGCTATTTAGAGAGACTCTCAAAATAATATAAGTGAAGCATGAGAGTTCAACAATTTCTATAAAATAAAACCACCGCCGTGCTCTAAAAAAATATAAGAAAAGCACTAGAGCAGAAATGCCTAGCTCAAAAGATATAAGTGAAGCACATAGAGTATTCTAATAAATCACGATTCATGCGTGTCCCTCTCAAAAGGTGTGTACATCAAGGATGATTGCGGCAAACTAAAAAGCAAAGACTCATATCATACAAGACGCTCCAAGCAAAACACATATCATGTGGTGAATAAAAATATAGCCTCAAGTAAAGTTACCGATAGACGAAGACGAAAGAGGGGATGCCTTCCGGGGCATCCCCAAGCTTAGGCTCTTGGTTGTCCTTGAATATTACCTTGGGGTGCCTTGGTCATCCCCAAGCTTAGGCTCTTGCCACTCCTTATTCCATAGTCTATCAAATCTTTACCCAAAACTTGAAAACTTCACAACACAAAACTCCACAGAAAACTCATGAGATCCATTAGTATAAGAAAATAAATCATCACTTTTGGTACTGTTGTGAACTCATTATTTATTTATATTGGTGTAATATATACTGTATTCCAACTTCTCCATGGTTCATACCCCCCGATACTACCCATAGATTCATCAAAATAAGCAAACAACACATAGAAAATAGAATCTGTCAAAAACAGAACAGTCTGCGAAGATCCGAATTTTACTAATACTTATATAACTCTAAAAATTCTAAAAAATTATAAAAACATAGGAAATTTGTGTATCAATCTTTGGTGAAACAATTCAGTGTTTTTCGACGCGCTAGTGAATTATTAAAATTCTCTGACTGGACGCAAAAGTTTCTGTTTTTCAGCAAGATCAAGTCAACTATCACCGTAAGCCATCCCAAAGGTCTTACTTGGCACAAACACTAATTAAAACACCAAAACACAATTACTACAGAGGTAATAATGTGTATACACAAGAAAAATAGAAAGGGAAAAATATTGGGTTGTCTCCCAACAAGCGCTTTTCTCTTTAAATCATTTTAGCTAGGCATTAATAATTCAATGATGCTCACATAAAAGATAATAATTGAAACACGAAGGGAGCATCATAAAACATGTGACAAACATATTTAAGTCTAACAAACTTACTATGCATAGGCATTTTATAAGCAAACAAATTATCAAGACAAGCAAAGACTAGCATATGCAAGGAAGAAGAAAGAAACAATAGCAATCTCAACATAACGAGAGGTAATTTACTAACATAAAACTTTCTACAACCATATTTTCCTCTCTCATAATAATTACATGTGAGATCATATTCAAATTCAACAATATATCTATCACATAACATATTTTCTAGATGATCCACATGCATGCAAAGTTGACACTCTTCCAAGATAGTGGGATTAACATTAACTAAAGTCATGACCTCTCCAAACCCACTTTTATCAAAAATTTCATAAGATTGATCATACTCCAAAGTAGTGGGATCATTATTACCTAGAGTTGAGACTCTTCCAAACCCACTTTCAATATTATTGCAAACATATTCATCATGAGGCTTAAATAAATTTTCAGGATCATAAGAAAAATCACCCCAATCATGATCATTGCAACAAGTAATGGACATAGCAAAATTAGCATCCCCAAGCTTAGGGTTTTGCATATTATTAGCACAATTGACATTAACAGAATTTATACTAATATCATTGCAATCATGCTTTTCATCCAAGGATCTATCGTGAATCACTTCATAAATTTCTTCTTTTAACACATCATCACAATTTTCAGATTCACGAATTTCAAGCAAAATTTCCTAAAGATAATCTAGTGCACTCAACTCACTAGCAATTGGTTCATCATAATTGGATCTCTTAAAAAGATTAGCAAGTGGATGAGGATCCATAAACTTCTAGCAAGCAAAGATGCACGCAAAAAGAAGGCACATGGTAACACAAGCAAACAAAAGATCGAACGGAACAAAGGCAAACAAAAAGGCAAATCTTTTCGAAAATCATTTTAGAAGTGGGGGAGAGGAAAATGAGAGGCAAATGGCGAATAATGTAATGCAAGAGATGAGAGTTTATGATGGGTACTTGGTAGGCTTGACGTAGATCTCCCCAGCAACGGCGCCAGAAATTCTTCCTGCTACTTCTTGAGCATGCGTTGGTTTTTCCCTTGAAGAGGAAAGGGTGATGCAGCATAGTAGAGATAAGTATTTCCCTCAGTTAAGAACCAAGGTATCAATCCAGTAGGAGAAACGCGCAAGTCCCCAATAGATGCACCTACATAAACAATCAAACACTTGCAGCCAACGCGATAAAGGGGTTGTCAATCCCTTCACGGTCACTTGCAAAGGTGAGATCTGATAGAGATAGATAAAACTAAACAAAAGATAAAATATTTTTGGGTTTTTTGGTTTATAGATCTGAAAATAAAAGATTGCAAAATAGTAGATCGGAAACTAATATGATGGAAAATAGACCCGGGGCCCATAAGTTTCACTAGAGGCTTCTCTCATGAAGGCAAATAATACGGTGGGTGAACAAATTACTGTCGAGCAATTGATAGAAAAGCGCAAAGTTATGACGATATCCAAGGCAATGATTATGCAATATAGGCATCACATCCGTGTCAAGTAGACCGACTCCTGCCTGCATCTACTACTATTACTCCACACATCGACAGCTATCCAGCATGCATCTAGAGTATTAAGTTCATAAAGAACGGAGTAACGCCTTAAGTAAGATGACATGATGTAGAGGAATTAACTCAAGCAATATGATGAAAACCCCATCTTTTTATCCTCGATGGCAACAATTCAATACGTGTCTCGCTAACCCTACTTTGTCACTGGGTGAAATCACACAAGATTGAACCCAAAGCTAAGCACCTCTCCCATTGCAAGAAAAACTAATCTAGTTGGCCAAATCAAACCGATAATTCGAAGAGAAATACAAAGATATCAAATCATGCATATAAGAATTCAGAGAAGATTCAAATAATATTCATAGATAAGCTAATCATAAATCCATAATTCATCGGATCTCGACAAACACACCGCAAAAGAAGATTACACCGGATAGATCTCCAAGAACATCAAGGAGAACATGGTATTGAGAATCAAAGAGAGAGAAGAAGCCATCTAGCTACTAGCTATGGACCCGTAGGTCTGAGGTAAACTACTCACGCTTCATCGGAAGGGCAATAGAGTTTATGTATATGCCCTCCGTGATCGAATCCCCCTCCGGCAGGATGCCGGAAACGGCCCCAAGATGGGATCTCACGGGAACAGAAGGTTGCGGTGGTGGAAAAGTGTTTGCGTGGATGCCTCTGAGGGTTTTGGAATATATCTGAATTTATAGGACGAAGAAGTAGGTCGGTGGACTCCCGGGGGGACCACAAGCCAGGGGCGCCCCCCGTAGGGCGCGCCCCTATGGCTTGTCATCGCCTCGTGGGTCTTCTGACTTCATCTCCAAGTCTCGTAGGTGTCTTCTGGTCCAAAAAAAATCATCGCGAAAGTTTTATTCTGTTTGGACTCAGTTTGATATTCCTTTTCTGCGAAACTCAAAAACAAGGAAAAAATAGAAACTGGCACTGGGCTCTAGGTTAATAGGTTAGTCCCAAAAATAATATAAAATAGCATATTAATGCATATAAAACATCCAAAACAGATAATATAATAGCATGGAACAATAAAAAATTATAGATACGTTGGAGACGTATCAATGATCAAGGAAACTACGAATACCTTTAATATCTTTAGGACATGGCATTTTCTCAATTGCATCAACTTTAGCTTTGTCCACCTCAGTACCTCATTCAGAATTTTTATGTCCCCAGACAATACCCTCATTAACCATAAAGTGGCACTTCTCCCAATTCAAGACAAGATTAGTTTGCTCACATCTCTGCAAAACTTGATCAAGGTTGCTCAAGCAATCATCAAAAGAAGTTCCATAAACAGAAAAATCATCCATGAAAACCTCAACAATCTTTTCACAAAAAATCAGAGAATATAGCAATCATACATCTTTGAAAGGTAGTAGGTGCATTGCATAAACCAAAAGGCATACGTCTATAAGCATAAGTTCCGAAAGGGCAAGTAAAAGTAGTTTTCCCTTGATCAGGTTGTGAAACAGATATTTGAGAAAAACCTGAATATCCATCTAGGAAGCAAAAGTGTGTGTGCTTTGATAATCTTTCTAGCATTTGATGAATATAAGGCAAAGGGTAATGATCTTTTCTTGTAGCTTTATTTAATTTTTAAAAATCAATTACCATTCTATAGCCAGTAACAATTCTTTGTGGAATGAGTTCATTTTTATCATTAGGAACAACGGTAATACCTCCTTTCTTAGGGACACATTGAACAGGACTCACCCATCTACTATCAGCTATGGGATAGATTATACCTGCTTCCAGAAGCTTTAATATTTCAGTTCTTACCACTTCTTTCATCTTAGGATTCAAACGTCGTTGATGATCAACAACGGGCTTAGCATCAGGTTCCATATTAATCTTGTGCTGACAGAGAGTGGGACTAATGCCCTTAAGATCATCTAGAGTATATCCAATAGCAGCACGATGCTTCTTCAGAATTTTCAATAATCTTTCTTCTTCATGTTCTGAAATGTTAGCACTAATAATAACAGGATATATCTTTTTCTCATCGAGATAAGCATATTTCAAAGTGTCAGGCAATTGTTTCAATTCAAACACAGGATCACCTTTAGGTGGAGGAGAACCTCCTAGAGTTTCAATAGGCAAATTATGTTTGAGCAGAGGTCGTTATTCAAAGAAAATTTTTATCTATCTCATTTCTTTCATGCATGTGCATATCATTTTCATGGTCTAGCAAATATTGTTCTAGTGGATCAGTGGAAGGCACGGCAATAGAAGCAAGACCAATTATTTCATCGTTACTAGGTAATTCTTTCTTGTGAGGTTGTCTATTAAATTGGAAAAATTAAACTCATGAGACTCATCACCAAAGCTAACACCGATAGTTTGTTTTTCACAATCTATTTTAGCATTGACAGTGTTCAAGAAAGGTCTACCAAAAATAATGGGACATAAGTCATCTTGTGGGGCACCAAGAACTAGAAAATCTGTGGGTATTTTATTTTCCCACACAAGACTTCAACATCTCTAACCATCCCAAGTGGTGTGATGGTGTCTCTATTAGCAAGTTTAATAGTAACATCTATGTCTTCTATTTCAGTGGGTGTTATGCCATTCATAATTTCTTTGTATAAGGTAAAGGGAATAGCACTCACACTAGCACCTAAATCACATAAACCATGATAACAATGATCTCCTATTTTAACTGAGAAAACGGGCTCCTATTTTAACTGAGACAATGGGCATGCCAACAACAGGTCTATGTTTATCTTTTTCGTCGGGTTTGGCAATTCTAGCAGCTTCATCATAGAAGTAAATAACATGCCCATCAATATTTTCTACCAGGAGATCTTTAACCATAGCAACACTAGGTTCTACTTTAATTTGTTCAGCAGGTTTAGGTGCTCTAATATTACTTTTGCGAACCATAGTTGAAACCTTAGCATGTTCCTTTATCCTAACAAGGAAAGGTGGCTTCTCAATGTAAGCAGTAGGAACAACTGGATCAACATTATAAATAATAATTTCATCTTTAGCTATGACCGGTTCTTTAATTTCTTCTTTAATAGGTGAGTGATATTTAAACCACTTCTCCTTAGGGAGATCAACATGAGTAGCAAATGATTCACAGAAAGAGGCTACTATCTCAGAGTCAAGTCCGTATTTAGTGCTAAACTTGTGAAAAGCATCGGTATTCATAAAAGATTTGACACAATCAAACTTGAGATTTATACCTGACTCTTTACCTTTGTCGAGTTCCCAATCTTTAGAGTTGCGTTTAATTCTTTCTAAAAGATCCAACCTGAATTCAATAGTCTTCTTCATAAAAGAACCAGTACAAGAAGTGTCGAGCATGGATTGATCATCACGAGAAAGCCGAGCATAAAAATTCTGAATAATAGTTTCTCTCGAGAGCTCATGATTGGGGCATGAATATAGCATTGACTTAAGCCTCCCCCAAGCTAGAGCGATACTTTCTCCTTCACAAGGCCAAAAATTATATATATATAATTCCAGTCATGATGAAATAGATGCATAGGATAAAATTATTGGTGAAATTCCAATTTCAATCGATTCTAGTTCCAAGATCCAATATCATCGCATAGCCTATACCATGCCAATGCTTTTCCCTTCAAAGATAAAGGGAAAACCTTCTTCTTAGCTTCATCTCTGGGCAAACCTGCAAGCTTAAATAATCCACAAATTTCATCCACATATATCAAGTGCATATCAGGATGTTCAGTTCCATCTCCTCCATAAGGATTAGCTAGCAGTTGTTCTATCATACCCGAAGGAATTTCATAACCAATATTTTCAGTAGGTGTAGTAGGTTGAGGGGTAGCTAATTGTGGTTCCGGTCAAGGTGAAGATACCCCGAACAAACCCCTCAAAGGATGATTCTCCATAGTAACAAGTGATAATAAATTTTAGCACGTAGTAATAATTTTCCCTTACCAATTTCCACTTACCAAGAGCGCTTCACTCCCCGGCAACGGCGCCAGAAAAGAGCCTTGATGACCCACAAGTATAGGGGATCAATCATAGTCCTTTCAATAAGTAAGAGTGTCGAACCCAACGAGGAGCAGAAGGAAATGACAAGTGGTTCTCAGCAAGGTATTTTCTGCAAGCACCGAAATAGTCGGTAACAGATAGTTTGATAGCAAGATAATTTGTAATGAGCAAGTAACGGTAACGGTAAATAATATGCAGCAGGGTAGCCCAATCCTTTTGTGGCAACGGACAGGCCAAAACGGTCTCTTATGATAAGCAAAGCGTTCTTGAGGGTACACGGGAATTTTATCATATCACTTTCATCATGTTGATTTGATTCATGTTTGCTACTTTGATAATTTGATATGTGGGTGGACCGATGCTTAGGTGCTGTTCTTACTTGAACAAACCTCCTACTTATGATTAACCCCCTCGCAAGCATCCAACAACTATGAGAAAAGTATTAAGATAAAATCTAACCATAGCATTAAACTTTTGGATCCAAATCAGTCCCTTACGAAGTAGTGCATAAACTAGGGTTTAAGCTTCTGTCACTCTAGCAACCCATCATCTAATAACTACTCCACAAGGCATTCCCTTAGGCCCAAATATGGTGAAGTGCCATGTAGTCGACGTTCACATGACACCACTAAGGGAATCACAACATACATATCATCAAAATATCAAACACATATCAAGTTCACATAATTACTTGCAACATGACTTCTCCCGTGACCTCAAGAACAAAAGTAACTACTCACAAATAATAATCATGCTCAAGATCAGAGGGGTATTAAATAGCATAATGGATCTGAACATATAATCTTCCACCAAATAAACCATATAGTAATCAACTACATGATGTAATCAACACTACTAGTCACTCACAAGTACCAATCTAAAGTTCCGGTACAAAGATTGAACACAAGAGATGAACTAGGGTTTGAGAGGAGATGGTACTGTTGAAGATGTTGATGGAGATGGCCCTCCCAAAGATGGGAGAGTTGTTGGTGATGACGATGACGATGATTTCCCCCTCCGGGAGGGAAGTTCCCCCGGCGGAATCGCTCCGCCGGAGGGCAAAAGTACTCCTGCCCAAGTTTCGCCTCGAGACGGCGGCGCTTCATCCTAAAAGTCCCCCCCTTATTTTTTATAGGTCAAAATGACTTATATACCAGAAGAGGGGCACCGGAGGTGGGCCAAGGAGGGCACAACCGACCAGGGCGCGCCTGGGATCCCTGGCGCGCCCAGGTGGGTTGTGCCCACCTGGTGGGCCCCCTCTGGTAGTTATTTGCTCCAATATTCTTCATATATTCCAAAACAATTCTCCGTAAATTTTCAGCTCATTTGGAGATGTGCAGAATAGGTAACTCTGACATAGCTTTTTCAGGTCCAGAAATACTCCAAAAAGCATTATTATGCATAAAAACATTTTAAATAACAGTAGGAAAACATGATGCAAAATGGACGTTGATATTTATTGCATTATGGGCTGTTATTACACATTATGGTACAATACTTATGCCTTTTCTCTCTTATTTTACAAGGTTTACATAAGGAGGGAGAATGCCAGCAGCTGGAATTCTGGACCGGAAAGGAGCAAATCTGAGAGACCTATTCTGCACAACTCCAAAAGTCCTGAAAATTTACGGAGAATTATTTTGGAATATATGAAAAATAATGTGCAAAGAAAATAATAGAGGGGACCTATCAGGAGGCCACAAGCATGGGGGGCGCGCCCCTGTGGCTTGTGGGCCCCCTGTCAGGTCTCCGGTGCCCATCTTCTGCTATATGGAGGGTTTTGACCTGAAAAAAAGCACGAGAGAGCTTTCGGGATGAAGTGCCACCGTCTCGAGGCGGAACTTGGGCAGAACCAATCTAGGGCTCTGGCGAAGCTGTTCTGCCGGGGAAACTTCCCTCTCGGAGGGGAAAATCGAAGCCATCGTCACTACCAACGATCCTCTCATTGAGAGGGGGTCAATCTCCATCAACATCTTCACCAGCACCATCTCCTCTCAAACCCTAGTTCATCTCTTGTATCCGATCTTTGCCTTAAAACCTCAGATTGGTACCTGTAGGTTGCTAGTAGTGTTGATTACTCCTTGTAGTTGTTGCTAGTTGGTTTATTCGGTGGAAGATCATATGTTTAGATCCTTAATGCTATTCAAAACCCCTCTGCTTATGAACATGAACATGCTTTGTGAGTAGTTATGTTTGTTCCTAAGGACATGGGAGAAGTCTTGTTATAAGTAATCATGTGAATTTGGTATTTGTTCGATATTTTGATGAGATGTATGTTGTCTTTCCTCTAGTGGTGTTATGTGAACGTCGACTACATGACACTTCACCATGATTTGGGCCTAGGGGAAGGCATTGAGAAGTAATAAGTAGATGATGGGTTGCTAGAGTGACAGAAGCTTAAACCCTAGTTTATGTGTTGCTTCGTAAGGGGCTGATTTGGATCCACATGTTTCATGCTATGGTTAGATTTATCTTAATTCTTCTTTCGTAGTTGCGGATGCTTGCGAGAGTGGTTAATCATAAGTGGGAGTGTGCCACCCCAGATCAGAGAAGACCGGAATGCCCCGTATTCCAGCCCAGGGACAAGTCCTCTGGAATACGGCACTGTTGACATAGAACAAATCAGCTCTTTATTACAATAGATATGGTTACAAAGGGTACATGGATTACATTGGTACGGCGACACTACGCCTGTCCGAGGTAGCTCTATGCTAATAGCGGAGTAACTCTCTCGGCAGCGGAACAGCGACGGCGGTGATGGACTCCACTCCGCAGGGACTCTGGCTAGAACGCGTATCCTAGCTCGCAAACTCAGGATCCTCGACAAAGCAAGCAATCATGGCATGACCTGCAAACTGGCATGACACGCCAGGTGAGTACTTGGAATGTACTCGCAAGCTCACAACAAACATCAGCATTAAGGCAAGACAACATCATAGCAAGATAGCTACTGAAGTAGATGCGGTAAGGTAAAGCATATTTAATCCATACTCCGAATAATCTCAGGATCCAATCTGATTCTATTCCAAATCCAATCCAAATCATGTAGTCATCCGACCACTCATCTCATAGCCATCCCATGGCTAACATATCATATTCCTGGTACCATCTACACCACAATTCTGACAAACTTACTCTCTTCCGGGTTGTCTCACAACCCTCAGAATACTCACGATCCACCGAGTACTTCTGATCTTACGACGAGTTCTTCCATCATTATCACTACTATGGTTGACCACCTAAAGAGGTCTGGACGGACTGTCCAATACCGTGGACACGGCTATTCAAATAGATTTTACACTCTGCAGAGGTTGCGCACTTTACCCACACCATGGAGCACCTGACCTCGTGATCCCATTCGGGTGGACCAGCGTTGCTCCAACGAAACCCGCCTGACCCGTGACCCTCCCATCGTACCACCGGCAATCATCCTTCCCCGGAGTCCTGCCCTGGGTGGCCCCTGTGTCACCGCGTGACACCTGCCACCATCGTGGCTAACAAACTGTCCCAAACGGGGACCTGGTACCATATAACTCAATTGGGCTCACAAGGTTATCACCGCCTACCGGGTCAGGGTAGCGCGCATGCATAACCTTCCCTGTCGGGCGGTACTGGTGAAAGAGCACGCGATCATACCAAGTCAAGGATATCCCATACCGGCAAATGTGGCTGCACGGATAAGTTTGGACAGGTGACTCTGGATCAACCATGAAGTATCTAATCTCCGAACAATCTCTGTCATGGCTGACACTCCGATATTATAGCAATCCAAGTCAAAACGATATCTGGCTAGAAATCCGGTAACCAGTATGCTTAAGCCACTGCTACTAACTCATCTTCATGAACTGCCGGATGAAATCCAAAATAATCATAGACGGTAATCTCAACATCATGGCATCAACGAGTGGGTAAACTACTAGTCACTACAATCCGGTACTCAACACGGTAGTCACCTATCCAAGAATTTGCTCAAGCCTTGTATGATCCAATCCACTTCACAAATAGCTCATACTTGTTGTTAAAGTAAATAGTTAAACTATGACATTGCAATGTGATTATGCAGATGAGAGTTGTGGCTTTCCTGGGGTGAAGGAACCATCGGGAAGGAGTGCGGAATGGTCGCGGAAGGAGTTGCGGGAAAAAGTTCTCTCTCGGAGGGGGCTATTTATGGGCAAGGGCAACATTTTCATTTCCACTATGTCAACACATAGTGAAAATGATACTAACAGATAGAGCTCGACGAGACGAAGAAGTGGGCTTTGGAATCACCTCGATCGGAGTTACGGAGGAAAAGTTGCAATAGTTTTTCTGCCAGGGACCTATCTGTAAAGAAAACTCCTACAAACTGGCCCCTGGCTGAAAAACAGAAAGCGTCTAAAGAAGAATACGCTTTCTATCAGAGGAAGCGTATTTCTGGTCGAAGCAGAGCCGATGTGCGCCTTCGGTGGAGGAAAACGTATTCCGAAGAATACGCTTTCATTTGTCCATGTCAACGACTCGGGTCAACGCCCTGTGCGGCTGACGAGAGGGACCCGCGGGAGGTGGGGCCCTCCTGGCCTGGTCATCTTCAACCTCCCGCTCAGGAGCGATCTTGGCCGAGGGAGAGGCGTGCCCCACGGCGACTACCGGCGCGTCCGGCCACCATCCGCGGCGTGCGACCTATCCAGACGCTCAGGAGGACGAGACACACCTGTTCCCGGCCTTGGAAGTTGCCGGGGAGCTTGGGAACAGCCGGGAAGATGGCCGCGGCGGATGGTGAGTTGGCCGGAGTTGAGCTCGTGGCCATAGGCCACCGGAGGAGGAGCTGGTTGTATGGGAGGGTCCGACGGGATCCAGAGGGTGCTATGGTGGTGGTGGAACGGAGAGGGGCGACCTAGTTCGCCAGAATCGCCGAGGACAGGGGCGGCGGCCATGGCGATGGTGGTGGCCAGAGAGGGGCTCCGACGCTAAGAGAAGAGGCTAGGGAGGGGTAGGGGAGTGCGTTGGGGGCGATGGTGAGCTCGAGGAGGCGCGGGGCTGCGGCTTTTATAGCCAGGCACGGGCGGCGGATGAAGATGGCCACCGTGGCGTCCTCATCGGCGCACTGGCACTAGGGGACACGCGGAAGACGATGGCGATGTCGGCAGGGTTTCTGGGAGGGCGAAGGAGCTCGTAGGAGCTTCGGGAGAACTCGGGCTCGTCCGTATACGGCGGCGGCTGTAGATGAACAGAGCAGGTACGGCGGCGTTCATCGCGGCGCGACGAGGAAGAATCCGGAGGGGAAGAGGGTTCCAGAGCGAAGGCGACGACGAGGCGAAGCCTCTGGACATGAAGAGGTGGCGATTGAGAGAAGGAACGGACGAAACCGAGGGGTTCCATCGCCAGAGCGTGCTGGCTGGCATGTCATACGCGTGGTCACCGCATGAACTGGCGCACGCGGTGCACCCTGACCGGCCACATCATGTCCAGTGGGTAGTCCCTCCAAGGCACAGTCTCAGGGAGGTGCTGGATCGATGAGGGGAACTGTGGTTGGATGGGAGTGGTCACCTGAAGTTTGTTGTAGCAAACTTGGCCACACCACTGTGAATCACAGGAAGATGATAAGAACCAAATAAGATGTCTGGGAGGTTTAGGGTAGGAAGGACTACAATCCTGTGAAGTTTGGAGAGAAATGGACCAAGATTTAATAGGGTTGCCTTGCAACTGACCAATCTGGTCCAGAAACTTGATTAGGATGGAGCACTCACTTGGAGTAGCCACTTGAGCTGTAATTTGGTATAACATGATGGTTTGGTCATATGAAGATTCTGTAAAATTTTCATACCATTTGGACATGCCAAAATAGTACTCCCTTCACAGATATCTTCTCTGACCAGAATCTTAGAAAAAATCTAGGGTATTATTGGAAGATGAAATGAGCCAAAATTTTGTGGAGATAGGTTATATGGGTAGGAGAATGCTCTGGTAAATTTTCAGCAATTATGGAGCAATATAAAATATAGTTGCTTCACAATGTGAAAATCTGACCAGAAGCCAAGATTTGAGGCTGTGCTCACATAGATGATTGGATAGGGGTTGAAACTTGGTGGAGAGTCATGATTTGAGCATATAATGATGCTTGCAAAATTTTAACTCATTTGGATACTCCTAGCTAGCACTTGCTTCACAAAGATTCCAATTGACCAGAAACTTTGGAAATTAGCCAAGGGACATTTAATAGCCAAATGAAGTTGAATTTTGGCATGTGGCAATGATATGGATAGGAAAGAATGCCCAAAAAGTTTGAGACCAAGCAAGCAAATATAAAGGGTACTTGCTTCTCAACTTGATAGCTGGGGCAGAATCAGAAAAGGAATATTTGTGAAATATTATTGAACATGACAAGGAAGGGTTTGACATATTTGTGGAAGATCTGTCCCAAACAATTTATGACAATTATTTGGGAATCTTTCGAAGATGGAGATGTGGGTTGCGTCACAACCCAGGACAACAGGGTTATTCCTTTAATAGAAAAAGGAATATTCCTAAGAAAAATAATATTGGGATTGGTCCAAGATGGAAATGACATGGTCTTGGGATGGTTTTGAAGTTGGCAAGCCACTCAGGAAGAGGAATCAAGGGTGATCCCTCCAGGTTGCAAGACTACTAAGCCACAGAAAGGCAAATCCAGACCAAAATCAAAAGGAAAAAAAATTGGGCAAAATCCAGGGTGTTACAGGGAGGCTTGTCCAAGTAAGGACAGCACCCAAGCACCGGTCCACCCACATATAAAATTATCAAAGTAACTAACATGAATCATATGAGCATGATGAAAACTAACTTGACGATAATTCCCATGTGTCCTCGGGAGCGCTTTGCTTTATATAAGATTTTGTTCAGGCTTGTCCTTTGCTACAAAAAGGATTGGGCCACCTTGCTGCACCTTATTTACACTTGTTACTTGTTACCCGTTACGAATTATCTTATCACACAACTATCTGTTACCGATAATTTCAGTGCTTGCAGAGATTACCTTGCTAAAAACCGCTTGTCATTTCCTTCTACTCCTCGTTGGGTTCGACACTCTTACTTATCGAAAGGACTACGATAGATCCCCTATACTTGTGGATCATCAAGACTCTTTTCTGGCGCATTTGCCGGGGAGTGAAGCACCTTTGGTAAGTGGAATTTGGTAAGGAAAAATTTATATTACGTGCTGAAATTTACTGTCACTTGTCACTATGGAAAATAATTCTTTGAGGGGCTTGTTCGGGGTATCTTCACCCCGACCGGAAGAGCAAAGAGTTGCCCCTCAACCTACTGCACCTACTGAAAATATTTATTATGAACTTCCTTCGGGTATGATAGAGAAACTGCTAGCTAATCCTTATGCAGGAGATGAAACATTACATCCTGATATGCATCTAATCTATGTGGATGAAGTTTGTGGATTATTTAAGCTTGCAGGTTTGCCCGAGGATGAAGTCAAGAAGAAGGACTTCCCTTTATCTTTGAAGGAGAAGGCATTGACATGGTATAGGCTATGTGATGATATTGGGACTTGGAACTACAACCGATTGAAATTGGAATTTCAACAGAAGTCTTATCTGATGCATCTAGTTCATCGTGATCGGAATTATATTTATAATTTTTGGCCTCGTGAAGGAGAAAGTATCGCTCTAGCTTGGGGGAGGCTTAAATCATTGTTATATTCATGTCCCAATCATGAGCTCTCAAGAGAAATTATTATTCAGAATTTTTATGCTCGGCTTTCTCGTAATGATCAATCCACGCTCGATACTTCTTGTACTGGTTCTTTTATGAAGAAGACTATTGAATTCAAATGGGATTTATTGGAAAGAATTAAACACAACTCTGAAGATTGGGAACTTGATGAAGTTAAGGAGTCAGGTATAAACCTCAAATTTGATTGTGTTAAATCTTTTATGGATACCGATGCTTTTTGTGAATTTAGCACTAAATATGGACTTGACTTTGAGATAGTAGCTTCTTTCTGTGAATCATTTGCTACTCATGTTGATCTCCCTAAGGAGAAGTGGTTTAAATATCATCCTCCCATTGAAGTGAAAGTAGTAGAGCCTATTAAAGCTGAAGAAGAAACTATTACTTATAATGTTGATCCTATTGTTCCTACTGCTTATATTGAGAAACCACCTTTCCTTGTTAGAATAAAGGAACATGCTAAAGCTTCAGCTATGGTTCATAAGAATTATACTAGAACACCTACACCCCCTGAACAAATTAAAGTTGAATCTAGTATTGCTATGGTTAAAGATCTCTTGGTCGATAATATTGATGGGCATGTTATTTACTTCTGTGATGAAGCTGCTAAATTGCTAGACCTGATGATAAAGATAAACATAGACCTGTTGTTGGCATGCCTGTTGTTTATGTTAAAATAGGAGATCATTGTTATCATGGCTTATGTGATATGGGTGCTAGTGTGAGTGCAATTCCCTTTACTTTATATCAAGAAATTATGAATGATATTGCACCTGCTGAAATAGAAGATATTGATGTCACTATTAAGCTTGCTAATAGAGATACTATGTCACCAATTGGGATTTTTAGAGATGTTGAAGTCTTGTGTGGGAAAATAAAATACCCTACTAATTTTCTAGTTCTTGGTTCTCCACAAGATGATTTTTGTCCCATTATTTTTGGTAGACCTTTCTTGAACACTGTTAATGCCAAAATAGATTGTGAGAAAGAAACTGTTACTGTAAGTTTTGGGGATGTGTCTCATGATTTTAATTTCTCTAAATTTTGTAGACAACCCCATGATAAGGAATTGCCTAGTAAAGATGAAATTATTGGTCTTGCTTCTATTGTTGTGCCTCCTATGGATCCTTTAGAACAATATTTGCTTGACCATGAAAATGATATGTTTATGAATGAAAGAAGGCAACTAGATGAGATTTTCTTTAGCCAAATGCCTGTTTTGAAACACAACTTGCCTGTTAAGATTCTTGGGGATTCTCCTCCACCCAAGGGTGATCCCGTGTTTGATCTTAAACAATTGCCAGATACTACTCTGAAATATGCTTATCTTGATGAAAAGAAGATATATCCTGTTATTATTAGTGCTAACCTTTCAGAGCATGAAGAAATGAAATTATTGAAAACTCTAAAGAAGCATCGTGCTGCTATTGGATATACTCTTGATGATCTTAAGGGCATTAGTCCCACTCTATGTCAGCATAAAATTAATATGGAGCCTGACACCAAACCAGTTGTTGATCATCAGCGGCGGTTAAATCCCAAGATGAAAGAAGTGGTAAGAAACGAAATACTAAAGCTCTTGGAGGCAGGTATAATTTATCCTATTGCTGATAGTAGATGGGTAAGTCCTATTCATTGTGTCCCTAAGAAGGGAGGTATTACTGTTGTTCCTAATGATAAGAATGAATTCATTCCACAAAGAATTGTTACAGGTTATAGAATGGTTATTGATTTTAGAAAGTTGAATAAAGCTACTAGGAAAGATCATTATCCTCTACCTTTTATTGATCAAATGCTAGAAAGACTATCAAAACATACACACTTTTGCTTTCTAGATGGTTATTCTGGTTTTTCTCAAATACCTGTATCAAAAGAGGATCAAGAAAAAACTACTTTTACTTGCCCTTTCGGTACCTTTCCTTATAGAAGTACCTTTTGGTTTATGCAATGCTCCTGCTACCTTTCAAACATGTATGACTGCTATATTCTCTGACTTTTGTGAAAAGATTGTTGAGGTTTTCATGGATGATTTCTCCGTTTACTGAACTTCTTTTGATGACTGCTTAAGCAACCTTGATCAAGTTTTGCACAGATGTGAAGAAACTAACCTTGTCTTGAATTGGGAGAAGTGCCACTTTATGGTTAATGAAGGTATTGTCTTAGGGCATAAAATTTCTAAAAGAGGTATTGAAGTTGATAAAGCTAAAGTTGATGCTATTGAAAAAATGTCGTGTCCCAAATATATCAAAGGTATAAGAAGTTTATTAAAGACTTCTCTAAAATTTCTAGGCCTCTCACTAATCTCTTGCAAAAAGATGTTCCATTTGTTTTTGATGATGATTGTGTAGAAGCATTTGAAATCCTTAAGAAAGCCTTGATTTCTGCACCTATTGTTCAACCACCTGATTGGAATTTACCCTTTGAAATTAAATGTGATGCTAGTGATTATGTTGTTGGTGCTGTTCTAGGACAAAGAGTTGATAAGAAATTAAATGTTATCCATTATGCTAGTAAAACTCTAGACAGTGCTCAAAGAAATTATGCTACTACTGAAAAAGAATTTTTAGCAGTTATCTTTGCTTGTGATAACACTACTAGGGAAAAGCCTAGCAGTAGCGCCAGTTTTAGGTATAGCAGTAGCGCAGGGCAGCGCGCTACTGCTACGGCGCTATAGCTAAAGTGTAGCAGTAGCGTGTGCTTACCCGCGCTACTGCTATACCTGCTTAGCAGTAGCGCTTTCGGTAGGAAGCGCTACTGGTAGGTACTAGCAGCACGCCTCTCTACCCATGCTACTACTATTATTACATATTTCTTTTTTTGTTTTATGTCGTATTTATACGCCATTATACAAGTTTTCATACAGTAGCAATTTAGAGATTGTTTTTACATCATAATGAGTTATTACATCATTGGGTGAAAGAGCCGCGGATTAGTTTCAAGTGGATGGATCCAAAGTGACCATTGGTCACTTTGGATCCATCCACTTGAAACTAATCCGCGGTTCTTTCACCCAATGACATAATAACTCATCATCATCATCATCATCATCATCAACATCATCATCATCATAATATCATTAACAACTTATCATCATAATACATCATTGTCATATAACAACTCCTCATCATCATCATTTTCGTCCATGAGACATCATATAACAACTTGGTCAATAGTTATAATAACAACTCCTCCTCATCATCATCATCATGATAGTACTCATAATCACTCCTCCTCCTTCTCAGCATCACCATCAACTCTAACACATTGTAGCACATAATAAAAACTTCTCATCATCATCAGTCATATATAATCAACACTAACTAATTGTTCTTAATACCTAGGACCTACTCCTGCTGCTCTCTCTCAGGTAGAATAGCATAAAACATGTGTAGCACTCCTGCTTCATCATATTGGAGAATGCAGATGAACCTGTCTCCTAATTGTGGGTTGCACTTCTGATTGCTGCCCCCTAGTACTTCTCTGCTGCGATCCTTCACAATTTTGCTCCAATCTTTGACTATTAAGACTTGCTCGCTTCGAGAAATGATGAATGCACTTATGTGCAATGTAGGATACCTTGGCCGTAGGCTAACCATTGTCATGTGACCTTTAGGTTCGATCCAACGAGGCACAACACTCATCGGGAGTCCCTGTTGAAGAACATCGTAGTAACATACTTAGCAATGAAGTTTAGCTTAAAAATAATGTATGCCAAAGATGCACTGAGGACAAATAGTAAAAATCTTACCATCTTTCCTAAATAGATGTGACCGTAGTTCAATACGCACACTAGTGGTCGCACGTTTTGAGTACTAATATCTCGAAGTCCAGGAAAATAACCTGTCTTGACAGTATCAAGATCCTCAAGCCATGAAACATAATGACCTATCTCCTCGTAGTTTAGTTCAGTCCCGGGACAGTAGTAGGTGCTGTCTACCAAGCACTGGACATGTTTGCTTGAATGGAAATAAGCTGTTAATAAAAATTAGTTGTCAACTATTCTTAAATAAACAATATAAATTACTTAATAAATATGGTTGAGAAACTCACATAATGGTAGAACTGGAGGCGTCTGCACATCGACCCAGATGTTGATATTACCTTCAATTTCATCTTTCGGACGAATATCAAAGGTGATAAGCATATTAGGCTCAAATGCATAAGCCTTGCATAGTGCTCTCCAATTTTTGCATTCAAAATAGGAGTAGGTGTCTGCTACTTCTTGAGCTTGCGTTGGTTTTTCCCTTGAAGAGGAAAGGGTGATGCAGCAAAGTAGAGTAAGTATTTTCCTCAGTTTTGAGAACCAAGGTATCAATCCAGTAGGAGACAACACGCAAGTCACCGAATACCTGCACAAACAAACACCAAACTTGCACCCAACATGATAAGGGCTTGTCAATCCCTTCACAGTTACTTGCAAAAGTGAGATCTGATAAAGATAAATAAACGGTAAAGTAAATATTTTTGGTATTTTTGTTTTATAGATCAGAAACTCGTAGATTGGAAAGTAGAAGATTGTATGATGGAAAATAGACCCGGGGGCCATAGGTTTCACTAGAGGCTTCTCTCAAGATAGAAAATAATACGGTGGGTGAACAAATTACTGCCGAGCAATTGATAGAAAAGCGCAAAATTATGACGATATCTAAGGCAATGATCACGACTATAGGCATCACGTCCGTGTCAAGTAGATCGAAATTATTCTGCATCTACTACTATTACTCCACACATCGACCGACTCCTGCCTGCATCTAGAGTATTAAGTTCATGAAGAACAGAGTAACGCATTAAGAAAGATGAGATGATGTAGAGGAAATAACTCAAGCAATATGATGAAAACCCCATCTTTTTATCCTCGATGGAACAATACAATACGTGCCTTGCTGCCCCTACTGTCAGTGGGAAAGGACACCGCAAGATTGAACCCAAAGCTAAGCACTTCTCCCATTGCAAGAAAAACCAATCTAGTTGGCCAAACCAAATCGATAGTTCGAAGAGACTTGCAAAGATATCAAATCATGCATAAAAGAATTCAGAGAAGATTCAAATAATATTCATAGATAAGCTGCTCATAAATCCACAATTCATCGGATCTCGGCAAACACACCGCAAAAAAGTATTACATCGAATAGATCTCCAAGAACATCGGGGAGAACATGGTATTGAGAATCAAAGAGAGAGAAGAAGCCATCTAGCTACTAGTTATGGACCCGTAGGTCTGAGGTAAACTACTCATGCTTCATCGGAAGGGCAATGGTGTTGATGTAGAAGCCCTTTGTGATCGAATCCCCCTCCGGCAGGACGCTGGAAAAGGCCCCTAGATGGGATCTCACGGGTACAGAAGGTTGCGGCGGTGGAAAAGTCTTTTCGTGGATGCCTCTGGTGGTTTGGGCATATAAGAGTATATATAGGTGAAAGAATTAGGTCAGGAGACGCACGAGGGGCCCACAAGGGTGGGGGGCGCGCCCTACCCCCCTGGGCGCGTCCTCCGTCCTTGTGGCCGCCTCGTGGCTTCTCTGACTTGCACTCCAAGTCCTCTGGTTTCCTTTTGGTCCAAGAAAGATCATCGTGAAAGTTATATTCCGTTTGGACTCCATTTGGTATTCCTTTTGTGCAAAACTCAAAAACAGGGAAAAAACAGGAACTGGCACTGGGCTCTAGGTTAATAGGTTAGTCCCAAAAATAATATAAAATAGCATATTAATGCATATAAAACATCCAAAACAGATAATATAATAGCATGAAACCATCAAAAATTATAGATACGTTGGAGACGTATCAGTGTCTGCATTGTATAATTTTACGGCAAAAGTATAACCATGCTCGGTCCTCAAGTGAACTCTCTTTACCTCCATACTTTCCATAGTACTGAAACCAATCTTATCCAAGACATAAATTCTTGCATGGAAGGGGATACGCTAGTAGAATAGTAAAAAAATTAAAATTATAAGTTGAAGCAAAAGAAGCAGAAGTCATGCTTAATTACGAAAAAAGACTTGCCGTTGTGACTTACTGTATCCACTTCGAAGTTATCATCCAGCACGATGCTGAAGCGCCTACCACCAACTAGGTGAGGCCTGTCGCATAGGCCGCGCTCGTCTTCGCAGTATTCGCACATAACGAATTCCCTTTCGTCGTCAGACATTTCCCATGTTCATAGTTGAAACAATAATTGAAAATCGATCTAAGGCAACTACCAGGAAACTCAACACACAGATCACTATTACTCAATATGCAACGGGTTGAATTTATGTCTGTCGAGTCTTCCTTCCTAAACTCTCATCTCACGTATATGGTCGGGATTCTTCCACTCTCACATTTCGACCGTCAGTGATGGTCGCTACTCCTCCTTTCCCTAGTGCATTACAAATATCTAGCACAAGGAAAAGAAGGAGAAGCGACCCGCATGACAACAGTCGGGATTCTTGCTCTCTCATATATATATATATATATATATATATATATATATATATATATATATATATATGGTGGACACTTCCTCACTGAAAGACACACAAGGAGCCGAAATAGACCTAAAGTCAACCCGTTCCATATATCGAGTAATGACATAGAAAAAATGCCCTATGTTTTGCCGAAATATCATTGAATTCCCATTCTGGCAAATCACAAGCACTCGATATGTCCTACATTGTAGCACAAGTCATGCTAAAATTCATGAAAAAATTTGGCATGACCTTTGCTAAAGACAGGACATATCGAGCGCCTGAATTTTGCCGGAACGGAAACGAATCAACATTCCGGCAAAACATAGGCCACTCGGAGGTACATTGCAAACAAGAACACCAAGACATCCTCTATATTCAGAATGCATCATCATCGATATCAATGACATGGCGACTAGCACTAGCATTTTCATCATCGACATTTACAATACATTATCATTTGGCTATTCTCACCTAGAGGTCTTAAGGGGTCGACGATGGGGACGACTGCGGGGATGAGGCAGGGGTAAATACTTGATTTCTGCATAAACAAAATATATTAACCACTTACTATAAATAAGCTAGTTCTATTAAGCACTTACTATAAATAAACTAGTTCTATTAAGCACTTACTATAAATAAACTAATTCTATTAAGCACTTACTATAAATAAACTAGTTATATTAACCACTTACTAAATAAACTATTTCTATTAAACACTTGCTAAAAATTAAACATTGTTAACCTAGCCAACCAGACCCCTATGCTCTAAACCCTACTGCCCTAGTTAAACCTAGTTAACCTAGATAATTAAACTAGTTAACCTAGCTAGCCAACCTAGTTACCCTAGCTAGTTTGAATTTTTACTAATTTACTAAAAAAATCTACTCTATGCAAGAACAGAGTGAAGAGAGATGAGGAAGGGAGGAGGGAGCAGGGGGTGGGGGGAGGGAGGAGGATCGAAGGAGGAAGGAGAGAGGAGGAGGGGAAGGAGGGAGGAGGAGGGAGGAGAGAGGAGGAGGGGGAGGAGGGAGGGGGTGGGAGGAGGGCTGGCGGAGGAGGGCTTGGCCAGAGGAGGAGGAGGGCTTGGGCGGAGGAGGGAGGAGAGGATGGCCTGGGCGGAGGAGAGGAGGGAGGAGGGCGGTGGAAGGAGGAGGGAGAGGAGGGAGGAGGGCATACCGAGGAAGGAGGAGGGAGGACGACGGCGACAATTCGGCGGCGGTGGAGGCAGAGTGAGGCAGCGGGGAGTGAGGGGAGGAAGAAGAAGGTCGGGCGCGGGGGATAGAACTTGGGATAAGGCACCCATAGCAGTAGCAAGGGTTGGTGAAAACCGCTACTGCTAAGTACAATATCAGCAGCGCGCTTTCCCAAAACGTGCTACTACTATACCTAGTCTGGCGGCAACCTCGTCCCAACTGTAGTAGTAGCGTTGTTTAGTAGAGACGCGCTACTGCTATGTGGATATCAGTAGCGCGGTTTTTCCTCACGCGCTACTGCTAAGTAGCAGCAGCACCTTATTTTAAACCGCGCTGCTGGTAAGGTTCTGTGTATAAGGTTTTCCCTAGTAGTGTAAGTTCAGATCTTATATTGTTGATTCCAAAGTAACTGTTCACACTGATCATGCTGCTATTAAATATCTTATGGAAAATAAAGATGCTAAACCTAGACTTATTAGATGGGTTCTCTTGTTACAAGAATTTGATTTGCATATTATTGATAGAAAGGGAGCTGAGAAACCCGTAGCTGATAACCTGTCTAGGTTAGAGAATGTTCTTGATGACCCACTACCTATTGATGATAGCTTTCCTGATGACTAATTAGCTGTCATAAATGCTTCTCGTAATGCTCCATGGTATGCTGATTATGCTAATTTCATTGTTGCTAAATTTATACCACCAAGTTTCACATACCAGTAAAAGAAAAGGTTTTCTATGATTTAAGACGTTACTTTTGGGATAACCCACACCTTTATAAAGAAGGAGTAGATGGTGTTATTAGACATTGTGTACCTGAGCATGAATAGGAACAGGTCCTACGCAAGTGTCACTCCGAAGCTTATGGAGGACACCACGCTGGAGATAGAACTACACACAAGGTATTACAATCTGGTTTTTATTTGCCTACCCTCTTCAAAGATGCTCGTAAGTATGTCTTGTCTTTTGATGAGTGCCAGAGAATTGGTAATATTAGTAGACGTCAGGAAATGCCTATGAATTATTCACTTGTTATTGAACCATTTGATGTTTGGGGTTTCGATTATATGGGACCTTTTCCTTCCTCCAATGGGTATACACATATTTTGGTTGCTGTTTATTATGTTACTAAGTGGGTAGAAGCTATTCCAACTAGTAGTGTTGATCATAACACTTCCATTAAAATGCTTAAAGAGGTTATTTTCTCGAGGTTTGGAGTCCCTAGATATTTAATGACTGATGGTGGTTCACACTTTATTCATGGTGCTTTCCGTAAATTGCTTGCTAAGTATGATGTCAACCATAGAATTGCATCTCCTTACCATCCTCAGTCTAGTGGTCAAGTAGAGTTGAGCAATAGAGAAATTAAATTGATCCTGCAAAAGACTGTTAATAGATCTAGAAAGAATTGGTCTAAGAAACTTGATGATGCATTATGGGCTTATAGAACTGCTTATAAAAACCCTATGGGTATGTCTCCATATAAAATGGTTTATAGAAAAGCTTGTCACTTACCTCTTGAACTAGAACATAAAGCATATTGAGCTATTAAAGAGCTCAACTATGATTTCAAACTCGCCGGTAAAAAGAGGTTATTTGATATTAGATCTTTTGTATCCTCTTGTCTCCGTATAAAATAGTTTATGGAAAAGCATGTCACTTACCCCTTGAACTAGAACATAAGGCTTATTGGGTAATTAAAGAGCTCAACTATGATTTCAAACTTGCCGGTAAAAAGAGGTTATTTGATATTAGATCTTTTGATGAATGGAGAACCCAGGCCCATGAGAATGCCAAGTTGTTTAAAGAAAAATTTAAAAGATGGCATGACAAAAGGAACAAAAGCATGAATTCAATGTAGGTGATCATGTCTTGCTATAAAATTCTCGTTTAAGATTTTTTGCAGGAAAGCTTCTCTCTAAATGGGAAGGTCCTTACATTATCGAGGAGGTCTACCGTTCCGGTGCCATCAAGATCAACAATGCCGAAGGTACCAACCCCAAGGTGGTAAACTGGAAAAGAATCAAACATTATATCTCAGGTACTCCCATAAATGTTGAGACAAATATTATTAATACCATAACACCGGAGGAGTACATAAGGGAGACTTTCCAGAATGTTTCAGACTCCCAAAAGGAATAGGTATGTGGTACTGTAAGTAAACCGACTCCAAAACTTCTCCAATGGCAATTTTACTCCGTTTTGGAATATTTAAAAAATTAGAAAAATAAAAAATAGTCCAAAAAGTGCACGAGGAGGCGACAAGCCCTAGGGGGCGCCCTACACCCCTGGGCGCGCCTCCCTGGCTTGTGGCCACCTCGTGTGCCCTCTAGACTCCGTTTTCTTGTAGTACACTCCTTTCGGTCGGTAAAAAATCATTATATAATCTCCCGAAGGTTTTGACCACCGTACCACGGCAATATCTCCTGTTCTTGTTTCGAGCTATTTTTCCTAACAGATCCAGATCGCCATGACGTCTCCAAGCGCCCCCAAGAACAAGTTTTTCGAGAAGGTCATCAACCCTTACCTCGCGGAGGTGCTGCAACACCCTCAAACCATTGAGATGCGTGAGGGGGTGCTGCACATCCACGACATTGAAGGGCCAAAGAGGACCAGAAGCGTGGAGACAAGGCTCGAAGCAATGGAGCAGCAAGTCTTCAAGTGCCAAGGGATGGTGGAACGTGGACTCAACGCCAACCACTTGATGATCGCTGAATTTACCCATGATCACAAGCTGGATGCCAAGAACATTGGGGAGGCCATCATCAAGCTTCATGAGAAAATCGAGCATCTCCAAGCCCAGATCTATGACATGCTAAACCAAAACTATGACCGAATACAGATTTAAGAGGATGAGTTTGGCTGCAGATTTGAGGATCCCGGAGACTCGTTCATCTTTTTACGATGGTGAACCTATGCCTTCAAAGACGGAGGATAAGATTCTTTCATCATCAACAACTCCATCGTCACCACCTCCGAAGAAAGAGATTTAAATACATGGGTATGGCGCCCCCGGCTTAATTGTGCACTAACCATACACGCAAATGCACACGATCAAGCCTAAGGACTCACTTGAAGGAATCACAACACAACTCTAAAACATAAATAAAGTCATACAAGCTTTATATTACAAGCCAGGGGCCTCGAGGGCTCGAATACATAAGCTCGCTTACAAGCGTCAGCGGAAGCATCAGATATCTGAGTGCAGATATAAAAGTAAAACAGATAAGCCTTTAAGAAGGCGGGGCAAAAGAAAACACTATGATCGAAAAGGCGCAGGCCTCCTGCCTGGGACCCTCCGATCCTACTCTTGGTCGTCGGCAAGCTCGTAGTAGTAACCACCCTCGGGGTGGTAGTAGTAGTCATCGGCGGGGGCAGCTGACTCTGGGGCTCCGTCGTCTGGTTGCATCAAACATATATGGGGAAAAAGAGGAAGCAAAGCAACCGTGAGTACTCATCCGAAGTACTCAGCAAGCAAGGATCTACACTACATATGCATCATTATCAAAGAAAGGCTGTATATGTGGACTGGGCTGCAGAAATGCCAGAATAGAGAGGAGGCCTAGTCCTATCGAAGACTAGCATCTTCAGCGGTCTTGCAGCATTAGAAGAGTGTAGATTAGTACAGTATAAAAGTAGCAGTGTTATGTATCAACCTCACCCAGAGATCCTTTCTCGACTCCCAGCGAGAAAGCGATCTCAGAGCCCTACTATCCATATCTCATCTCAAGTATCCAGTTCTAGTTGTATCGATCGGGATACAACTCTGAGCGTCCGTTACCGAGGATCCGGCTATGCATAGATTAGTTCTTCCCTGCAGGGGTGCACCAACTTACTCACCACGCTCGATTAACTCCGGCCGGACACACTTTTCTGGGTCATGCCTGGCCTCGGCCAAACGATACACTGCAACCTGACCTAGGCTTAATAGAGAGGTCAGCACGCCGGACTAAACCTATGCCCCCAGGGGTCTTGGGCCATTGCCCCGGGAACTCCTGCATGTTACGTTCACGGCCGAGAGCAGACCTGGCAACCCACACTATCAAGGCGGTTGCTTTACGCGGTCCAACTCAGCGCATGCCGCTCAATCGCTGACATCCATTAAGCTTTGGCTGATGCATACAACGCAGAGTGCCCATAACTGTTCCCACATGATGGTTAGTGCTATCAGGACAGAGGCCCACTCGGATCAAATATCCAAATCGTTAGTGAATTAGGAGCGCGCGATAACGAGCAGAGACTCACGATCAATGTGACCCCATCGCCCCGTCTCGAGGACTTGCGGCAAGGGCTAAGAATGCCCGGCCGCACCTCGTAATTATCTCGCGGGCACCCTCCAGGTCAACCCGTCTCCACATCTCTCGCATCACATGCTCGTGCGGGTACCCCTCTGGGCCGACCCGACTTTATCATGGTTCATGGTTAAAGTCATAGTATATGTGTGTCCAAACACCAGGGGAAAACTGAGGAATCACCCTCGACGGATTCCACCTGACGTAGTCGTCAAGGTGAACTTAGGAGGAATCACCCTTGAAGTTCACACTTGAGGTGTTGCACGACAGCGTCGTTATCCGAAGTGGCAAAGGAGGAATCACCCTCGATGACCACGGCCGAATAGCTACTCTACAGAGTTAACATCAGAAGTGCTAAATGAGGTATCACCCTCGGCACTCGATAGTAACGCTGCAGTATCGTACAACCAGGGGGTGATGTGCGGTGCTGGGGCCTGGTCGTCGAATCTTCCAATGATCCAGCGGGGCAACTAGGACAAAGTGGGGTCTCTAGTGGGTCTCTATCCAGCCTATACTAAGCAGTTTAGGACAAGCAGGTAATTATCAAAAGCAGGTTACAAAAATCAGGCTATGCATCAGAATAGGTAAAGCAGTAGCAGCAGCAATTCTAATGCAAGAATAAGAAAGAAGAGAATAGGCGATATAGGCATGCTCAAGGGGGGGGTGCTTGCCTGGTTCCTCGGCGGCAAGGGCAAGGTCGTCAAGGGTGTCGTCGGGCTCCTGAGCTACATTGGTCTCGGGAACTGCACCGGTACCGGGGTCTACCGAGAGAGAAGAGGGGGAGGAAATAGATAAATACACAGCAAACATATGCAACACAAAGCATGCTATGCTAACGTGCAGTGCATGGTTGCCTAAAAGCATGTCTAAATCATTTTAGTTATTTTAGGATTAAAGTTGGATTTATTAATCGGTATGTATGCACTATTCATCTACCGGAAATAGACTAAAAGTTGCGGGTTCACCTCCATAGAGGGTCCCGATACGGAAGCTGATGGCACGGTTGGGTTCGTCTCGTCGTTCTGATCAACTTTCATGTATAAAGTTTTTCGATCCGAGCTACGGTTTAATTTCTATGATTTTCTAAAGTTTTAATCATTTTCTAGAATTATTTTAAATTAACAGAAATGAAATATGATGCCAGCATGACGCAGGTGTGACGTCTGCAGTCGACAGACTCGCTGACCAGGTCAAACCTGACCAGTGGGTCCCACCTGTCATAGACAGTGGGTTAACTAACTAACAGGGTTAATTAGCTGGGTGGGGCCCTATGTCAGTGACTAATTAACTGATTAGATTAGGTTTAATTAAAAAAAGATTAATTAGGCGATTAACTGTAGAGGGCCCACACGTCAGTGGCTGTAACGCCATGTCAGCGGTGTTGACTGCGGTCAGCGCGGTCAACCACGACCAGGGCCCACATGGCAGCGACCCTAGGTGGGCCCCGTGCCCTGCCACATCGGCGGTCTTGCCGGAAAAGCTCCGGTGAGCTCCCGCGCGGTGGCTGAACGCCGGCGGGGTTCAGAAATGCGCCACACTGGGCCGTTTTGCGTGATCTTCGCTGCGTTCGAACGAGCAGTTCGCCCCGCGTCGATCTAGGGCAGCCCTAGGTGCAAGGGTGGCCGGAGACAAGCTCACCGGCGACCACAGACAGCGCTGGAATATGGGCGCCTCTAAAAACCGAGCTATGCGCCGCGTTCGAGCTAAGAAGCGATACTAGCTTGCTCTACGGGCCTCCAGGAACTCGATGGAGGCCATGGCTTGGCTCGGAGATGGCCGAAACGAGCGCAACGAGTTCGCGGACTTGGCAGTACACCGCAATGGCGTCGACGGCTCGGCGAGCTGGCCACGGTGCGCGAGGAAGAACCAGAGGAAGGAGGAGGGCGCAGAGGCTTACAGCGCGGCACACGGAGGCCCTTGAAGTGCTTAGTAGCGCAGAGGCGAGGAAAAACGGCGACGGCGATCTCGGCTACCCGAGGAAGACGAAGATGGCGTGGATCCGTGCGGTGAGGCTCCTCGGCTGGCGCTTGATGGCGTAGACGACGTAGTCGACAACGGCGAGCAGCTAGGACATGGCGGCAAGGGACGAGGAGTACGGTGGCCGCGGGAACGACGGCCAGCGGCGACGGCATCGTACTGGAAAGTGAGGGAGAGCTCGGCGGAGCGAGGGAGAAAGGGGGAGAGTGGTGGAGGGCATCCAGGGGGAGGACGAGGCTCGTTCTTATTCCCTCAGTCGCTCCTGTAGTGTCACCGTGTCGCCGTTTCGCCAGAGCGCGCCGGCGCGGCCACGGGCACGGCGACACGCGCGGAGAGAGAGCGGGAGGAGGGAGAAAGAGGCCGGCTGGGCTGGGCCACGGGCACTGTTTAACTTAGGCCCAGTTGCACAGTGCCGCTTTAGGCCTTTTTAATTTCTTTTTATGTTTCTCTGTTAAACCTTCTGTTTTCTATTTCTTTTGCTTTCAAACAACTTTTGTAAAATGTGGCACTTGCCTGAATAATTAACATGCAATATTCCTTACTGCCACAAAAAGTTTGGTGAGTTTTTGAATCCATTTGAATTTTTCAAAAATGGAAAGGCATTTAAAATGCTTCTTTTGGCACTGTTTTAAATTCTTTGGCCCACTTTGACTTGATGGTGATGTTGTTTTCCTTAACATCAAATTGTTTTGGAATATTTGCTAAATGATGAACATTTTACCAGCAACTTTTGTGCAACTTGAATTTTCACTTTGAATTTGAGTAGAATTCAGAGAAGGAATTTGAAATGAGATATTACCCCAACATTATTATCATTGCAAATCACAGTAGCTTAGCTTCATCATGATGGATTACTGTAGCACCATTACATAGGGATGTTACAATTCTCCTCCTCTAAAAGAAATTCTCGTCCCGAGAATTCAGGAGGTAGAAGAAAAGAGGTTGGGGTATTCTTCCCGAAGATGATCCTTGCGTTCCCAAGTCGCTGCATCTTCTGTATGATTCGACCACTGTACTTTCAGGAACTTGGTCGTCTTTTGATGGGTCTGACATTCAGATTCATCGAGGATGCGGATCGGATGCTCCTTATAAGATAGGTCATCTTGCAATTTGAGCATCTCATGATCCACTGCTCGGTGCGGAGACTCCTTGAAGCAACGACGAAGTTGCGACACATGGAAGATGTCGTGGATATGAGAGAATTGCGGCGGCAACTCCAATTTATATGCCACCTGACCACATCTTGCAACAATGCAGAAAGGACCAATGTAGCGTGGAGCTAACTTGCCCTTAATTCCGAAACGGTGAGTGCCCTTCATAGGGGTGACACAAAGATAGGCTTGATCACCAGGTTGATAGGTCAAGCCCCATCGCTTGCGATCATAATGGCTCTTCTGACGGTCCTGAGACGCCTTCAGATTTTCTCGAACGATACGGACTTGCTCTTCGGCGTGTTGAATAATATCCGGACCCACGAGCGGTCATTCCCCAGTTTCTGACCAATTCAGAGGGGTTCGACACTTATGTCCATAAAGTACTTCGAAGGGGGCCATTTTCAAGCTGGCTTGATAGCTGTTGTTATAAGAGAATTCGGCATAAGGAAGAGATTCTTCCCACTTCTTACCGAAAGAAATAACACAAGCCTGAAGCATGTCTTCAAGCACTTGATTTACTCGCTTGACTTGGCCTTGGGATTGGGGGTGATAAGCCGAACTCCAGGTAATATGAGTTCCCATAGCTTCTTGGAAATTTTCCCAGAACTTAGAGGTGAAAAGGCCGCCACAGTCCGAACTGATCTCCTTCGGAATACCGTGGAGCGATACAACTCTGGAGATATATAACTCTGCTAACTGACTAGCAGTGATAGTCTCCTTGACAGGCAGAAAGTGTGCAACCTTAGAGAGTTGGTCGACGACAACAAGAATAGCATCATGACCCTTTTGTGACTTAGGAAGGCCAGTAATGAAATCCATTTGAACCTTATCCCATTTCCACAAAGGAATAGGAAGTGGTTGGAGAATTCCAGCAGGCTTCTGATGTTCTGCTTTAATGCGACGGCAAACGTCACATTCAGCAACGTATCAAGCAATATCCTGCTTCATTTTGGACCACCAGTACCTTTGACGGAGATCATGATACATCTTGGTACTACCCGGATGAATAGACAGCGGTGTATCATGTGCCTCCTTCATGACCTTGTCAGTCATAAGCTCGAAGCGAGGTACCACAATGCGGTTTCTGAAATACAAGGTTTCATCTTCAGATAGCGAGAAATCCCTGTACTTTTCCTGGTGAAGATCTTTCTTCGTCAGATCAATTTCAGCATATTTAGCTTGCGCATTCTTAACAGCTTTCTCAAGATCTGGTTGTACCACAAGGTTATTAAGAGAACCTTGTGGAATAATACGCAGGTTCAGCTTGCTCAGTTCTGCATAAAGATGAGGTTGAGCTCGCCTAACCATGAGGTTGTTGGAATAGGACTTGCGGCTTAAGGCATCAGCCATCACATTAGCCTTGCCAGGGGTATAAGAAATACCACAGTCATAGTCTGTAATTGTTTCCAACCATCGCTGTTGATGGAGATTAAGATCCGGCTGAGTAAACAAATACTTCAAGCTTTGATGATCAGTTTATACCTCACACCAGTTACCCAGAAGGTAATGCCGCCACAGCTTCAATGCATAGATCACTGCAACAAGTTCAAGATCATGCACTGTATAATTTTCTTCATGCGGACGCAGTTGACGCAAAGCATAAGCAATTACTCTTCGTTCTTGCATTAGGACACAGCCTAATCCTTGACGAGAGGCGTCGCAATATATCACAAAGTCTTTGTGAGAATCCAGAGGAGCAAGCACTGGAGCAGAAGTTAGCTTGTCCTTGAGGGTCTGGAAACTCTCCTGACATTTGTCTGTCCACTTAAACTTAACGCCTTTGTGAAGCAGGTTAGTCAGAGGCTTAGCAATCCTGGAAAAGTTCTCGACAAATAGACGGCAATAGCTTGCGAGGCTGAGAAAACTTCTCACTTGCTTGACGTTCTTCAGAGGAGTCCAGTCAAGAATAGCCTGAACTCATTCCGGGTTAACAGCAATTCCATCCTTGGAAATCACATGTCCAAGGTAGTTTACTTTAGAAAGCCAGAACTCGCATTTGGAATACTTGGCATAGAGCTGGTGTTCTCGGAGCCTTTCCAGTACAAGTCAAAGGTGTTCATCATGTTCTTCCTTATTCTTTGAATATACCAGAATATCATCTAGATATACCATGATGAACTTGTCGAGGTAATCCATGAAGATGTAATTCATCAGGCGGGAGAATGTGGCTGGAGCATTTGTTAAGCCAAATGACATGACAGTGTAGTCATAAGAGCCATAGCGAGTAACAAATGCAGTCTTGGGAATATCCTCTTCGCGGACACAGATCTGGTGATAACCCAACCTCAAGTCGAGTTTTGAAAACACTGATGATCCAACAAGTTGATCATACAAATCATTGATCCGAGGAAGTGGATACTTATTCTGAATGGTTGCCTGGTTGATAGGACGGTAATCTTGGACCAACCTATTCGTACCATCTTTCTTCTTGACAAAGAGAGAAGGTGCTCCCCAGGCAGAGGAACTTGGACGGATAAAGCCTTTGTGGAGTGATTTGTCGATTTCCTCCTTAAGCTCGAGGAGCTCATGCGGTGGCATCTTGTAAGGACGCTTCGCAATAGGAGTAGTGCCTGGCTTCAAATCGATAACAAACTCGACGGCTCGAACAGGGGCTATTCCTGGAAGTTCTTCCGGAAAGACATCTTGAAAGTCACAGACGACTGGGATGTTCTCGATTCCCTCAAGCGGAGAAGCGTTCAATGCATTTAGCGCGTAGATTTGAGCCTCAGCATTTTGAGTTATCTGGGCAGGTAATTCACTAGCTCATCTGATGGGTGTAGGAGATGTACAACTTTAGTGGCACAATTGATTGAGGCGTAATGAGCCTTCAGCCAATCCATTCCCAGAATGAGGTCAATACCGCAAGACTTTAGCATAATGGGAGAAGCAAGAAATTTCAACCCCTCAATCTCAATGGTGACTTCTGGGCTGAATAAAGATGTTTGACATTGACCCGCGGGAGTGTTTACCATTAAGGATTGGTGTAGCATTTCGCATTTAACGTCATGCATGAGTGCAAAATGTTCTGACATGAATGAATGAGATGCTCCTGAATCAAATAAAACAGAAGCTGGTACTGAATTAACAGGAAGTGTACCCATCACAGTAGCTGGCTGGTCCGGGTCTTCACTCCTCTTAACATGATAAGCCTGACCACGACCATAAGGTCTGGCATTGTTGTTGCGAGGCTGATTGTTGCCACGGGCATTAGCAGGCAGAGCCTGTTGATTCTGATTCTGGTAGCAGTTCCTAGCAAGATGACCTGGTTTGCCACACTTGTAACACATCCCATCATTGGGATTGGGAGCAGAAGCTCGGGGTGGTGCAGCTCGAAGAGGTTGCCTCGGTGGTGGAGGAGGCAGATGTGGTGCAGCATGGTACGGCCTTGGTGCAGGTGCAGTTGGACGATACATGCTGTGAGGAATCCAGATACGGCGCTTCTGTGAAGACGAGCCCGAACATGAGCCAGCATCACGATAGCGCTTCTGTGACTCCTTGTGCTTGATCTGAGCGGTCTCAACCAGAATAGCCTTGTTCACCAGGGTAGCAAAGTCGGTGAAGTCTTGAGCAGCAAGTGCAAGCTCGATATCTGGGTGGAGTCCACTACGGAACTTCTCTTGTCTATGAGCATCGGTGGCGATGTCTTCTTCAGCATAGCGGGATAGTTCAAGGAATTCCCGCTGATAGGCTTCGACAGTCTTGTTGCCCTGAGTGAGGTTGCGGAACTGGGTTCTCATCCGGTCCATGATTCCTTGAGGAATATATCGGGCACGAAAAGCAGCCTGGAACTCAGGCCAAGTAATGACTGTTCCAGCAGGCAGTGTATGCTTGTGTGTGTCCCACCATTGAGCAGCGGGACCCTTTAAGAAAAAGGACGCAAAGGTGACAAAGTTGGCATGGGAGACATTTGTAGACTCCATCTCGTGAGTGATGTCGCGAATCCAGTCATCAGCATCCAGTGACTTATCAGAGTTGCGGAACTGAGTGGGGTTACGGCACAAATTCCGGCAGAATTATTGAAGCAGGGTCCTGGTTCTGGTTGTTCTGATGCAGGAACTGAGCCATAATCCCAGTCATGAACTGACGGTTGAGCTCGAATTGTTGCATCATAGCTGCCATATAATCTGGCGGTGGTGGGTGTTCAGGGGCACGACCACGACCACCTGGTCTAACCATCCTGCTAAATTTCAACAGGGGTAGTTTAGTAAAAGCAATTGCAAGGGTTTAGCGACAAGCATGATGTAACACGACAATGATTAAGCAGTGTAACAGATACTTAACAGTAGTCAATTAAGACGTACATATCCATACACTGAGTCAGGTACATGCGGACAGCACAACGGCGCAAATTCAAAAGCTAGACATGCTAGGCGGCGCACAGGCACGCGGTAAGTAAGTACACAACAAGACATAGCAAAGGCTACATCAACGTCGGAGAAAACTGCTGGAGCGAAGAATCTGCAAGTGACAACACAGGGTGCCCTCGATAAAAGGATCCTGCAAGCAGAACCTGGCCCACAAAATCTTGAAGAAAGGAAGGGTAATTTCAGAACTCCGGGTGGATGTGATCACGAGAACCTAATGTTGGAATTAGTAAAATTAGTTAACCCGAATAGTAGAGAGATCAGAGTCCCAGAGTATAGACGAGGAATAAAAGATCCTAATACCACCCAGTTGGCTACGGGGGCCCGTAAGCCACACAGCCAAGTTAGTAAAACAGTTTTGGACCACTAGACATAACTTCAGCCAAGGAGTTGGAAAGGGGGGTTCCTACAGGCAGTCAGCTCTGATACCAACTTGTGGCGCCCCCGGCTTAATCGTGCACTAACCATACACGCAAATGCACACGATCAAGCCTAAGGACTCACTTGAAGGAATCACAACACAACTCTAAAACATAAATAAAGTCATACAAGCTTTTTATTACAAGCCAGGGGCCTCGAGGGCACAAATAGATAAGCTCGCTTACAAGCGTCACCGGAAGCATCAGATATCTGAGTGTAGATATAAAAGTAAAACAGATAAGCCTTTAAGAAGGTGGGGCAAAAGAAAACACTACAAAAATCAGGCTATGCATCAGAATAGGTAAAGCAGTAGCAGCAGCAATTCTAATGCAAGCATAAGAAAGAAGAGAATAGGCGATATAGGCATGCTCAAGGGGGGGTGCTTGCCTGGTTGCTCGGCGGCAAGGGCAAGGTCGTCAACGGTGTCATCGGGCTCCTGAGCTGCGTCGATCTCGGGAACTGCGCCGGTACCGGGGTCTACCAAGAGAGAAGAGGGGGAGGAAACAGATAAATACACAACAAGCATATGCAACACAGAGCATGCTATGCTAACATGCAGTGCAGGGTTGCCTAAAAGCATGTCTAAATCATTTTAGTTATTTTAGGATTAAAGTTGGATTTATTAACCGGTATGTATGCACTATTCATCTACCAGAAACAGACTAAAATTTGTGGGTTCACCTCCGTAGAGGGTCTCGATACAGAAACAGATGGCACAGTTGGGTTCGTCTCGTCGTTCTGATCAAGTTTCATGTATAAAGTTTTTCGATCCGAGCTACGGTTTAATTTCTATGATTTTCTAAAGTTTATATCATTTTCTGGAATTATTTTAAATTAATAGAAATGAAATATGACGCCAGCATGATGCAGGTGTGACGTCAGCAATTGACAGACTCACTGACCAGGTCAAACCTAACCAGTGGGTCCCACCTGTCATAGACAGTGGGTTAACTAACTAACTAACAGGGTTAATTAGCTGGGTGGGGCCCTATGTCAGTGACTAATTAACTGATTAGATTAGGTTTAATTAAAAAAAGATTAATTAGGTGATTAACCATAGTGGGCCCACATGTCAGTGGCTGTAACGCCACATCAGCGGTGTTGACTGCGGTCAGCGCGGTCAACCAGGACCAGGGCCCACATGGCAGCGACCCTAGGTGGGCCCCGCGCCCTGCCACATTGGCGGTCTCGCCGGAAAAGCTCCGGCGAGCTCCCACGCGGTGGCCGAACGCCGGCGGGGTTCAGAAATGCGCCACACTGGGCCGTTTTGCGTGATTTTCGCGGCGTTCGAACGAGCAGTTTGCCCCGCGTCGATCTAGGGCAGCACTAGGTGCGGGGGTGGTCGGAGACGAGCTCACCGGCGACCACAGACGACACCGGAATATGGGCGCTTCTGAAAACCGAGCTACGCGCCGCGTTCGAGCTAACAAGCGATACTAGCGAGCTCTACGGGCCTCCAGGAACTCGATGGAGGCCATGGCTTGGCTTGGAGATGGCCGAAACGAGCGCAACGAGCTCGCGGACTTGGCAGTACACGGCAATGGCGTCGGTGGCTCGACGATCTAGCCACGACGCGCGAGGAAGAACCAGAGGAAGGAGGAGGGCGCACAGGCTTACAGCATGGCACACGGAGGACCTTGAAGTGCTTAGCAGCGCAGAGGCGAGGGAAAATAGCGACGGCGATCTCGGCGACCCGAGGAAGACGAAGATGGCGTGGATCCGTGCGGTGAGGCTCCCCAGGTGGCGCTTGACGGCGTAGACGACGTAGTCGATGACGGCGAGCAGCTAGGACATGGTGGCGAGGGACGGAGAGTACGGTGGCCGCGGGAACGACGGCCAGCGGCGACGGCGTCGTACTGGAGAGTGAGGGAGAGCTCGGCGGAGCGAGGGAGAAAGGGGAAGAGTGGTGGAGGGCGTCAAGGGGGAGGACGAGGCTCGTTCTTATCCCCTCAGCCGCTCCTGTAGTGTCGCCGTTTCGCCGGAGCGCGCCGGCGCGGCCACGGGCGCGGTGACACGCGCAGAGAGAGAGCGGGAGGAGGGAGAAAGAGGCCGGCTGGGCTGGGCCACGGGCACTGCTTTACTTAGGCCCAGTTGCACAGTGCCGCTTTAGGCCTTTTTCATTTCTTTTTCTGTTTCTCTGTTAAACCTTCTTTTTTCTATTTCTTTTGCTTTCAAATGACTTTTGTAAAATGTGGCACTTGCCTCAATAATTGACATGCAATATTCCTTACTGCCACAAAAAGTTTGGTGAGTTTTTGAATCCATTTGAATTTTTCAAAAATGGAAAGGCATTTAAAATGCTTCTTTTGGCACTGTTTTAAATTCTTTGGCCCACTTTGACTTGATGGTGATGTTTTTTTCCTTAACATCGTTGTTTTCCTTAACATCAAATTGTTTTAGAATTCAGGGAAGGAATTTGAAATGAGATATTACCCCAACATGATTATCATTGCAAATCACAGTAGCTTAGCTTCATCATGATGGATTACTGTAGCACCATTACATAGGGGTGTTACATATGGGCACTCCCCTTGGCAACTGCCAAGCTTGGGGGAGGTGCCCAATATCGTATCACCATCACATCTTTACCTTTATCGTTTTTCTTAGTTCGATCCTTTTAGTTATATCTTGGTTTAGTAGAATAAAGTTTTAGTATGATCTAGCTTTGAGTTTTTGCTTTATGATCTATCTATGTAATCGAGTCCGTGAGTTATATAATAAAGAGTAGTTTTGAGTTCTTTGTTTTCTTGCTATGATCTTGAGGAAAAAGAGAAAGAAAGAATAAAAAGAAATAAAAAGATTATATAATGACCTTATGGGGAGTGATGACTTCACATATAAGAAGTATGATGAATAAAATTTGATGGGGGTTGACAAGCATAGTTTTGGTCATTGTTACAATTAATAGGAAGTAATAAAGAAAGAGAGGTTTCACATATAAATATATTATCTTGGACATCTTTTGTTATTGTGAGCACTCATTAAAATATTACATGCTAAAAGGTTGATATTGGACAAGCACTGGTACAACGAGGTGCTATACAAACGGTTTTTAACCCCTTTCCGCGATGGCATTTTGAACCGTCGCCTAGTGAGTGACTGCGATAGGGGGGTCCTTCCCACACGACCCAGAAACCGTCGGGAATATGCCCTCCTGGCACACACACGCTCGGCAAAATGAGGTCGTGTGCGACCGGCGAGCGATCAAATATGGTTATATGTACAGTAGTGCTAAAAAAATACAATTATACAGGCGAAATCGTTTCCAGTCGTAAGTACATCCCACACAGTCAGTCCCCGCTAAACGTTTCCGTTCGTAATTACATCCCACACAGTCGCTCCAAGGAAAACGTTTCCGTTCGCAGGTATGTAAGTGCATCTGGTGCCCCTTAGTGATTTTGGTGTATTGAAGACTTATAGGTTAAGGGACTAATGTGTTTGTGAGTGTACACAGGTTCTATAAGTCTATGAGGAGTTTGATATTTACGATGAAAGTCGACCCCTAAAAATGAATATCTTCATTTGAAGACCTTGGTTTTCTTGAAGACTTTGAAAATGAGGAAATTGGTGTGACCTTGAAGACTTTGATATTGATGCGAGGATTATGAAGCATGAAGACTTTTGTTTTCATAGTTTTGTTTTCTCTTTCTTGAGTCATAGGAAACACCGTACTGTTAAAGGGTTCGAGGTAAAACTAAGGAAAAGTTTCCAAGTGATGCTCATCTCAAATCCTACACCTACCCAGTCCTTTCGAGTGAAGCCATTGGAAATCTCATACAGTTCAGTCAATTTCTTCAGTGACAGAGACGAAGATCTTCTCTTCTCTGAGGAATTTGTTCTGACTAAGGAGTTAGGAATTCGCCAGTGCGAATTGCCTACAAGTGAGGAACATGATAGCCCTAAGGAATGTGAGAGCTCAAATTTCTGACCGTTGCTATGCTATGCGCCAGCTGTCCAAAATATCCTATCCACCTAACGGTCATATCATTGAAGGGCATTTATGTCTTATCATGTCAGGCTACTCCCCGGCTATAAATAGCCACCCCCCCCCCTACAACCACTAGTTGGTTGGCTTCTCCGAGAGAAACTGACACTTGTCATTTAGAGCATCCCATCCTCCGAGGACTTTGAGAGAAAATCATCAGTGAGGAAAAACCCAAACCCAACACCTAAAACCCAAAGTGATTGAGCATCACTAAAGAGATTGTTCCTGTGTGGAACCGATGCTTGTTACCTTTGAGGACTGTGCATCCTCCAGACGGTTAGGCGTCATGGTCTAGAACATCCAAGAGGAATTGTGGATCGCCGAGTGACCAAGTCTATGAAGGTTTGGAAGTCACCTGTGAAGACTTACCATGAGTGATTGGGTGAGGTCTGTGTGACCTTAGCTCAAGGAGAATACGGTGAGGACTGTGTGTCCTCAGGTTTAAATACCTAGCCGCTCCAACCAGACATACAACTGTCACAGCAGTTGGAACTGGTCTACCAAATCATTGTCTTCACCGAGCTACTGGTTCTATTTCCTCAACCCTTTCATTTCCTCATTCATGTGTTGATGAAATTGATCGTTACTGTTTGGAGACTTTGACTGAAGACTTTCTCAATTTCCTCAATCCTAATTCTTCAGTCATCTAGTCTTTTGCCTGCTTATCCTGTTTACACGCTACCTGTGCTCTGTGCTTGTTTCATATCATCATGATGACTGTGCTACTGCCATGTTATGCTTGCACCTGAGTACTTATTCCGTTGCTTGTAGTTTGTCACTTAGATAATTCCTCAGGTAGTATTTCCTCAGTGATGAATTTGTAAAAATCGCCTATTCACCCCCCCCCCCCTTTAGTCGATATAACGCACTTTCAATTGGTATCAGAGCAAGGTACTCCCTTGTTCTGTGTGATTTTGGTTTAACCACCTAGAGTTTTAGTTATGTCGACTGCAGGCATGATCAAGGTCTCGGCTGGGTGTCCTACCTTTGATGGGATGGACTACCCCTACTAGAAGAATAAGATGTGCATGCATCTTGAGGCAATTGACAACGATCTCTGATACGTTGTGCAAAATAGCGTTCCCTCTGTCACTCCTTCCGTGAACGCTGCTGATGTGAAGAGATTCAAGCAACTCGACTCTCAAGAAAAGAATATCATATGTGGCCATCTGAGCAAAGGACAGTACGGCAGAGTGAGTGCTTTGGAGTCTGCAAAGCTTATCTGGGACAGGCTGTCCAAGGTCAACGACGGAATCTCAACTCAACGTGATTCTCGAGTTGACGTTCTTCGCAATCTCTTCAACTGCTTCAAAAGACTCGACAATGAGAATGTCCAGCAAACCTTTGATCGCCTCACTAACATTTCAAACGAGCTTCAAGCACTTGGTGCCACTGACATCACCGACCATGAGGTGGTGAAGAAATTGCTGAGGTCACTCGATTCTTCATTCGATACACTGGCACTGATGATTCAAGAACGTGGAGACTACAAGTCACTAGATCCTGCTGATATCCTTGAGAGGCTGAACACTCATGAATTCCAACAAGCTGAAAAGAGAGATCTCTACGGGCCAAGCTATGGAAGATCACGCGCACTGAAGGCCAAGGTAGTTTCCTCATCTGAAGGAGAAGATTCTGATAGCAGCATTGGTGACCCTGAAGAACTAAGCCAGGAGCTAGCAATGCTCGTGAGGAAATTCCAGAAGTTCTCAAGGCGTGGTCGCTTTGTAAAATCTTCAAAAGGTGATGACATGAGATCAGATTCCTCATCCCATGATTACAAGAAGAGGACTTGCCACAAATGCAAGAAACCTGGTCACTACATAACTGATTGTCCTCAATGGGCAAAGGAATCAAAGAAGAAGAAATACAAGGATGATAGTTCAGATGACTCAAAGAAGAAGAAGGAATCTTCAAAGTCCTCATCATCAAAATCTTGAAAGTCTTCATCTCACAAGAAGAGCAGTTCCAAGAAGGCTCGGGCATTCATTGGCAAGGAAATGGACTCTGAAGCTGAATCTGAGGAACATGAGGAAGAGGAGGCATCTAAGGAGTCAGACTCTGGTGTGGCGAGCCTAGCCCTCGCTGCTGCTTTCGTCAGCAAGTCCATCTTCAACACTGAGTAAAATGGCTTCCCCAACACTGCTGATGACGGCAACGATGACTATGCTCCCACCTATTGCTTCATGGCAAAAGGTGCCAAGGTACTCAAATATCCCTCCTCTGAATCAAGTGAGGATGAATCTGATGAAAACCTCAAACCCAGCTATTCCAAACTTGCTAATATTGTTGTTAAACAACAAAAGGCTTTGGAAAAGGTTCAAAATATGCTAGACAAAAGCGATGACCTGTTAGGTGAGGAAATGGATCGAACTCAAACACTGATTGATAATCTTCAGCAACAACAGTCTAAGTTTGACAACCTTCAAAGTCATCATCAAACTCTCTTAGCCGATCATGAGAAGCTTTCTTATGAATTTCTTCAAATAAAGCAAGATCTTGAGAAGCAAAGGGTGAGTCATGAAGATCTTTAGAAGGAAAATGATTCATTACTTGCTCAACAAATCAGCTCCGCTCAGGAAGAATTTATTCCACCATGTTTGAAATGCATTGAATGTGAAACTGCCAATTCTTCACCTGAAAGTTCAAATGCTTCTATTGCTGCAAATTCTTGAACTATCTCTGTGGTCACAAATTCCTCATCTGAGGATACCACTAGTATCACTGATGAAAATGCAGGGTTGAAGGAATTGTATGTGACAGGCATGTACAAAAGCCCCAAAGGGCATCAGACTCTTTGTGATGTGCTCAAAAAGCAGATCTTGAACAGGAACCCCAGGAAAGAGGGTATTGCCTTTGAGAGGAAACTCAATGCTGATGGAACCTACTGGAAACTTGAGTAGTATCCCAAAACCTCATGGGTTGCTGCGAAGGGACCGCCCGTAGATCCATCCATTTTATCTGGCTTTACTTGTGAATCCTCATATTCATCTGATGAGTCATTTGACTCCAACTATAAACTGGTCAAAAATCAGAATGGTGAAGTATTTGCTAGATATGTTGGAACTAACTGCAGGAACGGTCCCCCTGTGAAGAAAATCTAGGTTCCCAAAAAGTGCCTTGAAAGTCTTCAGGTAAATGTCATCATGACACCACCTGTGAAGAATAGGAACCCCAGATCAAATTCTTCATATGGACCAAAGGCTTCAAATGGATCCAAGTCCTCATATGGATCAAATTCCTCACATGGATCCAAATCCACATATGAACATCATTGTGCTAACACTTCTGTTTCATAGGAAAAATCTAAGAGCTATGAATATGTGCATTACTCTTCAAATCATTATGTTCATAAGTCCTCGAAGAATTTCTCTGCTTATTCATATGCCTATACTAACCCCTCTTCTGTGAAACAAAGCGCATTGGCATCAATGCCACCTTTCTCTTATGGAGCTCGCAGAATGATGAACTCTTTGCCACCCCTCCAGATGTGGGTGGTGAAGAAAAAGAACTAATCTCTTATGCAGGGTCAGGTCTCCAGACGAACTAAATTGTCTGAAGAATTTGCTGGAGACCTGAAATGCTTGAAAGGACGCAAGCTAATTATGAAGAAATGATTCATTCATTTCTCACGTCCTCATACTGCTATATATACATATGTTGCATTAATTGATGAAATTATGTCTGATGAATTTGATGTCATATTCTTCACTCTGAAGTATATGAGTTCGTAAGAAGCACTAATGCATCTGCAGGATGATTTACCCAAAGCTACTGAGTGGGTCCTCGACAGTGGATGTACAAATCACATGACCGGTGACAAGAGCTTACAGATGGACTCTCCTTTATCTCCATCACATTTGAAGCATATCACCTACGCTGACAAAGGCAAAAGAAAGGTATTGGGTCTAGGTAGGGTTGCAATCTCAAAGGATCGACACATGGACAAAGTCATGCTTGTCGAGTCCCTCGAATTCAACCTCATGTCTGTCGCAATGCTTTGTGATCTTGATATGGTTGTTGTCTTTGGCAAATATCGCTGCTTAGTGCTCATGGAATCAGACAATTCCAAAGTCTTCGAAGGCTTTAGGAGAGGAGACTTGTATATTGTTGATTTCTCTGCAAGACCACAGCCTGCCACATGTCTACTTGCAAAAGCTTTAGAAGGCTGGCTATGGCATCGATGACTGGGTCATGCTGGCATGAGGAACTTACACATGCTTGTGAAGAAGAAGCACATCATTGGCATTGAGGGTGTCAAATTCCTCAAAGATCATCTTTGTGGGGCTTGTGAGGCTGGAAAGATGACCAGAGCCAAGCACCCCTCGAAGACTATCATGACTACCTCTCGTCCTTTTGAATTGCTTCATATGGACCTCTTTGGCCCTACTCATTATGCCACACTAACAAATGCAGCATCTCTATATGGCTTTGTCATTGTTGATTATTATTCTCGTTACACATGGGTGCGTGTCATTACTTACAAAACTGAAGTGCAAGAAGTCTTCAGACGATTTTACTCAAGGGCTTCGACGAATTTCGGTGTGAAGATCAAGCATATACGTAGTGACAATGGGACCGAGTTCAAGAATACTGGTCTTAATGACTATCTTGATGAACTTGGTATTACTCATGAGCTATCTGCCCCATACACTCCTCAGCAGAATGGCGTTGTGGATCGCAAGAACAGGACTCTTGTTGAGATGGCTCACACCATGCTTGATGAATACAAGACGCCTCGTTGCTTCTGGCCTGAGGCAATTGATACTGCATGCCACATCATCAACAGGGTATATCTTCACAAATTCTTCAAGAAGACCTCATTTGAACTCCTCACTGACAGGAAACCCAATGTGAGTTATTTCAAAGTCTTCGGTGCTAAATGTTGGATTAGAGATCCCCATCACAATTCTAAATTTGCACCGAAAGCACATGAGGGTTTTATGCTTGGTTACGGAAAGGACTCGCACACCTACAGAGTCTTCAACACCTATCACCACAAGGTTGTTGAAACTGTAGATGTGCAGTTCAATGAAACTAATGGCTCACAAAGAGAGCACCTACCTCCTGTGCTAGATGAAATGACTCCTGAGGAATCCACCAAGCTAAAGGCTACTGAGGATGTCACCTACTGAAGAATCTGCTGAAGAAGTCATTCCAGATCGTGAAGAAAATCTTGCTGGTGCATCTAAAGAAAATGGCTCTGAAGAAAATGTTGAGCCAAATCAAAGTCATCAACCTGCTCATCCTCGCGTTGCAAATGAAGTACAGATTGAGAGAATCATCAACGACATAAACACACCAGGTCCTCTCACACGCTCAAAAGCTTCACATTTGTCTAACTTTTGTGGGCATTTCGCTTTTGTCTCTATCACAGAGCCCACCAAAGTTGATGAGGCATTTCTGGAGCCTGAGTGGATTCAAGCGATGCAAGAGGAATTACATCAATTCGAGCTGAACAATGTGTGGCAGCTTGTCAAGCGACCAGACCCACGCAAGCACAATATCATCGGTACCAAATGGAGCTTGTCAAGCGAGATTAAAATGGCCTAGTGGTAAGGAACAAGGCTCATCTTGTAGCTCAAGGCTACACACAGGTTGAAGGAATTGATTTCGATGAAACTTTTGCACCTGTTGCTCGACTTGAGGCTATTCGCATATTGCTTGCTTATGCTAACCATCATAATATCATCTTATATCAAATGGATGTGAAAAGTGCATTCCTCAATGGTAAGCTTGAGGAAGAAGTATATGTTGCTCAACCCCCAGGTTTTGAAGATCCTAAGCATCCTGACAAAGTCTTCAGACTCAATAAGGCCCTCTATGGCCTCAAGCAGGCCCCTCGGGCGTGGTATGATACACTGAAGGAATTCCTCATGAAGAAAGGCTTCAAACCCGGTTCACTCGACCCAACTCTTTTCACCAAAACATATGATGATGAATTATTCATGTGCCAAATATATGTTGATGATATTATCTTTGGCTGTACTAACCAACATTACAGTGATGAATTTGCCTATATGATGAGTGAGAAATATCAAATGTCTATGATGGGAGAATTGAAATTCTTCTTAGGTCTTCAAATTCGTCAACAACGCAATGGCATCTTCATTTCTCAAGAGAAATACCTCAAGGACGTTCTGAGGAAATTCGGCATGCAAGATTGCAAAGGCGTCAAAATCCCTATGCCCACAAATGGCCATCTATGCACCGATGAAAATGGTATAGACTTCGATCAAAAGGTATACTGCTCCATGATTGGCTCTTTATTGCATCTATGTGCATCTAGACCAGATATTATGCTTAGTGTTTGCATGTGTGCCCATTTTCAAGCTACACCAAAGGAGTCACACCATAAGGCTGTGAAACATATTCTTCGATATCTAGCTCACACTCCAACACTTGGATTATGGTATCCCAAGGGCTCGGCTTTTGATCTCATTGGATATTCTGACTCTGACTATGGTGGTGATAGAGTGGATCGCAAGTCAACATCAGGCACATGCCATTTCCTCGGACGATCTTTAGTATGTTGGTCCTCGAAGAAGCAGAACTGCATATCACTCTCCACTGCTGAAGTTGAGTACATTGCTGCTGGTTCTTGCTGTGCTCAATTGTTGTGGATGAAGCAAACCCTCAAGGACTATGGCATCAACATGAAGAATGTGCCACTCTACTGCGACAACGAGAGTGCCATCAAGATTGCTCATAACCCAGTTCAGCACTCGAAGACAAAGCATATCCAGATTCGTCATCATTTTCTTCGAGATCATGTGTTGAAGGGCGATATCTCTATTGATCACGTGAAGCCTGAAGAACAGCTAGCGGATATCTTCACCAAGCCCTTGGATGAGAAGAGATTTAGCAAGTTGCGAGCTAAATATCTTAGAATCTTCGAATGTTCTTTGAAAGGACACACATCCTAACACTTATGCAAAATTGATGACTTTGATGTGCAACACACGAAGTAACGTTTTTCTTCAATCAATGAAGACTAACCCGCTAAGTGTGAAGAAATTAATGAAGAATTTGATTCTCAGAGCCCTACAACAATTGTACGCGGTGTCTGAAATCATCATTCTTATACGATGGGTCACGCCACCAACAAAAGTAGAAAATCTTTAAAATTGAGTTTTTCTTCATTTTGCAAATTCTTCAATTTTCAAATTCTACAACTTTCAAATTCTTCAACTTGCAAAGTCTTCAAAAAAAATCAACTGGTGTTCTTCATTGCTATATATATATATATATATATTATATATATATATATTATATAATATATATATATATATATATATAGTAATCCTATTCATCACCCAGGGTGCAGAATAAGTTATTCTTCACCCGAGGTAATCTTACGATCGCTTCATAAATAAATTACGTTTGGAATACAAATGTTACATTCATATTGATTCACTACGTAAAATTTGATATAAGAAAACAAAAAAATAGGTTTAAGACCAGAAATATCGCATTTTATGTATGTTTTGCACTATGTTACGTTCATAATTTTACGTAACATAAAATATTTTTTACGGTGAGTACATATTTTATTACGTTCTTTTATGTATGAAATAAGACAAAATTTACGAAACCTAAAAATACGGTGCATTGACCTCAAAATGAGAGGGGGTGAAGAATAACTATTCCTCACCCAGGGTGACGAATAGCGCGACCCTATAATATTATATAATATATATATATTATATATATTATATATAGATTAGATATGATATATATATATATATATACATACATAAACACTATTCTGATCACGGGATCAGAATAATATTCTGATCACAACCTGAACTTCCCGAGTAACGCGCCTGAACTTCCCTGTGTATGAACCCAAACTTCTGGCTATCTTCGCAACCGTGGCTTCCCCCGCGAATTATTCCGGTCGGTAGTGTTTTCTAGGATGTGACTGTAATCCAGATACCCATACCTGCATCTAAATGCTCATTTTGATTCGTAATTTTGCATTTTGGCGGATTCACTCTCGGGGCGGATGTACTTGTGTCTGTTTACAAGTTTAATGCATTCACTGGATGTTCTAGATCCTCTAACATGATGGGAATTTGGTGTAGGTATGAGTTTCATGGACAATTTGTTGTTAATTTCAACGGATTTGATTTCGGGTTATGTGTTCTTCGTCCGCGGGAGTGGTTCCGCGGCTTCTGTGGATTTGTTGTTTTTATTTGAATATAGAGGGCGGATTTGATTGCAGTAGTGAGACTGGACCGTTCATGCGTTGTTAATTTGATCAGGCAAGCGAATACACCCCTGAAATCGGGCGATTGGATCTCGTGTCGGCCCGTGTTGGTTTCGGTTCTTCGTTGAGACAGCTTGGTGGATTTATCGTTTTGATGTTAGGGCGCAATAGGATATCGTTCGAGGTCGCAGACTCTCTCCTCCCTCTCCCCCTGTCGCTCGCTCTCTCCCCCTCTCTGTCGCTCCGGTGCCTTCCTCGCCTCCAACTCCCCCCGATTTCTCCGCCCCTGTCCCCTGCCCTCGTGCTGGAGTAACCAGCGCACGCCCCCGCTCCTATTTCTCCCCCACGCCCCGCTCTCCCTCGCCCAGCCCGCTCTCTTCTGCTCTGAAGCGAGGGCGGCAACTGCCTGCGCGATTGCAAGGTGTGTGTGGTGTCGTGGGGAGTGGAAGAACCGGCGCGGATTCGTGCGTGCGGGGGTCGTCTGGAGAGGTACAAGTGCTGCCCCGCCCTAATGCTTGCTTCTAGTTTCGCCAGATCTGTCGAGTCCGCCTCTTGTGTGCTCTCGCGTCCGCGTCCTACCCCCTTCTTCTGATGGTTTGGTGGGAGATTAGGTAGTGTTCTTGTGCGTGTGGTGGGTGGATTCCATTCCCCCGTAGTCCTATAGTACTATGAGATGCTTGTGTGTGCTATTTCTCCATTCAGAGTTGAGTGGATTTCATTTCCCCTTTGGTGATTTCAGCATTCAGATGCATGTAAGAGAGGGTGTGGTGTGATGGTTGATGGTGAATCTGATGTATCTAATTGTCTTAGTATTGTTGATTTCGAAGTCTAGATTGTGTCTGTCACATGCTAGTTAGTTTATGGATTCTTTTTTTGTTTGTGCTTGCCTATATGTGCTACTGTTCATGTTTTCATACTTGTTGATATGTTCTAGTTGTTTCATCCTAGGGTTTCATTTAGTTGTTTTTTGTATTTGTTGTATGATTTTCTACCTGCTAACTATATGCAATCTATCCCCTGTTTTCAGTAGGTTGTTCTAGGGTTTGGAGTTTCATTCATCAAGGGGGTTGTGTTGTCATGGCTTCCAAACCTTCTCCAGGTATCTTAATGTAGTTGGATCTTGTATTTTAAATAGCAGTATTCTTATATATGCCTGCCCATATCTTCACCTAGTTTTCTTGTTGGACTACCATTCTTATTAGTGTGAACTTCTAAGAAAGGTTATGTGTATGCTTTTTACCCTTAGTTTGAGTTAGTAGAGTGTTGCTTACTTTTTAGTTGATGATTTGCAGGTGAAACTATGTCACCAAGTGTTGTTGGACTTCCCAAATGATTCATATTTATAGTGTATATCTTTGCCTGTGAAATAGTATTTGTGGTCATGCTACATCTTTTTTGTGTGGTACTTGCTTGGGTCACATAGTTGAACTTCTGGTTTTAATTATTGTTTGTTTATAATGAAATTTGGTTGAACTTCTGTTATGCACATTTTGTTTTACTACTTTGTTATATATCGTTGAACTTCTGGACATTCATGTTATATGTAGTAGCCCCTCTAGTGTAGATTATTTTTATATTTAGTATGTACATTTTAGTTTGTTGGTTGTGTTTACTGCTTTGTTAGGTATTGTTGAACTTCTGGGTATTGGACATTGTTGTAAAAGTAGAAGTCCCTTTGGTGTAGGATTGCGGATTAGAACTCAGCTACCTTTTTACTTGCATTTTTTGTAGTTGGTGATGAGTTGAATAGTTCTGAAAAAAATGCCTGCGATCAAGATGGAGCTTCAGAAGTTAATACTGATGCTCCAATATCTGATGCGGCTAAATCACCCATAATCCCTTTGAGTGTGATTGCTGAGGTTGCTTCAAGCCTTGAGAATATTTCAAGCCTCGAGGATCTTGCTTTTGCAGCTCTTGCTTCACCTAGTATGTGAAACCCCTTTTTCTTTTCGTTTTAAATTCTTGAGCCATGTTTGTTTAGCTTGTTCATGTCGGTTGTTTTTGTTTTTGTTCCTGACTTTTTTTATTTTTTGCTTTGATTTTTTGTGTTCTTTGCAGATGTGTCCACAGAGGAGGAACCTGTGAACACCATCAACGATGTTTTATCTGAGTTGGGTTTATCAGAAACCCCTGCTGCTGCTGAGGAGGGGGCTCCGTCAGTCAAAGGTTGTGATTCCGTTCCGGATCCTTTGTGCTCTCTTCAGATGTCAGAGACGCAGTCGCAGTCTGTTGATGGCACTGAACCTGTCACGCAACCTGAGGATGTGCCTCTTCAGCTTCTCCTGGAGGACCAACGTAAGAGGAAGAAGCAAGAAGATTTTGACAAGAAGAGGGCGGCCCGCCTTGAGAAAGGTTCTGATGTTCCTGGATCTGTTCATGCGGCTGAGCTCACGGTTGAGGAAGACGTGCTGTGTGGCAGTGATGGCACGGTTGTCCCTTTTAAGAAGAAAATCAAGAAGACCGCTGCGAGGAAGCTAGTAGTTGGTGAAGTTACTCCTCGGAGGAGCCCACGTGTTTCAAGGCCTGCAGAAGTTGCTAAAGAGGAAGGGCTAGGCCTTGGTGGTACGCCACGCCGTAGTCCTCGTGTGCTTGCCACTGCCGCGCCTACACCTTCTTTGCTTGGTGCTGGTGCATCTGGTAAGGGGAAGAAATGCGGCGTCAAGCGCAAGGTTGCACCTGCAAAGGTCAACAAGGGTGTGAAGAAGCGATCTCGTGTTAATCCAGAGGACAAGGATGATGCTGATTTCAATGCTGATGACGAGGACGACGACGATGATGATGCTGCCGCTAATCAGGTATGAATGTCTCATGTTTACCGGTTTTTAGAGCATTTGTCGCTATTGCTGTAGTTTTTGTGTTTTTAGCACTGCCTTGGCGTACATAGCTGACCTTATGCCCCATATAGACCAATAAATTAGCCGATCTGCTTTGCTTTTATGGTATTACTGCCTTTGAGTACATAGTTGGACTTCTGGATATATACATGAAGAAATTAGCTTAACTTGTTGGTATACATGTTGTATTACTGCCTTGGTGTACATGGTTGAACTTCTGCTTTGTAAATTTCCAACATTGTTGAAAGCATCTTTACTTCTGGTCATGCATGGTTGTACTGCCTGTGTAGACATAGTTGGACTTCTGAAATGTACTGCGTATGTAGGCATTAGTGGAATTTTGGTGAAGCTTGTGTAACTCATTGTTCTGCCTTTTTTCCTTGTCATTGCATTTTTTTCAGTATCAGCTTGTGAAGCGGCCTGAGAGGAGGAAGAGAGGAGGTAAAGCGCCCGAAGAAGGTGGCCAAGGAGGAGGTGAGGCGAAATGTTTTAACAAGACGGTTCGCTGCTCACTAGGAGAGGTCATGACGTGTGCGAAAATGCTACAAACTAGGCACAAGACGAGGGTTATCAAGGCTGGTTTTGGTTGTGTGTTTGACTTGAAGGTTGATTCCAACATTTCTCGTCCTTTGATGGGCAACATCTACATGAGGATTGACCCTAAAACGATGATCCTGGACATGGGTGAGGCGAACAAGGTTCTGCGTATTACAAGTGATGCTATTCACCATCTATATGGATTCCCTCAAGGTAATTGTACCCCTCCTAGGCCCTCGAATGATGGGTTCGATGATGCTGTTATGAGGTTGAAGGGCAAGCTTGGGTACGCTAGGAGTGACGACATCAAGACAAAGGATCTGCGGAATATCCTCGCGGAACTTGTGAAGGATGAGACGAAGGATGATCTTGCTCTGCAAGTGTTTTACCTGATTGTTTTCATGAAGGTGGTTATCCCTGGAACGTCTACATGAGTGTCCAGGGAGGCAGCAATGGCTGAGAATCTTGTGTTTGAGGATATGGCAGATATGGACTACTGCCAGTTGGTTGTTGACGATATTCGGAGTGCTATTGTTAGGTATCAGCAAGGTACTAGCAGAGGAAAAGCTGTCACAGGCTGCGCCATCGCGCCGCTTCTTATGTATCTGGACTGCCTTATCATTGGCAAGACGCCTAATATTGACTTGAGGACCCCTCGCATTAATTTCATGGATCAGGTCAAGCTTCTTGAGCTTGCTGCGGCTGACTTGGTCAAGAAGGGTGATGATGACCCAGCCAACTGGGTGTTTGGGAGACTGCCTGTGAGTGTTTCTATGCATCATTCTTTCCTGAGTAGTTTAACTTGAACTTCTGGTACTGCTTTCTATATTTTTGTTCCCATGTTCCTTCGTTTGTTTTCTGACGCATTGACTTTTGTTTTTGTATGCAGTGGAAGACACAGGCTGAGGTTGTGTTCTTTAGGGTTATTGAATGTCCTGTTCTAACTATGCCTCGTGCCGCCGGCCTAGGGAGTGGAACTTCCCCAAGATTTGAATTCTCCCGGGATGTTAATACTGGTGCCCCCCTATAGATCCAGGATGTTCTTCTGCCCGTGTGAGTGCTGCAGGTGGCGTGTCTTCCGAGAATTTGTTTGAAGCTGCCAATGTTTCGCTGGTTAGGGTTGACGGTCTTCTTGAAACCGTTTGTGGGGAGTTGGCCCGTGTTCCGTCAACTGTTGATCGTCTTAGTCGCGTTGATGGGATTCTTCCTCCCGGACACGGTTTTGATGCTAATTCTTCGAAGGAGGTCTTGTCAATGGAAGCTAGATTTCTTGAAGAGCTTCGTCAGAGCACTTCCCACCTCCGTGCTAGCTTTGGGCTGTTCAAGGAAATGCAGGATGCTCGTTGCAAGCCTTTTGAAGATGAGGCAAGTGCTGTTGTGAGAGAGATTCAGAGGCAGGATTCTGTTCGTTTGGGTCGTGAAGGAGGCCACGTGGAGCATACCAAAGAGGTTTGTTTATGTTGGCTTTTGATATTTCTTTGCACTAATGTTCATTGTTAGCTATCAGTTATTACTGTTTGTAGTCATAGGCGACCGTTATTGATTTCATGTGTCGTAAAATGTTTTCTTTTTAGTACTAGTGTTTCCTAGGTGACCTTCTCTATTTTATAGAACCTGAACTTCAAGTGCTACAGCACCTGAACTTCCATGACTTCGATGACTGGCCCTTTTTGTTCCCTTTTGTATCTTAGAGTAGTTTGATATCTGACCTGCTATGTTTACTGTATTTGGACTTCCATTATGTGTCGGTTGTGATAGCTGACCTTCTCTGATTATGCAATGTGAACTTCTGCTGATTAGGTATTTGTTTTCTACATGATTTTTTTTTGTAGGCTGTTGATGATGGTGCTAGGGTTGAGGAGGATGTTTTACCTGCGCATGAAGCTGCTCCTGTGCATGAAGCTGCCCCTGTGCATGAACCTGCTCCCGCTAGTGATGTATTAGTTGATGAGGTTCATGGCAGTGAAAATAAGGTACCATCTTTCTTGTCCATTTGTCTCATTTTTTTTATTTTACTTGTTTGTGCATTTTATCACTATGTGGCCCTTTGTAATGACTTTCTGTTCTTTTGCCGCAGAATGATGATGTTAGTGTTCCTCCAGAGAAGGTTGCAGACAAGTCCGTCTCAGGCACCGGCTGCTCCGACGGGGTGGACCTGACTGAACCTCAGTCATCCATTGGCGCTGAGGTTTCTGATGCTGAGCAGGGCAAGACAACTGGAGACATCATTTTGGAGAAAGATCCTGTTGAGTCTGCTGTTGAGACTGGTGGTAGTGCTGCTGCAAGCCCGGATAAGTCTCCTACAGCAGAGCCATCAGTTGCTATTGATGATGTTCAACCACAACAAACTGTTTTTGTTGTTTCAGATTCTCTAGCTGCCCCAGCTGCTGCTGCTGTCCTTCCCGACGACGCTGCAATGTCTACTGGAGATGACGATGATGAGACTGAAAGCGATAGCTATGGAGAGGAGGTTGATCATTCCAGTGTTGCCACTGGTCTAGGCAAGGATCCATGAAGAGAGGAGCATGCTTCTCTATTCTTTCCCCACCCCCCTCCCTTTTGTTGTTTGGTTTAGTCCATGATATCCCCTGTGAACTGCCTGTGTGGTCTAAGTTGAACTTCTGGGTTTGTGCTTTGTCGTGTGGGTTGTAAATAAAGTTAAGTGAACCTGTTTTCTATGTGGGGTGAAGGTTTGTAATGCATGGGTTGTGATGTTTATGATCCTATGGTTTTATCTTTTCTGGTGTAGCAGCTGAGATGTGCTTGTGTTTGAATGTTGTGCTTGAATGTTGCTCTTAATTGAAACTGTTGTGAATCTATGTGCTTGAGTGTTGCTCTTAATTTCTATTTCTTTTGGTGAGCAGATAGCGACCTTGCTGTTGTCCGAAAGAAGGTTGATGACTTTTATTACAGTGTAACTAGGCTTAAGAATAATCGTTCCAAGAGGTGAGTGCAGCTGGTCAATATTTACATCATCCATGCACCCCCTGTGAACTGCCTGTGGTTTCATACCTGAACTTCTTTACTATATGTACCTGAACTTCTTATTTACTTCTCTGGTGCTGAGCTTCTGGCCTTTTTGTACTGCACTGCCTGTTGTGATATAGCTGAACTTCTGTGCTTGTCTGTGTTATGAACCTCCTGAGTTCCTGATGCTGAACTTGTTTTTCTTTCTATTGCTGGCTTTTAGATCAATGATTATGTTCCAAAACAAGGAGTGTGAAGCTTCTGTTCAAGAAGTCGCAATATCTTTTGGTCCTCGCGGAATGCTTACATCCAATGTGGCTGAGTGTGCACTCTACTGTCTACGTGCGAAGTACTAGGGATCGGATAAACTCATCTTGCCGTATTGGGTTTGTGTAAGTCAACCATATAGTGATTTCTTTTCCGTTTTGTTCCTTACCATTTTAGTTAAAACTTGTTTGTCTCATTTATGTATTTTTCATATGTTGGTGTTGTCTGCATTATTTTAGGACAAGATTTTCAGAGGTCAATTTGATTCCCGTGTGAGGAAGAACTTCTTGGCGAGTGGTCCAGATAGCATGGATGCACATGATTCGGTATGCAATATCTTGTTCTTTGCCTCTGTATTAGTTTTGCACTGAGATCCACTGTGTTAATATTGTTTCATTTTTCTTTGTACCATTTCATATTAATTCTCAGTTTTTAATGATTCGTGTGTTTATGTTGCTTCAGGTTGTTTTCCCCACTTTTGACCCGCCTGAGATTCCTGCTTCCATGGGTGGTGTTGGTCATTGGGTTTCGATATTTCTTGACGTGAAGAATTCAAGGTTCCAGCTTCTCGACTCCTATTATGGACCAGAAGATGAATGCGCGGTACGCCTGTTTCGGTGGATGACCGATAACATCAAGAAGCTTTGGAGCGATGCCAGCAACGACAGGGAGACACCCTTCAGTCCTCTTACCATCGACCATTTCCCTCTGGATTGGATTGATGTGCCCCAGCAGCAAAACAAGTATGAGTTCCACTTTTTCTCTTTATCGCTTCTGTTTATCTGTAGTTGTACTTAAGCTGCGACGTGTTTTATTCGTTGGCTTTCTTTTTCTGTTCTAACACTGTTCTTTTACTGCGTTTGATGGCAGTATCGACTGCGGATTCTTCATGCTTACGAATGTTAATTCGTATCATGATGGGGTTCTTGCAAATTATTCCCATGAAAATATCGCGGATATCAGGAAGACGTGGCTGTACTCAATCGCTTCTTCTAACCTATTTGAGACAGACTTCCAAGCTCTATTTGGCTACTACACATGTAAGTATTGGAACTTGGACTTCTTACCTGCACTGCATCTTTTATTCTACCTGAACTTCATATTTTTCTCTGAAGTTGGACTTTTGCTTGAGATCTGGCTGGGCTGCTGGTTTCAGATGGAGAGGAGCATTTTCTTGTACATGAACTTCATTTCTATCTTTTTTATTTCGCTTGTGTGATTTGTTTCAGTAATTTCTTTCCTTCCATTGCTTACTTGGACATGAGCATTTCTTTCTGCTTGAACTTCAGAGATGATGCCTTTCTATGGTTTTGTTAGCTGTAGTTGAATGTTTTCCTGTTCATCGGTTTATCTTGAACTGTGCCTTTGGTTGTGCCTGAACTTCATATAGTTTTTTAATGCAACTAATTTTTTTAGGTCAGCTTGAGTAGTAACCATGTCATCTTTATTAGTTGGACTGCACATTGTGTTGTTCCTGAACTTCAGTTATATTTAATGGTGATGTTTTCTCTTCCTTTTCTTTTGACAGTGGATCCGTTGGACTTGACCGATTACCACTACTCATTCCTCGGGTCACAGGAATACCAGCCTAGGGAGGAATCGATGAGTACAGCTCCGATAGAAGATGATAGACCTCGAACCCTTATTCCTTCGAAGTTGGGGAAGCAGGCTGGTGGTATTCGTGGTACTCCAAAAACCCCTTGCTCCAGGAAGGTTGGTGCAGTCGAAGCAGCCGAAGCAGAAGTGATTTCGTCTGAGGATGATTTTGAGAAGATTGCTTACCCGAAGAATGTTAAATGCGCTGCTGGTACTGTTGCTGGTAGAGGTGGGAAGAATGTTGTCATCACCAGGAGGAAACCGGCAGTTGAGTCTGGCAACATAACTTCCTCCAAGAGAGCATCAAGATTGCCTTTGAAGTGGCGTTCTCCTGTCGCTCCCCTAAAAAAATACAGTTACCCTCATCTATCCGAGGCCCGGAAGTTGAAACAGTATGTGCTTAGTAAAGACGGTCTGGAGAAGTATTCTGAGTGAGTTTTCTTCTTCTTAACTTTGTTGCTGCCAGAGATGCTACTCTGTGTCTGAACTTCTGTTGTTGTAGTATGTGGACTTCTATTCATTTCTCCCTTGCCTTGGAGTATAGTGTCTGAACTTCTGTTGTTATATTTTGTCTGAACTTCTGTTGTTATAGTACCTGAACTTCTGTTTTATGTCTCCTTGCCTTTGAGTTATAGTATCTGAACTTCTGTTTTGTTGTTGTATCTGAACTTCTAATATATTTTTACCATCCTTTTGTATTCTGCAAGACAAGCTACTGCATGTTTAGCAATCCTAGCAATGTGATTGACCTCACAGGACATGTCCTTTATACTCTTTTCGGTGAAGGGCAGCAGATGGAAGGAGACATAATGGATTATCTCCTAAATTTGTGGAAGGATAATCCGGCGACCTCCGAGATATTCTCTAGTGCTGACAGGGTTGTACTCAGTCCCTACTTCATATAGGTTTTATTTCTTTGCACCCCTATCTCCCTTTTTCTGCCTTAGTTTTGATGTAGTGGCGTTTGGGAGGTGTTTTAATTGAGTTTTTGTGAATGCACAGTACTGCCTGGATTATGATTTCTTCTCTCCAACAGTTCCAAAGTTCGATGTAAAAAATTCTGTTAAACTCCTCCCAATGTTTGTTCGCAAGGAAGAAGACCTTCTTAATGCAAAGCTGGTTAGGTTTTCAAAACTCTTGCTTTTTTTAATTTCATGTGCATCCTTTTGCTGAGTTTGTCAAGAAGTTTTTGTTCATGCCGGTTCTTCAATACATATGCTTTGTAGTTTGTGTTCACCGGTCCTTTCATTCTTGGCAGGTTTTTCTGATACTATTCAAGCCAATTGGCACAATGGCGCACTACAGTGTGTATGTGGTGAATAGATATCGTGGGAGCATTGACATCCTTGATTCACTTCCTTACACTAATATGGAAACGTCGCGAACGAGTTTCCACGGAGGCTGTCAAAATATCGTGAGTGTTTCTTAGCCTGTACCTCCTTTCATATTCTCTTGTTTGACACGAAGTTTATTATGCCTTGTGTTGACAAAATATGTTGCTGTCTCTGTTTTGGTAATACTGCTTGAACTGACTATGATTTTGGAAGTTGAACTTCTACTATTTGTTTAGCTGGATCTTATGCAAGTGTGGCTTTTTATGTACCTGAACTTAACTATTTTGGTTAACATGTTTTTGACTTCATCTTATTTTGTTATTTCTGGCAGATCAAGAAATTTGTTGGGTTGCTCGAGGAGGTGTACGACAAGGCTGCGTACAAAGCGAGCAAGCAGCCTAACTGGGTGACTATTGCAAAGAGGCCGACTTTTATCGATGTTCCAAAGCAGAAGAATAATGATTGTGGTTTCTTTGCCGTGAAGTTCTGCTCTTCATATAATGGCGATGAGATTGTTGAAGATTTTGGTGATGTGGAAGTCTGTTTTGTCCTTGTTCTTGTCTCATCATTCCTTTCACTTTTCTTTGTGTGTTTTTGCTGAGACGCTCCTGCTGTGGTTTTAGTTATCCGTTACTAAACCATTGTTTCATTTTCTTTGTTTGCAGGCTGCTGCAGATGACTGGAAGGCTGAGTTCATGCACACTCTAATGTTTAGCGAGAAGAATGAAGTCGTGCGTGCAGGGCTCCCTAAAGAGATCCAGTCCTTTGGCCCATGAATTCAAAGCATTAGTTTCATTGTAGATTTGATTCCGTACAGATTTTTAGGTTTGATAATGATTGGAACGATTCCGTAAAGTTTTGGTTGTAAGAATGTTTTAGTGATTTGTGTATGTATAGCTACAGCACTATTACTTATGATATTTGTGGACAAATGTATTTGGTGTGAAGAATGATTTGGCTTGTGAATTTCAATGTACTGCATTGTTTTCAGATTCCATGTGTTGCATGTTTTTGCCCCAACAGATGTACCTGAACTTCTCCCTCGATTATGGTTGAACTGCTTGTTTTTTTTGTGTTGTTTATTTTTGGGCCCCAACATATGATCGTAGAGTTGAGCTTATGCTTTGAGAATGTGGCTGGGCTGCTAGTTTCAGATGGATAGGATATTCTATGTTGTGTAATGTATTGGTATTTTTTAACCCAACCAATATGTATCCTTTTGCATAGAATCTATATTTGTTTTTTTGTGTTTTTTCAAGTGCGAATGTATTTCAGCTGTAACTTTGTGCAAAAATATTCTTGACGTTTCTTTATCTTTTGCCGGCAGTGTACATGAACTTCTGCACGTATCCAAGCAGAACTTCATATTTGAACGCGTTGTCTTAGGCTTGCTAACCTTAGTTCATACGGCGAAACTTTATTTTTAAAGCATATTTTTTTCCTACATCGATTTTATATACCAGAACTTCTTCTGTAAGCTGACCTGAACTTCAAAACTGTATGTTTATTTGCTGGTTGCTTTTTTATGGAATACAACACCAGCACCTCCTGCCATAATATACTAGAACTTCCACTGTAACCTTACTTGAACTTCATAGTGTATGTTTTTCATTTTTGTTCTTGCTTGCACTTTGCATGGAATACATCACCAGCACAGCACTTCCTCTCATAATATACCAGGACTTCTGCAGTAATATTACTTGAACTTCACAATGTATATTTTTTTCATTTTATTACTGCTTGCTCTTTCATGTAATACATCACAAGCACCTCCTCTCATACTATACCAGGACTTCTGTAGTAAGCTTACTTGAACTTCTAGTGCATAATTTCTATGAAACTTCAACAATGGAAGTTCAAGTAAGCTTCTCCTAAAATACTGTTTCAAAAGTGGAATAACATTATGCACATTTGACATGACATAAGCTTGCGTTTGTTTAATTGACCTAGTCTAACTGTTCATGAGCCTTGCGCTCCTCCTGGGCTTTGGTGGTAGTGGTTTTTGCTTGACATGTACCTCTTCCTCTTCATCGTCCTCTTTCTCTTCCTCTTCATCGTCCTCTTCCTCTTCCTCTTCATCGTCCTCTTCCTCTTCCTCTTCGTCTTCCTCTTCTTCAATGGTGTCTTCATCTTCGTCTTCCTCTTCATCTTCCACCACTTTCTTGTTGCTGGCTCTAGGTTTTGCTTTCTGTTTCTTCTCTGGCTTTTTGCTTGTCTTTCCAGCATCTGCGCGCTTCGGGCATGTTCTTGCATTATGTGGTTCATACTCCTTGCATATGCTACAAAGTCTGCTGCTTGCTTTCTGTGGGTGTGGCCCCTTCTTTTGTTCTATAACTTTGGGCTGCTGTTTTTGAACTTTGGGTTGCTTGACCTCCTCGGCATCGTTTCTTTCTAAGAGTGTTGGACAGGTGAGCTTGTTGTCTCCTGCAACCTTTTTGCACACACTGCATTGCCTGTGTCCAAGTGGCACTCCATTCTCATCGAGCACGACGACTCTTCCTGCAGGTGGTGCCTTTATTTGAGCTCTCTTGTCACTTTTCTTTGCTGCAGAAATTTTCTTCCTACCCTTTGTTTCAGAATACAGCGGCAGTTTCATCGTCTCTTGCTGTCGCTGCTCCATTGATTGGCCATCACCCTGCTTGCATTGGTTGGCTTCAGCGACGGCGTTGAGCATTTCAGCTGCATAATAATGAAGGTCATCTTCAATTTCAGCGTCCTCTTCAGCCATCCTTTCGTCAGCATCTGCTTGATTTGCTGAATGTATTGCATCAAGCTCTTCCACGAGCCTCTTGAGAACATAGTAGGCTCTGTCATATTGCTGGTCACATCTCATCACTTTCTTGTTAACCATCAAATTTAGCTGCAGCAAGATGTCTTGCTTCGATAGTCTTGAGCTGCCATCCGATGCGGTTGTGTTGTAGTCCCTTGTATCAAAGGTTGGTTGTAATTTTGCAGTCTTTGTGTACCGTTTGAGGATATACTTGTTTGGAAATTTGTCAGGCTTCAGGTAGTCGAGTATGTTCATGATGTGAAGGCAGAAGAGGCCTGCATTTTGTGATGAATGCAGAATACATAGTTTGTGAGGCAGCAATGAGTTTCATAAATTTTGATATGATACTACTAGTTTAGCTATTTAATGAGTTTGTTTTTCCGCTCACCTGTGTGTGTCCAGAGCTTGCATTCACACTCGTATATTTCATTCTCTGGGTCAGCTACAACCTGGAATTCATGCTTTGACCAGGAAAATCTTTCTTCATCATCATGGCCAGGCTTGTTGTGGTAGTACACAAGGTACTTAGTGGGCTCTGCTGTACGCTTTGCGCGAAATAGCGTGGCTTCTCTCATCCTAGTCCTCATCTCTGTGTACACGGCTCTTGTGTACTTGATAGACATGTCTTCCTCGTAGCCGTAAGTTGTTTTTGTCACTGGATTGGTCTGCACATGTCAAAAAATAAGATATTAGTCGAAGCAGAGTCATGGGTTTCATTTTTTTAAATTCAAAGTGCACATGTTGAAGGTAAACAGAACATGATGGGGGTGTTTTTTTTTGTCATCATACCATGCTGGTCATTGTTTGCTCGTTCTCCTTCTGCATCCGAGTTTGTATGCAAGCATTGACCCGCCTAGCAAACTTGTGTAGGTTCTGGGTCCCCTTGACAAACCCTTTCTTGAGCACGTGGTTCATGCTCTCGCTTCGTTGTGTGGAAGTCATTCTAGCACAGAAAATGTTCGTGTAATATGCTGAAATCCACATCTTCCTATCACTCCAGAGCTGCATCATCATCTGGTCGTTCTCCAGGTTGTACTTCTGCACGAGTTCAGCCTAGGCATCTTCAAACTCCGTTGGCATCAGCGGCCAGTTTAATATAGCTGTGAACTCCTCTTTGAATTTTTTATACTTTTTGTACAGCAACGCGAGGTATTCCCTGTACTTCTTCAGGATGTGCCAACGGCATAGCTTGTGGATGGTGTTTGGGAATGATTGTGGTATAGCTTTCGCCATCGACGGGCACTGATCTGCATGAATTAAAAAAAATGAAACTTGATTCTTTTTTGCACTGATGGTGAACTTATGTTGCACAAGTACTTGAACTTCACTTCTAGCAGTATGGCTATCTAAGAATGTCACATGTATTTTTTCTTACAGCAGTGTTGCTGAACTTCTGTGGTACCAGTGCTTGAACTTCACAGTTAGTAGTAGGACTAACTAGTAGTGTCACACTCAAATTTTTTCTTAAAGCAGTGTTGTTGAACTTCTGTGGCAGCAGTGCCTGAACTTCACATAAATAACTATATTTTTCTGAACATGTTACATATATTTTTCTTACAGATTTGTCCTTGAACTTCTAGATTCATGTATTTGAACTTCACATTCATAACTAATTTTTTTCTAAACATGTGACAGATAATTTTGCTTTCTGGTACTGCTAGTTGGACTTCTGTGCTAACAGTGGTTGAACTGCATTCTTTACATTATTTTCAGATAAAACCAATGTACCCAATACAGACCCATAGACTGAAAAGATGATGAAACTTGAAGAGGTTTTTTTTTTTGAACTCACCTGTTAGAATGCAAGTTGGGTGCTTGTTGTTCATGCACCGTACAAATGTATCGAACAGCCACTTGAATGACTTTGCATCTTCGTCTCTTATCAGGGCAACAGCAAATATCGTTGACTGCAAGTGATGGTTTGTTCCAACAAACACTCCCAGAGGCATATGAAATCTGTTGGTCTTGTAAGTTGTGTCGAATGTTACGCAATCGCCAAAGTCTTGATAGGCTCCTCGGCAGCTTGCATTGGACCAGAAAATGTTTTTAATTGACTTGTCCTTGTCCACTTGGATGTCATAGAAAATCTCATCATTGATTGCCTTCATGTCTTTGAAGAATGAAACAAGTTTCAATACATCATCCAAATCATCTTTCCTTGCATTCATGGCTTTCCTGCAAATTACATGCAAACATGCATTTGTTATTTTTGCTAGCAAAGGGTTGTGACCTAGGATGCTATTTTACATTGCAGTATGTGGATGTTTGAATACTTACTGGTTTAGTAGGTCTCGTCCGGTCATGCTTAGGAAGTAGCTTCCATCTTCATTTTCAGATAGCATGGACATGATTGTCGTGTGCTTGACATCATGGTACTGTAGGAGCTTTACGTACTCCAAAATAGTGGGGTCATAATTCTTGTGGGAGTGCAAAAATACTAGCATGTCATCAGTTTGCATGAGTTTGTGATTATGATTGTACTCAATGTCCACTGCCACGCATGTGTTATCCTCCTGCACCTTCACCCTCATTCTTGCATTGCAGTCTGTCCTCTGCGATGTTTTGTTTCGCTTCCTGTTAGCCTCTGAAACAGAAGATGTGTGTATCCCTTGGAAGGCGCAAACAAAATACTTGTGGTTGTCATTTCCCCCCGTCTTCCTGATTCCAAAACCAACGTATCTGTTATAAAATTCCCTTGCTTTCTCTACATCTTGGAATCGCATCTTTAGTCTTGGTATTAGATAATCCGATAGATCCGGTGTCTGTAGAAAAAGAAAAAATAATCCAAACGGCACGTTAAAATGCAGTTTATGAACTTGTTATCCTGGAGGGAGCAGAAAATTTGCAGATAATACAAGATGCGTATATAAATATTTTTTGTTTCACTTACGTGCGTGTATGATCGCAACTCCACCGGAGTCTGCTGCTGTCCCTCTGGGATCGGGCACGGCGGAGTAATCATAGCAGGATGCAGCAGTGGATCACGAGGAGGAAGGAGGGCTGAAGATGGCCTCTCTCTTGTTTGCGTCCTTTTTGCTTGAGGTGGTGGTGGAGGTATTGCGATCCTGGTCTTGGTTTGCTCTTTTGTTTTGTGAAGCAATCCATCTACCTTATGTCCCGTACAATTCTGACTTGTAGCAGCAGCAGCAGGATCCAAACGGTGGTAGTGTGAAGAGCACTCTCCTCCGTGTGTGTGTTCCTGTTGGATTTGTCCTGGGATCCGATTTAGTTGCTTCGCTTTGGCATTGATGAGGCACACCAGGATAACCTCCAGAGTTACACGCAGGACTTGAGCTAACCCCCTCCTCCATCGGCGTGCTTGGGAGTCTGCTGGTGGATACAAAGAATCCGCGGGGGATTTCCGGCGTCACCCAATTAGGTGGAGGCGCAAGGTTGTGCGGATAGGGCTGTGACCCAGCATCTTGGAAGTCTCCATGTGTTTCGGGTGTCATCCATTTTTGGGCTGGAGCATGTTGGTAATGCTGTTGGTGCGTTTTAGGTGTGACCCATTGAGGGGGTGGTGCAACGCGTACAGGCTTTGGATTGTGTACTTGCTGCCGGGAACTTCTAAGCTTCTTCATGCGTCTCTCGTCTTGCTGACATAAAAGAAAAAAATGTCTATTAGCACACAAGTTACATCTGCCTATACCTTTGTAACTGAACTTAGCATTATTCACAGCCTGAACTTCTCATATAAAAGTGGTGTTCATGTACATATTTTTTCCCCTATGACAGGCATCACACTATGCACTGAGCTGAGCATCTGCCAATACTTTTGTACCTGAACTGAGCACCCTTCACAGAATGAACCTCACATCCTGTTAATTCTACACTATTTGATTACTTATATGTACCTGAACTAAGCACTCTCCATAACCTGAACTTCTTGTTTTGCAAAGGGGAAATACTGTCTACAGTTAAAAAACCTGAACCTTCATGAGTTTGAATGGTTGAACTACTAGTGCATACCAACCTGACCTTCATGTGAGATCACATGCATGTTCTATTTTCCTTTTATTTTTTTGCACAGAACCAGATACATACCAACCTGAACTCTAACACACTTACTAGTTGAACTTCACATGGCTTTTTCACATGTGAATGTGAATGCAGGCAGATTTTCTAGTGTTTGTGGCCTGGACTGATGCTCACACACCACCTGAACTTCACATGGCTGTAAGCAGGCAGATTTTAAAAAAGCTTTTTGTAGCCTGGACTGATGCTCACACACCACCTGAACTTCACATGGCTGTAAGAAAATAACAAACAGAAGGAAGAAGTTCAACCATACCATGGCTAGAAGGTCGGCCAACCTTTTCCCAGCCGCTGGTAGGCCACCTGGAGAGCAATTCATCGGGGAGGTAGGAGATGAATGCCATGGCAATCCATGTCTTGCAGGGGGCGCGAAGTTCATCTACACGAAGCAAGAAGGTCAGGCAAGGCAAGATTGAAGAAGAAGGCAACAAGAGGGAGGAAGTCCATGTACCGTTGGTGGATCTGGAGGCGCCGCCGATGCCGCCTCCGCCGCGGAGTTGCTCCGTTGGCCGCGCCATTCGCCGTAGCTTGTGTCGGGGCCGTCATCTGGTCTGCCAAGGCGTCGGGCGCTGATGGAAGGAGGATGCGGCTTACGGAAGTCCATGGCGGCTTCGCCGCGTCCAGGCGACGCGGGCTCCCTCGCGCCGGCGTCCGCCGTCGCTCGCTCGCCCGCGCCGTTGGTCGGCCAGGAGCTGGAGATGGAGGGGAGGCGGCGGATCCAGCCGGCCAGGATCTGGGGAAGGAGAGGAGGCGGCGGATCCGGCCGACCAGGAGCTGTAGACGGGGGGGAGGCAGCGGATCCGGCAAAGATCAGCGGCGACCACGGGGGAGGTCGGGGGATCGAGGGGAGGAGGGGGGCTGGGGCAGCTCGGGATCGGGATCGAGGGGATCAGGTGGATCCTGTCGGGGGGTCTCGGGATCCAGTGGATCCTGTCGGGCCGGCGGCAGTTCAGAAGTTCGGGAGGGCCCTGTCGGGCCCTATATAGGGGTTGCTGTGATCCAAATAACTATTCTAATCCTTTGATTAGAATAGTGCTGTCCTATATATATATATATATATATATATATATATATATATATATATATATATATATATATATATATATATATATATGAGTTTTTCATGTCCTCAACAACATTCACTTATTGCTAATTCTTCAAGTTGGTTTTTCCTCTAAGTGAATGTGATCAGACCCGTTCCCCCTCTATGCTAAACTCAACCCAGTCTGTTCACAAATTCTTCATGTGCGTTCTATTTGAAACCCGTTCAAAGTCTTCACTGTGTCCTTGACAGCTGAAGAATTTGCGAACGAAACTTTAAAATTCTCATATCTGAATTTTTGGCTTTTGCCGCTCAAACCGTTTCGCATCCCACAATGGATTAAAATATTCACCCACGATCGCTCATGATCTCCACCACTCTGTACGTGGGTGACACATGTTGTTAGAAGAGTAAGGGTCAGGGGCATGTTCGTCCAAAAATTTCGGATGGGCAGTTTTTCACCGTGGCTATAAATACCCCATCCCTTCCTCTGTCCTCATTTACCCCGCTCGACCACCATCTCGCTCGAGCTCTCAGACCTAGCGTCGTCGCTACTCTCCATCGTCGCCGGTGAGGAAGAGCTTCACTGCCTCGACCTCATCACCGTCGTACTCGCGCCGGCCACGGAAATCTTCACTCCACCGCCGCCGTAGCTGTCTCTCACCGCCACGTTAGGGCGTGAGAGATCTGAACAGACGAACTTCTCCAACTCCACTCCCAGTTCATCGTGTTCTTCGTACAGGGTAAATAAAATCTAATTTTACTGCCCTGCTTTGATTCTTATGATTTCCACAAAATCTTCAAAAGGTGTTTATTCTTCAACTTCCCATTCCATAAACACCCGAATGCTTCTGTATCTTGAATTGTTTCTCTAAGCTATGTTTTTTCTTCAAGATTCCTCAATTGTGTGGATTTTTAAAATCTATACAACTCTGGAACCTAAGTCAAGAACGCTTAGTGAAATTCCTCAAGACACCTATGGTCAAATTCCTCAAACTTGATACTTTTTGAAGAATTTCTAAGAACGCATATGACCTCTCCAAATTCTTCGCACCTATACTCTGTTCACAGGTACAAAATGGCCGCTGCTAAATCACTAGGTTCTCATCAACTTAATTCATTTGCAGTGTTCCTCGAAGATAAGTTGCATACTTCCTCAGAAACATCCATTGTTCAAAATCCTCAAGTGAGGAAAATGGCAGATGGGAAGAGACCTCAGAAGGGAGGCAAGAGGCCTGAAACAAACACTGCTTTTGAGATCCCTGAAGACATATATGATGAATATTGCACACCTGATGAAGCAACTCATGGCAAAGAGAACAAGAATCAGCGCAAAGTGCGTATATAGAGGATTGAAAGGAGATGGGCTAAGGAATGGAGGGAATACCGATACGTCACTCCAAAGTACATGAAGAAATTCGCCGTAAACCCTCCATGTCCAAGACCTCCATTGGCACCTGGCCAAGAAGCTGATCCCACCAGCATCAGGCGTGGTGAGGAATTTCCTAAAGAATGGGCCAAGCGCCAAGCCAAATTGGCTAAAATTGTAAAAGAAGCAGTGAAGAAATTCAATGAGGATTCTCAAGCTGCTGCTGCTGAGGCCTCTGCCAGTAAGCCTAAAAAGGCCATGCCGAAGAAATCAGCTGTGAAGCCGAGTTCCTCAACAGCAATGCCCTCATGGCCAAGTTCCTCAAAGCCCTCAAAGCAAATTCCTCAGGCAACTTCTTCAAGGGCTGTGCCAATTCCCTCTGTTGCCACAAAATCCTCATTTGCGGCTGCTAAGTCCTCAACACCAGTGCATCTTGCAACATGCCAACGGACTGCATGTTTTTCAATTGCTTCTGGAGCATCTGCAAGTTCCTCAGCTCCACCATGGTCCTTAACTGGTCCAACTCTGCTGAAGAAAAAGGCCACTACTGGACGTGGAACGAGGCCAAGTCCTCATAAGAAGCAAGTGGCATTTCATGTTCCGTCTGATGACAATGAAGCTGATGATGAAGAACTTGCTGAAATCATTAGGGACGCGCAAGAAAGGGCTGCTAGAGCCAAAGGGTGTTCTGTGCCTCTCATGCTAGATCCGAAGAAGATCCATGATTTCATCGATCACTGGCGCAAAGATCCAAACACTCCACTTCCTGAATTAAACCTCACTCCTAATCAAAGTCACATGTTGACGGCATTCATCAGTGAAGAAAAATGGAAATTTGAAAAGGGCAGGCAAGTCAAGAAGGCTCAGTACAAGAAGGAGCATTTTCTGAAGAACAATGTTCTGAACATGTCTCCTGAAGAACTTGTAGCTCTGCAAATGGAAATCAAAGGCCTCAGTGATGAATTTGACAGATATTATGCCAATTGGCTGGGTGCCAAAGTCAGATTTGTCAAACTGGCCAAGAACCTCAAGACCAACGTTGCAGCACCATCGCAACAACAAATTCCTCAGACTGATGTTTCTGTCTAGTCTGTTGAAGAAACTCCAAGCGTAGCTGACAAAAATCAGACTGCTGATGAAACTAAGAATTCCAGGGCTGCCGAAGAAATTCCAGCTCCTGAAGAAATTGCCAGGGCAACCACTAATGTTGCGCCTGAAGAACAACCCAGGCCAGCTGAAGCATTTGTTGCGCCTGAAGAAACTGAACCGGCTCCATCTGCTCCTCCTGCTAAATCTTCAACAGTGAAGAAAATCAAGGCTGCTGAGACGGCAGCTGTGAAAAAGAGGAAAGCATCAACGACTACAGAGTCTTCAGCTCCCAAGAAAGTGAGGACTTTGACAAGTTCCTTCACTAACCCAATTGATGTTGTTCCAATCTCTGTTGTACCGTCCAAGGAGCTCATTCCTTATGGTGAGGATTATGTCATTCCAGATGACATCGATGAAGAGAATCCTTCTGCTGCTTCCTCAGAGCAGTTGGATGAAGAAATTAAAGTGGAAGATATCCCTTCAACCCCACTGGTATCATCGCCCATGCCTCAGTTCACAGTTGAAGAGGCAGGCGTTGAGGAAATGGAAGAAGAAGACGTGGATATCGGTTCTACAACTCCTGTGCTTAATGATGATTATTGGGACAGACTTCACCCCAATTCACCATTGACCACACCTCTGCATCCAATTCCTCAGTCCCCTGTATAAACTGAAGAAATTCACACGGGATCTGAAGAACGTCAAACATCTCTCCTTTCCATTCCTGAGGAAATTCTAGCTACTACAGCTGAAGAAATGGAGACACAAACCGCTGCTGAAGAACCTGAACCCTCAATTCCTCACTCAGCAGCTCCAGAGATTCTGATCCAAGAGGCTGTGAAAACATCAACTGTTAATCTTCAGCCCAAGCAGCAAAACCCTCATGCTAAAAGGCCAAAATTCAAGGCTGATGATTTCTTCGCTGAGCACCATTTCTTCACGGATTTCAATCCATATGACTCAGCAAGACTTCGACGCAAGTGATTCTGGACAGCTAGTCAGATGAACTTCTATTCTTCACTCCTGTTTGATAAGGACAAGGTTTTTGAGCACCGTCAAATTCCTCATGTTGACATGGAGTCTATTCCTTGCTTCCAGCCAGTCTTGAATGTTCTTCATGAAGCTGGGCTTCTAAATTTCTGCACTGACATCTGCGATTGGAATGAAGAGCTAATTCTTCAATTCTATGCCACCCTGCACCTCACTGGAAATGTGGCTGATGTGAACTCATGGGTGCTAGACTGGATGACTGAGAACACTCATTACAAAGGCCCGGCCTCTGAATTACGTCATGCCGTACCTGTCAGTCCTCCTGCTGAAGGCGCCAGGCTCATGTATGAAGAACCTGAGCTTCCAAATCATATGATGCAAGTGCTGATGAAGCCTTTGAAGGCAGGCCAAGCTCCAAGAACTACCTTCCTAGTGAAGGATTTGCTTTATGTGCCTAGGACAATCTACCGCATTCTGACCAAAACCCTCAGTCCAATCAAAGGCCACAACTCTGAAGAAGAGGAAGTTGTTGGCATCATGAAGAACCTGCTGTTCAATATGATACATGGCATTCCCATTAACTACCATGATTTTTTCATGAGGACTTTGGCGAATGTTGCACTGTCACCGTTTGAGTTGAAGCCTTATGCTCCATGGATCATGAAGTTCATCAGAACCAGGTCTTCAATTCACTACTAGACAGATTGTCAGAATCATCTCAGCTATTTGCCTCCTATTGAAGTCCTCAAGCGGACTATTTCTTCAGTTGATGGAAAAGGTAAAGTTGTTGTTATTGACGAGGGCACTCGTCCATTGGATGGTCAGTTTCGTAAAGCTGCATCTTACTCCACCAATGATGACTCTGCAACCCAAGATTCTGCTGCAAAAGCTTCAAAGCCAACTCCTCAAGCCACTGCTCCACGAGTGATGACTGATCGTGAGCTTCTTCTAAGTCTTCATCAGAAGGTTGATCGTAATCACAAGTGGGTCAAGTGTCAATTTGGCTCAATTCTTCAGAATATGACTGTCACGCAAAACACTGTGAAGAAGAATCACTACTATGCACATGAAATCTTCGATCGCACTTGGGCCATATTATCTCACCTATACGGTGATGAAGATCTCAAGCAAATGGGATTTCAACAGGACTTTGACTGGTCTCAGCCACCTTCGAAGAAATTCAAGAAGGTCAAAGTTCCTCAGCTGGTCACAAGTTCATATTCTTCATCGCGCGAGACGGATGAAGCTGAAGATTTGAACGACACTGCGGCAGGCCCTACCTCAATGGACGACCACAACAACGCTAGCGCTCCTCCATCGACATCATGATGATATTCTTCAGGGGCGTTAGTCCTCATTTTTCGTCCCTTTTGGTCATTCGATGACAAAGGGGGAGAAATTTGAGTTAGTCTTCAAGCGGGTCTTATATATGGGCTATTTTTTCGTTAAGTTACAACTCTTGCTCTTCTGAGGTGTTTGCTCTGATGAGTTGTAAACTTAAGTCCTATGGTGGTCTGATACTTTTGAACTGCTTTCTGCATGCTTATTTCCTTAAGTACCTTAATGCACGCATGCTGAATCTCGTCAGACACCATATTTCATCATGCATTTCAAATTCTTCATATCGTATGTTAAATGCGTGTATGAATTACAAGATATAGGGGGAGTTCTCCATAATATTACTCTACAATGTGCATTTGCAATCCAAAGCAAATTCCTCATATGCACATCTTCAGGGGGAGTTCTTCTATATCTTGCAATCAAATTCCTCAATATTAGTATTTACACTTCATATGTTTTATCCCCGTTGAAAACTTAACCTATTTGTCATCAATCACCAAAAAGGAGGAGATTGTAAGTGCATCTAGTGCCCCTTAGTGATTTTGGTGTATTGAAGACTTATAGGTTAAGGGACTAATCTGTTTGTGAGTGTACACAGGTTCTATAAGTCTATGAGGAGTTTGATATTTACGATGAAAGTCGACCCCTAAAAATGAATATCTTCATTTGAAGACCTTGGTTTTCTTGAAGACTTTGAAAATGAGGAAATTGGTGTGACCTTGAAGACTTTGATATTGATGCGAGGATTATGAAGCATGAAGACTTTTGTTTTCATAGTTTTGTTTTCTCTTTCTTGAGTCATAGGAAACACCGTACTGTTAAAGGGGGTCGAGGTAAAACTAAGGAAAAGTTTCCAAGTGATGCATATATCAAATCCTACACCTACCCAATCCTTTCGAGTGAAGCCATTGGAAATCTCATACAGTTCAGTCAATTTCTTCAGTGACAGAGACGAAGATCTTCTCTTCTCTGAGGAATTTGTTCTGACTGAGAAGTTAGGAATTCGCCAGTGTGGATTGCCTACAAGTGAGGAACATGATAGCCCTGAGGAATTTGAGAGCTCAAATTTCCGACCGTTGCTGTGCTATGCACCAGCTATCCAAAATATCCTATCCACCTAACGGTCATATCATTGAAGGGCATTTATGTCTTATCATGTCGGGCTACTCCCCGGCTATAAATAGCCGCCCCCTACAACCACTAGTTGGTTGGCTGCTCCGAGAGAAACTGACACTTGTCATTTAGAGCATCCCATCCTACGAGGACTTTGAGAGAAAATCATCAGTGAGGAAAAACCCAAACCCAACACCTAAAACCCAAAGTGATTGAGCATCACTGAAGATATTGTTCATGTGTGGAACCGACGCTTGTTACCTTTGAGGACTGTGCATCCTCCAGACGGTTAGGCATCATGGTCTAGAGCATCCAAGAGGAATTGTGGATCACCGAGTGACCAAGTCTGTGAAGGTTTGGAAGTCACCTGTGAAGACTTACCACGAGTGATTGGGCGAGGTCTATGTGACCTTAGCTCAAGGAGAATACGGTGAGGACTGTGTGTCCTCAGGTTTAAATACCTAGCCGCTCCAACCAGATGTACAACTGTCACAGCAGTTGGAACTGGTCTACCAAATCATTGTCTTCACCGAGCTACTGGTTCTATTTCCTCAACCCTTTCATTTCCTCATTCATGTGTTGATGAAATTGATCGTTATTGTTTGAAGACTTTGACTGAAGACTTTCTCAATTCCTCAATCCTAATTCTTCAGTCATCTAGTCTTTTGCCTGCTTGTCCTGTTTACACGCTACCTGTGCTCTGTGCTTGTTTCATATCATCATGATGACTATGCTACTGCAATGTTATGCTTGCACCTAAGTACTTATTCCACTGCTTGTAGTTCGTCACTTAGCAAATTCCTCAGGTAGTATTTCCTCAGTGACGAATTTGTAAAAATTGCCTATTCAACCCCCCCTTTAGTCGATATAACGCACTTTCAAGGTACATCACACACAATTTTCCCCATTAAATCATTTGTGATAGCGTTGCCATTGCACACGATATTAACAATTTTATCATTTGCGTTATTGAATGCATCACACACGGTGCGTAGAAGAAACTGTGTGGCAAAGGCTGTCCATCACACACAATTTTTATGTGGTAAATGTTTGCGCAAGGTGGCCTAACGCAAACTGTTTTCAAGAGGATGTCATGTGTGATTGTTCATTGATCTAACACGGTTTATTCCTAGAAACTGTGTGCGTTGCCTGAGGCCCACGGTGTTTTCTCAATAACCGTTTGCAATAGAAAAACCAAATTAGCAGGCTAATTGCCCTATTATTAATAATCCATTTATTAATCTAATTGACATTTCATATTAAGCACACAATATATTTTATTTCCATATTAAGGAAGCAGGATTTCATAATTGAAATACATCAGAGTACAACATCATATAGCTTCAGCACTAAGCTACCCCATTACACAACTGCACCAGCACCAAGTTTCACATGCAACATCTACAACCTTTCGAAATTAGCATCATAGACGGAACATAGACAGATGAATCTCATCTGGAAAACTGCTGAAGCGGAAGGCGAATATTGAGCCTTCATTGATGTTGAAGGTCTTTGCAACTTTAGGCCAGTGCCTATGGATGATTGATCGTCCATCCTTCGTCCTCTTTAGGAACACTTCAATATTGAACAGTGGGTGTTGTATGAAAACCTTCCTCGCCTCCTGACCATACAGGTGGTTTGAGAGGTAATCATCAGTGAAATGCTTTGGAAAGGCCTGAAAACAAGGATATCCATAAATATATTCTCCAGATTTGAAATGGCGCAAAGGAATTAAAAAGACAAGGTATAACAGTTAGTACCATCCTGTAGTGAACTGATGTCTTCTTCATTGTGCAGACAAAGATCTTGTTGTTTTTTGTCGCTAATTTCTTTATCGTAACAATCTTTCTGAGTGTCTTGACTTGACTGATATTAATGGACAACTCATTTCCACATATGCAAAAAGGGTCAAACAGTGGGTCAAAACCTCTGACAGCAGGACCTACATGTGCAAGACCAAATTGTTAAAAATCTAATATTTAAAAACAAGAAGTGGAAAGGTGTGTTATTAAATGCAACAGGCCTAATATTTAAAAACAAGCAAACGTAGTCATTCAAACTTGTATTGTGCAGGTCTAAGTACACTAGTTATTGGCCCTGTTTGGATCCATGGGTTAGAGTTAGTATGAGCTAGTTTGGGCTCAAATAGCCCTAAAGTATCCAAACATGAGGGCTAGTTTGAGCTAGTTGCGTCAAACCCACCCAAACCAACTATCCCACCCAAGAGGTGCTGATTGGGGCTAGTTCTCCTAGTGCATTTATTGTCAATCTAACACTGCCATCCAAACACCTCTTTGGCTAGAGTTAGTTCAGGGTTAGTCATTGTTGAGTATCATTGTTATTTAGGAAACGTAGGATAGCATAGGATTTATTCTACCTTGACTTGTACTCCAAATGACCATGTACTCTTATATATATGCCCACGAGGCTCAAGCAATACAATCAACTATTCCACCAATCTCTCTCTCTCCCTTTTAACTGTCATGACCTAGAAACTAACTCTAACCTCTAGCTAAGTTAGAGTATCCAAACAGTGCCATTGTTAAATCAAATGGAAAGGCGTGTTCAATACTCCCTCCGGTCCTTCTTACTCTGCATATAAGAATTGTCTGAAGTCAAACTTCATAAAGTTTGACCTTATTTATATGAAAAAATATCAACATCTAGCATGCTAAAGTTATACACATGTACTGATATTTATTTCATATTGTGAATGTTGGTATTTTGTTCTATAAAGTTGGTCAAACTTTAAGAGGCCTGACTTTAGACAAATCTTATATGCGAACTAAAAAGATTCGGAGGGAGTACAACATGCTTAACAGCAACCAAATATAGTCATTCATAGAGCTATCGTTAAATTTGGTATTGATGAAATTGAACTACACAGTTCATACTAGCACATAAAGAACATCACACTATTAATAGCTGAAATAAACAAGGCATACTATGAACAACCAAAGATGGCAATTGAAACTGGACATATGCTAACTACAAACAACCGAACAACCATAAATCGTAGAAATAAACAAGGTGTAATATAAACAACCTAATATAGCAATAAATACTGGACAGGTTCTCACTACAAAAGGGGTTCGAGAAAACAAATCATGGGTTTCCTCACTTGTCACAGATTGGCTCCTCCTTGTGGTCGCCGTCGATGAGGTCTGACTTGCCAGCTGAGGATCCCAGGCCAGTGTCGCAGAACGTGTCCTTCAGAAATGACAAAAAGGGCTCCATGGCGATGAAGGATGGCAAATTGTTCATAGCGAGCCGCAGGATATCAGCGGCAAGGCCATCGACGAGATCGACGGCTGTCGAACCCGAAGGGTTGGGGGTGGGCAACTTAACCTGTGACATAACCCACGTCAAGCCATCGGTGTGACGACCTCGATGTCGTAGCCAGCATCCGCGACATGCCAGAATACTCTAGCCCGCTGATTGAAAGGCTCAATCCAGGTCCAGTCATCATCGTCAGCTTCCTCGGCGGCCACCTCGCCGACGTCGGGCGAAGAGGCCATGGTAAAGCTCTTTTGGGCCATTCGCTCCTCGAGCTCCCCGAGAAGCGTAGCCGGGCTTAGGCTACGACGCTCTGGAGTGGGGGAGGGGGTGTGGATGGGGATCTCTAGGAAAGGGGGCATTTTGCAGGCGTCATCTAAGAAACTCAGGGTGGCGAGGGTATGTATATCAGTGGGTAAACTGCACGGGCAGACCGACAGAGGTTGACGATGGAGGCGGCGCCGCGGCGGCGGCGGTGACCTAGCTAGGTTTGGAGCGAGGGAGGGGTGGTGTGTATGTGTGTGAGCGGGGGATTTGGGGTGAGCGAAGGATTTGGGGTTTGTGTGTGGAGGGGGTCCAAGGTGGTGTTTGAGGAAATGCCGCGGGTACTGAAAATTTTACTAGGCGGGAGTAAATGGCGGGGCTACCGAAATATTGGATCAAGGGATTGAAGCAGAGCGAGGCAGGAGTAAAATGCCAGGGCTACTGAAAATTTGGATCTACTGATTGAAGCAGAGCAGGAGTAACAGACATCGCACACGGTCCAGACATACTAATCGTGTGCTATCAAACAGAAAAAACATCTACGCGGGTAGATATTTTCGAGATTGCGAGGGAGTAGATATTTTCGAGAGGGGGAGGGAAGCCTCGTGGAGCCCAATCTACTATGATCATGTGGGTGACAGGTGAGGGGCAGGGGCGCGGCACACGGGTAGTCCTAGGAAACCGTGTCTGTTTTGTACCCGATCGCAGACAGTTGCTGCGTTCGACTCATCTGCTGTTTATAAATTTGCCCAAAAAAATGCGGGAAAGGGTTAGAACACGAACAAACTTGCATGTGGACCAAATATATGTATGAAAAGGGTGGTTTTATGTTCAAATACCAAATGCACAACTTTGATGTGGCACCTGTCGCACAAAGCGCACGTTATTATTGCTAGCCCCGCGCCCCCCCCCCCCCAAACACACACACACACACACAAACACACACTTCCTGTTGCCGGGAGGGGAATCCTAGCTATGAACGCATGCCCCCAAATAGCTATGTCTGACATCTCACCGTACCGTATCACAAAACCGAAAGGAGTACATCAACCCCCCCCCCCCCCCCCCCCGCCCCTCCCCCCTTTGCTTCCGATCAAATGTTGACCGTGTGCGGGCCCACAGATGTGTTCTTCTGGCGTTAGATGGGTGACACCACTTACCAACCACACCTGCGGGTGGCCCGATGTGTGTGTGTGTGAAAATGATGTGCTATGATATTGATGTTTGCTTGAACTACATCGGTATTTCCCCAAAGAGGAAGGGATGATGCAGCACAGCAATGGTAGGTATTTCCCTCAGTGATGAGACCAAGGTTATCGAACCAGTAGGAGAACCAAGCAACACTACGTAAACAGCACCTACACACAAAGAACAAATACTTGCAACCCGACGTGTTAAAGGGGTTGTCAATCCCTTTTGGGTAACGGCTCCAGAAATTGGCAAGTGGACGGGAGATAAATTGTAGTAGATTGGATAAATAGATCGTGAAGCAAAATATTTTTGGGTTTTTAGAAATATAGATCTGAAAATAAAAGTGGCAAATAAATAAAAAAAGGCAAATAGCAAAATAGATCTGAGAATATATGATGAGAAAATAGACCCACGGGCCGTAGATTTCACTAGTGGCTTCTCTCGAGAAAAATAGCATACGGTGGGTAAACAAATTACTGTTGGGTAATTGATAGAACTTCAAATAATTATGACGATATCTAGGCAATGATCATTATATAGGCATCACGTCCAAGATTAGTAGACCGACTCCTGCCTGCATCTACTACTATTACTCCATAAATCGATCGCTATCCAGCATGCATCTAGTGTATTAAGTTCATGGAGAAACGGAGTAATGCAATAAGAACGAGGACATGATGTAGACATGATCTATTTATGTAGAAATAGACCACATCTTGTTATCCTTAATAGCAACGATACATACGTGTCGGTTCCCCTTCTGTCACTGGGATCAAGCACCGTAAGATCAAACCCATCACAAAGCACCTCTTCCCATGGCAAGAAAAATCGATCTAGTTGGCCTAACTAAACCAAAGATTCGAAGAAGAAATACGAGGCTATAAGTAACCATGCATATAAGAGATCAAAAGACTCAAATAACTTTCATGGATAAAAACATAGATCTGATCATAAACTCAAAGTTCATCGGATCCCAACAAACACACCGCAAAAAGAGTTACATCAAATAGATCTCCAAGAGACCATTGTATTGAGAATCAAAAGAGAGAGAGGAAGCCATCTAGCTACTAACTACGGACCCGTAGGTCTACAATGAACAACTCACGCATCATCAGAGAGGCACCAATGAGGATGATGAACCCCTCCGTGATGGTGTCTAGATTGGATCTGTGGTTTCTGGAACTTGCGGCGGCTGGAATTGATTTTCATCGACTCCCCTAGGGTTTCTGGCATATTGGGGTATTTATAGAGCAAAGAGGTGGTGCGGAGGTGGCCGAGGTGGCCACAACCCACCTAGGCGTGCCTGGGCCCCCAGGCGTGCCCTGGTGGGTTGTGCTCCCCTCGGAGCCCCCCTCAGGTACTTTCTTGGCCCAACTTGTGTCTTCTGGTCCAGAAAAAATCACCAAAAAGTTTCGCTGCGTTTGGACTCCTTTTGGTATTGATTTCCTGCGAAGTAAAAAACAAGCAAAAAACAGCAACTTGCACTGGGCACTATGTCAATAGGTTAGTCCCAAAAAATGATATAAAGTTGCTATAAAATGATTGTAAAACATCCAAGAATGATAATATAACAGCATGGAACAATCAAAAATTATAGATACGTTGGAGACGTATCAGCATCCCCAAGCTTAATTCCTGCTCGTCCTCGAGTAGGTAAATGATAAAAATAGAATTTTTGATGTGGAATGCTGCCTAACATGTTCATCACATATTCTTTTCTTTGTAGCATGGACATTTGGAATTTTATATGATTCAAAGCAATAGTCTAGTTTTGACATGAAGATTTCAATACTCAAGCATATCAACAAGCAACCATGTCTTTCAAAATATCAACACTAAAGCAAGTTATCCCTAGCCCATTAGGCTCAATCATTGATCCATTCATGAAACACACTCGCATAGTAGCTACACCCAATGCTCAAGTACGATCATAGTGCCCCTTAGTTGGTGCTTTATAACAGAAGATGGAGACTCAAAATAAAATAAAAATTGCATAAAGTAAAAAAAGGCCCTTCGCAGAGGGAAGTAGGGATTTGTAGAGGTACCAGAGCTCAAAGCGAAAAAAGTAGAGATAAACCATTTTGGGTGGCATGCTTTTCCTGTCAACGAAAATGATCGAGTAGTTCCCAATACTTTCCATGCTAGATATATCATAGGCGGTTCCCAAATAGAAAATAAAGTTTATTCCTTTTTCCACCATACTTTCACTTTCCATGGCTAGCCGTATCCACGGGTGCCCTCCATACCAACACTTTCCAAGGAATTTATAATTTGACAACTTAAAGTAAATTCATTTTTCATTTCGGGACTGGGCATCCCTAATACCTTTGCCGTACTCTCGTGCAATGACAAGTGAATATCTTTTGTGTGCTCGTACCGCCACACACACACACACTTTGAGTCGGTGGGAGGGGGCGTCTCACCAAGGCGTATTGTAAGACTGGCCAAGAAGAATCACCACCTTGGTCGTATACCTCTCTTGTTTGTTGGGTCAAAGTAATGCATTGATGTTCCACACGCGGCCCCAAAAAATAGGCTAGCTTGTCGCCGATAACCACGCGAGGGAGTGCCTGAAGACAACCACTACGTGCATGTGTGGCCTAAACATATGTATGAAGTGTCAGGTGGTGTTTGAATATACCCAATGCACAACTTTGATTCATGTGTATGCGAGCCCTCAAACTTAGGTCTCGAATCTCACCATGATCGACGTACGACTATACGGTAACGTGAACCAAGAGAAGAGGAATCCACCCCGGTAACCTCTCTCGCGTTGTTGGCCGAAGTGATGGAGACGTCCACGCGGGCCTATGAATATATAGGCCGTCGACGATAACCAAGCGAGGGAGAGTGTCCAAAGACAACCACTGCATGTATGTGCCCCAAATATATGTATGGACATGCGTGATGCATGCATATATGTTTGAATACCAAAAGCGCAACATTTTGATGTGGTGCATGCATGCGTCGAAAAACGCACAGTCCCCACACAGATCTGGTTCATGATGCGTCGCGTGCTCCCCCCCCCCCCCCCCCCCCACCACTTCGACCCGGTGGGAGGGATTCGTGCGTACACTTGCGCATGACGTATAGTTGCATGTACCGAACCGTATAAGACAAACCAAAATTTAATCCACTCCTAATTATAATTCGAATTAACCTCTATCGCTGTCGGTCTAAGTGATTGACCAAGCAGGCACACAGAGATGGACGAAGCATCTCGCCGATAACCCCGTGAGTGAGTGCTAGAGGACAACCGCCATCGCTTGCTTGTGGGCCAAACACATATGTATGGAGATGTGTGGTTGTGATGTTTGAATACCTAATATATATGCAGAACTTTGATGTGGCACCTGCCTCAGAAACCTTTAAGTCCCCCACACACGAACCGAGGTTCATGGCACGTAGTATATATATGTTGCCCCCCTTCCCTCTTCGACGCGTAATATATACTCCTACGTACGTACCGTAACACAACCCAAAAATAATCCTCCTTGTTCATCAAATTACCTTTCTCATTGTGTCATATACTAGATGGACGACGACCTAGCGGGCCCATGGAGGGAAGAGTCGCAGGCGAATGAGTGACAATCATCGTCTGCACGTGGCACAATGTGTTGGTGATGTTTTTAATACCCAATATGCACAACTTCTTTGCGGCACCTGCCTCATAAACCAAAAAGTCCCCACACAGAGCAAGATCGATTCATGACGTGTGTGTAGTATATATGTGCTGCCCCGGCCCCCTCCTCCCCTCTTCGACGTGTACTATATACTCCTACCGCAACACAACCCAAAAAGAAACCTCCTTGCTGGGTCAAAGTGATGGAGGACAACCTCGCGGGCCCACGGATGGAAGCATCGCACGCGAGTGAGTATCCTATATGACGCGTATTATTGCCCCCGGCCACCCTCTTCAATGCGTACTATATATATACCCCTACTGTACGTATAACAAAAACCAAAAAATGACCATCCTTGTTGGTCAAATTAACCTCTCTCATCGCATGTCATAGTGCTGGACGGCGACCTCGCGGGCCCACGCGAGTGAGTGTCCTAGGACCACCGCGTGCATGTGGCCCAAAGATGCATGTCAAACTTTTTCTGCAGCGAACATGCGACCAAAGGAGTTTAGTGTTGAAAATTGAAAAAAATAGATAACATCTATTTGTTTTTTATACATTGATTGATTTCCCAGGGATTTAAATGTGCAAAATCAAATTTGATCTACATGTGACCCGTGATAGTGCACGAAAATGGATTGCAAAATCATATGTGTACGTGTCCCTGGGTGCATGTTTAGTTCCCATGCAAGAAATTTTTAACATCTAGAATCTTGATTTTAAAATCCAATAAATCCAAAACTAAGTTGAAATTCATGAAACTTATCGTGGTGTCATATGGACACCAATAGAATGTGATATTATTTTTTTTTAAATTTGAGACAAGTTTTGATATAATCTTCTTACATACAGAAAATTATAAATAATTATCAACCAATATCGCAAACAAACTCTTTATTCGAACCGTGTGCGTTAGACCAACAATGTAAGTACCGTGCTTCAGTTAAGCAATAAAGCGGCAGAATTAATCATGAAAAAAGAAAAATCAATATAATACGTGCCGCGCACGCGTCCCATGTGCCGTACGAGTATGCGTGAGTTGACGAGACGCATGCTAGCAGGCAGACCGGGAGGCCGAGGCATGCGTGTGTTCGCTGCGCACTCACCGTGGGGCCTGCTAGTAGCTGTGTGAAATGATGGTAGGCCTGCCAGCAGTCCGCCACACAGGCTCACCGGGAGGCGAGCCAGCCCTTTGACCACCGCCCACCTCGCTCCCACTGCTCCATATTAATGGCGCGCCCGCCTCGCTCCGTGAAATGATGGTATAGGAATGCCAGAAGTCCGCCGCGCAGGCTCACCGGGAAGCGAGACAGCCTTTGACCGCCGCCCGCCTCGCTCCCACTGGTCCATATTAATGGCATGCTCGAGCGGGCGCACCCCCCCATCCTCGCCACACACACAATCCTCTCTCTCTCCGCCCGCATCCTCGACGCCGCTCTCAGTCCTCAAAGCTGGCATCCCCCATCCTCGCCACACACACAATCCTCTCTCTCCGCCTGCATCCTCGACGCCGCTCTCAGTCCTCAAAGCCGTCAGTGTATGAGGATGCCGTCGAAGCGCCCCATCGGAGGGAGTGGCGACGCCGGGGCTGCTGAAGCACCGGAGCACGGCATGAATATGGAGACAGAGGTTTCCGCCGCCGCCGACGAGGTGGAGAACAAGGCTGCCAACAAGCAGAGGCGGGTCGAGAAAGAACCGCAAGCGACTCCAGCAGGCCTAGACTTCATCAGCAGCCTCCCCGATGATATGTTGATAGTCATCATATCCCTCCTCCCAATCAAATATGGGGCGAGGACAACTGCCCTTTCCCGGCAGTGGCGCCCCCTATGGCTCTCCACCCCTCTCGACCTCCTCGACGCCCACGAGCTCTTCCATGGCTATCGCAAAAGCTTGGATGTGTTCTCCCAGATCCTCGGCAGTCACCATGGCCCAATCAGAGGCCTTATCACGAGCACGTTCCGTTCTAATGGCAAGGACCAAGCCAAGCTTGACGAGTGGTTCCGATCCCCCGCCCTAGATCAGCTCGAGGAGCTCAGTTTTAATGATGGGCATACGCGCTCGCTGCCAACATCCGCGCTCCGCTTCGCGCCCACGCTGCGCCTCGCCAAGTTCATGAACTGCCATTTTTCCCCCCTTAATGACGCGCCCGCTCTTTTTCTACCATGACTGAAGCACCTCGAGCTCGTCGTCGTCTGCATCCCAAAGGATGACATGGAGCGCCTACTCCGCGGCTGTACTGCACTCGAGTTCCTTCATCTTCAGGTGATGAATTGGTGGAGTAGCTTCCACATCACCTCCAGGACTCTCCGGACTATTTATGTGTGTTGCTGGTGCTGCAATGAGAGATCGCAAAAGGTGGACCACAATATGGTCATTGAGGACACACCTTCACTTGAGAGATTACTTGTAGTTGATCAACAAGGTCCAACAAGAAACAATGTCATCTCTGCACCGAAATTGACAGTGGTGGGATACTCGTCTGTCAAATACTACTACTTTCAGGTACAACAGTCGCCTTCTACCTCTCCTTCTTGATATCAACATTATCTCTAGTTTTGAAGATGTATGTTCATCTGTCATCCAGCAAAGCTTCACCCAGATTCTGCGCAAAGTGAAGGTCTTGGCACTAGAATCTGTCGGCCCCAACCTGGACCAAGTTGTCAGTTTCCTGAGATGCTTTCCGTGCCTAAAGAAGCTATATATCGAGGTGATGTTCCTTTCCTGTTAAATGTTAACCATAAGGGAGTTCAATTTTTTGCACCTTTTCCCAAGTTTACAATGACAATGTACTACGATTTCTGAAGGAATTTTGGAGGATTTCAGGACATACACCCCCCCACCCCATATTGGTTCCTTGATTCATATGGTTACAATCCATAAGCATTTCTCCTTTGGATTCATCTGTACTAGTTTTCTTAGGGAATTTTTCATCCAATCCAACCTCTTGTGAAGAAGGCTACATTTTTCTAGATTGTAATCAAATGCCCATGTTAATCATGTCAGATCGAAGATGGCACGTTGGTGAATTTTACAAATCCTGCAAATCAAATAGGCGTGTAGTAGTGTTCAAAACTGCATGTAGGCACTAACACGTTCTCTTATTTTGTAGATAATAATAGGCCCGAAGGCGGATAATGTTTATAACGACAATCACATCGAATGCCTGGATCTGCATCTCTCAACTATTACTTTGAACTACTACCGAGGGACCTTACCGGAGATTACATTCGCCAGGTTCTTTCTTGCCAGAGCAAGGGTGCTGAAGGTACTGAGGTTGAACACGCATTTAATTAGGAAAGATGAATGGTTTGTTGATCAGAGCCGGCAGCTACTGCAGAATGGTAGAGGCTCCAAAAAAGCTAAACTTCGTATTGGAAGAGCATATGGTAGAGTAATTGGAAGTCATTGTGCCAAACCCATACATGACTTGTCAATGGCTGATCCCTTTGCAGAAATAATGAGGTTTGGAAAGCGGCCTTACTATTTTAATTTTTAGTTTGAACCTCTCTTATATCCATGTTCAGCTGATCAGCATGGGCGTTTTCAGCTGAATGAGCTGAATTTCATTTCTAATATCAATTTGAACCTTGTAATCTTTGAATTTGAGTCATGTAACTCTGGAATTTGAACCTTGTAATATTTCGGGCTTTTATGGTACAATCGTTGAAATGGCATCGTATGAGACTCGTAGATTGGTAGTACTATTTTGACCTTAATATGCAATAGACCTAGATTTTATTAACCATTCACGACCAGGGATCCAGCCGAAAGCAGAGCAATGGCAAACGTCATCGCAATAAGATGTAGATGATTAGATGCTCGTTTCTCCTAGTTTAGTATGCATGTAATTGCTTACTTTGGTGTGTGGAAATGTTATGTGTGTAGTCACTTATGTAATTGTATGCTTAATTTGGTCATGCAATGTTGTTCTTATAAGTATATATGTTGATGTTCTGTAGACAGAGCATATCACATCGCACACGGACCACACTAGGGAACCCGTCGGTCATGAATTCATCAATCGCAGATGGTTGTATACCAGCAAGCGTTTGCCCACAACACACACGGCTTATTCCATCACAAACAGGTCGGATGGATCAACTGTATGCCACGTATCGCACACGCAACTCTAATCTGATTCGTGCTTGATGTCTCCGCCATCGCTCACACAGTTTGTCTTATTTTCCACGTATCACTGTGCCGGCCTCTGCTCGTGTCCCTCGGCGCGTTGTGCTCACCGTTAGGCGCCGCAGCGCACTATGCTCACCATTAGGCGCCATGGCGCGCTCTGCTCGCGTCCGTCAGCGCGCTCGGCTCGCGTACCTCCACGCGCTCGGCTTGTGGATAGCTTTTCCTTGCGTGTTCAACTGCTATATGCATATATATGGTTGCTCACCGTTGAGGCGACCGCGGAGCGCTCAGCTCGCATCCCTCCGCGCGTGCTCTGCCAGCGGTTGGGCCTGTGCACGATCACATCGAGGGCCCCATATGCATGCGGTTGCGCCGCGCGCGTTGCCACGCGATGCAGTTACGTGCGGCACGATGGAGTTACACGCTGCAAATTAGAACTGCCATCCGGGCGTGCCGATATTTCAGGCCGTTCGGCTTCCCCTTTAATTCCTGCGGCCATTATAATAACCTTAGTCTCTTCAACCTTTCGATCACGCCCGACAACACAACAAGCACACCCACGACGACACATAGAGAGGGGATGTCTAGCGGTGCTCCAATGGAGTTCGGCGAGCATAAAGTGGAGACCCAGGAGAGGGAGACGGATCTCTCGGTGGTGTACACCATCGACCCGGTCGTGGTGGACGACTAGATCAACACCGTTGAGCAGTTGCTTGCTCGAGACAAGTACAAGGTGGTCGGCATCGACCTCCAGTACACCGGCGGTCGTCCCAACATAGATCAGAAGGTTGTCATCACCCAGTTGTGCATGCGCTATCATGTCCTCATCAACCACTACTGCATGGCCACAGAGCCTTGCGACCGTTTCACCAGGTTTGTCAACAACACCGACTACAAGTTCGCTACGGTGGAAACCACCGACGATGTAAAAGCGCTCAGGGTTACGGGCTTGGCCTGCAAGAACCTTGTCGAAATCCATGAGCACTACAGGGTCTGGGGCAACACGAAGAAGGACTCCCTGGTTGAACTCGCCTCGGCCATCATCGACCCATACTATGAAAAGATGAAGCAGGATGCCAACAGAACACGTCCCGTATCCTGGCACGGGGCTTGGATGCGGCAACTGGATGAACCTCACCTCAGGTTCACGGCCAAGAGCGTGTACACATGCTACGAGATGCACAAGCGGATCGTTGACATCAGGAAGTGCCTCGTTACCGAAATCGACGAGGCCGGATCGAGCCACAAGTAGAGCAGTAGCGGCAAGCGTCACAAGAAGTAGATGATGATCAGATGATCGTTTATCCTAGTTAATGATGCATGTAATATATAGTTGACTTTGGTGTGTGGAAATGTCATGTGTGTAGTAGCCAACTATGTAATTATGCATATAATAGTTTACTTTGGTGTGTGCAAATGTCATGTGTGTAGTAGCCACCTATGTAATTGGATGTTTAATTTGGTTATGCAACCATGTCCTTATAAGTGTGTGTATATATATGTTGTTGTTCTGTATGCAATCCCAATGCACAACACACACGTCTTATTAGCAGCAATCGTCTCTGTTATTATCGGTCTTCGCACACATTTCTGATTACAGACCTGTTTGTCGCGTATCACACACATCTTGTTAAATTGAACCGTTTCTGTTATCTTGGCTCAACGCAAACAGTTCATCCGAGTGAACTGTTTGCCCTCTATCGCACACACCTTGATCTGGCTGCCCGTTTCTTTTGTTTCGCCACATCACAAATAGTTTATCCGAGTGAACCGTATGCCGTAGATCGCACACGCCTTCATCTGGCTGCCCGTTTCTTTTGTTCTGCCTCATCGCAAACAGTTTATTGGACCGAACCGTATGCCCCGCATCGCACACGCAACTAAATTCTGAACCGTGTTTGATGTATCTTTCATCGCAAACGTTTTGCATCTTTTTTGACGGTTTTTCTACATGACCGTTTGTGATTATTGCATCGCACACAGTTTCGTCGAAGGGTCTCTGATCGTAGTGTCGCATTAGCAACATCATGCAGTAGTGAAGGAAGACGACATAATGGGTTATGTTTTCCTATATCCGAATAGAAGTTATATTATCATGGATCCTCCAACATGTTGAGCTTGCTTTCCCTCTTATGCTAGCCAAATCTTTTGCACCAAGTAGAGATACTACTTGTGCTTCCTAACATCCCTTAAACCAGTTTTGCCATGAGAGTCCACTATACCTACCTATGGATTGAGTAAGATCCTTCAAGTAAGTTGTCATCGGTGCAAGCAATAAAAATTGCTCTCTAAATATGTACGATCTTTTAGTGTGAGGAAAATAACCTTTATACGAACTTGTGATATGGAAGAAATAAAAGCGACGGACTGCATAATAAAGTTCTTTATCACAAGCGGCAATATAAAGTGACATTCTTTTGCATTAAGATTTTGTGCATCCAACCCTAAGAGCGCATGACAACCTCTGCTTCCCTCTGCGAAGGGCCTATCTTTTACTTTTATCTTCTACCCTTGTACAAGAGTCATGGTGATCTTCACCTTTCCTTTTTACACTTTTTTCTTTTTGGCAAGCACTATATGTTGAGGAAAGATCCAGATATATATATATCCACTCAGATGTAGGTTTTCATAAAGTATTATCGTTGACATTACCCTTGAGGTAAAAGGTTGGGAGGCAAAACTATAAGCCCCTATCTTTCTCTGTGTCTAATTGAGACTCTGGACTCATTAGCACCGCGTGAGCTTTAGCAATTGTGAAAGATTAAAAGATAGTTGAGTATGTGAACTTGCTGAAAAGCTTTTATATTGACTCTTTCCGACGTTATGATAAATTGCAATTGTTTCAATGACTGAGATCATAGTTTGTTAGCTTTTAATAAAAGTTTCTGATTCATACTTTACCTTGTGAATGAATTGTCACTTTAGCATAAGAAATTATATGCCAATATATGTTGCTGTTCTAAAGATGATCATGATGCCTTCATGTCCGTATTTTATTTTATCGACACCTCTATCTCTAAACATGTGGACATATTTATCAATTTCGGCTTCCGCTTGAGGACAAGCGAGGTCTAAGCTTGGGGGAGTTGATATGTCCATTTTGCATCATGCTTTTATATTGATACTTATTGCATTATGGGCTGTTATTACACATTATGGTACAATACTTATGCCTTTTCTCTCTTATTTTACAAGGTTTACATAAGGAGGGAGAATGCCGGCAGCTGGAATTCTGGACCGGAAAGGAGCAAATCTGAGAGACCTATTCTGCACAACTCCAAAAGTCCTGAAAATTTACAGAGAATTATTTTGGAATATATAAAAAATAATGTGCAAAGAAAATACCAGAGGGGAACCACCAGGGGGCCACAAGCCTGGGGGGCGCGCCCCTGTGGCTTGTGGGCCCCCTGTCACGTCTCCGGTGCCCATCTTCTGCTGTATGGAGGGTTTTGACCTGGAAAAAATCAGGAGAGAGCTTTCGAGACGAAGCGCCACCGTCTCGAGGCGAAACTTGGGCAGAACCAATCTAGGGCTCCGGCGGAGCTGTTCTGCCGGGGAAACTTCCCTCCCGGAGGGGGAAATCGAAGCCATCGTCATCACCAATGATCCTCTCATCGAGAGGGGGTCAATCTCCATCAACATCTTCACTAGCACCATCTCCTCTCAAACCCTAGTTCATCTCTCCTATCCGATCTTTGCCTCAAAACCTCAGATTGGTACCTGTAGGTTGCTAGTAGTGTTGATTACTCCTTGTAGTTGATGCTAGTTGGTTTATTTGGAGGAAGATCATATGTTCAGATCCTTAATGCTATTCAATACCCCTCTGATTATGAACATGAATATGCTTTGTGAGTAGTTATGTTTGTTCCCGAGGACATGGGAGAAGTCTTGTTATAAGTAATCATGTGAATTTGGTATTCGTTCGATATTTTGATGAGATGTATGTTGTCTTTCCTCTAGTGGTGTTATGTGAACGTCGACTACATGACACTTCACCATGATTTGAGTCTAGGGGAAGGCATTGGGAAGTGATAAGTAGATGATGGGTTTCTAGAGTGACAGAAGCTTAAACACTAGTTTATGCGTTGCTTCGTAAGGGGCTGATTTGGATCCACATGTTTCATGCTATGGTTAGATTTATCTTAATTCTTCTTTCGTAGTTGTGGATGCTTGCGAGAGTGGTTAATCATAAGTGGGAGGCTTGTCCAAGTAAGGACAGCACCCACGCACCGGTCACCCTCATAACCAACAAGTATAGGGGATCGCAGCAGTTTTCGAGGGTAGAGTATTCAACCCAAATTTATTGATTCGACATAAGGGGAGCCAAAGAATATTTGCAAGTATTAGCAGCTGAGTTGTCAATTCAACCACACCTGGAGATTAATTATCTGCAGTAAAGCGAGCAGTAGCAAAGTAGTATGATAGTTTTGATAGTAGTAGCAACAGCAATAGTAGCGGTAACAGTGATAGCAATTATTTTGTAGCAAGTGCAATAGTAACAGCAGCAGTAGTAACTTAGCAACAACAATATGTGAGAAATTTGTAGGCATTGGATCGGTGAATTCATTGGATGATATTCATCATATAACAGTCATAACCTAGGGCAATACAGCACTAGCTCCAATTCATAAATATAATGTAGGCATGTATTCCGTAAATAGTCATACATGCTTATGGAAAGAACTTGCAAGACATCTTTTGTCCTACCCTCCCGTGGCAGCGGGGTCCTATTGGAAACTAAGGGATATTAAGGCCTCCTTTTAATAGAGAACTAGAACAAAGCATTAACACATAGTGAATACATGAACTCCTCAAACTACGGTCATCACCGGGAAGTGTCCTGACTATTGTCACTCCAGGGTTGGCGATGGAGAAGGGTTGGTGATGATGAAGATCGAAGATCCCCCTCTCCGGAGCCCCAAACGGACTCCAGATCTGGCCTCCCGATGAAGAACAGGAGTTGGCGGCAGCTCCATCTCGTGAAACGCGATAATTCTTTCTCCCTGATTTTTTTCTCCGAAAATATGACTTTATAGCATCAAGCTTGGAGTCTGCGGGGCCACCAGGTGGGGACAACCCACCTGGGCACGCTTGGAGGGGGGCGTGCGTTGGTGGGTTGTGCCCACCCAGGTGCCCCCCTCCTGTGGTTCTTGGCTCCAGAAATTCTCTTTTATTATATAAAAATCCTCGTGAAGTTTTGTTCCAATTCGAGAACTTTTATTTCTGCAAAAAAACAACACCATGGTAGTTCTGCTAAAAACAGCGTCAGTCCGGGTTAGTTTCATTCAAATCGTGCAAATTAGAGTCCAAAACAAGAGGAAAAGCGTTAGGAAAAGTACATATGACGGAGACGTATCAACTCCCCCAAGCTTAAACCTTTGCTTGTCCTCAAGCAATTCAGTTGATAAACTGAAAGTGAAAAAGAAAAACTTTTATGAACTCCTTTGCCCTTATTTTCATAAATAAGCTTAAGTAGCACCCAGGTTTTCAGTAAATGTTATAACTAACCATGTCGACAATAACTCTTAAAAATTATATTAACTCATATCAATGGCATAATCAACTAGCGAGCAATAATAAGATATCTCAAACAACAACACTTTGTCAAAGCAACCATGATATAATATGATAATAGTGGTATCTCGCTAGCCCTTTCTGAGACCGCAAAACATAAATGCAGAGCACCTCCAAAGTCCGAGCAGCGACTAAACATTGTAATTCATGGTAGAAAAGATCCAGTCATGATGCACCCAACATTAGCTATACACAATGTATGAGGATGACAATAGTGCTCTCAGGTTCTGGCGCTTATTTGAGAAGGTGATGACACAATATAAAAGTAAATAGATGGTCCCTTCGCAGAGGGAAGCAGTGATTTGCAGAGGTGCCAGAGCTCAAGTTTTAAAACAGAGGTAAATGAAATTTTGAGAAATGCACCCTTCCTATTTACTTCGCGACCATTAGTTATCGGTATCTTCCATGCTAAACACATTAGTGGCGGTTCCCAAGCGATAAAAGTAAAGGTTTACTCCCCCTCCACCAACAATCACACTCCACGGCTTGTCCGAAACAACGGGTGCCGTCCATACCAACAACAGTCCTGGGGGAGTTTTGTTTAATTATTTGCAATTTGAATTCGGGACTGGGAATCCCTATTACCGCCCCTCTCGTGCAAGGACGAGTGAATAAACACTCATCTTGAGAATAACCCGCTTAGCATGGAAGATACTGACTACCTCCTGTCGCTCTATGAACAATCCAGGCACACAAAAAAGGATATTTATTTGAAGTTTTTAGAGGTGGCACATGCAAATTTACTTAGGACGGCAGGGTAATACCGCATATAGGTAGGTATGGTGGACTCATCTGGAATAACTTGGGTTTCAGGGTTTTGATGCACAAGCAGAATTCCCACTTAGTACAGGCGAAGGCTAGCAATTAGGTTGAGAAGCGGTCAGCCAGAGAGCGAAAACGGTCATGAACATGCATTATGCATAAGTAACATTGGATACTAGCATGAGTAGGATATGAACACCATGAACATAAATATCATAGTGGCTATGTTGGTTTTGATTCAACTACATGCATGAACATGTGCCAAGTCAAGCCACTCGAACATTCAGAGGAGGATACCATATCATCATACTACATCACAATTATTTTAATGCAATATTGAAATCCAAGATAAATCATTATCCACTCCTAGCTACTTAAGCATGGCATGAGAAACTATAATCTCTAAGGGTCATTGCAAACATGTTTGATCATAATGAGCTGAATCATGGATACTAGGTTAAACATATTTACAAAAACAGAACAAGTTCAGTTCATACCCGTTTCTCTCTGCCACAGCCAGTTCATCAAATATCATCATTATTGCCTTTCACTTGCACTACCGAATGATATGAAAATAATAATAGTGCAAGAGTGTCGTGGACTAAGATGGAATCTGCAAACATTTTATTCAAAAAGAAGAAAACAAGGTAATACGGGCTCCCTGTTAGATCAACAACAATGCATATGAGAGCCACTCAACATTTTCATCGTGGTCTTCTCCTCAGTACGACTCAATAAAAATAAATTCAGAGAAACATACTGAAATATTTTTGGAGTTTTTGGTTTTTCTGAAAGAAAGCAAATTTAAGAAAGGAAAACAAAAACGAGAAAAATTATTTACACGGGAGAGCTCCCAACAAGCAAAAGAAGAACAAGGAAATCTTTTTGGGTTTTATTTTTAAATACTACAGGTAATTATACTAGAAAGAAAAATAAAAAAAGCAGGAAATATTTTTGTATTTTCTCAAAGTTTTTTTTAAACACACAAGAAGAAGGCGAGAAAATAAATCTAGCACGGATAATACAATGAAAAAGTGTGGACACCGACAACTGGAATGAAATGTGTGAACATGAATGTAATGTCAGTGGAAATACGTACTCCCCCAAGCTTAGGCTTTTAGCATAACTTGGTAATCACCACTCGAAGAAGCCATGGGGCCCTATGTTGAAGTGCTGTGGGGGCTGGTACCTGAGGGTCCCACTCCTGAGGCTCCACCTGTGCCGCAGCCAGGTTGTTCCGGTAGGCGACAATGTCCTCAGGCATAATCATGTATCTGCCCCTGGCAATAGGATCAAACAAAGCAGGTGCAGGCAACGGAATAATATCACGGGTGTCCTCACTAAAAACAAGGTTGTAAGGAAAATCATTAGTAGTGCTCTCGCCATCAATAAATTGGTGGTGTGCCATAGCCGAGCGATCTAAATAAACCTTGGGTAAAGGATAATCATGCTGGCGTATCTGAATGTTAAAGTGACTTGCCAAGCGAGTAGCATAAATGCCACCATGTATTTTACCCTTGGATCTGTTAATGTGGAGGCGACGTGCCACAATTGCTCCCAAGCTATAAGTGTCGTTGCCATAAAGTGCACGACGTAAAATAGCAAAGTCAGGCGCACTGAGTGCACCTACCTTCTCTCTAGCAAGCAAACACTTCGCAATGAATAGATCAAAATAATGTACAGCCGGAAAGTGTAAGCTAGAGGCAGTGACAGCCGATACCCCTCTCTCATCCCCCACAGTCAGAGTGCGGTAAAAACCATCAAACTCTACGGGCCTAGGCTCTACTAAATCCCCGTCATAAGGGATCATGCATATGTCACAAAACTCAGTAAGTGGTATCTGATGGGGTTCAGCATATAAGTTAAACTGCACCTCGGGAGGATTATTCCTACTCAAGAAATGAAAAGTTTGCATAAAGGAATTTGTGAGGAGATGATACTGTTCACATTTAGCTATGATGAAGTCGGTGAGGCCGGCATTAGTAGCATATTGTGCAAACTCTTGATGGATTCCAGCTCCCTCCATGAATGGGTTATGCGGCCACTCGCGCGGCCGTACCTCCGCCATTCTTCGGGTGCGGAGATCACTGTCAGACGACTCCCCAATAACTCCCTTGGAGTTCTTCTTGGAAGCAAACTTCCTAAAGATACTCATCTTTTCCTATGAGCAAAATTCTGAAATTTTTAGTCCACAAAATTTTCCTCAACAAAACTTTACAAGGTTGGTAGCAACTACTCATAGGAATGCATAAAGGCTATATCAAGCATTCAAACTAATTAGAACTCTAAGAATTCAACATGCAAGCTCATCTACAGCAGCACCAAGAGTCACTAATTATTCTAAATATAAACCACTAAAGCAAAAAGTAATTGGACCAATGGAGGAGTCACATACCAAGCAACAATCCCCCGAAACAGTTTTGGAAACGAAGCTTCGAGCAAAGAGATTGAAATCCACAGGTTTGAGAGCAAGAACACGAGAGAGAGAGAGAGCAATGGTGAATTTTTTCTGGAGGTAGGTGATGATATGGAGTGAAAAGATAAGTGAGAGGGCCCACGTGAGGACCACAACCCACCAGGGCGCGCCTGGGGATGCTGGCGTGCCCAGGTGGGTTGTGCCCACCTGGAGCACCTCCCTCTGATGTTATTTGCACTAAATATTCTTAAATATTCAGAAAAAAAATTGTATTAAATTTTCAGAGCATTCTGAGAACTTTTATTTTTGGGTCATTTTTTATTGCACGGAAAACTCAGAAAACATGCAAGGCATGGCATTTTATTTTATTTAACTAACAAAAACAGAAAACAAAAGGTAGGGACAGAAGGTAGTGCTCCCTAAATTCATCAACTTCATACCTCTCAAAAATGATTCATTAATAAGGTTGATCAAGTCTTATTAACAACCACTTCCGATTAGCATGAAACCTAAGAACTTTCGTAAAACACTAAGTTGCCTCAATGGGGATGTGAATGTCCCCAACAATAAGCATTTCATATTTCTTTTTAACAGTAGGTAGGGGTAGTTGAAAACTTCCAAATAGTGATTGTCGGAGATTTTTCAATAACATTTATACCATTCACTTGGAATTGTTTCTTCGGAAAGTGCACCGTATGTTCATTACCATTGATATGAAAAGTGACCTTGCTTTTATTGCAATCAATAACAGCCCCTGCAGTATTCAAGAAGGGTCTACCAAGAATAATTGACATGTTGTCGTCCTAGGGCATCTCAAGTATAACAAAGTCAATTAAGATAGTAACATTAGCAACAACAACGGGCACATCCTCACAAATACCGATAGGTATGGCAGTTGATTTATCAGCCATTTGCAAAGATATTTCAGTAGGTGTGAGTTTATTCAAATCAAGTCTTTTATATATAGAGAAAGGCATAACACTAACACCAGCTCCTAAATCACATAAAGCAGTTTTCACATAGTTTCTTTTAATGGAGCAAGGTATAGTTGGTCGGTCTTGCGCTCGTCCGGTTAAGTGGCACATTGTGCTAAGTGCTCGAACCCCCGGATCTCCAAGTTTTTTAGGTACTCCATCCTTAAAAGTATAATTAGCAAGCATGGTGGAGATTTCAGCTTCCGGTATTTTTCTCTTATTGGTGATGATGTCTTTCATGTACTTTGCATAAGGAGGCATTTTTAAGATATCAGTCAAGCGAGTACGCAAAAAGACTGGCCTTAGTATTTCAGCAAAGCGTTCAAATTCTTCATCATCTTCTTCTTAGTTGACTTAGGTGGAAAGGGCATAGGTTTTTGAACCCATGGTTCTCTTTCCTTACCGTGTTTTGTAGCAACAAAGTCTCTTTTAACATATCTTTTATTCTTGGTTTGTGGGTTATCAAGATCAGCTGCTGGTTCTATCTCAACATCATTATCTGGTTCTTTGTTATTTGTTTGAGTGTCGTCATGAACCTCATCATTGTCTTTTTCATTTTCAGAAGGTGAGTATTCATTATCAGATTGAGTTTCAGCATCAGAGATAGAGACTTCATTATCATTATCAGGAGGTTTTTCAACTTCAGGTTCACTAGAGGCATGCAAAGTCCTATCATTTTTCTTCTTCTTTTTCTTTTTAGAAGTACTAGGTACATCAGTGTCAACTCTTTGAGAGTCTTGTTCAATTCTTTTTGGGTGTCCCTCAGGATAAAGTGGTTCCTGAGTCATTCTACCTCCTCTAGTCATTACTCTAACAGCATGATCATTGATATTATTATTCATTTCATCAAGCAACTCTCTTTGAGATTTAGCAACTTGTTCTAATTGAGTTTGAACCATAGAGGCATGTTTTCCCACACCTCTAACATCATTTGAGATTCTAAATAACAAGTCACTTAAGCGAGTAATCATATCAGAATTGTATTTCAATTGTTTCATAACATTTGCATTGAAGTGATCTTGTTTTCTAATGTAATTATCAAACTCATAAAGGCATTGACTAGGATGTTTATTATAAGGAATATCACCTTCATCGAACTTTAGTAAAGAATTTACCTCTACCACCTTAGGTGATGGTGGTGTTTCAAGCCCATGTATTTCTTCGATAGGTGGTAAATTTTTGACATCCTCAGCTTTAATACCTTTTTCCTTCATAGATTTCTTTGCCTCTTGCATGTCTTCAGGACTGAGATATAAGATACCCCTCTTCTTTGGAGTAGGTTTGAGTGGTGGTTCGGGAAGATTCCAATCATCGTAATTTTTCAATATGTTATTCAATAATTCTTCAGCTTGTTCAATAGTTCGCTCCCTGAAAACACAACCAGCACAACTATCTAGGAAATCCCTAGAAGCATCGGTTAGTCCATTATAGAAGATATCAAGTATTTCATTTTTCTTAAGAGGATGATCAGGCAAAGCATTAAGCAATTGGAGAAGCCTCCCCCAAGCTTGTGGGAGACTCTCTTCTTCAATTTGTGCAAAGTTAAATATTTCCCGTAAGGCAGCTTGTTTCTTATGAGCAGGAAAATATTTTTCAGAGAAGTAATAAATCATATCCTGGGGACTACGCACACAACCAGGAGCAAGAGTATTATACCAAGCCTTAGCATCACCCTTTAATGAGAATGGAAATAATTTGAGAATATAATAGTAGCAAATTTTCTCATCATGAGCAAATAGGGTGGCTATGTCATTCAACTTAGTAAGATGTGCCACAACAGTTTCAGTTTCATAACCATGCAAAGGATCAGATTCAACCAAAGTAATCAACTCTGGGTCGACAAAGAATTCATAATCCTTATCATCAACAAAGATAGGTGAAGTAGCAAACTTAGGATCACATTTCATTCTAGCATTCAAAGATTTCTCTTTCAGTTTGCATAATAACTTCTTCAGATCATCCCTATCTTTGCAAGCAAGAAAATCTCTAGTTGCCTCCTCATCCATAACATAACCTTTCGGTATCTTAGGCAATTCATATCTAGGAGAACTAGGTCTAATGGGTGTTTCAAGATTTTCAGTTTCAAGCTCTTCATCAGTTTCAACAATTTCATCAGTTTCAGCATTCTCAAAAGCTTTAGTTCTAGCAAGTTTTTCATCAAGAAATTCACCTAGTGGCACATTATCATCAAGCAAGGTACTAGCATCATCATGAGTAGCATTCATAGCAGAAGTAGCATCATCAATAACTTGTGACATATTATAATTGATAGCATGTGGTGGTGTTGCAAGTCTACTTATAACAGAAGGTGAATCTAAAGTGGAGCTGGATGGCAGTTCCTTACCTCCCCTCGTCTTAGAGGGAAAAATCTTAGTCTTAGCATCCTTCAGATTCTTCATAGTGATAATTTGATAATAATCCCAAGTGACTCAACAAATATAGCTATGCTCCCCGGCAACGGCGCCAGAAAAAGGTCTTGATAACCCACAAGTATAGGGGATCGCAACAGTTTTCGAGGGTAGAGTATTCAACCCAAATTTATTGATTCGACACAAGGGGAGCCAAAGAATATTTGCAAGTATTAGCAGCTGAGTTGTCAATTCAACCACACCTAGAGATTAATTATCTGCAGCAAAGCGATCAGTAGCAAAGTAGTATGATAGTTTTGATAGTAGTAGCAACAGCAATAGTAGCGGTAACAGTGATAGCAATGATTTTGTAGCATGTGCAATAGTAACAGCAGCTGTAGTAACTTAGCAAGAACAATATGGGAGAACTTCGTAGGCATTGGATCAGTGAATTCGTTGGATGATATTCATCATATAACAGTCATAACCTAGGGCGATACAGCACTAGCTCCAGTTCATAAATATAATTTAGGCATGTATTCCGTAAATAGTAATACGTGCTTATGGAAAGAACTTGCATGACATCTTTTGTCCTACCCTCCCGTGGCAGCGGGGTCCTATTGGAAACTAAGGGATATTACGGCCTCCTTTTAATAGAGAACCGTAACAAAGCATTAACACATAGTGAATACATGAACTCCTCAAACTACGGTCATCACCGGGAAGTGTCCCGACTATTGTCACTTCGGGGTTGCCGGATCATAACACGTAGTAGGTGACTATAACTTGCAAGATCGGATCTAGAACATAGATATAATGGTGATAACATAAATGGTTCAGATCTGAAATCATGGCACCCGGGCCCAAAGTGACAAGCATTAAGCATGGCAAAGTCATAGCAACATCAATCTCAGAACATAATGGATACTAGGGATCAAGCCCTAACAAAACTAACTCGATTACATGATGAATCTCATCCAACTCCTCACCGACCAGTGAGCCAATGAAGGAATTACTCACTCCCGGTGGGGAGCATCATGGAATTGGCGATGGAGCAGGGTTGGGGATGACGAAGATCGAAGATCCCCCTCTCCGGAGCCCCAAACGGACTCCAGATATGGCCTCCCGATGAAGAACAGGAGGTGGCGGCGGCTCCGTCTCATGAAACGCGATAATTCTTTCTCCTCGATTTTGTTTCTCCGAAAATATGACTTTATAGCATCAGGGTTAGATTATGCGGGGCCACCAGGTGGGGACAACCCACCTGGGCGCGCCTGGAGGGGGCGCGCCTTGGTGGGTTGTGCCCACCCAGGTGCCCCCCTCCTGTGGTTCTTGGCTCCAGAAATTCTCTTTTATTATAAAAAATATCCTCGCGAAGTTTCGTTCCAATCCGAGAACTTTTATTTCTGCACAAAAACAACACCATGGTAGTTCTGCTGAAAACAACGTCAGTCCGGATTAGTTTCATTCAAATCGTGCAAATTAGAGTCCAAAACAAGAGGAAAAGCGTTAGGAAAAGTAGATACGACAGGGACGTATCACACTCACATATCAAATTATCAAAGTAACGAACGTGAATCATATGAGCATGATGAAAACTAACTTGACAATAATTCCCATGTGTCCTCGGGAGCGCTTTACTTTATATAAGAGTTTATTCAGGCTTGGCCTTTGCTACAAAAAGGATTGGGCCACCTTGTTGCACCTTATTTACATTTGTTACTTGTTACCTGTTATGAATTATCTTATCACATAACTATCTGTTACCGATAATTTCAGTGCTTGCAGAGATTACCTTGCTGAAAACCGCTTGTCATTTCCTTCTGCTCCTCTTTGGGTTCGACACTCTTACTTATCGAAAGGATTACGATAGGTCCCATATACTTGTGGGTCATCAGACATATCACTCATCTCCATTCCTGCTCCACCATCAAGAGAAGGAGTGACAATGTCAAGGAAAGAAGGAGGAGGCTCCACCACCATGAGCACCAGCCTTTGGGCCGGTGCCCTCGCACCGGCGCCGCCACCACCGGTGGCGCCCCCATCTCCATCACCATCATCATCACAACCACACCACCGCCATCACCGCCATGCCTTCTCCCTTCACCGGCTTGATGCCGGCTTGTAACTTGTCCCTAACCTTCATGCGTCTGATTGAGTAGTTGTACTAGTTCTTGAGGATATGGTTGAACCCTTTATCGTATTTGTTGTGATCCATTATTAGGTGTGGAGTACATGTACGAAGAGAAGAGGTGCATGCACGTACTCCTTTTCTCATACACACGTGTGGGTACACGGGGGAGCACATTTCTATAAGAAGATGTCGCCCACGTGATAAATTTAACGCATGTAGAAAGGCTTTAGATGATGTGGCACTCGTACTTCTGGTACGTGCAAAGCACATAAGTTGGAATTCCAATTGCACGGCACTACTTCGCAGGAAAAAATACGAGCAAGATCTTGTTTCTGGTGATGTCTCTCTTTTTTCAGTCAATATATTTATGATTAAAATGATGTAGGGGCACCCATGAGGCTGTGGCGCCCCCGACTCAATCGTACACTAATCATACACGCAAACGTGTACGATCAAGCACAGGGACTCACGGGAAGATATCACAACACAACTCTAACACAATTTAAACGGAGATCCACAATATTACAGACCAGGGATCCGAAGATCCGAATACATAAGTCAGCCACACAAATATTATCTGAGTACAGACATAGTTAGGCAAGTTTTGCCTTAAGAAGGCTAGCACAAACAGCGGCACTAGATCGAAAGGCGTTGGCCTCCTGCCCGGGAGCCTCCGATCCTACTCCTGGTCGGCTAGCTCAATCCAGTAGTAAGTGCCCTCTGGACCCTCCTGGTAGTAAGCTCCGGTGGTGGCATCTGGCTCCTGGACTCCATCGTCTGATGTATCACCAAGGTGGGGTATATGGGAAAAAGAGAAAGTAAAGCAACCGTGAGTACTCATCCGAAGTACTCAGCAAGCAAGGATCTATTCTACATATGCAACATTATCAATGGAGAAAGGCTGTATAAGTGGACTGGGCTGCAGAAATGCCAGAATAGAGAGAAGGCCTAGTCCTATCGAAGACTAGCATCTTCAAATATCTTCACAAGGCCATCATCTTGCAGCAGTAGAAGAGAATAGAATAGCATTTTATTTAGCAAACATGTTGAAGTACAGCTTAAAGATCCTTCCTCGACTCCCAAGCGAGAAAGCGATCCCGAGGCTTCAATTAAGTAACAAGTATCCAGTTCAAGTAGTAGATCGGGATACACAAACTGAGCGTCCTTTACCGTAGGACCGGCTATCAATAGAAGATTCATCCCTGCAGGGGTGCACTACTGTTACCCAACACGCTCGATCAACTCTGGCCGGACACGCTGGGTAATGCTCGTCCTCGGAAGATCAACACGAAGCAGTGCTCTACCTAGGCTCGGCAGAGAGGTCAGCACGCCGGACTAACCTATGCGCCCAGAGGTCTCGGGCCATCGCCCTGGGCACCCTGCGCGTTGCGAGACTGGCCGGGGTGCAGGCGCGACACTGAGCTCGTCAGTGAAGTATCCAGCCCAATCCCGACTATCAGCCCGCACGGTGAATCATGACGTCAGACGAGCTTTCGGGAGAAACGTACTTCGCAGAGGGTCCCATAACCATTATCCCGCGTGGTGGTAGTGCGTATAGGGCACGTCGACCCACTCAGATCACACACCCAAATCCAATAGGCTCAATTAGTATTACGCGGAGACAATCAGAGTCTCTGATGCTCCGCCACAATAGCACACTCGAGTGCCCTTCCGGCACACCCGACATCATAGATCCCCAGTGGGTACCCACCAGGGTGGACCCGCCTGTAACAAAGGTCAAGTAATCGTGTGGTCATAACATCAAGGGGGAAACCCGAGGAATCACCCTCGGCGGATTCCACTCGACGAAATCATCAGGGTGAACGTATGAGGCATCACCCTCGAGGTTCACACTGAGGGTTGCATGACAGAGTCGTATCGAAAGTGGAGAAGGAGGAATCACCCTCGATGACCACGACCGAACAGCTACACTGCAGAGTATTCATCGGGAGTGCGTTACGAGGTATCACCCTCGGCACTCGATAGTAACTAAGCAGAGTCGTACAACTAAGGGGGTGTGAAGTGAGGTGTCGGTCTCTGGTCGATGATCACGTTGATCGAGTCATCGATGATGAAGCAGGGGCAACAAGGGTAAGGTGGTGGGGGTCACTGATGGTTCATTACCAACCTATACTAAACAGTTTACATAGGCAGGTAAGGTAACAATGAACAGGTTACAACAGCAGGCTATGCATCAGAATAGGAGCATACATTAACAGTAGCAAAATCTAATGCAAGCAGGAGAATAGAATGGGCGATATCTGGATGCTCAAGGGGGGGGCTTCCCTGGTTGCTCTGGCAAGAGAGAGGGGTCATCAACGGGCTGCTCGTCGGTAGTGTAGTCGTACCCAGGTGCAGCATCGTCGGTCTCAGCGTCTATCGAGAGAGAAGGAGGGGGGAGAGAAACAATAAATTCATGGCAATAATGCAAACAATATGTATGACATGCCTAAACGATATGCCGGGGTGTTCTACTGCCTAACTAAATGATTTAGTTAATTTAGGAATTTATTCAGATTTATTTAATTAAAGTTGGGCACTATTCATTTATTGAAATCGGTCTAAAAGTTCAATGTTCTTATAGCTAGAGGCATCTGACGGGAATACGGAGGGCGTATTCGGGTTCGTATCGGAATTCTGAGCAAGTTTCATGTATAAAGTATTTTCATCGGAGTTACGGATTATTTAATATGATTTTCTAAAGTTTATATTAATTTCTGGAATTTAATTAATTATTTAAATTAACATTATCCGAAACAGTATTGATGACATCAGCATGACCTCATGCTGACGTCAGCAGTCATCTGACACGTGGGTCCCACCTATCACTGACTGTTAGGCTAATCGGGTTTAATTAACTAACTACTATTTAATTAAACTAGGTTAATCTAAACAGGGTTAATTAACTTAATTAATTTTAATTTTAATTATTTTTATTTCTTTTTTTTTTAAATCGTTTTTAGGGCGTGGGCCCGTTCTGTCATTAGGCCGGGGGGAGCAGGGCCCACTGGCCAGCGGCACAAGGGCGGCGGGGCCCCACCTGTCGGTGGCACGAGAGCCAGGGCGGGAGCGGGTGGCGGGCGTGGCGCGCATGCGCGGGCGCGGCGATAGGCAGGGGCGAGCGAGCGATGGGCGCGCATGGGAGCTGCGGTGGCCGCGACGGGCAACGCTGGCAAGGGGTGCAGGGGAGCGTGGGTGGGGGTGCAGTGGCCAACGGCGGGGCGCGGAGCAGTGGACTGCGACGGCCGGAGCAGGCAGCGTGACGGGGCTCAGCCGGGGCGCGGCGGACGCGCGCGGATGCGAGCGAGTGGGTGCGGCTGGTGGTGGTGGGTGCGGGACACGGCCGCAGCAGGAGCGAGGCGAGGCGGGCGAGCGGGGCGCAGACACGGGCGGCAGCAGCGCGCGCGGCAAGCCGCGGTGACCGAGGGGAGAGGAGGCCGGGGGGCCTCACATCCGGTGCTGGGAAGAGGGGCGGCGTGGCTCGGGGAGGCCGACAAGGGAGAGTTGGGGGCGAGCAGTCCGGCGGGGAGGTCCGGTGGTGGCGACGGGGCGCGGCGTCGAGCGCGGCGGGCGCTGGCCCGATCCAGATCGAGGAGGGGGGGAACGAGGGGGGGAGAGTGTCGGTGGGGAATTAGGGTTCGGCCTGGGGGGAGGCCATATAGGGAGGGGGGAGCTGGGCCGGCCTGGTGGCCGTGGCCCAGTTGGGCCAGGGGGGGAATTTTCTCTTTTTATTATTTTCTGTTTTGTTTTCTTTTGTCCTTTTCTTTTTATTTATTGATATCTCCTGTTTAGTAAATTGTTAGGCCTCAAAATGATTTTTGTAGAACATGGCAATTGTTCCAATAAATACTAGGCATCCTCTACCACTGTCAAAAATTGGTTTGGAGTCAAATGGATCTCACACCACTTTTATAATAATTAAAATGCATTAATCCTAGCTGTTTTGGTAATGTTAGTGCCACCTAATGAATTTATTAATTGTTGGTTTCAATTCTAGAATAGCCTCTGCAATATTTGCTATTTACTGAACATTTTAGTTTCTATGTTGGACAACTTTTATTTTCCACTTTCATTTAAATTTGAATTTGACTTAGGAGTTGAAATGCAATATGATGCTAATGATGATTATGCCCTATTAGGCTTGCTGACATGTCATTATCAAAAGTGATTACTATACCGAAACGATTCTGCATCTACTACTATTACTCCACACATCGACCGACTCCTGCCTGCATCTAGAGTATTAAGTTCATGAAGAACAGAGTAACGCATTAAGTAAGATGACATGATGTAGCGGAATAAACTCAAGCAATACAATGTCAACCCCATCTTTTTATCTTCGACGGCAACAATACAATACGTGCCTTGCTGCCTCTACTGTCACTGGAAAAGGACACCACAAGATTGAACCCAAAGCTAAGCACTTCTCCCATTGCAAGAAAACCGATAGTTCGAACAGAATTACAAAGATATCAAATCATGCATATAAGAATTCAGAGAAGATTCAAATAATATTCATAGATAATTTGATCATAAATCCACAATTCATCGGATCTCCGCAAACACACCGCAAAAAAGTATTACATCGAATAGATCTCCAAGAACATCGAGGAGAACATGGTATTGAGAATCAAAGAGAGAGAAGAAGCCATCTAGCTACTAGCTATGGACCCGTAGGTCTGAGGTAAACTACTCACGCTACATTGGAAGGGCAATAGGGTTGATGTAGAAGCCCTTCGTGATCGAATCCCCCTCCAGCAGGGTGCCGGAAAAGGTCCCTAGATGGGATCTCACGGGTATAGAAGGTTGCGGCGGTGGAAAAGTGTTTTCGTGGATGCTTCTAGTGGTTTGGGAACATATGTGAATATATAGGCGAAAGAATTAGGTCAGGAGGGTCACGGGGGGCCCACAAGGCAGGGGGGCGCGCCCTCCACCCTTGTGGCCGCCTCGTGGCTCCTCCGACTTCATCTCCAAGTCTCCTGGGTGTCTTCTGGTCCAAGAAAAATCATCGCGAAGATTTTATTCCGTTTGGTATTCCTTTTCCACGAAGCTAAAAAACAAGGTAAAAAAAAAAAACTGGCACTGGGCTCTAGGTTAATAGGTTAGTCCCAAAAATAATATAAAATAGCATATTAATGCATATAAAACTTCCAAAACAGGTAATATAATAGCATGGAACAATCAAAAATTATAGATACGTTGGAGACGTATCAAGCATCCCCAAGCTTAATTCCTGCTTGTCCTCGAGTAGGTAAATGATAAAAACGGAATTTTTGATGTGGAATGCTACCTAACATATTTATCCATGTAATTTTTTTTATTGTGGCATGAATGTTCAGATCCGTAAGATTCAAAACAAAAGTTTAATATTGACATAAACACAATAATACTTCATGCATACTAACAAGGCAATTATGTCTTCTCAAAATAACATGGCCAAAGAAAGCTTATCCCTACAAAATCATATAGTCTGGCTATGCTCCATCTTCATCACACAAAATATTCAAATCATGCACAACCCTGATGACAAGCCAAGAAATTGTTTCATACTTTTGATGTTCTCAAACTTTTTCAACTTTCACGCAATACATGAGCGTGAGCCATGGACATAGCACTATAGGTGGAATAGAATATGGTGGTTGTGGAGAAGATAAAAAGAAGCAGATAGTCTCACATCAACTAGGCGTATCAACGGGCTATCGAGATGCCCATCAATAGATATCAATGTGAGTGAGTAGGGATTGCCATGCAATGGATGCACTAGAGCTATAAGTTTATGAAAGCTCAAAAGAAAACTAAATGGGTGTGCATCCAACTCGCTTGCTCACAAAGACCTAGGGCAATTTGAGGAAGCCCATCATTGGAATATACAAGCCAAGTTCTATAATGAAAAATTCCCACTAGTATATGAAAGTGACAACATAGGAGACTCTCTATCATGAAGATCATGGTGCTACTTTGAAGCACAAGTGTGGTAAAAGGATAGAAACATTGTCCCTTCTCTCTTTTCTCTCTTTTTTTTATTTGGGCCTTCTCTTTTTTTTGCCTCTTTTTTTTATTTCATCCGGAGTCTCATCCCGACTTGTGGGGGAATCATAGTCTCCATCATCCTTTCCTCACATGGGACAATGCTCTAATAATGAAGATCATCACACTTTTATTTACTTACAACTCGATACTTAGGACAAAATATGACTCTATATGAATGCCTCCGGCGGTGTACCGGGATGTGCAATGAATCAAGAGTGACATGTATGAAAGAATTATGAACGGTGGCTTTGCCACAAATACAATGTCAACTACATGATCATGCAAAGCAATATGACAATGATGAAGCGTGTCATAATAAACGGAACGGTGGAAAGTTGCATGGCAATATATCTCAGAATGGCTATAGAAATGCCATAATAGGTAGGTATGGTGGCTGTTTTGAGGAAGGTATATGGTGGGTGTATGGTACCGGCGAAAGTTGCGCGGCACTAGAGAGGCTAGCAATGGTGGAAGGGTGAGAGTGTGTATAATCCATGGACTCAACATTAGTCATAAAGAACTCACATACTTATTGCAAAAATCTATTAGTTATCGAAATGAAGTACTACGTGCATGCTCCTAGGGGGGTAGATTGGTAGGAAAAGACCATCGCTCGTCCCCGACCGCCACTCATAAGGAAGACAATCAATCAATAAATCATGCTCCGACTTCATCACATAACGGTTCACCATACGTGCATGCTACGGGAATCACAAACTTTAACACAAGTATTTCTCAAATTCACAATTACTCACTAGCATGACTCTAATATTACCATCTCTATATCTCAAAACAATCATAAGGAATCAAACTTCTCATAGTATTCAATGCACTTTATATGAAAGTTTTTATTATATCCCTCTTGGATGCCTATCATATTAGGACTAAATTTATAACCAAAGCAAATTACCATGCTGTTTAAAGACTCTCAAAATAATATAAGTGAAGCATGAGGGTTCAACAATTTCTATAAAATAAAACAACCGCCGTGCTCTAAAAAGATATAAGTGAAGCACTAGAGCAAAATTGCCTAGCTCAAAAGATATAAGTGAAGCACATAGAGTATTCTAACAAATCACGATTCATGCGTGTCCCTCTCAAAAGGTGTGTACAGCAAGTATGATTGTGGCAAACTAAAAAGCAAAGACTCAAATCATACAAGACGCTCCAAGCAAAACACATATCATGTGGTGAATAAAAATATAGCCTCAAGTAAAGTTACCGATAGACGAAAACGAAAGAGGGGATGCCTTACGGGGCATCCCCAAGCTTAGGCCTTGGTTACCCTTGAATATTACCTTGGGGTGCCTTGGGCATCCACAAGCTTAGGCTCTTGCCACTCCTTATTCCATAGTCCATCAAATCCTTACCCAAAACTTAAAAACTTCACAACACAAAACTTAACAGAAAATCTCATAAGCTCCGTTAGTATAAGAAAATAAATCACCACTTTTGGTACTGTTGTGAACTCATTCTTTATTTATATTGGTGTAATATTTACGGTATTCCAACTTTTCCATGGTTCATACCCCCCGATACTACCCATAGATTCATCAAAATAAGCAAACAACACAAAGAAAACAGAATCTGTCAAAAACATAACAGTCTGCGAAGATCCGAATTGTTCTAATACTTATGTAACTCCAAAAATTCTGAAAATTTATGACAACAGCGAAAATTTGTATATAAATCTCTTATAAAAAATTCAGGGTTTTTCAGATCTCCAGTAAATTATTAAAATTTTGTGACTGGACGCAAAAGTTTCTGTTTTTCAGCAAGATCAAATCAACTATCACCGTAAGCCATCCCAAAGGTTTTACTTGGCACAAACACGAATTAAAACACAAAACCACATCTAACCAGAGGCTAGATGAATTATTCAAAGCAAAACAGGAACAAAAAAGCAAAAATAAAAATAAAATTGGGTTGCCTCCCAACAAGCGATATTGTTTAACGCCCTTAGCTAGGCATAAAAACACGAATAGATCTAGGTATTGTCATCTTTGGTATGCAATCCATAAGTAGCTCTCATAATAGATTCATATGGAAATTTAATTTTATTTCTAGGAAAGTGTTCCATGCCCTTCCTTAACGGAAATTGAAATCTAATGTTTCCTTCTTTCATATCAACAATTGCACCAGTCGTTCTAAGGAAAGGTCTACCAAGAATAATAGGACATGTAGGATTGCAATCTATATCAAGAACAATGAAATCTACGGGCACATAATTCCTATTTGCAACAATAAGAACATCATTAATCCTTCCCCTAGGTTTCTTAATAGTGGAATCCGCAAGATGCAAATTTAAGGAACAATCATCAAATTCACGGAAACCTAACACATCACATAAAGTTTTTGGAATCGTGGAAACACTAGCACCCAAATCACACAAAGCATGGCACTCATAATCTTTAATCTTAATCTTAATAGTAGGTTCCCACTCATCATAAAGTTTTCTAGGGATAGAAACTTCCAATTCAAGCTTTTCTTCAAAAGATTGCATCATAGCATCAACGATATGTTTAGTAAAAGCTTTGTTTTGATTATAAGCATGAGGAGAATTCAACATGGATTGCAACAAGGAAATACAATCTATTAAAGAGCAATTATCATAATTAAATTCCTTGAAATCCAAAAGAGTGGGTTCATTGCTACTTAAAGTTTTAACCTCTCCAATCCCACTTTTATCAATTTTTGCATCATGATCTAAAAACTCCGAATCATTGGGACGCCTTTTAACTAAAGTTGACTCATCTCTAGTCCCATATTTATCAAGATTTATATTGTAAAACAAAGATTCAATAGGAGTCACATCAATCACTTTAAGATCTTAATCATTATTTAAAGCCCCCGGTTTAGCGGCCATCTTATTTACTAAGGTAGCTTGTTTATCAGAAATTTGGCCTACTAAATTTTCAAGATGAGCAAACTGAGATTTCAAACCATAAAATTCCTTAGACATATCATCGAGCTCTTTATTCATGTATTCCATAAAACTTTTCTGCTCCTTAATCTTGTTTCTAAACAAAACTATTATGCTCAAATTGTAAAGACATGAAGCTCCTAACATTGTTTTCAATTTCTCCAACCTCCTAAAGTGAGGATCAACATTCTTTGGTTGAACCATCGTGACAAAGCAAGCAAGCCAACACACGAGCAAACAAAAGGCAAACGAAGAAGACGAACGGAAGAAGGACGAATAAAAAGGCAAATCTTTTCAAAAATCATTTTAGAAGTGGGGGAGAGGAAAATGAGAGGCGAATGGCGAATAATGTAATGCAAGAGATGAGAGTTTATGATGGGTACTTGGTATGTCTTGACTTGGCGTAGATCTCCCCGGCAACGGCACCAGAAATTCTTCCTGCTACTTCTTGAGCTTGCGTTGGTTTTTCCTTTGAAGAGGAAAGGGTGATGCAGCAAAGTAGAGATAAGTATTTCCCTCAGTTAGAGAACCAAGGTATCAATCCAGTAGGAGACAACGCACAAATCACCAAATACCTGCACAAACAATCAAACAACTTGCACCCAACGCGATAAAGGGGTTGTCAATCCCTTCACGGTTACTTGCAAAAGTGAGATCTGATAGATATAGATGGAACTAAATAAAAGATAAAGTAAATATTTTTGGTATTTTTGGTTTATAGATCGGAAAGTAAAAGATTGCAAAATAGTAGATTGGAAACTTATATGATGGAAAATAGTAGATCGGAAACTTATATGATGGAAAATAGACCCGGGGGGCATAGGTTTCACTAGAGGCTTCTCTCAAGATAGCAAATAATATGGTGGGTGAACAAATTACTGCCGACCAATTGATAGAAAAGCGCAAAGTTATGACGATATCTAAGGCAATGATCATGAATATAGGCATCACGTCCGTGTCAAGTAGACCAAAATGATTCTGCATCTACTACTATTACTCCACACATCGACCGACTCCTGCCTGCATCTAGAGTATTAAGTTCATGAAGAACAGAGTAACGCATTAAGTAAGATGACATGATGTAGAGGAATAAACTCAAGCAATATGACGTAAAACCCATCTTTTTATCCTCAATGGCAACAATACAATACGTGCCTTGCTGCCCCTATTGTCACTGGGAAAGGACACCGCAAGATTGAACCCAAAGCTAAGCACTTATCCCATTGCAAGAAAAACCAATCTAGTTGGCCAAACCAAACCGATAGTTCGAACAGAATTACAAAGATATCAAATCATGCATAAAAGAATTCAGAGAAGATTCAAATAATATTCATAGATAATCTGATCATAAATCCACAATTCATCGGATGTCGGCAAACACACCACAAAAAAGTATTACATCGAATAGATCTCCAAGAACATCGAGGAGAACATGGTATTGAGAATCAAAGAGAGAGAAGAAGCCATCTAGCTACTAGCGATGGACCCGTAGGTCTGAGGTAAACTACTCACGCTTCATCGGAAGGGCAATAGGGTTGATGTAGAAGCCCTCTGTGATTGAATCCCCCTCCGGTAGGGTGCCGGAAAAGGTCCCTAGATGGGATCTCATGGGTACAGAAGGTTGCGGCGGTGGCAAAGTGTTTTCGTGGATGCTTCTGGTGGTTTGGGAACATATGTGAATATATATGTGAAAGAATTAGGTCAGGAGGGTCACGGGGGGCCCACAAGGCAGGGGGCGCGCTCTACCCCCCTGGGCGTGCCCTCCACCCTTGTGGCCGCCTCGTAGCTCCTCCGACTTCATCTCCAAGTCTCCTGGGTGTCTTCTGGTCCAAGAAAAATCATCGCAAAGATTTTATTCCGTTTGGTATTCCTTTTCCACGAAGCTAAAAAACAAGGAAAAAACAGAAACTGGCACTAGGCTCTAGGTTAATAGGGTAGTCCCAAAAATAATATAAAATAGCATATTAATGCATATAAAACATCCAAAACAGATAATATAATAGCATGGAGACGTATCAGACATCATACGCAACATGCAACCACATATAATAGTGCCAAGTTAGAGCAAACACCTGTGATGGTGGAGTAGGGGAGATGTGCTCATCATCTACACAGCTACGTTGACTGTCTAGCCTTGCGTTGTCTTGCGAATCTTGTTGGGAGGATGGCGGAGTAGAATCTGTAGAGACCATCTGTTTCAGTTGCTCGGAAGGACCACCATCATCCAATGCCTTACCAATTTCCTCCGCTTTATTGATTTTGCATTGTGAGGTCAAACCCACAAGAAAAAGGAATAAAATTCGCTCTTCAGAACTCATTCATGCATGATACTGACGAACACTACTCTGATGAAAGGCAAAGTCATGATACGAGGATGGAATATGTACGAAAAACTGGACGGCTTGACATATTCACACCTATGATGTGGTAACTAAGCAGAAGGCACTTCAACAAATTAGAAGCACTGTAAGCTAGACACCATATGGAAGGTGCAATCAATATCACTCTGCCAAGTTAAAACTGTCTCGTCATAGGTGGCGTTCATCAAATTAGAAGTTCTACATGCTAGAAATCATATTCAAGATGCAAACCAATATCACACTGCCAACTTAAAGGTGTCCCATCATAAGTGACTGATGCAGGATACACAAGAAGAGTAGTTTCATGTAAGAACATTGTGTGATAGACAGATATAGTATGTACCAAAAACAGGAAGGCATGTCATATTCACACGTATCATGTGTAAGCTAAGCAGATGCAGTTTACACTAATTAGAAGCAATACAAGCTAGACACCATATGCAACATGCAACCAGATATCACACTGCCAAGTTAGAGTATGCACCTGGGATGGTGGAGTAGGAGAGCAGAGACTTGGAACTTGTAATGCACTAGCAGTACGAGGAGAATCCATACAGATGCTCCGTTTATGTTGCTGCAGAGGACCACCATCATCGCCTTCCTTACTCTTTTCCTTCCTCTTTTTTGATTTTGCCTTGTCAAGTCAAACCCACAAGAAAAAGGAATAAAATTTGCTCTTCAGAACTCATTGATGCATGATACTGACAAACACTACTTTCATGTAAGGCAGCCGCATGATAGGAGGATGGAATATGTATGAAAAACAGGACGGCATGACATATTGACATGTATGATGTGTAAAGTGTAAACTAAGCACAAGGTGTTTGAACTAGTTAGAAGCAATGCAAGCTAGACACCATATGAAAGATGAAACCAATATCACTCTGCCAAATTAAAAGGGTGGCCTCATAAATGTATTTGACCAAATTAGAAGCAATACATGGCAACAGGCTAGAAATAATATGCAATATGTAACGAATAAAGGTGTCTCATCATAAGTGATTGATGCAGGATACAGAAGAGAGGTAGTTTCATGTAAGAACATGGTTAACAGATAGATGTAGTATGTACCAAAAATAGGAAGGCATGTCATATTCACAGATATAATGTGTAAACTAAGCAGATGCAATTTACCCTAATTAGAAGCATTACAAGCTAGACACCGTATGCAACATGCAACCACATATCACACTGCGAAGTTAGAGCAAGCACCTGCGATGGTGGTGTAGGGGAAATGCGGTCTTCAAGTACAGAGCTATGTTCAGTATCTTCATTTAGACTTGCTGTTTCTTGAGAATCATGTGGGGAGGATGAAACTGCACTCTTTATAAGAGTAGCACGTCTCATACTAACCCACGGGTGTGACTATCTCATCATAAGTGATAGATGCAGGATACACAAAAACAGTAGTTTGATGTAAGAACATGGTGTGATAGGCAGATGTAGTATATACCAAAAACAGGAAGGCGTGTCATATTCACATGTATAATGTGTAAGCTAAGGAGATGCAATTTAACAAATTAGGAGCAATACAAGCTAGGCACCATATGCAACATGCAACCAGATATCACACTGCCATGTTAGAGCAAGCACCTGGGGTTGTGGAGTAGGGGAGATGAGATTTGGAACTTGCACTGCAGTAGGAGTAGCAGGAGAATCTGCAGAGATCATCTGTTTCGGTTGCTCCAGAGGACCACCATCATTCCATGCGTTCGTCCTTTTAGATTTTGCCTTGTCAAGTAAACACGCAAGAAAAAGGAATGAAATTCGCTCTTCCAAATTCGTTGATGCATGATACTGACGAACACAACTTTTATGTAAGGTAACCACATTGTAGGAGGATGGAATATGTACGAAAAACGCTAAGCAGAAGGTATTTCAACAAATTGGAAGCAATGCAAGTTGGACACCATATGAAAGATCCAACCAAAATCACTCTACCAAGTTTGAAGTGTCTCATTATAAGTGGCATTTCAACATATTAGAGGCAATACATGTTTGAAATGATATGCAAGATGCAACCAATATTACACTGTCAATTTGAAGGTGTCTCGTCAGAAGTGACTGATGAGGGATACACAAGAAAAGTAGTTTGATGTAAGAACATGGTTAATAGAAAGACGTAGTATGTACCAAATACAGGAAGGCATGTCATATTCACAGGTATAATGTGTTAACTAAGCAGATGCAATTTACCCTAATTAGAAGCATTACAAGGTAGACACCATATGAACATGCAACCACATATCACATTGCCAAGTAAGAGCAAGCATCTGCGATGGTGGTGTAGGGGAATTGCGGTCATCAACTAGAGAGCTACATTGACTATCTTCATTTAGCCTTGTTGTTTCTTGAGAATCATGTGGAGAGGATGACACTGCACTCTTTAAACGAGTAGCGCGTCTCACAGTAACCCACTGGGGTGACTGTCTCATCATAAGTGATTGATGAGGGATACAAAAGAGCATTAGTTTGATGTAAGAACATGGTTAATAGACATATGTAGTATGTATCAAAAACAGGAAGGCATGTCATTAT